>JAWNPU010000011.1:0-615000 GCA_035047325.1 Drosophila vallismaia | reverse complement strand
CACTGTTAATTACATCTATTACCATATATAAATCATGTTTTTGTGCGGTATTTTCTGATAAGTTACTAATTCTTTCTTCTAACTCATCTTTATCGTTTTGGTCTAAGGTGCCGAACAAATATTTATATGCCGTTCCTACCACATTTAAAAGACCTCTTTTATGTCTCCCAACAATTCGTAAACCATTGATTTCTCGTTTTAATTTTTCAGCTAGGTACTGCACCTGTGGTACGCTGGATAAATTCTTTGCTTCTTCTATTAAGGTTTTGAATGTTGTCATTGCCTTTGTTATATTTATAGTAAAGGAATGGTAGTCATAGGTTGTAGGTATTTCCACTGTTCCTGTTTGGAATATAAGATATCCGTTTTTCGCACTGAGTGGGCTTACTTCGATATTACTGCCTTGGACCATGTTGATAAGAGAGATCATACAAATGAGCATTATTGGGACGTATCCTTTACTCCTCTTACTCCTCCTCGACTGGTCTGGAATTATCGTATTTACTCTTATTAAACTTCTTTTTCTTTTTAAACTTAGATTTATAATGTACAATTTTCTTGCCTCTATTTGTCTCTTCAAAATGTTTATTATCCACTTGCTCAATCCTGCCTGTTTTCTTAAATGGATTGGTAATTTTACTTTTTACGAGTGGAGCTTGCTTGTATTTTAAGTCAGCCTCAAAATCATGTCTCTTTTTATTGAGCTGCTCAATTTTGTCGATTTTGTTTTGTTGAACATTAAAATCTGGGGTTCCTGCGTAAAGAAAGATATCTGCTGTATAAGATTGTTTCAAATCTTGTGCATCTATTTTCAATATTTTGTTCGCTACCGATGATTCTCAATTTTTCGTTTACGGTCTTTTGAAACCTCTCAATATCCGATATGCCATTTTTACTTGTAGTAACAGAGATATTTACGCCTTTGGATTTAAACCAATTGTATAAGGCCACGCACATAAATGCTGAATCTTTATCTGCTTTTGTCTCTTGGGGCTTTCTCATATCGTTGAATATCTTCATGATGGCTCTTTTTGCTTCTAGCCAATCTCTACTTTTTACTTCAACTAATGATGCGAATTGCGAATAGATATCAATACAAGATAAGAAGATCTGATTCCCTGCGAGATAAAAATCTATTACATATTTTTCTCTGGCATTCATTATTTCTGTTGTAGTTTCGTATGTTAATTTCGTGTCTCTATGTTCTGTTATCGCTATGTTACAGATCTCACATTCGTTGATAATATTTTGGATTAACTTTTGACTATCCGGGTAATAGTATTTTACTTTAAACCAATTAATAGTTTTTTCTATACCTGGATGTAGAACTTATTTGTTTCTCTTTAGGATTAAATCCTTAAATTCCGCATAAGTCAGTATATCAATTCGTTTTTCTGTACATCTCAACAGTTTTGTAAAATTGTTGGGGCTTATGATTTCTGTGAAAGCCTTTTGGAAAATCAGAAAGTCAATGTCATTAGGGAAGAATATTGCGCTTTTCTTTGTGCACACATATTTCTTAATAATGTTTTTAGCAAGTTCAAGTGTCATTTCTTTGTAGGTAATTTTGATTTTTAATTTCTGGAAGAAATGATTAACACTTGTTGTATCACTGTCGCCCTTTTCTATCTCTATTTGTCTGTAGAAGAAATTGATTGATCGTTCAGTTCTTGATATGTAGTTTAAATTATCTTCGTTTGCGCTATGTACTGTTGCATTTGCGCTATCAGCAATCTCATTAACCATGGCTTCTTCTATTTTTGTGCGGGAAAGAGCATCCGCTACATGATTTTCTTTGCCAGGAATATATTTGATTTTATAATCGAATTCATTTAGTTTTATTTTCCATCTTTGCAATTTCATATTTGGTTCCTTAATATTATTAAACCAAACCAAAGGTTTGTGATCACTTTGTATTTTAAATGGCCTTCCAAATAGGTATGTCCTGAAATATTTTGTTGCCCAAACTATAGCTAATAATTCTTTTTCAATAGTAGCATAATTAGTTTCATGTTCATTTAGCGTTCTGCTGGCATATCAAATGGGCTTTTGGTCTGTGATAGCACTGCACCAATGGCTACGTTACTCGCGTCAGTTGGTAAAGAAAAGGACTTTGAAAAATCAGGGTAGATTAAAATCTGATCTGATGTTATCAAAACCTTTAGTCTTTCAAATGACTCGATGTAATCTTTGCATTTTGTCTCTATTATTGCACCTTTCTTTAGTTTAAGGGTCATGGGTTTAACTATTCTCGCAAAATTAGGAATGAATTTGCGATAGAATCCACATGAACCCAAAAATGATTTTATTTGCTTAGGTGTCTTAGGTGGTAATGGAAAATTTTGAATTGCGCTTGTTTTATTCGGATTAGGTTTTATGCCGTCAGTAGTTACAATGTGTCCTAAGAATTCAGTTTCCTTTTTCATGAATCCGCATTTCTCTAACTGCAATTTTAAATTTGCGTCCCTGAGCTTTCCAAAGACTTTACTTAAAGACAAAATGTGTTCTTGCAATAAATTATAATGTCGTCTAGGTATACTAAACAATCTTTATAAATTAAACCTTCTAAAAGATTGTTCATACATCTTTGAAATGTTGCCGGGGCATTTTTCAAACCAAACGGCTTACGTGTGTATTCGTAATACCCATGCTTAGTAGAAAATGCAGTTTGAGCAATGTAGTTCTGAATTTGATGGAAACCCTTGGCTAGATCAATTGTTGCAAAGTATTGGCATCTACCAAGTTTGCCCAATATCTCATCCATTCGGGGAATGGGGAATTTGTCATTGACAGTTATTTCGTTGAGCTTTCTGTAATCTACTACCAACCTAAATTTTTGTTTCCCAGAGGCGTCTGCCTTCTTGGGGACCACCCAAATGGGGGAACAATATGGGGATTTCGTTTTGCAAATTATCCCTTGCTCTATCATTTCTTTAATTTGTTTGTTGACTTCTAGGTCAAAACTTTGAGCATATTTATAGGGTTTTCGATAGACTGGATCTTCGTGGTGAGTCTGGATGACATGTTTAATTGTACTTGTGAAGGTCAAATTTTCGCCTTCTTTGTACTGAACGTCTCTATAGTCATATAGGACCTTCTTTAAACATTCAACTTCCTCTGCATTTAGATGCTCAAGTCTATATTCATTGCATTCGCGTAATTCGTTATTGATCGCGAAGTTGACTATATCGTCATTAATAGACGTGGGATCGAGATGTGTTACATTATTGTCCACTGTGTTAATAGTAACTTTTGGAGTGAGGCATTTGGTTGATGCAGTCTCCTCCTTCTGTTCTTTTGTTTAAGCTTTGGTTTAAGGCACTTAGGTGTGGTCTTAACCGTTTGCTTTTTTGTGTTGATTTGCTCTACTGTAGCTGAATCAACTTTTGATTTTGGGTAAAGGCATTTTTTGGATGTGGTCTCGCCCTTCTTTTCTTCATATTTAAACTTATAGGTTCTTGAACCTAAAGTCACCGTGTCATTTTCGAGTCTTCTAAATATTTTCGACCTAACAGGAAATCATAATTATCGGAAAAATTATGAACGTAAAATTTTTGTTCAGACGGACATATTGGGCTGGGTTTCATCATGATACTTTTAGTCAATTTTGTTGGCCCATTGATTGTATATACTGTCAAGTCTTCTTTTATTTCTTCTACTCCGGCATAATTTTCCTTTATGATGTTGATGGAGGATCCTGTTTCGATCATTCCCTTATAAATATTATTGTGATAATTTACTCTAATGTAGGGATTGACTCTGCCCCCCGATTCCTGAGTTTCCGAGGCAGTTTGATGAAAATTTACATCCATTCTGCTCTGATCGCTCTGGCTTTCTTGTTGTCTTTTTACTGGTCTGTTATGTTGACAGGGTCTATTTCTAACTCAAGTTTTGTCGTAAATATTTCTATATTGTACTTCGAGTATTTCTATGAACTTACTTATACTAGCGGGGTATTGTGTTTCCTCTAGCTGCTTCACCAGTGTTACGTAAGTTCTGTGGTTCTTGAACGATGTGGCTAGTGCTGCTCTCATGTTCATCCACGTTGTTGCATTTGCCTGGATGACCGCTTCCAACGCTGAGTCCACTAATACTCGTCTTACTGCTCCGTAAATGACGTGGGCTTGTCGAGCGTCCTGGGTCGGGTACAAGCTAAGCAGTTGCTCAACTTGGCTGATAAATCCGGATAATTTCCCTGGTGTCCCATCGAAGTAATGTACAAGTAGTTCTTTAATCTGTGCCAATACTTGGTTTAGATGAATCTCTGATAGTTGTGGAGTTGACATTATTGCGTTTTTATTTTGTTTGATGTATTAAATTGAATGTTTATGGGTTTTTTGTTAATTTTTGTTAAGTCTCGTTAAGACTCCGGAATTAAAAAATTTTATTAAATTTTTGTTTCCGACCGCACGGGATTTTTGTTTTAAAATTACAGAATGTTGCCGACCACACGGGATTTTTTTTTTTTTTTTTTTTTTTTTAGAATGCTACTTGCACGTAGATTCTTTTGCGGATCACTATTTAGAATCACTGATTTTAATTGACTGATTTAGGATAGCTAGTCATATAGCGTATCCTTTAGTTAATCAGTACCGTATTAAAAGGACTCTTTTAATTAGATGATCCTACCGACTGCGCCAATTAAATACTTGTATAATTACTTGTATAATAAGAACACCGACCGAATTAGATTAGGTCTCAAACTGAACTCAACTTATTGATCTAAATTGATTCACGATCAAGCCTCGGTCTCGAGCTCTCGAATATGGACTTTGGTTTAAGAGAATTTGGGAGAAACTCTTTGGAGTTTCTTGACTTTTGATTCACTCTTGGATTCAAGTGCGTTCGCTCTTGCTCTTTGATTTGCTGGTCCGATCTTGTAATGTAGCACTTTTGTTTTCGAGTTTTAGGAGTCTGAGCTTTAATCGTCTGAACGTGACAATGGGGAGATATTTACATCCTTTGTTAGAATTTGGGGTTTTTCCATTAGCCTTGTCTGGAGGATTCATATGACAGAGATTTTGGGATTTTTCCATTAGGATCTAGCATAGGGTGTGTTGGTTTTATTGGTGTAGGGTTTTTATTACAATTGAATAGTGTGGGGTAGTGTGGGGTACTTATATAGTAGGCTTATGTAGGCATGTCTTAAGTACTTATGTACTGTGGATATGTCACTATATATAATATATGTTTCCCTTTGTATATACTTGTTCGCCGCTTAAATAAAATCAACTGCTCTGTTCAGTGTTGCAATCAAGAATGACCATAGCATTATTGTTCGTGTATATGTATCCACGGGTATGCATTAGTGCTTGAGATATTACAAGTAGTTCTACTCATCTACTAGACGAGAACATCGCGAATACGCAGTATGTGTGAGTGTGTGTTATGATGATGTCGATCTCAGGGTACAATATAGTTTCAGGGGACAGGAAACGAGGTTATGCTGGCATGGTAACTCATGCTCAAGGCAATTGCGGATGTTTTACTTTGTTGAACTGAACAATGTATAACAATGTTACAGTTCTTGTTCAATATATTTGTCGGAGATATTGTTGGATTATATTCCGATTCGGACTCAGAATCACTCCTCTGCACGGCTTTGGTGCCACGTTTTCTGATATTTGGTTGGGAGCGCGGCATGTCTGTTTCCTTATACTTTCCTTCATCAAGTGATGAAATCAACTCTGTGCATATACCTACCACGCATTATGATGAAATGCATGGTGTAGCGATTACTTTGCATACACACATACCATCACACAGTGTTATCTCACCATGCTCATGCACACAATACTAATGCACGATCAACGGTACTTAATCGGTACCTCCTTTTCTTTTTATTATTTATTGATTAGTTACCTCTTGTAGTTCCAGGTAATGGTTTTATGATGTTTTGTATTTGTTGTACTTAACTCTCCTTCCTCAGAATCCTGCTACTCCTTGAGCGGGTTTTATAAGTATGGAATATTTTTGAATTCTGGATAGATCATATTAGGTTGTGATATTATTGTATTCATCCGGGTTTTATAATTTAGTTTTTGATGAGATTTTTATTGTATTTATGGAAAAATTTTCTCTTTTGGTCGGCAAAATAAATTTTCAGTAAAAACAATGATAATTATGGCGCTAATAAGGGTGAATATGGCTATGCGATTTGCCATAGAGTGTTTCAATTCATTTAGGTGTTTTGTGTTTTTTATATGGAGAGTTTCTAGTGCTTTTATAGATAAAATTTTAGTTAGTTTTAGTCGTTTGTCGTCATCTGTATAAGTGGTATTCCCGGTTTCATAATTGTGGTTTGTTTATTATTAAATTCTTGCCTTTTATATTTATTGTGTCATTCCAGAAGTGCACTAAGTATGTGCCCAACAGATGTTGAGTTAGGTAATTCTTAGTTATATATCCATTAAAATTGTTAAGTAGAATTATACTTTTGCCGATCTTCAATTTCTTGAATGTGATCCGCATTACTAAAGTCACACAGCGATTCCTTTCCCTGAACTAACTTAAAAATAACTTTTGTGTTATTTAAGTTTACAATTTTGTACTTATTAAAAATAATATATTCCACTAGAAGGCTATCTGCGATTCAAAGGCTTCTTGAGAACATCATTACATCGAAGCTGCAACATTTATACAGGAGCATAATCTCCCCATCAGAACATGCTTTTGTCAGGCTTCGCTCGGCAGCAACTAATCTACTAGAATTTTCTTCGATCATCCACTGAGGGTTTCAGTATCGGTTGCAAACAGATGTAATTTATACTGACTAGCAAAGCATTTGATTCAGTTAACCAACAGCTTCTGCTACGGAAACTTTTGCTCATTGGTTTTCCAACAACTATCCTTATGTGGATTGCTCCCAACCTTTTAAATCGAACTTAGCGTGTTCTGTTTAAAACTACCTATGTATGCTGATGATGTCAAGTAAGGTTATTTCATTTGGGAACATTTTCTGCACAGGCATCTGCAACTAGACCTAGATGAGCTTTATTCGTGGTTCTTAAGCAACCGTCTATTTCTAAACTGTTCAAAATGCAAACTTAACTACATTTTAACGCAGTGTACCGCTTGTTGTCTCTTAATCTTTCGGAAATCGCGTACTTGATTGTATTTCCGGCAATATATTTCTAGCCTGATCCAATCCAATTGAATGATCTGATTGATTGATTGACATTTACTGTGTGCGCGCGTATTTTTAGAAGTTCGTTTTCGATTTTTTGTATGTTTATAATGTGAATTTATAAATGACATTTTTATTTTTCCTTCTCCTTGATAAATTGTTACAGTATGCGCTTCAGTGTAATTTGTTTGTGATATCCATGGTTGCCGCTACTAATGGCAAAAACATTAGGATAAAAAAATACCTATGAAAAAAGAGAAAAAAAATGGGCCGATTCCTTCATGATCGGATTGATACCTGCAAGCGGACGACAGCTGATTAATGTGATTGGTCTTTAAATTTCTTTATTTAATTTTTTTTTTTTGGGCTAAACAGACTTTAGGTTTTATTTCTATGAGTTTCGCACTTGTGTGGTTTTGTTTTTTATTTATTTTTTAGTATTACAAAATTTTATTAGTCGTTTTTGATATTAGTTTTATGAACAACTCGTCCAGTTTCAGTGACGATGGTTGTATTTCTGTTTTCTTTCATGATTTCTTTTTTAAATCTGGTGGTTAATTTAGAGCCTATTCTGGTATTCTGTTTGACAAATATTTCTTGTCCTGGGTGGTAAGTTATTGTTTCCTTTCGTTCTTTATTATGGTTTTGTAAATCTGTCATTTGTTTTTTTTAAGTTTTTGTTGTTTTGTCTGCTTTTTTTAAAGGTCAAGTTTATACCAAAACACACGTATAGGGGTCGTTGTTTTGTCACGGAATTTATTCAATTATTATACTCACAACGGTCTAACAGTTCTTAAAACATTCGGTGAACCAGTTTTGATTTTAAACATCTTAAACATAGTTTCGGCAAGAGTGGAATGGAAGGTAATGCATGACATGAAGGTAATGCTAGTTAAGTTAAACTATTTTTATTATCCATTACTATAAATTTGGGTATCTTCTATTGATTTTGAATTTATGATTTTTGCACAAGCTAATTTGGAAAATGTATCGATTGCTGTTAGGACTAATTTTCTTTCTGTTGAGAATATGTCAATATGAATTGTGTGACCCGGATATTTCGGAATTGGCGTTCCTGCTATTTCTGGATTTGGTGGATGCCTATTGTATTTCACTTCCTTGCATACTTGACATTGTTCTACGAGAGTAGCTATTTTTTGTTTCATTTTGGAAAATTCGTTCATCAAAAAGAAACTTTGTTTTTGGTGTTAAATTGAATTATTTTTCGGAATTTTGTGTTTTGTTTTTCCAATTTTTTTTACGACCTGCCCGCACTTGGGACTTGGTGGACTGCGCATTTTACGGGCCGGGTCGGGCTGCCAAGAGTGGAGTCCCACTATGTCCGTTGCCCCTTTGCTGCCGTTGCTGCTGTGACTAATTTTTTGCATAAACGTTAATTGAACGCCAACCTAGAGCATGGATTGGCAGGCCCCGCCGCGTGCCATCAAGCTCGGCAAAACAATGCCGTGCAAGAAGGACCTCAAAGCAAGGAAGTGCAGCTCAAGCAAAGACTCTAGCTGGAGTTCTTCTTATTCGGAGCCCAGCGAGATCAAGCGCAAGCCCGCGCGTAATGGATAAGGAGAGAAGCCAGACGTCACCTAGCACCAGCGCAGCTCTGCGCAGCAAGCTGGCATACAACCCCTTTGCCCTCCTCTCAAGCAAAGAATATGACGAAGAACATGACGAACCCAAAACTGCCTCAGAGGCATTGGCATCTAAAACGGCAGTGAAACCGAACCCGATCCCAAAAACCCTCAAGCCTCCCCCAATCTACATCCCAGACGTGACCGACATTACCGCGGTTGTCAAGATGATAACGATTCTCGTGGGTATCAAAAAGGACTTCTCATACAAAACGGAGATAAATAATAATGTACGCGTAATGATGCCAGACAAGGAGTCCTACACAGCCCTACGCCAGCACCTCGTGGCACATAACAAAAGGCACCGCACCTTCCAACCAAAGGACGAGAGAGCGTACAGGGCGGTCATCAAAGGAATTCAGCACTCAACGGTCCAGACTGAAATTAAAGAAGAACTCCACAAATACGGCCATTCTGTGAGGGATCTGCACAATCCCATTGGCAGGAAATCCAAACAACCACTGTGGATATTTTTTGTTAATCTAGAACCAGCGAGCAACAACACAGAGGTTTTCAAAATAAAGAGGATTTGCAGGTCAGTCGTCACCGTAGAGCCCCCACTGAAGTTCAACGATGTTCCACAATGTTTCAGATGCCAAGAGTTCGGACACACCCGCAGTAGCGCTACTGCTTCCTGGAACATCGCTGCGTGAAATGTGGTGGTTCTCACGACTCTAGGTCATGCACCAAAAAAAGATGACGAGGAAGCATGTTATTTACATTGCCAAGCTGATCACTCTGCGTCGTTCAGAGGATGCCCTGCCTACGAAAAGGCAAACCAGCTTGAAACGATGTTTGCCCGCGTGGAAAGAACGATTGAGAGGATGATGGAAAAGTTGATCTCACAGATGTTCTCGCAAATGACGCAGTTTATAGCTCCCTTCCTCAACAGAAAGTAATGCAAATAAGGCTTAATATAGTTTTTTGGAACGCAAACGGCTTGCAGAAGAGCAAAGCCGAAGTTGTCATGAAAACAGACAATATTGATGTTCTTCTAGTTTCGGAATCTCACTTTTGTTCCAGATCCTACTTCTAACATTAGCGGATAACATATATCGGCGGAGCACAGCGGAGGAGCAGCTATGCTCATCAGGAGTGGCATTCAGTACACGGAACTTCCCACGTTTCAGGAGGAATGGGCTCAGTGCGCCGTGACCAGGATTTCTAGCCCACAGGGAGATATCAGCATTGGTGAGGTTTACTTCCCACCCAGACACTCGATAACCGAGACCCACCTTCAGGACTTCTTCGAGTCCCTTGGACCTCGTTTTATAGCAGCCGAAGACTTTAACGCCAAACACTCCTGGTGGGGGTCCCGCACAAACAACCCCAAAGGCATGAAGCTCTATAAGTACCTGCAGCTCAAAAGTCTGGACTGCCAATCCACTAGAGAATCCACACTGGTCTTCCGACCCTTCAAAGCAGCCGGATCTTCTGGACTTCGCCGTCTCCAAGGGCATAGGACACTCTAAGATAACATGCTCAAGCTTTGATAAACTGCTATCCGATCACAGCGCAGTAAACTTGCTCCTAAACATCCCCGAAAAACTAACCAAAGAGATGCACAATGCTGCTGAGTTTGCGAACCCACCTCCTCCGACTACCCCGAGAACAGTTACAGTATGCGCTTCAGTGTAATTTGTTTGTGATATCCATGGTTGCCGCTACTAATGGAAAAAACATTAGGATAAAAAAATACCTATGAAAAAAGAGAAAAAAAATGGGCCGATTCCTTCATGATCGGATTGATACCTGCAAGCGGACGACAGCTGATTAATGTGATTGGTCTTTAAATTTCTTTATTTAATTTTTTTTTTTTTTGGGCTAAACAGACTTTAGGTTTTATTTCTATGAGTTTCGCACTTGTGTGGTTTTGTTTTTATTTATTTTTTAGTATTACAAAATTTTATTAGTCGTTTTTGATATTAGTTTTATGAACAACTCGTCCAGTTTCAGTGACGATTGTTGTATTTCTGTTTTCTTTCATGATTTCTTTTTTAAATCTGGTGGTTAATTTAGAGCCTAGTCTGGTATTCTGTTTGACAAATATTTCTTGTCCTGGGTGGTAAGTTATTGTTTCCTTTCGTTCTTTATTATGGTTTTGTAAATCTGTCATTTGTTTTTTTTAAGTTTTTGTTGTTTTGTCTGCTTTTTTTAAAGGTCAAGTTTATACCAAAACACACGTCTAGGGGTCGTTGTTTTGTCACGGAATTTATTCAATTATTATACTCACAACGGTCTAACAGTTCTTAAAACATTCGGTGAACCAGTTTTGATTTTAAACATCTTAAACATAGTTTCGGCAAGAGTAGAATGGAAGGTAATGCATGACATGAAGGTAATGCTAGTTAAGTTAAACTATTTTTATTATTTATTACTATAAATTTGGGTATCTTCTATTGATTTTGAATTTATGATTTTTGCACAAGCTAATTTGGAAAATGTATCGATTGCTGTTAGGACTAATTTTCTTTCTGTTGAGAATATGTCAATATGAATTGTGTGACCCGGATATTTCGGAATTGGCGTTCCTGCTATTTCTGGATTTGGTGGATGCCTATTGTATTTCACTTCCTTGCATACTTGACATTGTTCTACGAGAGTAGCTATTTTTTGTTTCATTTTGGAAAATTCGTTCATCAAAAAGAAACTTTGTTTTTGGTGTTAAATTGAATTATTTTTCGGAATTTTGTGTTTTGTTTTTCCAATTTTTTTTACGACCTGCCCGCACTTGGGACTTGGTGGACTGCGCATTTTACGGGCCGGGTCGGGCTGCTAAGAGTGGAGTCCCACTATGTCCGTTGCCCC
Organism: Drosophila vallismaia; assembly: GCA_035047325.1. Lineage (NCBI taxonomy): Eukaryota > Metazoa > Arthropoda > Insecta > Diptera > Drosophilidae > Drosophila > Drosophila vallismaia. The sequence goes on along the minus strand of JAWNPU010000011.1, from coordinate 603,423 downwards.
TTTGCTGCCGTTGCTGCTGTGACTAATTTTTTGCATAAACGTTAATTGAACGCCAACCTAGAGCATGGATTGGCAGGCCCCGCCGCGTGCCATCAAGCTCGGCAAAACAATGCCGTGCAAGAAGGACCTCAAAGCAAGGAAGTGCAGCTCAAGCAAAGACTCTAGCTGGAGTTCTTCTTATTCGGAGCCCAGCGAGATCAAGCGCAAGCCCGCGCGTAATGGATAAGGAGAGAAGCCAGACGTCACCTAGCACCAGCGCAGCTCTGCGCAACAAGCTGGCATACAACCCCTTTGCCCTCCTCTCAAGCAAAGAATATGACGACGAACATGACGAACCCAAAACTGCCTCAGAGGCATTGGCATCTAAAACGGCAGTGAAACCGAACCCGATCCCAAAAACCCTCAAGCCTCACCCAATCTACATCCCAGACGTGACCGACATTACCGCGGTTGTCAAGATGATAACGATTCTCGTGGGTATCAAAAAGGACTTCTCATACAAAACGGAGATAAATAATAATGTACGCGTAATGATGCCAGACAAGGAGTCCTACACAGCCCTACGCCAGCACCTCGTGGCACATAACAAAAGGCACCGCACCTTCCAACCAAAGGACGAGAGAGCGTACAGGGCGGTCATCAAAGGAATTCAGCACTCAACGGTCCAGACTGAAATTAAAGAAGAACTCCACAAATACGGCCATTCTGTGAGGGATCTGCACAATCCCATTGGCAGGAAATCCAAACAACCACTGTGGATATTTTTTGTTAATCTAGAACCAGCGACCAACAACACAGAGGTTTTCAAAATAAAGAGGATTTGCAGGTCAGTCGTCACCGTAGAGCCCCCACTGAAGTTCAACGATGTTCCACAATGTTTCAGATGCCAAGAGTTCGGACACACCGCAGTAGCGCTACTGCTTCCTGGAACATCGCTGCGTGAAATGTGGTGGTTCTCACGACTCTAGGTCATGCACCAAAAAAGATGACGAGGAAGCATGTTATTTACATTGCCAAGCTGATCACTCTGCGTCGTTCAGAGGATGCCCTGCCTACGAAAAGGCAAACCAGCTTGAAACGATGTTTGCCCGCGTGGAAAGAACGATTGAGAGGATGATGGAAAAGTTGATCTCACAGATGTTCTCGCAAATGACGCAGTTTATAGCTCCTTCCTCAACAGAAAGTAATGCAAATAAGGCTTAATATAGTTTTTTTGAACGCAAACGGCTTGCAGAAGAGCAAAGCCGAAGTTGTCATGAAAACAGACAATATTGATGTTCTTCTAGTTTCGGAATCTCACTTTTGTTCCAGATCCTACTTTAACATTAGCGGATAACATATAGCGGAGCATAGCGGAGCAGCTATGCTCATCAGGAGTGGCATTCAGTACACGGAACTTCCCACGTTTCAGGAGGAATGGGCTCAGTGCGCCGTGACCAGGATTTCTAGCCCACAGGGAGATATCAGCATTGGTGAGGTTTACTTCCCACCCAGACACTCGATAACCGAGACCCACCTTCAGGACTTCTTCGAGTCCCTTGGACCTCGTTTTATAGCAGCCGAAGACTTTAACGCCAAACACTCCTGGTGGGGGTCCCGCACAAACAACCCCAAAGGCATGAAGCTCTATAAGTACCTGCAGCTCAAAAGTCTGGACTGCCAATCCACTAGAGAATCCACACTGGTCTTCCGACCCTTCAAAGCAGCCGGATCTTCTGGACTTCGCCGTCTCCAAGGGCATAGGACACTCTAAGATAACATGCTCAAGCTTTGATAAACTGCTATCCGATCACAGCGCAGTAAACTTGCTCCTAAACATCCCCGAAAAACTAACCAAAGAGATGCACAATGCTGCTGAGTTTGCGAACCCACCTCCTCCGACTACCCCGAGAACAGTTACAGTATGCGCTTCAGTGTAATTTGTTTGTGATATCCATGGTTGCCGCTACTAATGGAAAAAACATTAGGATAAAAAAATACCTATGAAAAAAAGAGAAAAAAATGGGCCGATTCCTTCATGATCGGATTGATACCTGCAAGCGGACGACAGCTGATTAATGTGATTGGTCTTTAAATTTCTTTATTTAATTTTTTTTTTTTGGGCTAAACAGACTTTAGGTTTTATTTCTATGAGTTTCGCACTTGTGTGGTTTTGTTTTTATTTATTTTTTAGTATTACAAAATTTTATTAGTCGTTTTTGATATTAGTTTTATGAACAACTCGTCCAGTTTCAGTGACGATTGTTGTATTTCTGTTTTCTTTCATGATTTCTTTTTTAAATCTGGTGGTTAATTTAGAGCCTAGTCTGGTATTCTGTTTGACAAATATTTCTTGTCCTGGGTGGTAAGTTATTGTTTCCTTTCGTTCTTTATTATGGTTTTGTAAATCTGTCATTTGTTTTTTTAAGTTTTTGTTGTTTTGTCTGCTTTTTTTAAAGGTCAAGTTTATACCAAAACACACGTCTAGGGGTCGTTGTTTTGTCACGGAATTTATTCAATTATTATACTCACAACGGTCTAACTGTTCTTAAAACATTCGGTGAACCAGTTTTGATTTTAAACATCTTAAACATAGTTTCGGCAAGAGTAGAATGGAAGGTAATGCATGACATGAAGGTAATGCTAGTTAAGTTAAACTATTTTTATTATTTATTACTATAAATTTGGGTATCTTCTATTGATTTTGAATTTATGATTTTTGCACAAGCTAATTTGGAAAATTTATCGATTGCTGTTAGGACTAATTTTCTTTCTGTTGAGAATATGTCAATATGAATTGTGTGACCCGGATATTTCGGAATTGGCGTTCCTGCTATTTCTGGATTTGGTGGATGCCTATTGTATTTCACTTCCTTGCATACTTGACATTGTTCTACGAGAGTAGCTATTTTTTGTTTCATTTTGGAAAATTCGTTCATCAAAAAGAAACTTTGTTTTTGGTGTTAAATTGAATTATTTTTCGGAATTTTGTGTTTTGTTTTTCCAATTTTTTTTACGACCTGCCCGCACTTGGGACTTGGTGGACTGCGCATTTTACGGGCCGGGTCGGGCTGCCAAGAGTGGAGTCCCACTATGTCCGTTGCCCCTTTGCTGCCGTTGCTGCTGTGACCAATTTTTTGCATAAACGTTAATTGAACGCCAACCTAGAGCATGGATTGGCAGGCCCCGCCGCGTGCCATCAAGCTCGGCAAAACAATGCCGTGCAAGAAGGACCTCAAAGCAAGGAAGTGCAGCTCAAGCAAAGACTCTAGCTGGAGTTCTTCTTATTCGGAGCCCAGCGAGATCAAGCGCAAGCCCGCGCGTAATGGATAAGGAGAGAAGCCAGACGTCACCTAGCACCAGCGCAGCTCTGCGCAGCAAGCTGGCATACAACCCCTTTGCCCTCCTCTCAAGCAAAGAATATGACGACGAACATGACGAACCCAAAACTGCCTCAGAGGCATTGGCATCTAAAACGGCAGTGAAACCGAACCCGATCCCAAAAACCCTCAAGCCTCACCCAATCTACATCCCAGACGTGACCGACATTACCGCGGTTGTCAAGATGATAACGATTCTCGTGGGTATCAAAAAGGACTTCTCATACAAAACGGAGATAAATAATAATGTACGCGTAATGATGCCAGACAAGGAGTCCTACACAGCCCTACGCCAGCACCTCGTGGCACATAACAAAAGGCACCGCACCTTCCAACCAAAGGACGAGAGAGCGTACAGGGCGGTCATCAAAGGAATTCAGCACTCAACGGTCCAGACTGAAATTAAAGAAGAACTCCACAAATACGGCCATTCTGTGAGGGATCTGCACAATCCCATTGGCAGGAAATCCAAACAACCACTGTGGAAATTTTTTTTTAATCTAGAACCAGCGACCAACAACACAGAGGTTTTCAAAATAAAGAGGATTTGCAGGTCAGTCGTCACCGTAGAGCCCCCACTGAAGTTCAACGATGTTCCACAATGTTTCAGATGCCAAGAGTTCGGCACACCGCAGTAGCGCTACTGCTTCCTGGAACATCGCTGCGTGAAATGTGGTGGTTCTCACGACTCTAGGTCATGCACCAAAAAAGATGACGAGGAAGCATGTTATTTACATTGCCAAGCTGATCACTCTGCGTCGTTCAGAGGATGCCCTGCCTACGAAAAGGCAAACCAGCTTGAAACGATGTTTGCCCGCGTGGAAAGAACGATTGAGAGGATGATGGAAAAGTTGATCTTACAGATGTTCTCGCAAATGACGCAGTTTATAGCTCCCTTCCTCAACAGAAAGTAATGCAAATAAGGCTTAATATAGTTTTTTTGAACGCAAACGGCTTGCAGAAGAGCAAAGCCGAAGTTGTCATGAAAACAGACAATATTGATGTTCTTCTAGTTTCGGAATCTCACTTTTGTTCCAGATCCTACTTTAACATTAGCGGATAACATATAGCGGAGCATAGCGGAGCAGCTATGCTCATCAGGAGTGGCATTCAGTACACGGAACTTCCCACGTTTCAGGAGGAATGGGCTCAGTGCGCCGTGACCAGGATTTCTAGCCCACAGGGAGATATCAGCATTGGTGAGGTTTACTTCCCACCCAGACACTCGATAACCGAGACCCACCTTCAGGACTTCTTCGAGTCCCTTGGACCTCGTTTTATAGCAGCCGGAGACTTTAACGCCAAACACTCCTGGTGGGGGTCCCGCACAAACAACCCCAAAGGCATGAAGCTCTATAAGTACCTGCAGCTCAAAAGTCTGGACTGCCAATCCACTAGAGAATCCACACACTGGTCTTCCGACCCTTCAAAGCAGCCGGATCTTCTGGACTTCGCCGTCTCCAAGGGCATAGGACACTCTAAGATAACATGCTCAAGCTTTGATAAACTGCTATCCGACCACAGCGCAGTAAACTTGCTCCTAAACATCCCCGAAAAACTAACCAAAGAGATGCACAATGCTGCTGAGTTTGCGAACCCACCTCCTCCGACTACCCCGAGAACAGTTACAGTATGCGCTTCAGTGTAATTTGTTTGTGATATCCATGGTTGCCGCTACTAATGGCAAAAACATTAGGATAAAAAATACCTATGAAAAAAGAGAAAAAAATGGGCCGATTCTTTCATGATCGGATTGATACCTGCAAGCGGACGACAGCTGATTAATGTGATTGGTCTTTAAATTTCTTTATTTAATTTTTTTTTTTTGGGCTAAACAGACTTTAGGTTTTATTTCTAGGAGTTTCGCACTTGTGTGGTTTTGTTTTTATTTATTTTTTAGTATTACAAAATTTTATTAGTAGTTTTTGATATTAGTTTTATGAACAACTCGTCCAGTTTCAGTGACGATTGTTGTATTTCTGTTTTCTTTCATGATTTCTTTTTTAAATCTGGTGGTTAATTTAGAGCCTATTCTGGTATTCTGTTTGACAAATATTTCTTGTCCTGGGTGGTAAGTTATTGTTTCCTTTCGTTCTTTATTATGGTTTTGTAAATCTGTCATTTGTTTTTTTAAGTTTTTGTTGTTTTGTCTGCTTTTTTTAAAGGTCAAGTTTATACCAAAACACACGTCTAGGGGTCGTTGTTTTGTCACGGAATTTATTCAATTATTATACTCACAACGGTCTAACAGTTCTTAAAACATTCGGTGAACCAGTTTTGATTTTAAACATCTTAAACATAGTTTCGGCAAGAGTGGAATGGAAGGTAATGCATGACATGAAGGTAATGCTAGTTAAGTTAAACTATTTTTATTATCCATTACTATAAATTTGGGTATCTTCTATTGATTTTGAATTTACGATTTTTGCACAAGCTAGTTTGGAAAATTTATCGATTGCTGTTAGGACTAATTTTCTTTCTGTTGAGAATATGTCAATATGAATTGTGTGACCCGGATATTTCGGAATTGGCGTTCCTGCTATTTCTGGATTTGGTGGATGCCTATTGTATTTCACTTCCTTGCATACTTGACATTGTTCTACGAGAGTAGCTATTTTTTGTTTCATTTTGGAAAATTCGTTCATCAAAAAGAAACTTTGTTTTTGGTGTTAAATTGAATTATTTTTCGGAATTTTGTGTTTTGTTATTCCAATTTTTTTTACGACCTGCCCGCGCTTGGGACTTGGTGGACTGCGCATTTTACGGGCCGGGTCGGGCTGCCAAGAGTGGAGTCCCACTATGTCCGTTGCCCCTTTGCTGCCGTTGCTGCTGTGACTAATTTTTTGCATAAACGTTAATTGAACGCCAACCTAGAGCATGGATTGGCAGGCCCCGCCGCGTGCCATCAAGCTCGGCAAAACAATGCCGTGCAAGAAGGACCTCAAAGCAAGGAAGTGCAGCTCAAGCAACGACTCTAGCTGGAGTTCTTCTTATTCGGAGCCCAGCGAGATCAAGCGCAAGCCCGCGCGTAATAGATAAGGAGAGAAGCCAGACGTCACCTAGCACCAGCGCAGCAAGCTGGCATACAACCCCTTTGCCCTCCTCTTAAGCAAAGAATATGACGACGAACATGACGAACCCAAAACTGCCTCAGAGGCAGTGGCATCTAAAACGGCAGTGAAACCGAACCCGATCCCGAAAACCCTCAAGCCTCCCCCAATCTACATCCCAGACGTGACCGACATTACCGCGGTTGTCAAGATGATAACGATTCTCGTGGGTATCAAAAAGGACTTCTCATACAAAACGGAGATAAATAATAATGTACGCGTAATGATGCCAGACAAGGAGTCCTACACAGCCCTACGCCAGCACCTCGTGGCACATAACAAAAGGCACCGCACCTTCCAACCAAAGGACGAGAGAGCGTACAGGGCGGTCATCAAAGGACTTCAGCACTCAACGGTCCAGACTGAAATTAAAGAAGAACTCCACAAATACGGCCATTCTGTGAGGGATCTGCACAATCCCATTGGCAGGAAATCCAAACAACCACTGTGGATATTTTTTGTTAATCTAGAACCAGCGACCAACAACACAGAGGTTTTCAAAATAAAGAGGATTTGTAGGTCAGTCGTCACCGTAGAGCCCCCACTGAAGTTCAACGATGTTCCACAATGTTTCAGATGCCAAGAGTTCGGACACACCGCAGCAGCGCTACTGCTTCCTGGAACATCGCTGCGTGAAATGTGGTGGTTCTCACGACTCAAGGTCATGCACCAAAAAAGATGACGAGGAAGCATGTTATTTACATTGCCAAGCTGATCACCCTGCGTCGTTCAGAGGATGCCCTGCCTACGAAAAGGCAAAGGCGCAGCAATCTCCTAAAGCCAGACCCGTTGAGAGTAGCAACAAACCACCTCTCTGGCAGAGCACTCGGAGGAGCAGCTATGCTCATCAGGAGTGGCATTCAGTACACGGAACTTCCCGCGTTTCAGGAGGAATGGGCTCAGTGCGCCGTGACCAGGATTTCTAGCCCACAGGGAGATATCAGCATTGGTGCGGTTTACTTCCCACCCAGACACTCGATTACCGAGACCCACCTTCAGGACTTCTTCGAGTCCCTTGGACCTCGTTTTATAGCAGCCGGAGACTTTAACGCCAAACACTCCTGGTGGGGGTCCCGCACAAACAACCCCAAAGGCATGAAGCTCTATAAGTACCTGCAGCTTAAAAGTCTGGACTGCCAATCCACTGGAGAACCCACACACTGGTCTTCCGACCCTTCAAAGCAGCCGGATCTTCTGGACTTCGCCGTCTCCAAGGGCATAGGTGCTGTGTAAGGTGTAACTGTGTAAGGTGCTAGTCCAGTTTCTTGTGGCGGCAATTGGCCCACGTCGTTAAATCGGGGATGAGTTGGTAGGACCACTTCCCCTGTTGCGCCTAATCTGTTCCCAAAGGCTGGCTAACATCTTTAACAGCTGCCTCCGTCTAGGGTACTTAACGAAAGTGTGGAAGCGTGCTGAAATAATTGTCCTCCTCAAGCCTGGAAAACCTAAAGCCAATCTAGCATCGTATCGTCCGATTAGTTTGCAGGCAATCCTGTCTAAAATAATTGAAAGAGTATTTTTACGTAGAGTACTGCCAGTTTTGGACGAGGCCTGATCCCTGATCACCAGTTTGGCTTCAGACGCCTAATGGAACACCTAAGCAATGCCACCGGCTTGTTGAGAGCATACTAGAGGCTTTCTAAAAGAAGAAGTACTGCTGTGCCGTTATGCTGGATGTCAAACAGGCGTTTGACAGTGTCTGGCACCCTGGACTCCTTTTTAAAATTAAATCCCACCTTCCAAGTTCCCACTTCGCCTTCCTCAAGTCGTACACAGAGGAAAGAGAATTCCGAGTGAGATGCGGATCATCAATCAGCACGCCTAGGCCTATAAGAGCAGGAGTACCTCAAGGCAGTGTTCTTATACACAGCGGACCTTCCCATCACCCCCTCTCGGAACCTCACAGTAGCTACATATGCAGATGATACCACAGATCCCCAGAAAGCATCAGCCATCATACAGAGACAACTAGATGCTCTCGATCCATGGCTGAAACGATGGAACATCGTGGTCAACGCGGAGAAATCCTCCCACACAACCTTCGCACTACGTGAATAACACTCCCAAATATCCAGGGCTGACCCTGGACCGCAGGCTTACATGGCGCCCCTGAAGAGGAAACACCCGCTTGACCTCCCCCACCAATAGACACCTAAGTCAATCTCAGTCGATATATATTCCATGTACGTCCCTTAAGTCAAGGTCACCCCCAAACTATTTCATGATTTTCCACTCGGTTAGATTTTAAAAACAAAATAAGAATGTTAAAAAAAAAAAAAAATTTTTGAAATAGTATTTTTTGGCTAATTGAATTTTATTTTCCTGAGCGTTTCTGTGAGCTCTATTATGGGCTTGTAATATTTTTTCGGCCTGTTCGGCTTCTAATTTTAAGTCTATTACTTTAATTACTTTAATTTTAAAGGATTGGAAGTGTTCTGGGTACAGTTTTTGAATCTGTTCCATTATGTTCTCTGTCGTATATACTGCTGTCGGATCGAGTTTACACAGGATCCGAAGCAATATTATAATTTTGTGAGCACCAAGCGTAAACAAAAAAAATCTCTTATTGTGAGACTAACAATATTTATTAAAATCATATTATATGTAAAGTTATCATTGAAAAAAGGATCAGTTCGATTTTATTTTCATTAATTATTTCCGACAAAAAAGAGAAAAAAAAAGGTTTTGGCAAAATAATCAAATTTTATTATTTCATCGAGGAAATTAAAAAAAAGAGGTGCTTCAAGAGAAGTATGGTCGATCGATTCGGAGATGTCGGAAGTCGCTAGGTGCACTAAAGCGGAGTTACGAGAGGTACCACAAACAGGATGCTCCTTTCAGAGCATTCCCCCACCAAGCACAACTGGCAGGGAGCCTTTTATGGTTAGCAGCCCAAGCCAATTAAACAACCCTAACCAGATAACAGTTGCAAATAGTCGCCTATTACCGTAAATTGAAAAAATAGTAGTACGCTTACATTCCAGCCGGCTTGAGTCTCTTGGCAAAAAGTTTCATCCAAGAAGAGAAGCCTACCCACCTCACCGAAAAGTTCGAAAAAAGAGCCCATGTAATTGAACATAGAAACCATCTCCCCTTAAATAAATTTTCTGCTCTTGCAAACCAAGATGACTGTCAAGAAGGCGAAAATAGCATAGACATTCTCCAGGTCGAAATCGTTGAAGAAGATTCTTCACAAACTGAAATTCCAGTGACAAAGAAGTCACTTAAACCTAGCCAAATACAGTACTTGCTGTCAGCGACGTACCTGACCTAGAAAGGCTTCTCGACTCGGCGGTATCGTCTGACTCATATGAACTCAAGATCACGCGTAATGGCAACTTGCGCATATACCCCCGTGACTCTGATGCCCACAGAGCTATCACTAAAAAACTATCGGAAGTAAATCTCCAATACACTCACTTCTGCCTCCCGGAAGACAGAGCCTACATGGTTGTGGTGTGCAACTTGGCTGCTTCTACCCCAGTTGAGCAAATTTTAAATGCGTTCTCCTCCCACGCTTTGGTTAATACCTATAATCCAAAGATGAAGTCACAGAATGTGGACTCCTCTGATCCGGATCCAGGCAAGGCTTCTGGCCAGAACGTTTGGTTTATAGACATTAAAAACGCTATTAATAACAGAGAAGTTCTAAAAAAAAAATAAAGTTGGCGGTCAAAGAGTCAGAGTGGAACTTCCGTGAAAAAATGTTAATAGGCGTCAATGTTACCGATGTTTTGGATTTAATCACACCATAAACTATTGCACCAAGGAGCCCAGATGTGGTAGATGCAGTTTGCCTCATTGGACTATTTCCAGTCAATGCCAGGCAAGGACCTATGACGACCTAGAGTGAGTTAATTGCCATGGAAAACATGAGGCAACTCACAAGGGCTGCAGAATTTACATCCAGAGGCTCAAAAGCCGAAAAACTGAAATAAACATTATTCCCATGACCCGCGTAGAACACCCACAGCCCATGCGCAACATCAAGCAACAAGCTATTCCAACCTCAATCATGCGGCAGGGCCTATCGTATGCAGATACGACTAGAACTGGACAACAGAGCACACGACCTGACGGAAAATACTCACAGCGAAATGTTTTCTCAAATGCAAGGTTCCAGACTTTTCCCAATACTGCGTTTGCTCCTGTAACAACGCAGGCGAACCTCGACATCCTAACCAAACGGCAAAAATGCAGCAGACCATTGCTGGTCTACAAAAAACCATCGCTGAGCTATTTGAGGAGATCAAAGAATTCAGAGGTTCTAAGTTGTTGACGCAGCGCAAGTAATGGCTTGTGAACTGCGCCTCGGAGCCTGGAACGCTCGTAGCATTATCCCAAATGCTAATGAGCTTAAGGTGTTTCTCAGCAAGCTCGAAATTGATGTTATGCTTATTTCAGAGACACTCCTACACGACGGATCCTACCTCAATATGATAGGTTACAGCTATTATCGAGCAGATCACCCAGGAGGTCACCCCAGAGGAGGAGCTAGTATCCTAATCAGGCAGGGATTAGTGCACTATTACCTGCATTCGATCACAACGAATCACCTACAAATGGCGACGGTAAAAATTTCCACTAATTTGGGCAAAATTACGGTGTCAGCTATGTACCTTCCTCCAGGCCTGCCTTGGAATTCTTCTGAGTTTGATAATCTCCTTGGTCAACATGGTCAATCATTGGAGGTGATTTTAACGCTAAGCATTGCCTCTGGGGTAGTATAAGAGCGAATGCTCGAGACTCAGCACTTCACGATGTTATTTCCGGCAGCTCAACTCAAGTTCTGGCTACAGACAAACCCACTCACTACCCGTATATCACGAGGAGTGTACCTTCATGTATCGACTTCTTCTTGTATAAAGGTATAGCTAACAGTCTACTATCAGTACGCAAAAAGTATGACCTATCTTCCGATCACTTGCCGGTGATCGCTTCATTAACAACGTCACCTCATAGTACCGCCCCTATTAGGATGCTCGTTCCACCTAGTGCGAATATAAGGCTGTTTCAGTACGAATTTAACAATGCCTTTAACATCAATACAGAGATAAATACAGAAGACGATATCGAGAAAGCGGTTGAAACTTTTATGAAGAAGATCAAAGATGCAGCTCAAATTGCAGCTCCTGGCGGCGCAGTTCACCTACGCAACGTGCATAGCAGCAGTGCTCTCTCTTCGGAAGCAGTAGGAATTTTAACTCCCAAGAAACGTCTCCTGCGTGAGTTCATCAGGACCAATGACTCAATAATTGACAGACTGTACCGAAGGAAGTCAAATCGGGTGAGAAAAGTTCTGACCAACCTGAAAATAGAAGCAACTGACGCGTTCCTCGGGAAAGCTACTGCCGATGAAAACTCAAATTTCGCGCTCTGGAAGCTCACGAAGAGATTCAAGAGACAAGTTGCTCCAAAGTTTCCCGTTCGTAACCCAGATGGAACTTGGGCAAAATCACCACAAGACAGAGCTGAAGCGTTTACCAGAAACCTGGACGAAAGATTCCAGCCGTTCGAGACAGCATCGCCAAGACGAAAACAACTGGTTGCTGAATCCCTAGAAGCCCCATTGCAGATGGCTCTTCCTGTAAAGTCTATTAAACTCACGGAATTGGAAGATGGTATCAAATCCCTTCGCAACAACAAGGCTCCTGGTGAGGATCACATCGACAACCACTCCATTAAGCTGATGCCCCACAGAGCTTTGTTATTCCTTGTTCTGATTTTCAATTCTGCTCTTCGACTGGGACACTTCCCAAGCGCCTAGAAGAAGGCGAATATCATTATGCTCCATAAAAATGGGAAGCCAGCAGAGGAATTACACTCCTATCGTCCAATAAGCCTGCTGCCAGCATTTGGCAAATTACTTGAGAGGTGCATCCTGAGAAGATTGCTCGAATCCCGAAAGGTCCAAAAAGCTATTCCGAAGTTTCAGTTTGGTTTTAGACTCAGGCATGGCACACCTGAACAGCTACACCGCGTAGTAAACTTTATGTTGGAAGGACATGGAAAGGAGTACGTCGTTGGAGCTTTACTGGACATCCAGCAGGCTTTCGACAGAGTGTGGCATGAAGGACTTCTGTACAAGTTTAAAAGCCTACTAAATCCTCAACTGTTTTTGATAATAAAAAGCTTCCTAAACGAGCGATCCGTTAAAGTAGTACAGGACAGTAGTACAAACAAAAAGAGTCAGAGCAGGTGTACCCTAGGGAAGTGTGTTAGGTCCAACACTATATAGCCTGTATATGCACGACATGCCCTCAGCTGACAAAATGTCGCTTACAGATCCCAATGACCTGCTAGTTGCCACCTTTGCTGATGACACTGCAGTCCTAGCCAGAGACACTTGCGTCTATACAGCCACTGATACGCTTCAGCTTTACCTAAAAAAATTTGAGAACTGGGCCCTACGCTGGAACATCGCAGTCAATCCGGAAAAGTGTGTCTCTGTGACGTACACCCTGAGAAAAGACACATCACCAGGTGTGTTTCTGCATAGAGAGCTCCTCACACAATCGAACGCCCACAAATACCTCGGAGTCACTCTGGATAAGCGACTTACATTTCAACGCCATGTAACGGAAACTCAAAACAAAGGTGAACAGCATGTCTTGGCTCCTTAGGCCTGGAAACAAACTTTCAATTTCAAACAAGGCCAAAATTTGTAAGGTTGTCTTGGCTCCTATTTGGAAATATGGCATCCAAGTGTATGGCATCGCCGCAAAGTCGCACCTCAACAAAATTCATGTGGCGCAGTCACAAATCTTGCGTAAACTATCTGGAGCGGCTTGGTACATCCGCAACAACCAAGACAATATAAAGTAATTGTTGTTTTCTGGGCTGGGGAATCTTTGGGCTTCAGTCGGCTTCTGACTGAAGTCGCGTAAGCGACTTTGCTAGAGGATTTTCGTGTGCCACGAGCTTTGCTTGGTGTTTCCTTTTTTTAATTTGAATTTCCTCGTTGAGAAGATTTATGTGGAGTTCTCTGTGGATGCTTTTGCTGCGTAGATACCATAGTGCCCCAGTGTTGGTTCACAGAATCGTTGACTGAGCTCGCTGTATGTAATGTAATGCTGGTTTTCGAAGCGTTTCCCCATAATTCACAGCCGTATGTCGAGATGGGTTTCAGCACGGTATTGTAGAGGAGTACTTTGTATTCCAGACTAAGGGGAGAGTTACAGTTTATAAGCCAGTGAAGATTGACTGCTCTCGTCAGCAAATGTATAGTTTGTGAGCTGATAGTTTGTAAGCATGTCTGATGTGTATAGGGTGTAAAGAACGGGGCCAGGCCCACTATCTTGCGGGATTCCAGCATTGATAATGCGGTCATGTGAAGTCGAACTGTTAAACCTAGTTAAGCATATTCTGTTGAAGAGATATGATTCTATCATATCTGTGTTCTGGAAACAGTTTCATTATCTTGTGCATTTCAACCAGACTCGGTCAAATACTTGTGCAACATCTAAGAATATCGCTGAGCAGTATTCCCGGTGCTCGAAAGCGGTACGAATTTCTTTTGTGATGCGATGGACCTGTTCGATCGTTCCATGATTCTTGCGAAAGCAGAATTGATGCGATGGTATTGTATTCTGTGTTTTTAAGTAGGGAGTTAAATGCTTTAAAAATGCCTTTTCAAAAAGTTTCGAGATGCACGTTAGAAGACTAATGGGTCTGTAGGATAAGGGTTGTGTCTTTGACTGGATTGGGAATCATTACAATGACCCCCTTTTTCCACCTTTTGGGGATAGAATCCAAGTTTCGTAATAGCGTTGTAGAAATGACATAAGGTCAGAACCGCACATGGTGGGAGTTCTGTAATCATTTTTGGTGGCACTAAGTCATGTCCAGGTGATTTTTTGGGCTTAAGATCTTTTATAGTAGATGCTATCACACTTTGACTAAATGTAATTGGACTTATAGGTGGTAAGTTTTTAGTGACTGCAGGTAGGACAAATGGGTTGTTAGCAGGATTGGGTTGGAATACCTTCTGCAGATGATCGGCAAATGCATTGGCTCTATCTTCGTCGCTGCGTATCCAGCTTCCAGAGGGGCCTCGCAGTGGAACGACTGTTTCTGCCGGTGGCAGGATATTTTTGTGTGCTTTCCACAAAGGGTTCTTTTTGCTGGTAGGCGAAAATTGTTTGATATATAGATGCTGGGCTTTTGCTTCCCCAAGCTTAGGTGCCCTGGTTAGTCTACGTGTACCTATTTTTAGTTGTTCTTTAGCCGTCGGGTGATTACGCCATTCCCTTCTTAGTCTTTTTTTTTTTTTTTTAAGTACTAACTGGTCAATTTCGCGATTTGTCTTGCTATGATTTGTCATTTTGTGTGTGTCTGGAGAAATAAAGGCCTTGGCTGCAGCAACAAGTGTTGTCTCGATCGATTTTACCAGGCTATCAACATCCTCTTCGGTTAATACTGTATGAGTTGGTTCCATATGCGTACAAGCATATTTCGCGTACCTTGCCCAGTTGGACCTGTTGTCTGTCAGCCTGTAAGCCCGCTCAGTTAAATATGGTCGATGCCTGAGGTCCGGAAGCTTATTCGGAAGTGCTGGCCAGAATGTAGGCCTACCCGGAGTCAGGTAATCGAGCATGTTTCGTGACTTGATGAGCGCGTTGTAGAGTTGTTTGCCCTTTGGGTTCAAAAGTACGTATGCTTGGCATTGTAGTCACCGGCCGCTATGAGTCGCTCACCGAATGAGTTGAAAAATTGGTCCTCAGAAACTACAAAACGAGGTGGGCAGTAAACTGCGGCCAGAGTGATGGGGCTGCTGCCGGATGGAAGTGGATTGCACATAGTCCATTTCTGTTCTATTATATAGGTGGTGTTTAATGCGACTTCTGATAAGTACAGGTGCCGCGATGGGCTTTGCTGTCCGGATGGTTTGGAGCATAGCGTTGTGCTTGTCTGTTAGATGTGTCTCGGAGAGGAGCATGACGTCAATATTTTTTTCGGCTAAGAACTGAGCAAGTTCGAGTTTGTGCGTAAAACGCCATTTGCCACATAGCCGTGTGTGCCATGTAAGACGGACACGGTTGTGGCGGAGTATGCATTATGTGGGTGGTCTGGGCGCGGATTGATTCTTCGCGTTTGTTCCTTGTACACTATACAGCCACACCTGTTCGCTGTGTGACTTTCGCCGCAGTTTCTGCACATTTTTGCAGAGATGTCTTCCTTGTTCTTTTGGCAGTCCGAGTTTCACTACAAACTACGCAAATAGATTTCAGCATACAGTAAGCTATCTGTCTTCAGGTGTCGCGGAGACGTAAGAGAAGTACGGGTTGTTTTGTTGCAATAAGAGCCGGCGATCGTCTTGCTCACGTTGTCGCTGAGCGCGAGTGTCATTCTGGCTCATAGTGCTTATTTATTTCATTTGCTTAAACTATTGTTTATACTATTTCAAAAACAGAATATGTATTCATGCGATGGTGCAGCGCACGAAGCGTCTCTTTCGATTTATTTATTTGTTTTTTAATAATAACCATTGACTTCACTAAAATCAATTGATTTTATACCAAGCTCGATGAAAACTCGTCTTCTCGCGTCAGCATACGAATGGTATTTTTTCCTATATTATTAAACCTATTTTAGATCAGATCAGGTTTTGCATTGACTCAAAATAAATTCAAAAAAGGTTCCCATTTTTTTTGCGCTCTAAACCAGATTACCCCCTTAACAAAAGCTTCCCAAAAACAAAAAAATTTAAAGAGTTTTAGTAAAAATTTTATGACTAAATATTTCCGCTATAATGATAAGTTAATTTGAAATTTTTGTTAAAATGTAAATGTTTTTTTAATAAATTTAGCTTTTATAAGCAATATATAATATATGAATATTGTATGCGAATATAATTTAAAAATCAAATCAATATAATTGATATAAAAAAATGATTTTTTCATTGACAAGAAACTTATTACATTCTTTTATTTAGGGTATTATTATCAATATATCAGTAGCTTCTTTTATGTATATTGGGTATTTGTGACATTTGCAAATGTATGGGCCTTCATTTATATCGTCATCATATTTTGTTTACATATTTTGTAATCAAATCCATATTTTGAGTATGAGACTTCTTTTTACTATAGATCTTCTACAGATGTTGCTCAAAGAGCATTAAAGCAAAAATAAATTTATTTGGTAGGGGTAAATTTTAGATTCTCGAGAATTTTTAATGTTTTTAAGGATGTGTTTAGACTCTTAGATATATTCTCATTCTTTTGATATAAATTGTAATACTGAAGAACTATATCTAGACATCTCTCTTCCTTTATATATAAGATATTATTATATTATTATATTATTATATTATATTATTATATTATTATTTTCCTTTAATTTCTTAAATGGTGTTTTGGTTAAAAATTTGTTTACATAACTCTTGGGTTAACATATCCAGAGTGTTTCGTTGCCCATGTCAGTTAAATAAAGAGCAATCTTAGTTCCATATGTAATTTTTTTTGTCTTACAACTAATAATCTTGTACTCGAAATCAGTATATACATAATAGGGTGTCGTCCCGTCAATGTATAAGAAAATGATTATCAAAGTCACAGCTAATTTCATTTTTTAACTTTAAGTTTAACGTAACAAGTTCGATAACGATATAAAAATGTACTGCTCTCGATAACGCAATAAAACAGTGATGGCTTTGGTTCTGGTTAGGCGGCAAAATGAAAACAAAAGTAACACTCGAAACTAATTAGGACAAAAATGTCCTTTTTAGGGCCACTTTGCAATTCTTTGAAGACAAGTAGAGCCCTAAAGATGATTCAAAATAATTTTTATTAGCAGTTCTCCAATCTGCGTTCAATTATGGAAATTTTGCAAAAAAAAAATTTGACGGAACACCCTAATACATATGGTAAGTCATCGATTATTGTGTAGCCAATAACAGGCTTTTGTTCATTAAGAGTAAGATAATGGTATAAGAGATGTACTGGTTATGGGATGATTTAAATATTATTTTTTAATTCGTCACACTACTATACAAACGGAGTTCTGAAATTAAAAACAAATTCATGTACATGAGATGCAATTCATATATGGTATGTACAATACCAAAAATATTGTTTTTTTTCTTCTTTTTATTTTTTTTCAAAACTAGTATTTTTTATCTATTGTAATCGATTCGGATTGAAAAATCATGTAAATAACTTTCTTGTTTTCCTTTACACGATTTTGTGTTAGGGGAATGCGTTGTCTTGAATAAATTAAATAAAAGTTTGCCGAACCATGAATGTTGAATAACATACCTTAATAAAAATCTAAGAAATCAGCTCAGCTATTGTACAATTATTGCAAGTGCTGAGTCTAAAAGAAAAATTTCCAATTAATTATTGCACCAAGAGAATGTCAATTTAGCAGATAGCCCTGCCGCCTACGTCAGCGTGAATTACTTAAAAAAGGTGCCCGACATTGTTAAAAGCTTACGTGAGTTCGCAGGCAACCCAGGCAAATTTGGCTCGTCGAAAAAAGGTGTTGACAGAATTCTGAAAATTGATGAACATACTAGAGGCACACCTATATATCTTGACATATTACGCAAAATTCGTAAACAAAATTATCGGCAATGACGATACCAAGTTAGAATCCTATAATGTCGCTTTAAACTGTCAAGGTATCTCCAAGTGTCTCACTCTGCACTTTGCAGATCAAATAGATTTAGGTACTCTTGAATACCAGATGACTATAATATCACAGGCGTCTAATTAATCAGTAATAAAATTCCATCAGGCAGTTTATAACCATGTTTTATTAATGTTAAAAATAATCAGCTGCATGAAATTAAATTCAGAATCACAAAAACTTATGACAAAACTATATAGAGACAAGGCATTAGGCACCTTTGTTAGAGGACTACTCGGGGACCTGTCATGCCTATTGGGTATGAAGGAACCACCGACTTACCACCCACTCTGCTCTATCTTTGCTTTAAATTAAAGAATCAAGCCTTTAGTCTAATCATGCCATGAATAGAGGCCAGGCATCGACTTTCCTACTAAGGGGTTCGACCTACTAAAGGGTTTGACCTATTAAAGGGTTTTCTATTGAGGGCTTGGCATTAAAGGCTTGATCTTTGAAATGAAAAAAAAAATACATGTAGGGGAGCTATGTATTTGCGAAATTTTATTTTTAATTGAAAGGTTTATCGATTCCATTATGTATGGAACATGACATCATTCAAATGACCGCCACGGCTTCGATTGGCGCACATGAAAGGTCCAATTTTCGATGACTCTGGCGCACAAATCGGGCTGTATTTGATGGATGGTGGTACTGTAACACCATAATAATTGACGGCCAATAACAATACGTATCTGCGACCCAAAGTTTTGTAAATTCATAAAACACAAACTACTACTACTACTAGCCACCGAGAATGATTTCAGCTGTTGGGCTTTAAACACCCCATGAGAAAGCTGAGGAAGCATACTCATGCGACTCAGAGTCCGAGAGGATAGCCGCGACTTCAACGCCAAGGCACGCAAACGAAGTCGACAACCAATCTACTACCATCAACGCAGAGCAGCTTAGGACCGTCATTCAAGCGGTGGTTGCGAATGCCCTAGCCTTACAGGCTCCGTTAAACCAACAAATAGAACAGGGGTTGCATAAACAAATAGACGCACTGGCTGCTCTGGTAGCTATTATACAAGTGCAACCTTCTCAAGAGGTAAAGGTCGACCCCACAGTCAAATGTTAGGAGCCCCTCTATACGATAGAAGATATCCCAGAGTTTTCAGGAACCCAAGAGTTCTACGTCTAGTGCAGACAGTCGGTCATAGCTTCCACAAGCTATGCAGACCATATGATGGTAACTCGTGGCACTACCAAGCTGTTACCATCATAAGGAACAAAGAAAGGGGTGCCGCAAATTCAGTACTCTTCTTTATCGACACTGTACTGAATTTCGACGCGATCATAAGTCACCTAAATTTTACCTACAGTGGCATATCGAGCAAGAGCTAAGCACTCTAAGACAACCTCTCTGAGACAGCGTTCAGTACTACGACGAGTTTGAAAGAAAAAGTATACCGTTCTTGCCAACAAGGTCAACATGTCTATGACAAAGTTTTCGCTCAGGGAATTTGCGACGAATTCATTTTAGTATTCATTTCGGGATTTAGGCGTAATCTCACCGACATGCTGTTGGCGGCAAATCCCAAGCATTTGCCGTCGGCACAAAGTTTGGCCAAAGAGATAGGGTCTAACCATGACATATATGCCTTCGCGGCAAATTTCTCAAAGAGCCAGGAGGAGATAGATCGTAAGTCAGCTCCAAAACTATTTCGACAAGACAAACCTTTTGAACCCAGCGGCATAGAGGACCCAAACTTCAGCCGCCAATATAAGGCCCAAATTCACGCTGAGCCTCGCAATAACAGGCAACCAAGCCTTGGAAACGCGCAGGAACCGATGGAAGTAGACCCTTCAATCTCGCCAAGTGTGGCACGGAAATCAAGAAAATCCTACTCCATTCCGGCATTGATGTAAGCTTCGGTAACGCGAAGACGCTCCATCCATAGTAATAGTGACCTAGCTAAAAGTCCTCCTCAACCGGAAAAGGTGTTTGCAAGCCCCAATCAAGGGTTGCCATACAATACCACAGTTCTCGTCACAATAAAGACAACAAACGAGGAACAAATATACGCTAGGCTATACCCATACCCATTGGGAGCAGCGGATTTCGTCAATAAAAAAGTCTCGGAACTTCTAAAAAAACGATAATTCAAAAATTTGTCTCGCCCAAAAACAACCAGATAAGGGTAGTAGATACAAAAAGGTACTGATGACACCGGCAAGAAGAACATTCGCTTAGTCATCGACTACGGCAAGCTCAATGTAAGGACTATCCCTGACAGGTACCTAATGCCTAACATTTCCATGATATTTAGGAATTTGGGCATAGCCAGGTTTTTTTACCACGCTGATCTATAAACTAGCCATCACCAAATTGTACTGGCGAAACAAGACCGCGAAAATGCATCCTTTTCAGTAAAAGGAGGAAAGTATGAGTTTCGAAGGTTACCGTTTGGCCTGAGGAATGCTGCCTATCTCAATTAACTGCTGCATTGCTCAAATACTGGACAATACTTTTGACGGCCTACTTTTTGCAGACCATCATAACGAAGTCGCTGAAGCATACCTCACTCATCTCTTGACAAAAATAAATAATTAAAACAGTCAAAGCAAACAATACAAAAATACAATAAAACCTTATTGACAAATGCAATGTAGTGGGCATTGGTTATGATTGAGTGGACTTGTCTTAGCCTGTTCAATGTGATTTGGTCTTTGTCTGCATTAAGAACCCTCACATTTAAAGACCGATATTGTAGATTAATCAATTGGATTGGTTCTGCCTGAAAAAATGTTTCTGGGAGCCCAGACCACGATGATTTGTTGATGATAGAAAATAATTTCAATGGTATAATGTCTAATAATAATGACCATAATAATAAATACAGGTGAAGGATAGAATAAATAAATTAACCTCAATTTTAAACATATCATATTCCTTCAGAAAGATGATCATTTTAATGAAGAGATGAAGAGATATTAATTTACAAAACCAAGTCAGATTAAAAAAAGAAAAAATAATTAACGTAAAATATGCAATTCAATGGGAAAAATTAAATGTAATAAGCACTCTCCTTTTTTAAAAATTTAGAAATAGATGTAGTCTAGAAAATATTCAAAAATAGTAAAATTACAAATTTATCTGTTGAAGAAATGCTAGAATTGGTTGACGTATCCGTACTACATAATAAACTACAATTATCTTTATCGTAAAAATTCCAGAATTAGAAAAAATAGTTTACAAAAATATTCTAATAAAACCTGTTGTAAATCCTTCGTTCATTTAGAAAGTAACGAACTATTTGTATACGAAAATTTAATGCTTAAAATACCAAATGATTGTAAAATTTCAATAATATTAAAATTTGTAATAAGCTGAAAACTGTTAACGCAAATCAGACAAAATGTATCTTTAAACTAGCTCAGGGAAAGGAAGCGCTGTGTGATTATAGTAACGTGGAATACATAAAAAAGGTTTTTAAAATGAAAAAATAACAAAAAAAATAACAACGAATTTATAAACAAAGAAACAACTATATAAAAACCAGGAATACCAATAATTATAAATAAAAATGATTCCAATAGAAGCCGAACGACTTCAAATATTAACTCTAGAATCTCTAGAGGCTCTGAATATTATTTATTTAATTTATTTATAAATTAACAAGGATCGGCTTAATGTAAATATTCTAAGAAGGATTCTAAAATTTAATAAATAACAATTAATTAAATAACAATTTATTAACATTAAAGGAGAGTTCAGGGGTTAAATTATGAGATAAGAGGTTATAGTTTTTACAAATAGTGCGAAAGGGATCGTGTTCAGCCTAAATGGATCTGGTTGGAAGGACCTAAATATTCTATTAGGGATGGAAAAAGGCAGATGGTCTAAAAGGTGTTTGGAATCAACCATGTCATGGATAATCATATGCAGAGACATGACCCCAGCACAGGTTCAGAGGAGGTAGCTTCAACAATTTAAGCCTGCAACGATACGGAAGAAGACGAGGATCCCAGTTTAAATTTGTCATGTGCAAATAACAGGAACTGCTTTTGCATAGGTTCAATTCTATTTTGGTGAGAACAGTATTGTGGACTCTAAACGCACGAGCTGTACTGAAGGGTAGGACGAATTTGGGTAATATATAAGGATCTGGTGGTAAAAGGATCGTTTGAATAAGGCTTATAAAAGGCTAACATTACTCTGGCTTTATTTACTGAAATATGATCAAAAATAACTCCAAGATCATTGATTGTGAAAACACGATCAAGGACGTGATTTCCCAGAGAGTAAGGGAAAATAAGCGATATTCTCTTATTTTGTTATCCTACCGACTGCGCCAATTATAACTCCGGGGTATCTTTCAGTTAAAAAAGACTTATATATTTTAATCTTTATTTGTTCCGAAGACAGGATGTTATATGTTTACAAATGTAGGGACAAATCTTTACTCAAACTTATATTTTAACTTGTCTGGCGATAAAGTGTCGGTGCCAAGCATTTAATTTATTTATTAAATATTCTGTGAATCTTTCAAGTTATTGAGTGAAATTTTTTAATAGAGTGAGTTTCTGAATAGAGTAACTTAGTTTTGAGTCATTAAATTTGATCAGGCGTTTCGAGGGGTTCATTTGTCTCCAAAATGTGTATGACTTTTCTTTGTGCCAAAATGTCTGGTTGCCGATATATGAGTTTTAGAATTTTATTTTTTGGCTGCCAATGGGAATTTATCTTTGGGCTGCCGCAACGTTCCAGTGGATGTTTATGTTTATGTCTGATCGGGCATGAGAAATGTTTTTGACCGATTGGGCTTAGAGATTACATTGGGTGATACAATTACAGTGTGACTTGGATATAGAGAATGGAGATTTGGATATGTTAGGGTATTTGTTAGGGTACTTTAGGGTATTTGACAAAAATATTGATGAAATCATTAGAATGGAAGATTCTTATTTTAGATACTTCTAATAAACTAACTATGGGAACTTCTGTGAACTGTTCAGAAAAAATTGGTTTCAGATCATTATGGTTGAATATAACCGGATTTATCATGTTGGATCTTGCTAAGGTGAGTGTGAGCATAAAGTCCTGAGTTTCGGAAATTAAAATTCTATTTCTTTTTTAATTACGTATTATTTAATTTATACGTTTCCGTCCAGCACGGATATGTATCTTGCGCTTGAGAAATCTGGCACTTTCGCGTCTGCGCTCGAGAGGATTACGATGATTATAAAGGACAACCTGCAGGGATGGTATTATGTGATAATAATAGGGTATTTTATGTTTTAAATAGGGAAGTGTTGGGGAAGTGTAAATAGGGAAGAACAGAAGATCCCAGATTCCCTTGTATGCGTTCTTCTGTATATAGAGGTGTTAGCTTATTTCCTAGTCGCTTGTTGTTTTTTAAGTGTACTTTCTCCCCAACTTCGAAAACTCTGTTTTGCCTCGACGGGTTGCATCTCTCAAGGGTGGATCTTTGGGCTTTTTCAATCTTCGATTTTACGTTAAGTCTAAGCTCATTATTATTTTTGTGGATGACTTGCTTAGGTTTTTGGTCTAGTACTGAGTGTATCGATCTATTATACTCTATGGTGGCCCGCATAATGAGCTCTGCAATCTCGGGGACTTGCTTCTTGATTTTTATGCACCCAGCTATTTCCGCCACTGTGCTGTGGAACCTTTCCACCTGTCCGTTGGAGCTGCTATGCAATGGTGGGGCATAAACTATATCAATTTTATACTGGTTTTTTAATATGGAAGTAATTGTCTCGGACTTGAATAAGGCTTCATTATCGCAATAAATGGTCATATGTCATATTATGCCTTTGTGGAGGTTTTGCAATTTATGAAAATCTCATTAGTGAGCTTCGTCATTTTTGGGAAATAATAGTCCCGAAGGATGGTTAACTCAACTAGAGCGCCGTTAACTGCGCCCTCAATAAGTGCTTTCAGTCCATGACAGAATCGTTATGTGCGGGGGAACGGGGTTTGAAGCCGTTTTCTTTACTATATTGGTTATATTCCCAACTCATAAGACACACACATATATTTAACACCTTTTCTTCTCGACCCCACAAAGTATATATATTCTTGATCAGCATCAACAGCCGAGTTAATATAGCCATGTCCGTCGGTCTGTCTGTTTCTATGCAAAAAAATAGACAGTAGTTTTAAAGCTAGCGTTTTGAAATTTTTACCAGATCATTATTTTTGTTGCACGCAGATCAAGTTTAAAAATCGGTATGGAATTTTTTTTGTTCTCCAAGCTAGCGCAACCGAATTCAACATTTATTCATTTGACAAAGCCATACATCATTTGTAAAAGTTTCGTCCGGATCAAACCACTATATCACATACCTGCCTTACAAACGACCGATATGAAAACAAGGTTTTGTATGGAAAACTTTTTTGTTTTTCAAGCTATTGCAACCGAATTCAACATTTATTCATTTGACATAGCCATATACGATTTGTAAAAGTTTGTTTCGGATCGGACCACTATATTAATAGTTGCCATACAAACGACCGATATGAAAAGAAGTCCTTGTTGGACAACTTTTTTGTTGGCAAGGGTATACCATCTTCGGCAAGCCGAAGATAACTTTTCTCACTTGTTTTTTTTATTTATTTGTGACAAGTAATCTTGTGTTCACACTCTTGAAAATTTTTATTCTTTTTTTGTTTTTGTTTATTAAAATTTGTTCACTATAATCTGTCTATTTTTTCTAAATGATCACTTACATTTTTTTCAGGGTTCTTCTTTTTTCCGTTGAGCTCCAATTAACTCCTCCAACTTGGGTTGGGAGAATACATTCTCATCCCGCGCCGCAGTCTGAGTTGTTTCCAAATTATTTTATGTTGGGGGAAAACTGTCCTCCGTTATTAGCGGTCCTTAAGACTCGGTAACCAAATAATAAGAACCTCTCTGAGACAGCGTTCAGTACTACGACGAGTTTGAAAGAAAAAGTATACCGTTCTTGCCAACAAGGTCAACATGTCTATGACAAAGTTTTCGCTCAGGGAATTTGCGACGAATTCATTTTAGTATTCATTTCGGGATTTAGGCGTAATCTCACCGACATGCTGTTGGCGGCAAATCCCAAGCATTTGCCGTCGGCACAAAGTTTGGCCAAAGAGATAGGGTCTAACCATGACATATATGCCTTCGCGGCAAATTTCTCAAAGAGCCAGGAGGAGATAGATCGTAAGTCAGCTCCAAAACTATTTCGACAAGACAAACCTTTTGAACCCAGCGGCATAGAGGACCCAAACTTCAGCCGCCAATATAAGGCCCAAATTCACGCTGAGCCTCGCAATAACAGGCAACCAAGCCTTGGAAACGCGCAGGAACCGATGGAAGTAGACCCTTCAATCTCGCCAAGTGTGGCACGGAAATCAAGAAAATCCTACTCCATTCTGGCATTGATGTAAGCTTCGGTAACGCGAAGACGCTCCATCCATAGTAATAGTGACCTAGCTAAAAGTCCTCCTCAACCGGAAAAGGTGTTTGCAAGCCCCAATCAAGGGTTGCCATACAATACCACAGTTCTCGTCACAATAAAGACAACAAACGAGGAACAAATATACGCTAGGCTATACCCATACCCATTGGGAGCAGCGGATCAATAAAAAAGTCTCGGAACTTCTAAAAAAACGATAATTCAAAAATTTGTCTCGCCCAAAAACAACCAGATAAGGGTAGTAGATACAAAAAGGTACTGATGACACCGGCAAGAAGAACATTCGCTTAGTCATCGACTACGGCAAGCTCAATGTAAGGACTATCCCTGACAGGTACCTAATGCCTAACATTTCCATGATATTTAGGAATTTGGGCAAAGCCAGGTTTTTTTACCACGCTGATCTATAAACTAGCCATCACCAAATTGTACTGGCGAAACAAGACCGCGAAAATGCATCCTTTTCAGTAAAAGGAGGAAAGTATGAGTTTCGAAGGTTACCGTTTGGCCTGAGGAATGCTGCCTATCTCAATTAACTGCTGCATTGCTCAAATACTGGACAATACTTTTGACGGCCTACTTTTTGCAGACCATCATAACGAAGTCGCTGAAGCATACCTCACTCATCTCTTGACAAAAATAAATAATTAAAACAGTCAAAGCAAACAATACAAAAATACAATAAAACCTTATTGACAAATGCAATGTAGTGGGCATTGGTTATGATTGAGTGGACTTGTCTTAGCCTGTTCAATGTGATTTGGTCTTTGTCTGCATTAAGAACCCTCACATTTAAAGACCGATATTGTAGATTAATCAATTGGATTGGTTCTGCCTGAAAAAATGTTTCTGGGAGCCCAGACCACGATGATTTGTTGATGATAGAAAATAATTTCAATGGTATAATGTCTAATAATAATGACCATAATAATAAATACAGGTGAAGGATAGAATAAATAAATTAACCTCAATTTTAAACATATCATATTCCTTCAGAAAGATGATCATTTTAATGAAGAGATGAAGAGATATTAATTTACAAAACCAAGTCAGATTAAAAAAAGAAAAAATAATTAACGTAAAATATGCAATTCAATGGGAAAAATTAAATGTAATAAGCACTCTCCTTTTTAAAAATTTAGAAATAGATGTAGTCTAGAAAATATTCAAAAATAGTAAAATTACAA
Organism: Drosophila vallismaia; assembly: GCA_035047325.1. Taxonomy (NCBI): domain Eukaryota; kingdom Metazoa; phylum Arthropoda; class Insecta; order Diptera; family Drosophilidae; genus Drosophila; species Drosophila vallismaia. The sequence goes on along the minus strand of JAWNPU010000011.1, from coordinate 576,720 downwards.
ATTTATCTGTTGAAGAAATGCTAGAATTGGTTGACGTATCCGTACTGCATAATAAACTACAATTATCTTTATCGTAAAAATTCCAGAATTAGAAAAAATAGTTTACAAAAATATTCTAATAAAACCTGTTGTAAATCCTTCGTTCATTTAGAAAGTAACGAACTATTTGTATACGAAAATTTAATGCTTAAAATACCAAATGATTGTAAAATTTCAATAATATTAAAATTTGTAATAAGCTGAAAACTGTTAACGCAAATCAGACAAAATGTATCTTTAAACTAGCTCAGGGAAAGGAAGCGCTGTGTGATTATAGTAACGTGGAATACATAAAAAAGGTTTTTAAAATGAAAAAATAACAAAAAAATAACAACGAATTTATAAACAAAGAAACAACTATATAAAAACCAGGAATACCAATAATTATAAATAAAAATGATTCCAATAGAAGCCGAACGACTTCAAATATTAACTCTAGAATCTCTAGAGGCTCTGAATATTATTTATTTAATTTATTTATAAATTAACAAGGATCGGCTTAATGTAAATATTCTAAGAAGGATTCTAAAATTTAATAAATAACAATTAATTAAATAACAATTTATTAACATTAAAGGAGAGTTCAGGGGTTAAATTATGAGATAAGAGGTTATAGTTTTTACAAATAGTGCGAAAGGGATCGTGTTCAGCCTAATTGGATCTGGTTGGAAGGACCTAAATATTCTATTAGGGATGGAAAAAGGCAGATGGTCTAAAAGGTGTTTGGAATCAACCATGTCATGGATAATCATATGCAGAGACATGACCCCAGCACAGGTTCAGAGGAGGTAGCTTCAACAATTTAAGCCTGCAACGATACGGAAGAAGACGAGGATCCCAGTTTAAATTTGTCATGTGCAAATAACAGGAACTGCTTTTGCATAGGTTCAATTCTATTTTGGTGAGAACAGTATTGTGGACTCTAAACGCACGAGCTGTACTGAAGGGTAGGACGAATTTGGGTAATATATAAGGATCTGGTGGTAAAAGGATCGTTTGAATAAGGCTTATAAAAGGCTAACATTACTCTGGCTTTATTTACTGAAATATGATCAAAAATAACTCCAAGATCATTGATTGTGAAAACACGATCAAGGACGTCATTTCCCAGAGAGTAAGGGAAAATAAGCGATATTCTCTTATTTTGTTATCCTACCGACTGCGCCAATTATAACTCCGGGGTATCTTTCAGTTAAAAAAGACTTATATATTTTAATCTTTATTTGTTCCGAAGACAGGATGTTATATGTTTACAAATGTAGGGACAAATCTTTACTCAAACTTATATTTTAACTTGTCTGGCGATAAAGTGTCGGTGCCAAGCATTTAATTTATTTATTAAATATTCTGTGAATCTTTCAAGTTATTGAGTGAAATTTTTTAATAGAGTGAGTTTCTGAATAGAGTAACTTAGTTTTGAGTCATTAAATTTGATCAGGCGTTTCGAGGGGTTCATTTGTCTCCAAAATGTGTATGACTTTTCTTTGTGCCAAAATGTCTGGTTGCCGATATATGAGTTTTAGAATTTTATTTTTTGGCTGCCAATGGGAATTTATCTTTGGGCTGCCGCAACGTTCCAGTGGATGTTTATGTTTATGTCTGATCGGGCATGAGAAATGTTTTTGACCGATTGGGCTTAGAGATTACATTGGGTGATACAATTACAGTGTGACTTGGATATAGAGAATGGAGATTTGGATATTGTACTTTAGGGTATTTGACAAAAATATTGATGAAATCGTTAGAATGGAAGATTCTTATTTTAGATACTTCTAATAAACTAACTATGAGAACTTCTGTGAACTGTTCAGAAAAAATTGGTTTCAGATCATTATAGTTGAATATATCCGGATTTATCGTGTTGGATCTTGCTAAGGTGAGTGTGAGCATAAAGTACTGAGTTTCGGAAATTAAAATTCTATTTCTTTTTTAATTACGTATTATTTAATTTATACGTTTCCGTCCAGCACGGATATGTATCTTGCGCTTGAGAAATCTGGCACTTTCGCGTCTGCGCTCGAGAGGATTACGATGATTATAAAGGACAACCTGCAGGGATGGTATTATGTGATAATAATCGGGTATTTTATGTTTTAAATAGGAAAGTGTTCTTTTTTATTATGTCTTTATGAACCACCCTCATTAATAAGAACAGAAGATCCCAGATCCCCTTGTATGCGTTCTTCTGTATATAGAGGTGTTAGCTTATTTCCTAGTCGCTTGTTGTTTTTTAAGTGTACTTTCTCCCCAACTTCGGAAACTCTGTTTTGCCTCGACGGGTTGCATCTCTCAAGGGTGGATCTTTGGGCTTTTTCAATCTTCGATTTTACGTTAAGTCTAAGCTCATTATTATTTTTGTGGATGACTTGCATAGGTTTTTGGTCTAGTACTGAGTGTATCGATCTATTATACTCTATGGTGGCCCGCATAATGAGCTCTGCAATCTCGGGGACTTGCTTCTTGATTTTTATGCACCCAGCTATTATGAAAATCTCATTAGCGAGCTTCGTCATTTTTGGGAAATAATAGTCCCGAAGGATGGTTAACTCAACTAGAGCGCCGTTAACTGCGCCCTCAATAAGTGCTTTCAGTCCATGACAGAATCGTTATGTGCGGGGGAACGGGGTTGGAAGCCGTTTTCTTTACTATATTGGTTATATTCCCAACTCATAAGACACACACATATATTTAACACCTTTTCTTCTCGACCCCACAAAGTATATATATTCTTGATCAGCATCAACAGCCGAGTTAATATAGCCATGTCCGTCGGTCTGTCTGTTTCTATGCAAAAAAATAGACAGTAGTTTTAAAGCTAGCGTTTTGAAATTTTTTACCAGATCATTATTTTTGTTGCACGCAGATCAAGTTTAAAAATCGGTATGGAATTTTTTTTGTTCTCCAAGCTATCGCAACCGAATTAAACATTTATTCATTTGACAGAGCCATACATCATTTGTAAAAGTTTCGTCCGGATCGAACCACTATATCACATACCTGCCTTACAAACGACCGATATGAAAACAAGGTTTTGTATGGAAAACTTTTTTGTTTTTCAAGCTATTGCAACCGAATTCAACATTTATTCATTTTACATAGCCATATACGATTTGTAAAAGTTTGTTTCGGATCGGACCACTATATTAATAGTTGCCATACAAACGACCGATATGAAAAGAAGTCCTTGTTGGACAACTTTTTTGTTGGCAAGGGTATACCATCTTCGGCAAGCCGAAGATAACTTTTCTCACTTGTTTTTTTTATTTATTTGTGACAAGTAATCTTGTGTTCACACTCTTGAAAATTTTTATTCTTTTTTTGTTTTTGTTTATTAAAATTTGTTCACTATAATCTGTCTATTTTTTCTAAATGATCACTTACATTTTTTTCAGGGTTCTTCTTTTTTCCGTTGAGCTCCAATTAACTCCTCCAACTTGGGTTGGGAGAATACATTCTCATCCCGCGCCGCAGTCTGAGTTGTTTCCAAATTATTTTATGTTGGGGGAAAACTGTCCTCCGTTATTAGCGGTCCTTAAGACTCGGTAACCAAATAATAAGAATATTTAACGGTTCACGGAGTTAATGTTTCATGAACCAAGTGCTCGTTTATTGTAATCAAATAGGACTAAACGTAATTCTAAAAACATTTTATATTTACCCTACTGCGGAAATGGATTTAATGCTGATCAAGCATTGAATGCAAGAATCAGGCGATCGGATACAACCAATGGTAGCGGGCACGGCCCCCAAATGCGCATATAGCTGCGCCAGACTGCGCTGTACAATTTCATTTGGTATTTAGGGTGCCTCACTACTTTCTAGGAATACTCGAATGTTAAGGCATATATTTTTATGCTTATGTGTTATACACATGTATGTTAACTTGTACACATATGTAAATACTGAATCTTTATCTGCTTTCATTTTTTGTGGTATACCCATTTCATTGAATCCTTTATTATTGCTCTTTTAGTTTCTAGTCAATCTCGGCTATTTACTTTTATTAAAGTTGCAAAATTTGAAACTAAGTCTATGCAAGACAAAAACTGTTAATTACCTATCAAGTAATTTGCCGTCACGTATTTTTATCTGATGCTATAAATTTCTTGTGTGATATCATATTTTATTTTGGTATTCATGTATTCCCTTTTTGCTTTATTAGAAATTTTGCATTAATTTATAATGTTTTGGAATAAACATTTATTTTAGTAAAGTAACCAATTACGTCCGTTTTGTTTTCGTTACGTTTTATTAATTCGATTTGTCGACTGTAGTAATTTAAAAGTTTTTCCGTAGACGAGATGTAGTTCTGGTTATCTTGTGGTCCACTATGTATTGTAGCTATTACACTTTGGGAATTATTCAGAGTTTCTCCTAGAATAGTTTCTTCTAATTTAACTTGAAGAGAGCATCTGCTACATAGATTTCTTTTCCAGGTAGATATTTTATGAGACAATCAAATTCTCTTAATTTGATTTTCCATCTCTGGATTTTCATATTTGGCTCTTTAATGTTATGTAACCAAACAAGTGGTTTGTGATCGCTGCGAATTTGGAATACTCTGCCGAAAAGATAAGGTCTGAAATATTTTTTTGCCCGTACAATGGATAATATTTTATTTTCTATCGCGGCATAATTTATTTCATGCTCGTTTAGAGTTATACTTGCAAAGCATACTGGTATTTAATTTTGTGATAATACTGCTCCCAGTGCTATGTTATTTGCATCTGTTGTTAATGAAAAGGGTTTATCAAAATCTGGGTAAATTAATATTTGATCTGAAGTGATAAGCACTTTCATTTTTTCGACTGCTTTATTGTAGTTAGGATCTTTGATATTTATGGCTGATCCTTTTTTAAACTTTACTGTCATTGGTTTAACAATGTTAGCAAAATTAGGTATGTATTTTCGATAGAATCCACACAAACCTTAAAATTGCTTTATTTCTTTTTGGTTTTTTTTTAATTGGGAATTTTTTAATTGCCTCAATTTTCTTTTTGTTGGTTTTTATTCCTTCGGCCGTAATTATGTTATGTGACCTAAAGTTTTAATTTTGGAGTTTTAAATTAGCTTCATGTAATTTTGTGAATATCTACATTATTTAGCGATCAAATATGCTTTTCTAAAGAAGTTAAAAATTTTATTATATCGTCTAAATAAACCAGACAACCCGTATAAATCAAATCTTCAAGCAGATTGTTCATATAACTTTGGAATGTTGCTGGAGCATTTTTCAATCCAAATGGCATGCGCGTATATTCGTAGTGGCCATGTTTGATGGAAAAAGTTGTTTTTAGAATTCAATTAGTTTCCATTTCAATTTGAAACTTTTAGCTAAATCAATTTTAGTAAAATATTGGCATTTTTCTAATGTGTCCAATATTTCGTCCATTCTTTGAATTGGAAGTTTGTCATTGACAGTGATTTTGTTTAGATTGCGATAATCATCCACAAGTCTAAATTTTGGTTTTACTGATGCGTCTTTCTTTTGTCTCAATTTGTTATATTTTCTTTGAAACTATCCAAATCGGCGAGCAATAAGGAGATTTTGATTTTCGGATGATTTTTGTTCGATCATCTCACTTATTTGTTTGCTTACTTCCTCGTGTACCTTGTTCGTAGGCGTCTCTTTTCACGGACTAGAAGCGGGATCGCGTTGGTGAACGGGATACCTGATGCTACGGGTTTCCAGGGCGGAGTGTTTATTGGTGAACAATTCAACGACGTCTTTCAAGTCATCCCCAGAGTTGATCTCAATATCGAGGTGCAGAGATCTCTCAAGTTGTCCTTTGAAGAGTTTAAGGTTGCTTCGCTTGGTTATCAGCCTCTCCGACGTCGTTTATGCCAGAGCGGCTGCGTCCAGCGTGATTATTAGCGGTAGGTGGTCGGAGCTGAGATTAACGAAAGACTGTATATCAACGTGGATACCCAGGATGCCCCTTGTCAGGGCAAAATCGATGAAGCCAGGAGAGCCTCGTCTGCCAGGCGGGTACCGTGTGGGGCCACCTGTGGCAATTTATGGTAAATTTCTATAACGCCCCGGGAACGATCTTTGCTTTCTTTTATTTCTACAAATTTTTCTAAATAATCTTTATAACCCTTCCATTTGAGGTGCTATTTTGAAACCAGATGTTGTTGTTAGGTCGTGTTTAGCAAGAGTCATAAAAAGTCTATGAAGAAGTTTTCTAGAGATTACATCAATAATTTTTTTCCTAGAGGCTGTGTAATTATTACTTCTTGTGGGTTTTGTTCGAGAGCTTATCTATTACTAATAATGAGACATTTCTGTTCTATTTCTTCTACAAACTTACGCAGGCTTCCATTAAATCGTGTGTTGAAGAGTTTCCTTAATGGGTCTGCATAAGGAGTGTGATTCGATAATTCTATTAAAGTTGACTTTAGGATGTTCCGGTTACTCGCTTGGTCATTCTGGGATATCCTGACGGCGTCTTCCTTTAATTGTATAGTAATTAGTATAGTATAGTAGTATAGTAATTGGATAGTTTTTTTGGCGTTCTTCTTTCGTTGGGTATAATGCCATCATAGGCTGGTATATGTTTGAGCCTGGTTCAAATGAATCTCCAAGAGAATTTGGGATGAAGTTGTCGTTTTGATTGATTTTTAAGTTTTTGATTTACACAGTATGTTTCGTTGAGAGGGTTTTTATTCTACGAAGCACTGACCGAATTAGATTTTTTAGTTCCCACAGTATTTTTCGTTGAAATGTTTTAATTTTCTTCGAAGCATTGACCGAATGGGATCTTTGCTTTTCTATGTTATTTTTCGGATAAAAATTTTAATATCACTTCCGGTTTAAGATAAGGTTCGCTTCTCGTTTTTCGGGTTTCGTGGGTCCTTTTATTAATATCGATACCGAAGAATATTCTCTTATTTTGTTATCCTACCGACGGCCTCAATTAAAACTCCGGGATATCTTTCAGTTAAAAAACACTTGTATATATGGAATTTTAGATGTTTACAAATGTAAGGACAAATCTTTACTCAAACTTATATTTTAACATATCTGGCGATCAAGCGTCGGTGCCAAGCTCTTAATTTATTTAGGAATATTTACTGTGAATCTTTCAAGTTATTGAGTAAACTTTGGTAATATAGCGTTTCAAGAGTTTTCTTTGTCTCCAAAATGTTTATGATTTTTCTTGGTGCCGAAATGCCTGGGTGCCGAAATATGACTTTTAGAATTTTGTTTTTTGGCTGCCTATGGGAATTTCTTTTGGGCTGCCTAAACAGGATTGTTCGTTATTTATAGGAACGTTCCAGTGGATGTTTATGTTTATGTTACCGATTGAACTAATGGTGCGTGTTGAGTATGCTGATCTTGGGTTATCTTAAAGCATTTTAAAGTCCAAACATTCCCCCACAAAGTACAAAAACTTTAAAAAGTATTCTTCGATATTCTTGCACAATTGATAAAGTAATACATATATTAGTTTTAAAATTAAAGGCACAAGTGAAACATTTTCAACATAGCACCCATAACCAAAGCTACTAAACCTTATCAAACAATATAGAAAAATATACACAACACCGATTGGACTTAGGGTGCGTGTTAAATATGCTGATCTTGGATTACATTGGTACAATTACAGTGGGTTACTAAGGTGAAGAAAATGGAGATTTTGATATGTCGCTATATGAGTGTGGCAGTTCCCACTTTAAACCACTCTCTGTTTTTATGACTATCAATTTTTTTGTGGCCATCACTTTTAAAGAAAATTATGAACGAAAACACTAAGGTTTGAAATTTGTAATGGTTTCTCTATTATATTAAATACAATGTTTAATTTATTTTTTACAATTGTATTACTTGCGGTTGGTGGTATATATGAATAGGTATTAAGCCGTAAGTTGTTTTAAAAACTGCACAGTACATGTTCAACTACAAGCAATGTAGTTGACTGTGAACCTGCGTCCCACATGTGACGGTTATCAATTATTTGCATATATTTACTGAAATATGATCAAAAATAACTCCAAGATCATTGATTGTGAAAACACGATCAAGGACGTGATTTCCCAGAGAGTAAGGGAAAATAAGCGATATTCTCTTATTTTGTTATCCTACCGACTGCGCCAATTATAACTCCGGGGTATCTTTCAGTTAAAAAAGACTTATATATTTTAATCTTTATTTGTTCCGAAGACAGGATGTTATATGTTTACAAATATAGGGACAAATCTTTACTCAAACTTATATTTTAACTTGTCTGGCGATAAAGTGTCGGTGCCAAGCATTTAATTTATTTATTAAATATTCTGTGAATCTTTCAAGTTATTAAGTGAAATTTATTAATAGAGTGAGTTTCTGAATAGAGTAACTTAGTTTTGAGTCATTAAATTTGATCAGGCGTTTCGTGGGGTTCATTTGTCTCCAAAATGTGTATGACTTTTCTTTGTGCCAAAATGTCTGGTTGCCGATATATGAGTTTTAGAATTTTATTTTTTGGCTGCCTATGGGAATTTATCTTTGGGCTGCCGCAACGTTCCAGTGGATGTTTATGTTTATGTCTGATCGGGCATGAGAAATGTTTTTGACCGATTGGGCTTAGAGATTACATTGGGTGATACAATTACAGTGTGACATGGATATAGAGAATGGAGATTTGGATATGTTATTTGTTAGGGTACTTTAGGGTATTTGACAAAAATATTGATGAAATCGTTAGAATGGAAGATTCTTATTTTAGATACTTCTAATAAACTAACTATGGGAACTTCTGTGAGCTGTTCAGAAAAAATTGGTTTCAGATCATTATGGTTGAATATAACCGGATTTATCATGTTGGATCTTGCTAAGGTGAGTGTGAGCATAAAGTCCTGAGTTTCGGAAATTAAAATTCTATTTCTTTTTTAATTACGTATTATTTAATTTATACGTTTCCGTCCAGCACGGATATGTATCTTGCGCTTGAGAAATCTGTCACTTTCGCGTCTGCGCTCGAGAGGATTACGATGATTATAAAGGACAACCTGCAGGGACGGTATTATGTGATAATTATCGGGTATTTTATGTTTTAAATAGGGAAGTGAGTAGCTATTACATAGGCATATCACCTTTTTTCTTGCATCATACACTTGTAAGAATGTGTATGAGTGTATGGGACGTCATAAGTATCAAAATATATAGGACTACCCATCCCCTAACACACAATCCCGGAAAAGAAAAACACGAAAATTAGTTACACCCCAAAACCCACCCCGACCCTTTACCCAATAAATATTCCTAATTCAGCGAAGTGATAAAAAAAGGATGGGATCAGGTAGAATGGTAACCGGTTTTATTGACAAAGATTTCACTTTCCTTGTAACTTTTCTTTTTTGGTAGGGGATGTAATTACCTTGAATTGTTTGGATTGGGTTTTAATAAGTTAAAATTTTAAATGATAGCATTTAATATTTTTTTATCCATTGCAATAGATGCTGATTTAAAAATAAATTTAAATGATATGCAACAACATATATATTGATTTAATTATTTGTTATAAAAATTACATATATTTTAGAGGTTACAGCAGGTAAGGGATAAAAAACCGAGGATCAGTTCAGGTCAAATAGTAAAAGGTTTTTAATTTTGTTCAGAGGATTTTTTAGGTAACAAAATTATAGTCAAGTGGGGAGAGATTCTATGTCAGTCCAACGTCGAGCGCCCCTGAAATTTACTAGCGCCCCTGTTGGCCAAATTTGGCGTTTTTACCATAATTTTTATGGTTAAAATTATAGCGTCGATGTAAAAATGCATGTCAAATGAATGTAAAATGTAAGATATATGTAAAATACATGTGAGTCAAATGTAGAATAAACTTTGGTAGCGCACGATCGCTAGTAAATGTAAAATACGCGTAAAATAAACTTTCTTCATTGGACTGACATAGAATCTCTCGAAAAAATTTCCCTTTTTATAGCGTTAAAATGGTATATTTTGTTAAATTTCCCCACTTGACTATAATTTTGTTACCTAAAAATCCTCTGAACAAAATTAAAAACCTTTTACTATTTGACCTGAACTGATCCTCGGTTTTTTTATCCCTTACCTGCTGTAACCTCTAAAATATATGTAATTTTTATAACAAATAATTAAATCAATATATATGTTGTTGCATATCATTTAAATTTATTTTTAAATCAGCATCTATTGCAATGGATAAAAAAATATTAAATGCTATCATTTAAAATTTTAACTTATTAAAACCCAATCCAAACAATTCAAGGTAATTACATCCCCTACCAAAAAAGAAAAGTTACAAGGAAAGTGAAATCTTTGTCAATAAAACCGGTTACCATTCTACCTGATCCGATCCTTTTTTTATCACTTCGCTGAAGTAGGAATATTTATTGGGTAAAGGGTCGGGGTGGGTTTTGGGGTGTAACTAATTTTCGTGTTTTTCTTTTCCGGGATTGTGTGTTAGGGGATGGGTAGTCCTATATATTTTGATACTTATGAGGTCCCACACACTCATACACATTCTTACAAGTGTATGATGCAAGAAAAAAGGTGATATGCCTATGTAATAGCTACTGAAGTGTTCTTTTTTATTATGTCTTTATGAACCACCCTCCTTAATAAGAACGGAAGATCCCAGATCCCCTTGTATGCGTTCTTCTGTATATAGAGGTGTAAGCTTATTTCCTAGTCGCTTGTTGTTTTTTAAGTGTACTTTCTCCCCAACTTCGAAAACTCTGTTTTGCCTCGACGGGTTGCATCTCTCAAGGGTGGATCTTTGGGCTTTTTCAATCTTCGATTTTAAGTTAAGTCTAAGCTCATTATTAATTTTGTGGATGACTTGCATAGGTTTTTGGTCTAGTACTGAGTGTATCGATCTATTATACTCTATGGTGGCCCGCATAATGAGCTCTGCAATCTCGGGGACTTGCTTCTTGATTTTTATGCACCCAGCTATTTCCGCCACTGTGCTGTGGAACCTTTCCACCTGTCCGTTGGAGCTGCTATGCAATGGTGGGGCATAAACTATATCAATGTTATACTGGTTTTTTAATATGGAAGTAATTGTCTCGGACTTGAATAAGGCTTCATTATCGCAATAAATGGTCATATGTCATATTTTGCCTTTGTGGAGGTTTTGCAATTTATGAAAATCTCATTAGCGAGCTTCGTCATTTTTGGGAAATAATAGTCCCGAAGGATGGTTAACTCAACTAGAGCGCCGTTAACTGCGCCCTCAATAAGTGCTTTCAGTCCATGACAGAATCGTTATGTGCGGGGGAACGGGGTTGGAAGCCGTTTTCTTTACTATATTGGTTATATTCCCAACTCATAAGACACACACATATATTTAACACCTTTTCTTCTCGACCCCACAAAGTATATATATTCTTGATCAGCATCAACAGCCGAGTTAATATAGCCATGTCCGTCGGTCTGTCTGTTTCTATGCAAAAAAATAGACAGTAGTTTTAAAGCTAGCGTTTTGAAATTTTTACCAGATCATTATTTTTGTTGCACGCAGATCAAGTTTAAAAATCGGTATGGAATTTTTTTGTTCTCCAAGCTAGCGCAACCGAATTCAACATTTATTCATTTGACAAAGCCATACATCATTTGTAAAAGTTTCGTCCGGATCAAACCACTATATCACATACCTGCCTTACAAACGACCGATATGAAAACAAGGTTTTGTATGGAAAACTTTTTTGTTTTTCAAGCTATTGCAACAGAATTCAACATTTATTCATTTGACATAGCCATATACGATTTGTAAAAGTTTGTTTCGGATCAGACCACTATATTAATAGTTGCCATACACCGATGCCATACGACCGATATGAAAACAAGTCCTTGTAGGACAACTTTTTTGTTGGCAAGGGTATACCATCTTCGGCAAGCCGAAGATAACTTTTCTCACTTGTTTTTTTTATTTATTTGTGACAATATTTGTGTTCACTATAATCTGTCTATTTTTTCTAAATGATCACTTACATTTTTTTCAGGGTTCTTCTTTTTTCCGTTGAGCTCCAATTAACTCCTCCAACTTGGGTTGGGAGAATACATTCTCATCCCGCGCCGCAGTCTGAGTTGTTTCCAAATTATTTTATGTTGGGGGAAAACTGTCCTCCGTTATTAGCGGTCCTTAAGACTCGGTAACCAAATAATAAGAATATTTAACGGTTTTGCCGGAGTTAATGTTTCATGAACCAAGTGCTCGTTTATTGTAATCAAATAGGACTAAACGTAATTCTAAAAACATTTTATATTTACCCTACTGCGGAAATGGATTTAATGCTGATCAAGCATTGAATGCAAGAATCAGGCGATCGGATACAACCAATGGTAGCGGGCACGGCCCCCAAATGCGCATATAGCTGCGCCAGACTGCGCTGTACAATTTCATTTGGTATTTAGGGTGCCTCACTACTTTCTAGGAATACTCGAATGTTAAGGCATATATTTTTATGCTTATGTGTTATACACATGTATGTTAACTTGCACACATATGTAAATACTGAATCTTTATCTGCTTTCATTTTTTTCATATTCATATTTATCATATTTTATTTTGGTATTCATGTATTCCCTTTTTTCTTTATTAGAAATTTTGCATTAATTTATAATGTTTTGGAATAAACATTTATTTTAGTAAAGTAACCAATTACGTCCGTTTTGTTTTCGTTATGTTTTATTAATTCGATTTGTCGACTGTAGTAATTTAAAGGTTTTTCCGTAGACGAGATGTAGTTCTGGTTATCTTGTGGTCCACTATGTATTGTAGCTATTACACTTTGGGAATTATTCAGAGTTTCTCCTAGAATAGTTTCTTCTAATTTAACTTGAAGAGAGCATCTGCTACATAGATTTCTTTTCCAGGTAGATATTTTATGAGACAATCAAATTCTCTTAATTTGATTTTCCATCTCTGGATTTTCATATTTGGCTCTTTAATGTTATGTAACCAAACAAGTGGTTTGTGATCGCTGCGAATTTGGAATACTCTGCCGAAAAGATAAGGTCTGAAATATTTTTTTGCCCGTACAATGGATAATATTTTATTTTCTATCGCGGCATAATTTATTTCATGCTCGTTTAGAGTTATACTTGCAAAGCATACTGGTATTTAATTTTGTGATAATACTGCTCCCAGTGCTATGTTATTTGCATCTGTTGTTAATGAAAAGGGTTTATCAAAATCTGGGTAAATTAATATTTGATCTGAAGTGATAAGCACTTTCATTTTTTCGACTGCTTTATTGTAGTTAGGATCTTTGATATTTATGGCTGATCCTTTTTTAAACTTTACTGTCATTGGTTTAACAATGTTAGCAAAATTAGGTATGTATTTTCGATAGAATCCACACAAACCTTAAAATTACTTTATTTCTTTTTGGTTTTTTTTTAATTGGGAATTTTTTAATTGCCTCAATTTTCTTTTTGTTGGTTTTTATTCCTTCGGCCGTAATTATGTTATGTGACCTAAAGTTTTAATTTTGGAGTTTTAAATTAGCTTCATGTAATTTTGTGAATACAAGGTGCGTTCCAAAGTAAACAGGACTTTTAAAAAATAGACAGAACAAATGGTTTTATCGGCAAAATCAATTAATTTTATTCAAAATAGTGTCCTCCTGCTTCAATACAGCTTTTTGCACGGTCCAAAAGTTTGTCGAACGAGTGTTTTAATTCGTTGCCCGGTATGGCCGCCAGTATGCCGGTGCAAGCCTTTTGAATGGCCTCCACTTCTGCACAACGCTTTCCTTTCATCGGAAAATGCATTTTTCCGAAAAGGTAGAAGTCGCACGGTGCCATATCAGGTTAATACGGGGAGTGGTTGATCGTTAAAATGTGATTTTTGGTCAAATAATCGGCCACAAGCGTCGATCGATGAGACGGCGCATTATCGGACAACAAAGGCCAACAAGCTCATTTTCGCACCGATGACAAAAAAGTACTGACACTTAAAACGCAATAACTTCACTTCTAATAGATGGAATGTTATGAAATTTTTACTGGAAGTCAATGAAGGATAGCAGATTCTAACGCACTAGTCGACATATGGATGACGCTACTAGAGGGCGCTAGATTCAAATAGTCCCGTTTACTTTGGAACGCACCTTGTATGTACATTATTTAGCGATCAAATATGCTTTTCTAAAGAAGTGAAAAATTATATTTATTATATTTATTATATCGTCTAAATAAACCAGACAACCCATATAAATCAAATCTTCAAGCAGATTGTTCATATAACTTTGGAATGTTGCTGGAGCAGTTTTCAATCCAAATGGCATGCGCGTATATTCGTAGTGGCCATGTTTGATGGAAAAAGTTGTTTTTAGAATTCAATTAGTTTCCATTTCAATTTGAAACTTTTAGCTAAATCAATTTTAGTAAAATATTGGCATTTTTCTAATGTGTCCAATATTTCGTCCATTCTTTGAATTGGAAGTTTGTCATTGACAGTGATTTTGTTTAGATTGCGATAATCATCCACAAGTCTAAATTTTGGTTTTACTGATGCGTCTTTCTTTTGTCTCAATTTGTTATATTTTCTTTGAAACTATCCAAATCGGCGAGCAATAAGGAGATTTTGATTTTCGGATGATTTTTGTTCGATCATCTCACTTATTTGTTTGCTTACTTCCTCGTGTACCTTGTTCGTAGGTGTCTCTTTTCACGGACTAGAAGCGGGATCGCGTTGGTGAACGGGATACCTGATGCTACGGGTTTCCAGGGCGGAGTGTTTATTGGTGAACAATTCAACGACGTCTTTCAAGTCATCCCCAGAGTTGATCTCAATATCGAGGTGCAGAGATCTCTCAAGTTGTCCTTTGAAGAGTTTAAGGTTGCTTCGCTTGGTTATCAGCCTCTCCGACGTCGTTTATGCCAGAGCGGCTGCGTCCAGCGTGATTATTAGCGGTAGGTGGTCGGAGCTGAGATTAACGAAAGACTGTATATCAACGTGGATACCCAGGATGCCCCTTGTCAGGGCAAAATCGATGAAGCCAGGAGAGCCTCGTCTGCCAGGCGGGTACCGTGTGGGGCCACCTGTGGCAATTTATGGTAAATTTCTATAACGCCCCGGGAACGATCTTTGCTTTCTTTTATTTCTACAAATTTTTCTAAATAATCTTTATAACCCTTCCATTTGAGGTGCTATTTTGAAACCAGATGTTATTGTTAGGTCGTGTTTAGCAAGAGTCATAAAAAGTCTATGAAGAAGTTTTCTAGAGATTACATCAATAATTTTTTTTCCTAGAGGCTGTGTAATTATTACTTCTTGTGGGTTTTGTTCGAGAGCTTATCTATTACTAATAATGAGACATTTCTGTTCTATTTCTTCTACAAACTTACGCAGGCTTCCATTAAATCGTGTGTTGAAGAGTTTGCTTAATGGGTCTGCATAAGGGGTGTGATTCGTTAATTCTATTAAAGTTGACTTTAGGATGTTCCGGTTACTCGCTTGGTCATTCTGGGATATCCTGACGGCGTCTTCCTTTAATTGTACTTCGGTATAGAATAGCTTTTTGGCGTTCATCTTTCGTTGGGTATAATGCCATCATAGGCTGGTATATGTTTGAGCCTGGTTCAAATGAATCTCCAACAGAATTTGGGATGAAGTTGTCGTTTTGATTGATTTTTAAGTTTTTGATTTACACAGTATGTTTCGTTGAGAGGGTTTTTATTCTACGAAGCACTGACCGAATTCGATTTTTTAGATCCCACAGTATTTTTCGTTGAAATGTTTTAATTTTCTTCGAAGCATTGACCGAATGGGATCTTTGCTTTTCTATGTTATTTTTCGGATAAAAATTGTAATATCACTTCCGGTTTAAGAGGTTCGCTTCTCGTTTTGCGGGTTTCGTGGGTCCTTTTATTAATACCGATACCGAAGGATATTCTCTTATTTTGTTATCCTACCGACTACCTCAATTATAACTCCGGGATATCTTTCAGTTAAAAAACACTTGTATATATGGAATTTTAGATGTTTACATATGTAAGGACAAATCTTTACTCAAACTTATATTTTAACATATCTGGCGATCAAGCGTCGGTGCCAAGCTCTTAATTTATTTAGGAATATTTACTGTGAATCTTTCAAGTTATTGAGTAAACTTTGGTTATATAGCGTTTCAAGAGTTTTCTTTGTCTCCAAAATGTTTATGATTTTTCTTGGTGCCGAAATGCCTGGGTGCCGAAATATGACTTTTAGAATTTTGTTTTTTGGCTGCCTATGGGAATTTCTTTTGGGCTGCCTAAACAGGATTGTTCGTTATTTATAGGAACGTTCCAGTGGATGTTTATGTTTATGTTACCGATTGAACTAATGGTGCGTGTTGAGTATGCTGATCTTGGGTTATCTTAAAGCATTTTAAAGTCCACACATTCCCCCACAAAGTACAAAAACTTTAAAAAGTATTCTTCGATATTCTTGCACAATTGATAAAGTAATACATATATATTAGTTTTAAAATTAAAGGCACAAGTGAAACATTTTCAACATAGCACCCATAACCAAAGCTACTAAAACTTATCAAACAATATAGAAAAATATACACAACACCGATTGGACTTAGGGTGCGTGTTAAATATGCTGATCTTGGATTACATTGGTACAATTACAGTGGGTTACTAAGGTGAAGAAAATGGAGATTTGGATATGTCGCTCTATGAGTGTGGCAGTTCCCACTTTAAACCACTCTCTGTTTTTATGACTTTTTTTGTGGCCATCACTTTTAAAAAAAATTATGAACGAAAACACTAAGGTTTGAAATTTGTAATGGTTTCTCTATTATATTAAATACAATGTTTAATTTATTTTTTACAATTGTATTACTTGCGGTTGGTGGTATTTATGAATAGGTATTAAGCCGTAGGTTGTTTTAAAAACTGCACAGTACATGGTCAACTACAAGCAATGTAGTTGACTGTGAACCTGCGTCCCACATGTGACGGTAATTAATTATTTGCATATATTGGCCTCACCAACACCCACACCAACTGAATTCGATATTTCGAGACTTTTTACCATTCTGCTATTAAAGTTGAAGGCAAATAATCTTATTTTATTGATTAGACGGCATAAAATACTATAAGCTGGAAGCATGAGAGCCCTTTTCTTGTCAGAAGCTAAATTTATAAGACGCGTCTTATGTACTAGCTTTTGCATATTGAAGTTCATATGTAATTTTTATTTAATTGTGAACTAATTTGAAAAGTTGGGAAAAAACATAAAAATGATAAAAACAGACCCTTCATCTGTCTGAAGCTACAGACAAAATATTGCTCTTTTTTATAATACATGTTTGCAGAGGTTAAAACAAAAATAGTTCAAAGTTTTTATTTCTATTTCACATAAGGCATTAAAAAAGGAGCAATATTTTCAGACCAACAGAAAAAAAATGCGTCACAGTACCCATGGGTACTGTTCAAGTTACGGGGTGTGGACTGTCTCACGCTCTCCGCTCCCTCTTACGCTCCCCACTCCCTCTCACGCTCTCCCGCTCTTCACCACAGAGTCTCCGAGGAGTCTCCGCTGCGCTTGGGAGAATTCAACTCATTAGAATAAGCTGGAGTGTAAAAAATAACCACGATCAATAAACATACGTCCGGTCGCGCCCGCGCTTTTCTACAAGTCGTCAAGTGTTTTTTTCGAGTGTTCTATTTTCAGCAAACTAGGAAATTTCCAGGACCAGCAACCCCAACAACCTAACATTTTGGTCCTTCGAGCCGGATATCCCGGATTTTTCAAGTTTGTCCATCAGCGACCAACTTATAAGATAAGTACGAAACTTCCATCCCCTTTAATTGCCGGTCTGCAGCAAAAGGTTCGAAAATCCAATTTCGTTCAATTTGCTGAGATTTATTGTCAAATCAAACGGATTTATCCGACAAAAGGCAATTAAAGAAAAGTACTTATCCATTCTCACGGGCGCCGCCATATTACCCACTAAAATTCTAAGTCCCAATTTTCCGAATATTTAAATATTCATTCAGTTCAAGAAATGCAAAATTCCAAATGTGAAGAAAGTGAAATTAATTTGTGCCAAGTTCAGTGAAAATTCCTAAAGTCCAACACTCTGCCAAAAGTGGCAAAAATTCTATTCTCGTTTCACTGTGTCCAACGCAAGCCAAATTCTGTTCGCAAATTTCGCACATTTTTTTGCTTCAACTCCGCAGTCCGCTTAACACAATTCGCTTTGCTATACTTTCAAATACAACAAACAACACATACCCTCTGGCCATTCCAAGTAAAATATTAATTAAATATTTACCCGCCATTTACCCATATACATTGCATGCATTACATCTCCATATAAATACATATACGCATACATCTCCATATACATACATATAAGCATACATCTCCATATACATTACACATATTAGCGGCATACATTGCGCAGATTATCTGCATTCCCTTTAACCAAAGTGTACCAAAGTTTACATTGCCTGTTTCCCAAGTGCCGACGCGGAAAAGGCGTATAACCAAAGTTTACCTAAGTTTTGATTGTTTCCCGTCGGCAAGTCCATACCACAAATAAAATTTATTCCAAGTGCCGACGCGGAAAAGGCGTTTTATTTTCCATCAATAAATACAAATACAACAATAAATACATTTTAAATTAAATTAAACATTTTTTAATATTTATTAAATTATTTTTTAAATTTTTTTGAAAATTTTCAAAAAAATAATCATCCATAAATACATAATACGGCCAAATACAAGTCGTTCACCCGACAAATATTTCCTTTTCGTATTGCTTGGATATTAGTTTGTGGTTGTTTTAGAAGTATTTACAACGCGGAGAAAAGACTTCAATTCCAGTCATTCCATTTTCTCCGTTTCCAGTTGTAAATAAAAGAATAAAATTTTCTTCCTTCTAATAAACATTTTATATCACCGTGTTCCAATTTCCAAGGGTTCCAACCATAAATAAGGTGGACCCAATTACCGTAAATCACAGGTCATTTATACAATTCGCTGTTCACTCCGAGTCACCTGTCCGATCAGTCTAAACTACGACGTTTCCACTTCGTAAATTTTACACCACTTAAATTATTAAGTGCAGTCTGAGGAATCTGTCAACTGTTTCAGAAGGTTGACCGGGCTCCAAAACCGCTTCCCTTCCATTTCGTATTTCTTCGATTATGCCCATCGGGGACGATAAGAAGAAATTGTCCGCTGACAAACCCAGGTCTATTTTTTCACCACAAGGGCCTAAGAGACCAATTCCAAGCATTTCGGTGAGAACGCCTTCGCAGATTTCCGACGACTGTGCTACTCCATCCAAAGCCACAGCACAGCGCATAGCTAAAAATATGGCTGCTTCAGATCTAGCGCTAGCCAAATTCATTTCGGTTTCTGACCGCTTAAGCGAATTTGAGGCTCAGATCAACACTCCGGAATCCGCAGCTCCAACTGTCACGATGCTTGGCGTCCGTCGCGACCAAGTCCGAACCCTATGGGACAAGGTTGAAAAGGAATACGATCTCTGCTCAGAGTGCCTTGTGTCAGCAGGCGAAGCGGCAGCAAGCAACATGCCTATTCTCAGGGCTAAATACAATTATTGCTATTCAGTCTATGAAAGGTGTGATAAAATCGTTGATAAAATCGAGCAGGGCACTTCTCAGTCCATCCCAACCGCGAACGCTGCGCCCCAGGCCTACATTTCCTCTGGCTGTCGGTTGCCTCCATGCGATACAGAAGTTTTCACAGGCGACTATCTTCGCTGGCCGACTTTCCGGGATCTTTTCACAGCCATTTATATCAATAATCCACGGCTGACTCCGGTAGAAAAGTTATTCCATTTAAATGCCAAAACAAGTGGCGACGCGCACGCCATATTTTCGATTTCGCCTCTCACCAACGAGGGTTTCCGCTCTGCGTGGGAAAACCTGATAGAGCGTTTCGAAAATAAACGATTGTTGGTAAACAGTCACAGGAATCTGGGGCGGCCTTGAAGGTACTGCAAAGCACTGTTCAAGGTTGCTTGACTGCCTTAGAACTGTCAGGCATCAACACTGAGAACTGGGACTGCCTGCTGGTATATCTGTGCTCATCCAAGCTCCCGAAGATAACTCTCTCCTTATGGGAGCAGTCGCTACATAAGAAAGCCGACATCCCGACATGGGGAGAGCTGAACACCTTCCTTACAGAACGTCATCGAACCTTAGAGGCCATCGATGATGTGAGACCGTCCGTACCGAGTCAGTCGCATTCCAAAGCGATAAACTCAAGTGGGCCCTCTAGAAAATTAAATTCCTATGAGACGAAAGTGGCTCCAAAATTGAAAAGTTGCGACTTGTGCAACAAGGAGAACCATCCTGTCCGTGTATGTCCGCGTTTTCTCCAAATGTCGGTTGACGACCGGTCAGCCTACATTAAACGGAAGCAGTTATGCTTAAACTGCTTCGCAAAGGGACATCAGCTTCGTGAGTGCAAAAGCACTCACAATTGTTTTACTTGCCGTGGCCGGCATCACACGTTATTGCACCGAAACAACCTCTGTTCCAGCAATTCCAGCCCTTCAAATTCTGCAAGGCCAATTTCCGCTAATCAGGCCAATTTCGTTCCAAATGAGCAAGCCGGTGTTCAGAATTATTTCGCCACAGGCTCAAGAGCTATCCTTCTTGGCACTGCCATAATCAATATTTCCCATCTTGGCACTAACTTTAAGGCACGCGCCCTGATCGACTCCGGATCAGAGGCGACATTCATAACCGAGCGACTGTTCAATCTAATTAGATTGCCATTCCAGGTGGTTCAAGCCCAAGTCTCGGGCTTAAACCAAACAGTAGCTGCTCAGTCCAAGAAGCTCTGCAGTTTCACCATCCGATCTCCGACTAGGCCCGCGTTGCAGTTGGAGACGACGGCCTATGTCCTCCCTCAACTAGCCGGAAATCTGCCTTCCTACCCAATTCCGCAAAATTTCCTTCGGGATCTTCCCGATTTTCCATTGGCGGATCCAAATTTCTATGAGAGCGCACAAATAGATGTACTTATCGGAGCCGACATCCTGCCTTCGGTGCTTCTGAGTGGAGCAAAAACCAACATCTGTGGCTCTCTCTTGGGGCAAGAGACCATTTTCGGCTGGGTACTAACTGGGCCAGTGTCAGCCTCAGCCCAAAGCAGAATTTCCTCTTTTTCGACGCAGATCTCCCACGCGTACGATAATTCACTGGACAAACTCCTCACAAAATTTTGGGAGGTGGAGGATATACCAACAAAGTTGGTAAAAGAATCCGATTCCATGTGCGAGAAGAATTTCCTCCAAACGACCACGAGAAACGAGTGCGGCAAATATGTCGTTACTCTGCCCTTTCGCGACCCAGAACATATCGGTTCCGGGCTAGGGCATTCTAGGTCTTTCGCGTTGGCTCAGTTCTTAAGAAATGAGCAGCGTCTAAAAAGAGATGAGGCCTTAAAAGCGAGATACGATTCGGTGATCCAGGAATATCTCGACTTAAAGCACATGCGACAAGTGCTTCCTGCCCATGATTGCAACGCCTATTATATGCCACATCACGCCGTCTTAAAACCGGAGAGCGTAACTACTAAACTCCGTGTAGTATTCAATGCCTCCAGCCCTTCATCGAATGGTGCCAGTTTAAATGATATCCTTCATGCTGGCCCTGTCTTACAGTCCGACTTGACCATTCAAATTCTGAAGTGGCGCTATTTCCGATACGTGTTCAACGCCGATATCGAAAAAATGTATCGGCAGATCTGGGTAGATCCGAAACACACTCCATTCCAGCGAATACTTTTCCGTAACCATAGAGGGGAAATCAGAGATTTCGAATTGAAAACAGTAACCTTTGGAGTCAATTGCGCGCCTTTCCTGGCCATCCGAGTACTGCAGCAGCTAGCAGCTGACGTAGAACTCAGCCATCCAAAAGCTAGCAATGTCATTCGAAATTTCATGTATGTGGATGATGTTCTAGCCGGAGCGGACTCCACGGAAGAAGCTCAGCTCATGGTGCAAGAGCTCCGAGACGCTCTGAATTCCGCCGGATTTCCATTGAGGAAATGGACCTCCAACCAAAAGGAAGTTTTAGCGGCCATCCAGAGCAACCATCTCTTAAATACTGATTTTCTCGAGATCGATTCAGAAAGTACTGCCAAAACCCTCGGCATTCGCTGGAAAGCAACCTCCGACGAATTCTTCTTCGTCCCGCCAGAGTTGGCTATCGAAACGTCCTTTACAAAACGCCAAGTCCTGTCCCGAATTGCCAAATTGTTCGACCCTGCAGGCTGGTTAGCGCCGTTTATCGTTCGAGCTAAAATTTTCATGCAGGAGATTTGGCTGCAGGACCTTGGGTGGGACGAAAACATTCCAAGTGAGCTTTTTCAGCGATGGCGTAATTTTCTCCAAAGTTATTCAGTTTTAGAGCAGATACGCATTCCACGCTGGCTATCGTTTCGTCCAGATTTCAAGGTCGAACATCATGGCTTTTGCGATGCATCGCAAAAGGCTTATGGGGCGGCAATATATGTCCGCGTAGAAGTGGGCAGCACCATTATGGTGCAACTCCTAACCGCGAAAACCCGGGTAGCACCAGTCAAAACGGTTTCGCTCCCAAGACTGGAGCTGTGCGGAGCGTTATTGCTTTCCGAAATGGCTGCAGCCATCATTCCGCAGATGCCTACGATTAACTCCGAACTTTACTGTTGGACGGACTCCACGATAGTGCTTGCATGGTTAAGCAAGCCAGCGTGCCAGTGGACTACATTTGTAGCCAATAGGGTGACGAAGATCGCCCAGGCCACAAAAACAGAGAATTGGTCTCATGTTCAATCTGAGCATAATCCAGCAGACCTGGCAAGTAGAGGAGTTTCCCTCCAAGATCTTGCCGATAGCCAGTTATGGTGGCACGGACCGACTTGGTTGCAAAATCCACGCAACCAATGGCCAACTCAGGTCGACAACGCTCCGGTGACCGACCTGGAAAAGCGTGCTCTAAAAGTCAATCTTGCAAAAGCTCCTTCTGAAGAGTTGTTGTCACGTTTCTCCAAGCTAGAGAAAGCTTTACGAGTCCTTGCTTATGTTCATCGCTTCATTCAGCGGTGCAGGAAGCAGACATCTTCATCTGATGTGCATTTGTTGGCCACTGAAATCGCCGCCGCCGAGCGGTTCCTAATTTCGAACACTCAGCGCAGAGAATTCCCTGTGGAATATCACTGCCTAAGTGAAAAGCGTCCAGTGCCAAGTTCAAGTGCCATCCTAAGCATGAACCCGTTTCTAGATCCGCAAGGACTGATCAGGGCATGCGGCCGTGTGGCGGCTTCCGAAAGCCTTCAATACGATGAACGCCATCCAGTGATTCTTCCGTACAACTGCCTGCTTTCTCGCCTCCTTGCGAATTTCACTCATCGCATAACTCTCCATAGTGGTAACCAGTTAATGGTGCGCCTCATCCGGTCAAAATACTGGATTCCGAGAATTAAGAACCTGATGAAAGCAGTAGTTAATTCGTGCAAAGTGTGTGTGATCCACAAAAAGCGGCTGCAAAGCCAACTGATGGGTGTCCTGCCCAAAGAAAGAGCATCGTTCTCCCGACCATTCACGTATACGGGCATGGATTACGCCGGTCCGTTCGATATAAAGAACTATACGGGAAGAGCATGTCTTATTACAAAGGGGTATGTGTTAGTTTTTGTTTGTTTCTCCACCAAGGCCATCCACTTAGAGCCTACATCTGACTTAACGACCGAAAAGTTTCTTGCCGCTTTCTCTCGTTTTGTATCCAGGAGAGGGTGTCCACGTCAAGTCCAATCAGACAATGGCAAAACCTTTGTTGGCGCTGCCACCCTGCTTTCCCGCGATTTCCTTCAAGCCGTAAAAGAGTCGGTGACGAATGCCTATATTCATCAAGAGATGCAATGGCAATTTATTCCTCCGGGAGCACCCCATATGGGAGGCCTTTGGGAAGCAGGCGTAAAAAGTTTCAAGACGCTATTTTACAAATGCACTGCCACACGAAAATACACGTTCGAAGAGCTCTCCACGCTCTTGGCAAAAATAGAAGCGTGCCTTAACTCCAGGCCGCTCTCTCCCATGTCTGAGGATCCGACAGATTTGCTGGCTCTGACGCCAGGTCATTTCCTTGTCGGGGGACCCCTTATGTCCACTGTGGAACCCGAAGTAAAGGGGGAAACGAAATCCATTCTTAATCGGTGGCAGCATTTGAAAGCTCTTCATCAGCAATTCCGTGTGCGATGGAAAGAAGAGTACCTCAAAGAACTCCACAAGCGCTCCAAATGGCAGGCCCCGTCCAAAAATCTCCGCATCGATGACATGGTCGTCATCAAGGACGACAACTTGCCCTCTAATGAATGGCGGCTCGGCAGAATTGAGTCTGTTTTCCCAGGAGCCGACGGCAACGTCCGTGTAGTAAATATCCGTACTGCGCGTGGAGTTGTTAAACGTCCAGTAGCAAAAGTGGTGCTTTTGCCGACGGAGTCTTCCGAATCTCGACAATAATAGGCGCTCCTATCGTCCTTAGTTGTAGTTCACTAGCACTAATCATGCATTATTTTTCATTTCGTTTTCGATCTCCGTTCGACATTCGACTACGCGCAGCATGGCCCCTCGTCGACAAAACGCACGCAGTGCTCGTGCCGTGGAGAGCAGACGTACCCGAGGTATTCAATCCTACCGATGCCGAGTCTGCCGCGGTATCCATCCTCTTCGGAAGTGCGCGAGGTTCCTAAAGCTCAGCGCTGAAAAGCGTTTGCGAGCAGTCCTCATTAACAAATACTGCGCCAATTGCCTCGCTCACGAGCATTCCACGGGAGACTGCCGAAGCGGTGATCGTTGCAAGAAGTGCGACCGATCCCACCACACGCTGCTCCACATGCACGAGCAGGTTAGCTCGTTGTCGCGGTCGCGAGCCCGCTCACGTCTCCAACCGGTGCCAACCCGGCAAGCAGCTTCGGCCTCGTCCCAACGTTCCCGCCGGCACAATCCGCCAACTCAGCGTAGGAGTTCATCGCCACGACGCCCGGAATCGACCACGCCAGGCCCATCGCTCTCGTCGTTGCTGCAACGCCACAGCGTGAACATCCTTCCCACAGCGCTAGTCAAGTTGGAGACCGGGACGAAGACCTTCGAGACCGCAGCACTCATCGATCCGTGCAGCCCCATGAGCTGCATCGACGCTTCGTTGGCGTC
This sequence comes from Drosophila vallismaia, assembly GCA_035047325.1. Lineage (NCBI taxonomy): Eukaryota > Metazoa > Arthropoda > Insecta > Diptera > Drosophilidae > Drosophila > Drosophila vallismaia. Next base: position 551,535 of record JAWNPU010000011.1, on the reverse strand, counting down.
AGCCTTTACGCTTCCGATGACCAATGTTGGCGACGAGAAGGTCTGCACGACGACGATTCGCTCCAGGATCGACGCGAATACTAAGCTGGAGGTCGTGCTCAAGATCGAGCCCAGGGTGCGGATCCGCACACCTGTCCGGGCATTGAGCGACACCATAGTATCCAAGTACCGGGACATCATGCTGGCTGATGACCAGTTCCATCGGCCGGCTACCGTCTCCATGGTCTTAGGAGCAGATGTTTATCCTAAGGTTATCCAATCCGGATTCCTGACTTTCGACGAGGGAATGCCGGTAGCTCAAAAAACTGTGTTTGGGTGGATCGTGTCCGGTGCTTGCAGCCTGCCGTAGGATGGCTATGTTGCAACCCCAGTGATTGCAAGGGGGGCGGAATGTTCAAGTTACGGGGTGTGGACTGTCTCACGCTCTCCGCTCTCTCTTACGCTCCCCACTCCCTCTCACGCTCTCCCGCTCTTCACCACAGAGTCTCCGAGGAGTCTCCGCTGCGCTTGGGAGAATTCAACTCATTAGAATAAGCTGGAGTGTAAAAAATAACCACGATCAATAAACATACGTCCGGTCGCGCCCGCGCTTTTCTACAAGTCGTCAAGTGTTTTTTTCGAGTGTTCTATTTTCAGCAAACTAGGAAATTTCCAGGACCAGCAACCCCAACAACCTAACAGGTACTAACAAAAAGAATTCAACTAAAATGCAACCTTAGTCACGGTTTTAATGACCGCCAGTTCGCTCTGAATCGATTTACATTGAAACTTAGAATCTAAAAAAGTATAGACCATTGTTAAGTCAAGTAAAAGATGGAAAGATATTACAAGGATGCGAAAATATTGCATAGGCCATTCTCTACAATCTCTGCAATGGCATAGATGTATAGAAACTATTCTACATAGTTACTTTTCACTAAAAAACTAATGTTTTCTGTTAAAATATTGATTATTTCTTAAGATTTTTTTTATTAATCTAGTCAAACTTTATAGAATTGACGCCCGTGTCAATTTGGGGGCTCCAGTAGCTGCCGCGTTTTTTTTTTTGGTCTTCTCATGCCGGAAGGACTTGCCGCGCGTGTGCTTTAAATCAAAGTTGGCCCGTTCGCCCTAGGAGCCGGCATCGTTTTTCTATCATGGTTTAAAATATGATGATTACATATTCTAAAATAAACAATTCCTATTTTTGGAGTTTTCGAAGAGTATGGAAAGTTTCAAGGAACTGTTAAAAAAATATTTTTGTATGCCCTTTATATCCTGTGGGTGTGAAAGAGATTTCTCCGATCAAATTAATCTAAAAACTTTAGCAGCAAACCTCCCCGACAACAAAAGAAAAAAACATTCCTAACAATAAAGCCCAGAAGAAAAGGAAGGCAGATATCACTAGTACAGATAATGATTTAGAATTATAATACCTAATCTTAAACACTTCCCACTCTACCATTTCTATTCTTCGAATTATCCTACGAAACATCCATACCTATAGAAATACCTATTAAGGACTACTAATTCTTATCAATATGTATTATATAGAATATAAAGTTATACATATTGATAAGAATTAGTATCACTAAATAAAATTCATTAAAACAACTCCCACCAACTCCCCTGTCCAATTAACTACTTTTTTGGAGTAAATGTCTCCTCATCCATAGATCCATCCCCCAAAATAATAATAATATTAATAATAATTTTTAAATGCTGATCATGAGTACGTAAAAGTGACTTTAACAGCTGGCAGTCATACTGCGGCTCGCCTTAGTCCAATAGTAGAGGCAGAACTTTAGCCTCTCATTAAGACCGTTCTAACAATATCCTTCTATCCTTCAAATCGCTAACACGCTTCTCCGCTCACCAAACTTTTACTTAAATCGACCTTTCATTTGCAACAGCTAATATAGCAGCGTCCCTTTAATAGAAAGTACTAATAGATTTCCACGAAAGCGACCATTTCCGCACTCTAACATCACTCAACGACAACAACCCACATCTTTCGTTATACCCTCTTTTAATAAAATATAAAAAGGCTAATGTCAAACTCAAAAGAGCTATCAGACAAGAAAAACGTGTCTTGATCTAAAAAATCACGTCAGAGATCAATCACTCCCCAGATCCTACAAAAACATGCGCCTATATAAAACGTCTGTGCTATATTGCTTTAAACACAACCACTGTACCAGCAACCCAGGTACGCAAACAGCTATTACCGATCAAACCGCAACCGCACTTCGCTTTGACAAAACTTGGTCCGAGGATGCCAAAGGCTATACCTTCCCCACACCTTTCTGCCAAACAAAGTACTCCTCCATCTAGATATTGCCAATACCCTTTCTACAATAGCATTACAAACATTGGTATTTACTGAATTCTCTTACCATATAAACGTCCGTAAAAGAATAATTCCTGTTCTCGAACGGATATCCTACCTAATGATAAAAAACCCAACCCTTGCTTGACCAAAGCTCTAGATAACATTGTGGCGAAAAGGTTATGATTGTTCGTTTTACTTAACGATCTTATTCATAATATCCAAGTCGGGTTCAAAATCATTTGGGTTTAATCATGTCTGAACTCAACGCTAACCAAACCACTATAAATCATTAACCATACAACATCCTACAAATACAGTTCCAACACTACAACACTAACCCAATTCAGTTTTGATCATAGAAATTTACTATTCCCTTCTCATTTGTGGGTACGCCCCTAAAATCAACCCAAAACGTTAAAAACTGAACTTTTCTATCATATCTATTTCAGGGCGTTCCGCACCACTCCTATAAATAATCTTGGGGATAACTCTAAAATTCACTAAAAGCACTAGAAGCACCAACATACATACTCTTCCCTCAACAGAAGTGAGCAAATCACTTCGACCAGCCTAAGACAAGGCAGCTCTATGCTAACCAATGCGCACTACGTGGACCCAAGAAAAAGTAACTCATGCCCGCTCTGCAATAATGAACGGCTAGATGTCCGACATATATTTTGTTCTTTTCCCAAACTCGCAAGATAACTTATTTGTTACTTCAACAATAAAATCCATATCCTAGCCATTGCCATTATAACTGTCAAAAACTCCCATACGATTCTAAGCTTTTTGAAAAAAATTTAAAATAATATACAAAATTTGATTAATATATGGTATATTAAATTTAACATTGTTCCTATTAAGAGTACTTTTTAGTTAGTTGTGAGTTATTTTTATGAAATCAGTTTTAAACTTTACTATATTGCTCTACCTCAGATATATTTTGTTTAACTATTAACTTAAAATATAAAAAAATAATAAACAACATTCGCTTTGTTAATGGAAAGAGTGGTATTATTTTGTGAGATTAAATTCAAATTATCAATATAAGGGGATAAATAATTATCACTCAAGATATTTTTTTTTATTTCGATTTTACATTGCTTAAATTTTATTTCCATTTATTTATAAAACACTATCCAATATTCGAAAGTTTTATAGAATGGTAGTTCTGTAAAACTTTCAGTTTAAATTATACTTTATTAAACATACTCAACCATACTGAATTATTTTGCGATGAAATTATTATTTTTTTCTGCATTACTTTTTATTATACGCAAACAAATCATCACCGATTCTTTGGCAGTACATTCGAAATACCGTTCTCCGGAGACGTAGGTAGAATTTATTTTATATTACATAATTTTTTTTAATCAACAATTTTATTCTGTTTTTTTATAGTGAAAATTGTAACTTTTTATTCAAACATGCACCATTTCGCGAAAAAACAAAATATCGAAAAAACCTATTGCTGTTGTTATATAGAAACTAACAAAAATTTTATTCTTTGATCCAGGACAAAAATTAAGGAGTTTACATCTTCGTCCATGGACCCATTAGCAAAAAATGCGTCTTCGGAGAAATGCTGGACAGCGGCCATTATGAAACTAATTCACACGAAAAATATTGTATGTTTACCATGAATATTATTAAACCTATTTCTCAGATTTTAGATTTGTTAAGTCAAAATAAATTCATAAAATATGCGCTCTAGACCAGCTTCCTCCCTTAAAGTATTTCCACTGGTATCCGTAAAGGTAGGAATAAGGGATGCTTTTAATTGTATTTAATACTTAGTGGTTATTGTATATGTGAAATATAATTAATAATTCGATGTTTTTGAGATTAATGCTAGTTTATGTTTAGATTAGAAATATATTTTGGGTGTTGGTGTTATTTAGTTTGTCGCAAGTCTTAGATAATGATTTTCAAATGCTGACAGTATCGAAATTGGTTTACTAAAAGTGAAGAGAAGCTATGAGTGGTCTTTATGTTATTTATTTGATTTTGTTGAGTGTGGGCCTTGGCAAGTAATATGGGAAAATTTTTATATTTTAACGTTTTAAAATGTAAAGGGTGATTTTTTAAGAGCTATTGGATAGTTTTTCAAAAAATATAAACATAAACCTTATAAAAATGCATGAAATCTTTATTTAAATCGACTTTTCCGCTAAACAGTGGCGCGGGAGCTAACATGCCCCCTCTCTCCGGCCACAGGGAAACAACACCGACCCAGCAACAAAAAACTCAGAGCCGAGCAAATTCTCTCTCCGCCCACAAAGAGACAACACGGACCCAGCAACAAAAAACTGAGAGCCGAGCAAAAATTCAACGAAGATCGCCAATACGAACTCGGACGAAGACGCATTTAGGAGAAGCATACAACTTTTGTAATAAAGAGGAGGATTCTCATTTCATACCCCAAGCTGCTCAATTGTTTTTTTGAAAGCTTTCCTCCTTCGGCCACAGGATTGTAACTCGGAGCCTTACTTCTGTTACAAAAACAAATACAACGCAGGTAGCTGGCTGAAAAGTGTTGCACACGCTTGCCCGTTGGGAAAGCGGTAAATTTTTTTTTTGTGTTTACAATAATAAAAAAAAATTCGACAAAACTAAATGATAACAATTTTAAAAATGGATAGTAGTTCAACGACTCACTCCCCATCTGGAGATAAGTTACAGGAGATGAGAAAAATAGCTGAAGCAAGCCCTGGAACAAAACGCTCCCCATAGTTAAGAGCGCAGTTACAACGTCTAATGATTACATACTCCTAATAAAAAGCTTGCTGTAGCAGCAAGCTGCAAAACGTCCACAACTTTGTCTTCTTCGGTAACAGTGTCAATTGCTCAAAAGTCCAGTACGAAATGAGCGTTCCAGAAAACGCAATGGAGAGGTAAATGCATTTCAAACAGCCAAAAAAATTAAGAAGCAACTGCCCAAGCCAATTAAGTTAGCTTCTGTGTCAGAAATGCTTAGCATCGGCCAATTATACTTAAAGATAACAAGCCTTACAGGGTTGCACTGAAAGGAATTCTTGCCAACGTTCCCAAAGAGCAAATTAAGCTACCATTTGATGATCCCGGCTACAAAGCCGTTAATATATATCTGCCGAGAAAAGAAAACTGGCATTACGCGCAAATATACGATGAAATATACGAAGGCTGCCAATTGACTGGTCCCGAACGTGAAATAAAATGTTGACCTAACTCGCCTCTCAATAAGTCTATTGTTACGCATTCTGTATGAAATGTGGCACTGTCTTTTTGAAACCACAAGCCATGCACGTCAAGCTCTTATATTTTCGGCAAAAAAAAGATTGATATAATCTTAAGGTAGCTCTCACCATTGACAGTTACGTTACGATTCGCATCATCTTTGAAGAAGTACGGTCCAATGATGCCACCAGCACAGCAATGCTTCGGGCTTATTCTCACTCCAAAATCGACAATTACGCACCCATTAAGGTGTTATGAAGGGTGAAGAGCTCCTTTGGTTTTATTGAAGAGTGAAGAGCTTCTGCTCTGTTTGAGGTTCTTTATTTGAATGAATAAAGTGTGCTGAAGTTGGGTTCAGCTAACCCGCACATACATTGCTTATATCTATGTATTCTTACTTACATTTATACATATACATATGTATGCAGAAGGCATTGAGCACTTGAGCTGCAAAGTGCATGCTCAGCATTCCCACGCTCCGCGATCGGCTTATGTATAAGCGTTAGATCGTATTACTGGGGCGCTGGAGTGCTTACGTAGTTTTTGGTGGTCTTTTTGTATATTTGTATATTTATATTTATTATGACAAAGTGTCACAATGTATTGACGCTAAGTTATACCCAATCATTTATTGTATTTTTAGGGTAGATTAGTCCAATATGTTACACCTCCCTTTTTAAAAAAATGACGTAATATATGTAGTCATTTAGTTCTCAATATTAATATTGTGTTTACAAAGGTGTTTTTGTGTTTTTTTTTTTTTTTTTAAATGATATTGATTTTTCTTATTAATTATTAGCAATGTTTTGTCTCAAAGCATTTTTGTAAAATGACAGAATAATACAAAAAAATTTATGTTGAACTACGATATTTTTGGATTTATGTTTAACTTTCTTAGAAGGAAAAATAATTAAATTTTTTTTTTTTTTTTTTTTTTTTTTTTTTTTTTTTTTTTTGTGTTTTGAGGTTGATCAGACCTTTTCTTAAGTGAAATGAAACGTTTCATTGATTATATATTTTTAGTCTATCCTTATGTACTTTTTGCTTCTTTTGTTTTGTATCTCTAATTACTATGTTATCTCTGTCTTCTATTGTTTCTACAGTATAAGGGCCTAGATATACTGGATCTAACTTGTGACCCGATTCGTTCCTTAGTATAACTTTATCTCCTATTTTTAATTGAAAATCTGAAGTTTTCTTATCATAAAGTTGTTTTCTATAAGACTTAGCTTTTTCCAACAAAAGTCTAGCTCTTTTATATGCTATTTCTAATCTAAATTTTATTTCCTTTGAGTAATCTTCTATATTATACAGTGGTTCTATTCTATCTGTTTTATTAAAATTTGCGAACTGCCTTGGTAATCTTCCAAAGACTAGTTCATATGGACAGTAATTATGCATGACTGATGGTGTTGTGTTGAAACAATATGTAAAGTATTGTATCCAAACGTCCCAATCAGTTTTATCTGCAGAGATGTATGAACGAATGTATTCATTGAATGTTCTATGACTTCGTTCGATTGTCCCTAAAGTCTGGTGGTGATATGCAGTGGATGTAAGATTTTCAATCTTCATATATTTACACATATCTTGAATTACATTGTTTTTATACTCGGTACCCATGTCCGAAATGAACGTCTTCATTGGACCGTACTTTAGTATAAAATTTTCGAATATAGCTTTTGCTACAGTGTTTGCGCTCTTATTCGCAACAGGTATGGTTACTAGATACTTCGTCAAATCACATATTAGTGTGACGATGTATTCGTTGCCATATTCTGATTTCGGTAGTGGACCAACTGTGTCCACTATCACTATATCAAAAGCATTTGTTGGGGTTTCTGTGTGAGTCATTGGGGTCTTTGTATGTGTCGTTGTTTTTGACATTTGGCATTTATGACATCTACGTATGTACTCTTTTATATGACGAGTCATATTTTTCCAATAATAGTGTCTTTTTATTTTCGCTAGCGTTCTTGTAATGCCTGTATGACCTCCCTGAATTGGATCTTCATGATTTGTAGACAGTATCGATTGTATTTCTTTTTCAGTTTTTATAATGGTCACCGGCTGGAGTAGCGCTACTCTTAATGATTTCAATTTTATATTGCCCATATTTTTGAAATTATCTATTGAAATGGTTTCAAAGATTTTTTCACTCGGTGCCAATTTGAGTTGGTTGATTTTTAGTATACCGGCTTGCATTTCAAGCCTTTGGAAGAACTGACCTAAATCAAAAATTCCATTGGTATATAAATCGTCAACATCAATTCTTGCAATAACTTTATTTATTATTACTTTATTTATTACAGTTATTCGCAAGGTCACTACTTTCTGTACTTCATCATTTTTAATGACTTCGTGTACGGCTTAGATACATTTTGGATACTTTGCCTAGGCAATAGTTCCTTATTTGTTACTGTACAGTTTTCTTGTCTACTTTGTTGCCTGGTAGTGACTTTCAGGACTTTATGTTGCATGTCTTTGAGTTCCTTTATATTTATACGTGAGAGTGCGTCTGCTACAAAATTATCTTTCCCCCTTAGGTATTCTACTGTGAAGTCGTATTCTTCAAGCTCTAGCCGCATGCGAGTTAATTTAGAACTGGGATTAGTCATAGAAAATAGGTACGTTAATGGTCTGTGGTCTGTTTTAATGGTGAAATGTTTGCCATAGATGTATGGTCTAAAATGGGTAATTGCCCAATGAATTGCCGCTAGTTCTTGTTCCGTTGCACTCTTATTGCTTTCTCCTCTTGTAAATGAACGTGATGCATAAGCTATTGGGAGCTGAATCCCGTTACGGTTCTGAGTTAGAACCGCTCCGCAAGCTTGTTTACTAGCATCCGTTATAATGCAAAATTCTTTGCGAAAATCAGGATATTGTAATAGAGTGGGGTGCATAAGATTTTCTTTAAGGTATTCGAATGCGTTCTGGCATTCGCTTGACCATTCAAAAGGGACATTCTTTCTACATAATCTAGTTATGTGCCGTGAATAGTCGGCGAAGTTCCTTATAAATCGACGATAATAGTTGCAGAATGCTATAAATCGTCTTGCACTGTCCGCATCATGAGGGACAGGATAATTTTTGATGACGTCATATTTCTTGTCATCTGGCAATACTCCTTTGTCTGTGCATTTGTGACCTAGGAATGTCACTTCGTGCATGAAAAATAAACATTTTCTGGATGCAACTTTAGGTTATATTTCCTACATACATTAAAAACGTCAGTTAAGTTTTTAATCATGTGTTTTTCGGAACATCCTATCACCATTAAGTCATCCATGTAAAGGAATGCCTGAGAGGGTTCTAATCCCGAGAATGATATAGTCATCATTCTCTGAAATGAATTTGGTGCTATTTTAAGACCAAATGGTAATCGCGTGAAGCGATATGAGCCATTGCTCGTTGAAAAAGATGTTATATTCCTAGAGCTTTCCTCAAGTTCTATTTGGTGGAAACCTGACATCAAGTCAAGGCATGAAAAGTATTTAGCTCGACCTAGTTGATCTAAAATGTCATCAATTCTAGGGAGTGGAAATTTGTCAGAAAGAAGTTTTTTGTTTATTTGACGATAGTCAATTACTAATCGCCATTTTTTCTCTTGTGAACTTGGTAATGATTTTTTTGGAACTAGCAAGAGTGGGCTGTTATACTCAGATACAGACGGTTCGACGATTTTGTCGCTTATTAATTTCCCTACTTGTTTTTGAATTTCCTCAATATGGCTATGCGGGCTTCTGTAGTTTTTTATATAAATGGGTTCATCATCTTTAAGTCTTAATGTTTGTTTATAAAAATTATTTGTTGATATTGGTTCGGTTTCCAGTCCGAACACATCACTATACTGTGTGCATAATTCTGTTAATTGATTTTTAAATTGGTCTGGAAAATTTTTCTTTAGTTTTGAAAGTATTTGTTCGCTTCTATTTCCAGTGTCGGTATTATGAATGTCATAATCTTTTAGATTTTCATATTGTATTTTATTTACTTTGACCACTTGGTCGAAATAAGTTGTATTTAGAAGTCGAACGTATACATGTTTGGATGCTGCTATTGTGTTTGCAACATAAATCCCATTGTGTATTTCTTGATTAGGAACAAATATGAAATCATTTACAACATTAATGTCTATTTTCCGAATAACTTGTGATCTGGCTGGCAGAAGAACTGTATTGTTGCCAGCGCTATATGTTATCGGAACATATATTGGATAATTTAAATTTTGGGGTCTAATTATAAACCAGGCTTCACTTGGTTTGAAATCTAGTTGACAATTGAATTTCTTTATAAAATCAATGCCTATTATTCCATCACATGGTATTGCAAAATTGGGGTTTACCAAATGAAATTCATGTGGAATAATATATTTTGTTGATTGGAGTTCTATTAAGGTTGTTCCTTGAGACTTTATCACACCTTGGCCTATGCCTTCGATGTTTATTATTTTTTCATTTTGAATTATGAAGTTATCAGAATTTACTTTCAAAAGTGAGATATCTGCACCAGTATCTATGAGAAATGTTAGTTTATTTTCAGTTGAATGATTATAGAAGGTTACGAATATATTAAGACTATAATTGATGGAATGAACTTTTACATTTATTGGTTGTTTCCTAAAGGGTTCTGTTAGTTTTCCGACGTATTTTGCGCGATTCTCACACTGCTATTATTATTATTACCATGGTTGTAGTTTCCGCGGCCTCTCCCTTGGTTTTGGCCTCGTCTACCTCCACGGTTATTATAGTTATTATTATTGCTGTTATTGCTGCCTCGGTTGTAATTGTTGTGGTAGTTGTTTCTTCCACGATTATAACCCCGGGCGCCTCTATTATAATTATTTGCACCTCGTCGATAATAGAGTACAGTGTTACTTTGACCTGTTATCTCTGTGCAACTGTTTACAAATTTGGAGATGGCATCATTCATGTTTGTGAATGTGCCTGCTTGCATGATAAGTTTTACCTTATCAATGGAGCAATTCTGTGTCATTGCTTTTACAGCTGTTGTAGTGCTGTATTTATTTGCTAAGGATTGGCTGAGACCTTCACCGATATAGGCACCTTCAAGGGCCTTTGTCAGTTTCTCCACCTCTTGGGTGTATTGGTTAGCCGTTTTATTTCTCTGTTGTAGATTCAGAAGCTTGGCAGATATCACTTCTACCGATTCTCCTTTTACTGCACTTGACAGTTGGGTAATAATTGCAGCAATCGTCTGCTCATTACTTATAAGGTTTCTTACATGGCCTTTAAGTTTAGTTTTTATTAGGCTTATTGCTGTCGCTTCATGTGTGCTCTTTAAACTATCTAGTAGACCTAGAGCATCCAAAAAACTTTGTAGATTTTCTGGTTTACCATCAAACTCTGGTATCAGAGATGTGGCTAGCCTGATAAATTCTATCACTGTCTGTGCCATTTCGGAAATTGTTATTGGTTCAGATTTAAATTCAATTCGGTCGCTTCCTTCTAGCGTTTCAATGTCACTATCGGACTCAGCGCCGCTTGATAGAACAGATTCGTCTAGTTCTTTGAACTGGTCTGTGTTGAATTCAACCAATTGACTTAGACTTTCTGGTACATCTATCAAAATATGCCTTCTTTTTCTGATGTTATTTAATCTTGTGTTTAGGGATTTTACAACCCTTAAACATTTGTTATTATGTTCAGATGTGAGCCTATTTGCATATTTATTTACTAATGTAACTATATTATTATATTCTCCTACCAATATCTCTATATGATTTTTCAAAGTTTCTGATTTTATTACTGCGTCTCTATTGATACATTTATAAGACTTATCGAACCTGAAACGAAATTCGTCTATTCGTATCGCTATTTCGCTCCATTCCATTCTTTTTTCATTTTTTTTTTGTTTTCAATGAAACGTTTTTTTTTTTTTTTATTTATGAGTTTTTTCTCATTATTATGATATTAATTTATTCTTCTAGAAAATCAAAAATAAAAAAAATGTTTACGTTTAATGAAGATAAGAATTGTTATATTCTGTCATTAAAAAAAAATTTTTTTTTTTTTGCAGCTGAATATATATATTCAGTAGAGGAGACGTGGAAATATTAGTTGTTAATAAATGTGGTTGGCTCACATATTTGTTTACAATATATAAAAAAAAATTCTCCAACCGCATTGTTAGTAAAAAGCCTAACAGATATTAGTGGTTTTCAAGCAGCGGTTTCCCGCATCGGCTTGGGTTTAGAAATTAAAATTAAGGCAAATTGGGGCATTGGCATTTATTTATGCAGCCCGTTTGCGTTGTTTCGCACCTTGCGAAATCTTGCTTTCGATGTCCTCAAGACGCTCTTTGTAGCGTTGTCGGGATGCCTCGTCTCTGGCCAACTGGGTCATTTCCTTAACCAGTCGGCGTTGTCTAAGTAGTTTTACCCTTTTTCCGGAGCGTTTGTGCTTCTTTGGTTCCTTCCTTTCCTGCCTTGCCTGGTACTCAGCTATTGTGAGTGGGCGTGGTCCATCTGCAGGATTTTGCTGCAGAGCTTCTTCCAACGTTGGCAAGTCCTTTTGTGTCGTGGGCTGCGCGTTTGAGAATTGTGGCTCTTCCGCCATCAATTATTATGTTTTATATTGTCATATTTATTTATTAATTTATTTAGTTTATAGTCGAGGTCTTTGGGTTTGCTTTGTTTGCTGTTTATTTTGCACTGTTCATGTGTTCATAGGCACAAAATCACAAAACCACAATGATCTCAAATTATTTCAAGACTTTTGCGAAATTCGCACTGTACCACGACCTTCACTTTCAAAAGTCAAGTGGTCACGTGGTCAGATGTCCGCATACCCAACACTGTAGCGATTTTGTCGCGTTTCTCTGTTTCTCACTAACCGGACCGTTACTTTCCTTGTACTTTGTTACTTTTGGTTTTTTCGTATGTTCTGCATACACTTTTCTATCACCGCTCTCTGTCGCTTCTGCATTGGCATTTCGCCTTTCAGCTTCATCTAGAAGTTTCGATTTTACAATGTCAAATGAAGGTAACTCGTCGAGTTTGCACAGCGACCACGAAATGCTCGAAACTTCTTGGCAGACTTGTTAATAACATGATTAATTTTACCGGGTCACCTGAGTCTATGTCGACCGCTGCTAACTTATTTGTGATTTCCACAAACTAATAAACATGCTCTTGAAGGTTATTATTTTCTTCCATTTTCAGACGCAATAATTTTTGGTAAAGCTGCACTTGGGGTATTTGACCGGTCAGTGTGTTTTTCTTTCCTTAAAACCTTCCATGCTTCTAATGAGGTTAAACACGACTTTACATGCTGTCTTTGATAAGACTGCAGATTCAGTATAATGTAAGCTGTCATCGATCCTGAAGTCCTGTCATCGATCCTGAAGTCCTGTCATCGATCCTGAAGTCCTGTCACGGTCGCCATATGAAGGGTGAAGAGCTCCTTTGGTTTTATTGAAGAGTGAAGAGCTTCTGCTCTGTTTGAGGTTCTTTATTTGAATGAATAAAGTGTGCTGAAGTTGGGTTCAGCTAACCCGCACATACATTGCTTATATCTATGTATTCTTACTTACATTTATACATATACATATGTATGCAGAAGGCATTGAGCACTTGAGCTGCAAAGTGCATGCTCAGCATTCCCACGCTCCGCGATCGGCTTGTGTATAAGCGTTAGATCGTATTACTGGGGCGCTGGAGTGCTTACGTAGTTTTTGGTGGTCTTTTTGTATATTTGTATATTTATATTTATTATGACAAAGTGTCACAATGTATTGACGCTAAGTTATACCCAATCATTTATTGTATTTTTAGGGTAGATTAGTCCAATATGTTACAGTGTATTAGGTGCATAACAGAGCACACATTTTGACAATAAAATTCAATTAGTTGGTAAAATGTATATATACGAATATATATATAAGTTAACTTAGTTAACCGGACCGATCGTCCCCACATTAACACCGATCAAATTGCTGACCAAGCGTTTGGCCGAAAGCTCTCACATAGCCGACAAAGCTCTGCATATTGGCAGGGGCCGCTATGAAGTTTTTTAATGTTAGCTTTTAAGTCAGTTCCTTTTTGACATTAAAATAAAGAGCATCGCTCAATTTTAAAGAACACTCTGGCAACCGCCGATAAGCATTTTTTAGTGTACCAATTGACTGAGTTCCTAGGCCAGCAATTTAGAAGGACAGTTACCCTTCCAACATAATCTTCCTATCTCAACATAGGAGAATATACCTGACCACATACCAGTGACTGCAGCGAGGGATCCTCACGTGTAGTACTAGGATATTTAATATATTATATATATATAAAACACAAAACGTGCTTCACCTATTTAAAGTGTTGCCAAAAAACCAGTGTTGCTGCTAAAAAAACCTTTAACTATCAATTGGAGTCAACTTTTCGCCTCATCACAGAATGCTCGTCAATTCCCATTGTATGGTGTCCGTGGTGTGTGTTTCTGCAATCAATCTTCGGTATACCGCAGTCTTCGATGCTTGGCAAGCCCAAAAATCGGGTCGCATGTCCATCGATATTCCGCTCTACCGCTCCAAGAAGAATGCGATATTGCCGCACCTCGTAAGTTTGGTATTGTAATAAAATCGAATCCACTTTACTGATAAAGCTTTAGTGTTCCAGGCTCTCCTTTAAACGTAAAAATCTCTTTAAATTGTCTTCAATGCTCACATAGGGATTTTTCGTTAAGTGGTATGAGCCGCAGTGTGGAAATATTTGATTCTTACCTTTTTCGGCTGTTTTTATTTTGTAGTTTTTATACCATGTACCCATTGAAAATGGGTGAAAAGGGTATCATAATATGGTGCAAATGTATGTAACAGGCAGAAGGAAGCATCTCCGACCCCAAGAAGTATATATTCAAGAATATCACCATCAATAGCCGAGTCGATATAGCCATGTCCGTCTGTCCGTCCGTCTGTCCGTCTGTCCGTCCGTCCGTCTGTCTGTCCGTATCAACGCCTAGATCTCAGAAACTAAAAGAACTACAGACATGTGCCATATATCGTTGGATAGGTAATTAACATACGCAGTACAAGTTTGTTGTTTTATTTTGAAATCACCCCCAGCTACCCCGCAAATCGCAAAAAACTGCCACGCCCACAATTATTAACCTAATGCTGTGCAATATGCGTTGGTGCTTATAAAAGCTATCTGATTTTTTAATTTGAACCAAATCGGATAAGAAACACGGAAGGTATGCCACATGCAAAATCTATGGCAAGGGATTCAGAAGCGCAGCAAAATACGCATTGCGCGACGCCGACTGCGACGTTGGCAGCGAAATGTGTATGGCTTTATGACACACGAAACTTATTTTCTTTTTTAATAGAATATTGTTTCATTTATTTATTGATACTAAATAAATAAATTGTAAGCATGTCTAAGGGTACAGGGTATTTTGCAGTCGGTAAACTCGACTGCTGCTCCCTTACTTGTTTATTAAAACCGTTCGTTTCTTTTGTATAAAATTCCTCCCGAAATATGAGTTATTTATAATTTCAATTTACCGTGCGTGTTGATTTAAATTTATTCTTTTTGTAAGTATAATGTTAATTTTGTTTTCTGTGTTACGATGGTTTAATTTGCTTGACATCGGAGTCTATAAGAGCGTGGAATGCTAAAGGTTCCGTCTATAGCTCGTTGGTTTTAGCGGTAGAGGTCTTGCTTTTACGGACTCTACACATTATTACAATTAAAGAAAGGATTGAGCATACTTGCGACACTCTAGATAGCCAGATGACTAGATGACGGAAGAGAAGAGGAAAAATAAATTCGAGCAAATATAAGAAGAGAGCTTGTAGAAAGAGGGAAGACTAAGGTTTGCAAACAGACTATGGTGTTTACGAAGTGCCCACCTTGCTCATGATCACTTATCGCTAGAGCCTGGCTCCGGTGATCCCTTTAGATAGCATACCCCCTGGAAAACATCAACAGAGTTTAGTTTTTGGACTTTATTATCATGATTTATTTTCACTTGGAAACGTATCAGATATCCTACCTAATGATAAAAAACCCAACCCTTGCTTGACCAAAGCTCTAGATAACATTGTGGCGAAAAGGTTATGATTGTTCGTTTTACTTAACGATCTTATTCATAATATCCAAGTCGGGTTCAAAATCATTTGGGTTTAATCATGTCTGAACTCAACGCTAACCAAACCACTATAAGTCATTAACCATACACCATCCTACAAATACAGTTCCAACACTACAACACTAACCCAATTCAGTTTTGATCATAGAAATTTACTATTCCCTTCTCATTTGTGGGTACGCCCCTAAAATCAACCCAAAACGTTAAAAACTGAACTTTTCTATCATATCTATTTCAGGGCGTTCCGCACCACTCCTATAAATAATCTTGGGGATAACTCTAAAATTCACTAAAAGCACTAGAAGCACCAACATACATACTCTTCCCTCAACAGAAGTGAGCAAATCACTTCGACCAGCCTAAGACAAGGCAGCTCTATGCTAACCAATTACCAAAAATTAAGGAGTTTACATCATCGTCCATGGACCCATTAGCAAAAAATGCGTCTTCGGAGAAATGCTGGACAACGGCCATTTTGAAACTAATTCACACGAAAAATATTGTATGTTTACCATGAATATTATTAAACCTATTTCTCAGATTTTGGATTTGTTAAGTCAAAATAAATTCATAAAATATGCGCTCTAGACCAGCTTCCTCCCTTAAAGTATTTCCACTGGTATCCGTAAAGGTAGGAATAAGGGATGCTTTTAATTGTATTTAATACTTAGTGGTTATTGTATATGTGAAATATAATTAATAATTCGATGTTTTTGAGATTAATGCTAGTTTATGTTTAGATTAGAAATATATTTTGGGTGTTGGTGTTATTTAGTTTGTCGCAAGTCTTAGATAATGATTTTCAAATGCTGACAGTATCGAAATTGGTTTACTAAAAGTGAAGAGAAGCTATGAGTGGTCTTTATGTTATTTATTTGATTTTGTTGAGTGTGGGCCTTGGCAAGTAATATGGGAAAATTTTTATATTTTAACGTTTTAAAATGTAAAGGGTGATTTTTTAAGAGCTATTGGATAGTTTTTCAAAAAATATAAACATAAACCTTATAAAAATGCATGAAATCTTTATTTAAATCGACTTTTCCGCTAAACAGTGGCGCGGGAGCTAACATGCCCCCTCTCTCCGGCCACAGGGAAACAACACCGACCCAGCAACAAAAAACTCAGAGCCGAGCAAATTCTCTCTCCGGCCACAGAGAGACAACACGGACCCAGCAACAAAAAACTGAGAGCCGAGCAAAAATTCAACGAAGATCGCCAATACGAACTCGGACGAAGACGCATTTAGGAGAAGCATACAACTTTTGTAATAAAGAGGAGGATTTTCATTTCATACCCCAAGCTGCTCAATTGTTTTTTTGAAAGCTTTCCTCCCTCGGCCACAGGATTGTAACTCGGAGCCTTACTTCTGTTACAAAAACAAATACAACGCAGGTAGCTGGCTGAAAAGTGGTGCACGCGCTTGCCCGTTGGGAAAGCGGTAAATTTTTTTTTGTGTTTACAATAATAAAAAAAAATTCGACAAAACTAAATGATAACAATTTTAAAAATGGATAGTAGTTCAACGACTCACTCCCCATCTGGAGATAAGTTACAGGAGATGAGAAAAATAGCTGAAGCAAGCCCTGGAACAAAACGCTCCCCATAGTTAAGAGCGCAGTTACAACGTCTAATGATTACATACTCCTAATAGAAATAGATTATTTCCCATTGATAACAACGTGCTGTAGCACCAACGTTACCTGTCCCATCACTACAACTCAAGCATGCTGCTTGTCAACCAATTCTTATACAGTGGCTGTAGCAGCAAGCTGCAAAACGTCCCCAACTTTGTCTTCTTCGGTAACAGTGTCAATTGCTCAAAAGTCCAGTACGAAATGAGCGTTCCAGAAAACGCAATGGAGAGGTAAATGCATTTCAAACAGCCAAAAAAAAATTAAGAAGCAACTGCCCAAGCCAATTAAGTTAGCTTCTGTGTCAGAAATGCTTAGCATCGGCCAATTATACTTAAAGATAACAAGCCTTACAGGGTTGCACTGAAAGGAATTCTTGCCAACGTTCCCAAAGAGCAAATTAAGCTACCATTTAATGATCCTGGCTACAAAGCCGTTAATATATATTTGCCGAGAAAAGAAAACTGGCATTACGCGCAAATATACGATGAAATATACGAAGGCTGCCAATTGACTGGTCCCGAACGTGAAATAAAATGTTGACCTAACTCGCCTCTCAATAAGTCTATTGTTACGCATTCTGTATGAAATGTGGCACTGTCTTTTTGAAACCACAAGCCATGTACGTCAAGCTCTTATATTTTCGGCAAAAAAAAGATTGATATAATCTTACGGTAGCGCTTACCATTGACAATTACGTTACGATTCGCATCATCTTTGAAGAAGTAGTGCTTCGGGCTTATTCTCACTCCAAAATCGACAATTACGCACCCATTAAGGTGTATTAGGTGCATAACAGAGCACACATTTTGACAATAAAATTCAATTAGTTGGTAAAATATATATATACGAATATATATATAAGTTAACTTAGTTAACCGGACCGATCGTCCCCACATTAACACCGATCAAATTGCTCGAAAGCTCTCACATAGCCGACAAAGATCTGCATATTGGCAGGGGCCGCTATGAAGTTTTTTAATGTTAGCTTTTAAGTCAGTTCCTTTTTGACATTAAAATAAAGAGCATCGCTCAATTTTAAAGAACACTCTGGCAACCGCCGATAAGCATTTTTTATTGTACCAATTGACTGAGTTCCTAGGCCAGCAATTTAGAAGGACAGTTACCCTTCCAACATAATCTTCCTATCTCAACATAGGAGAATATACCTGACCACATACCAGTGACTGCAGCGAGGGATCCTCACGTGTAGTACTAGGATATTTAATATATTATATATATATAAAACACAAAACGTGCTTCACCTATTTAAAGTGTTGCCAAAAAACCAGTGTTGCTGCTAAAAAAAACCTTTTACTATCAATTGGAGTCAACTTTTCGCCTCATCACAGAATGCTCGTCAATTCCCATTGTATGGTGTCCGTGGTGTGTGTTTCTGCAATCAATCTTCGGTATACCGCAGTCTTCGATGCTTGGCAAGCCCAAAAATCGGGTCGCATGTCCATCGATATTCCGCTCTACTGCTCCAAGAAGAATGCGCTATTGCCGCGCCTCGTAAGTTTGGTATTGTAATAAAATCGAATCCACTTTACTGATAAAGCTTTAGTGTTCCAGGCTCTCCTTTGAACGGAAAAATCTCTTTAAATTGTCTTCAATGCTCACATAGGGATTTTTCGTTAAGTGGTATGAGCCGCAGTGTGGAAATATTTGATTCTTACATTTTTCGGCTGTTTTTATTTTGTGGTTTTTTATTAAAACCGTTCGTTTTTTTGTATAAAATTCCTCCCGAAATTTGTGTTATTTATAATTTCAATTTACCGTACGTGTTGATTTAAATTTATTCTTTTTGTAAGTATAATGTTAATTTTGTTTTCTGTGTTACGATGGATTAATTTGCTTGACATCGGAGTCTATAAGAGCGTGGAATGCTAAAGGTTCCGTCTATAGCTCGTTGGTTTTAGCGGTAGAGGTCTTGCTTTTACGGACTCTACACATTATTACAATTAAAGAAAGGATTGAGCATACTTGCGACACTCTAGATAGCAAGATGACTAGATGACGGAAGAGAAGAGGAAAAATAAATTCGAGCAAATATAAGAAGAGAGCTTGTAGAAAGAGGGAAGACTAAGGTTTGCAAACAGACTATGGTGTTTACGAAGTGCCCACCTTGCTCATGATCACTTATCGCTAGAGCCTGGCTCCGGTGATCCCTTTAGATAGCATACCCCCTGGAAAACATCAACAGAGTTTAGTTTTTGGACTTTATTATCATGGTTTATTTTCACTTGGAAACGTATCAGATGATCCGCTTTCTAAGAATATGTGTTTTTGTATTTGGGTTAATTTTTTTTAATTAAGTTTTATTTACTTATTTTTTTATAACTGTTTAAATTACAAATTAAATTAAATATATATATAGTAGCATAATATGCTTCACATATTACGCTTACAAGCATTGTACATACAATCTTGCACATGCACAAACACATGAAACCAATTCACATTCTTGCTTACATATCATTCTTTTGTACACATATAGAAAAATCAAACCCCACACCCACAAATACACTGAATAGACATTCCCGTTTCTCGCGACTCACTTCGAGCCGATAAAATCTCTGTACAGCAGTCTTAAGCTGACATTCTTGGAATAAAGACCGAAATAACCGAATAACCGAAATTTGTTCGTGTTTCAATTTAAAGTTTTCAGCGTTGATCTTTGTCGTTGTTATTGACGGATCATTTATTCGACTAATAAATTAATAACTACGTAAGTGGCGCAGTCGGTAGGATGATACTAATTGATGCGATATTAAACATATTCAATTCTCTGTGTATCATCCGCTAAAGAACTACAACTACAACTACAACTTCAAAAGCTCGCGTCGGTAAATCGGTACAGTCAGTTCAGAACCAAAAACATATCCGAAACCACAGAGTGATAGTGAAATTGAAAAAAAACTTAAAATTATATCAAATTTTAAGAAGACGCCTTTGAATTCACTGAGTAGTAAATCCACAAAAGGTTACTCAAAACAATGTGAAATAGCTAAGTGCGCAACACTAAATAAACGTAACTACAACTAAGTGAACTACAATAATAAACGTTAAACTAAGTGAAAATTAAATAAACGTAACTACAATTAAGTGAACTACAATAATAACCGTTAAACTAAGTAAAAACTAAATAAACGTAACTACAACTAAGTGAACTACAATAATAACCGTTAAACTAAGTGAAAACTAAATAAACGTAACTACAATTAAGTGAACTAAAATAATAACCGTTAAACTAAGTAAAACTTAAATAAAACGTAACTACAACTAAGTGAACTACAAAATTACCAGTTAAACTAAGTGAAAACCAAATAAACTTAACCACAAAAAAAGCGAACAATAATAATAACAGTGAAAATAAGTGGAAATTAACCCTTTCGCGCCCACCGTTGCTTGTGAGCAATTTCTGTTTTCAGAACTAACTGTAAGCGAGCCTCTTGTTTTATCGGCTCATTCTTTTTGATAGCACCGTGCTTTTATGTGCCTACTCTGAATACGAAAAGAAATAAGCAAAGACACAAACCATTAATTAGAACACAAATCCCATCCAAATCACAAACCTAAATAAAGACACTAACAAAAAAAAAATTTTAAACCAACAAACCACGATGGCCGTAGCAGCACCAGCACAAATAGAATTGTCTGAATCAAACATGATTCAAGTAGAAAGACAAATACACGCAATCGAGGTTTTCAACGGAGATCCCAACACTTTGTACACTTTCATCAGTCGCGTCGACTTCATCTTGGCTCTGTATCAGACCACAGATGAAAGACAAAAGCTAATAATCTTTGGACACATCGAACGGAACATCAGTGGCGAGGTTATCCGCACTCTCGGAGTAACCAACCTCAGCAGCTGGAGCGAACTCAGGACTCAGCTTATACTTAACTACAAGCCCCAAGCACCGAACCACCAACTTCTGGAAGAATTCAGGAACATACAATATCGAGGTAACATTCGACATTTCCTCGAAGAAGCCGAAAGAAAACGACAGATACTTATAAGTAAATTAGAACTGGAAAATAATACTAACGAAACCATTCTCTATACTAGACTAATACAAACCAGCATCGAAAATCTAATTCAAAAACTTCCAAGCCATATTTATCTCAGAATAGTTAACTGTAATATTCCAAACCTAAGATCGCTAATAAATATATTACAAGAAAAAGGTCTTTATGAGGCACCAACCTCAAGTAAAGATAATATGAAGCCAACTTCAATTCCAAACAGAATAACAACCA
Source organism: Drosophila vallismaia (assembly GCA_035047325.1). NCBI lineage: Eukaryota > Metazoa > Arthropoda > Insecta > Diptera > Drosophilidae > Drosophila > Drosophila vallismaia. The sequence goes on along the minus strand of JAWNPU010000011.1, from coordinate 530,008 downwards.
ACCCCCAAAATAGACAAATGAATAACCAAATTAGACCCTTTGTACCCTTACAACCATTCTATAATAACGTCTATCAACCCTATCACCAACCACATTCTCATATGCCCAGGTTTATCCCAAACACGGTTCCTCAATATCAAAATAGACCCATTTACCCACAATCTAACATACCCATGTCACAAGTACCCAGACCAATCCCAGCTTTTAACAGACAAAATATTTTTGACCAAAACCGATTTGGACCTAGCCACACTAACATGCCCACAACATATCCTCAAAACAGAAACGTACAAACCAATAACCCAATAAAAAGACCGAGACCATCAGACAGTGGACAGTCTAAGATGAGCACAGGAGAGCTAAGATACCAGGAAGTAACGTCTAATCAACCCGAAAATCCTTATAATCATAACTACTATTATCCCTGCTATCCAGAATATTTTCACCCTCAGCCTTATCCCTACCAATTGAATTATACTCAAGAATCAATTCAGTTTCCCCCTGAACAGAACTACGACAATTCAGAGATAACAGAAGAGGAAATACCAACAACAAATGACAACGAACCAGTTGACCTTGAACAAGCAGAAAATTTTCGGTTAGTAGCCCCGGGTCAAACCAATATATAATGATAAAACATAATAATACTGAATTGAAATGTCTAATCGATACAGGATCTACGATAAATATGCTCACGCGAAATATTTTTCAAACGCCAATACAAGAAACCAATCAGCTAATCCACACTAGTAATGGCCCATTAATTATTAACACACTTACGAATATACCACCTAATAACTACTTCCCTGTTGCCCAAGACTTCTTTATCCACCCGTTCTCGGATCATTATGACATGCTGATTGGACGCAAATTGTTGTCCGAAGCCAAAGCAATAATCGATTATAAAAAGAAAACTGCTACCCTATTTAACAAAATATATAAGATAAAAGACAGTAATAACATTACAGAACGGAATCATATCCAAATGGACCCTTCATTTCCACAAGACCCCACCTATTTAGAAACCTCCACACTTCAGGAAAACTTGTTCCGACTAGAACACCTTAACGTAGAAGAAAAACAAAAATTAATTAACCTACTGATAAAATACCAAGACATTCAATTTCACGAAGGTGACACGCTCACGTTCACAAACCAAGAAAAACATGTTATCAACACCACACACAATATCCCCGTCTACTCTAAAGTTTATAGTTTCCAACAGACATATGAAAAGGAGGTAGAAAAACAGATCCAAGACATGCTAGAACAGGGTATTATCCGAGAAAGTAATTCACCGTACTGTAGCCCCATTTGGGTCGTACCTAAAAAGCTAGATGCTTCTGGACAGCAGAAGCTTCGTATCGTAATAGACTATAGGAAATTGAACGAAATAACAATAAACGACAGATACCCCATACCAAACATAGATGAAATATTAGGAAAACTAGGGAGGTCAAATTATTTCACAACAATAGATCTTGTAAAGGGTTTCCATCAAATAGAAATGGACTCAGAGTCAATAGCCAAAACTGCCTTCTCTACAAAATATGGACACTACGAGTACACGCGAATGCCATTTGGGCTTAAAAATGCCCCCGCTACATTTCAACGATGTATGAATAATTTACTCCGTCCGCTTTTAAATAAATGTTGCCTAGTATACCTAGACGACATCATAATTTTCTCCACATCATTAGAAGAACACCTTCAAGCCTTACAGGCTGTTTTCGAAAAATTATCACAGGCAAATTTAAAAGTACAACTAAACAAATGTGAATTCTTAAAACAAGAGACAACTTTCTTAGGACATGTTATCACTAAAGACGGGATTAAACCAAACCCGGATAAAATAAAAGCTATAGTCAAGTACCCATTACCAAGAAAAACTAAAGAAATTAAAGCCTTCCTAGGACTCACAGGGTATTATAGGAAATTTATACCTAACTTTTCTGACATTACCAAACCACTGACCAAGTGCCTAAAGAAAGGAGCAACAATAGATATAAACAGTTCAGAATACTTAGAAGCATTCAAAAAGTTAAAATTATTAATCTCTGAAGACCCGATCCTAAAATAAATACCGAATTTCGAGAGGAAATTTACATTAACAACAGATGCCAGCAATGTAGCTTTAGGAGCTGTTCTATCACAAGACGGACACCCTGTTAGCTACATCAGCAGAACATTAAATGAACATGAAGTCAATTATAGCGCCATAGAAAAAGAATTATTAGCAATAGTTTGGGCCACTAAAACCTTCCGACACTATCTCTTAGGACGACATTTCGAAGTAGCTTCCGACCATCAACCCTTGTGCTGGCTATACAAACTAAAAGAACCTAATTCAAAATTAACAAGATGGAAAATTAGACTTTCGGAATATGACTTCGACATAAAATATATAAAAGGAAAAGAAAATTATGTAGCAGACGCACTTTCTAGAATAAAGATAGAACAAACATTTTTTGGTGAATCTACACAACATAGTGCCGAAGAGGACAGTAACAATTTGATCGGACTATCAGAAAAAGCTATTAATCAATATAAAAGGCAAATCATCTTTACTAAAGGTCCCAATAGTACAGAAATAGAAACTTACTTCAAAAAACAAATTATACACCTTTCTTATAAAGAAATGACCCCCGAAATAGCCAAACGATATCTACTCAAATTCAAAAACCAGCGCTCTTTACATCAAAAGCGATGCAGATTTTGAAGTAATTCAAAAAGCATATAAGGAGACAATGAATCCAAGACATACAAAAATTTTCCGAAGCCTCATCTTACTAAAAAACATTCCCACGTACGCAAATTTTAAAGAACTAATTCTAAACACACATGAAAAACTCTTACACCCCGGAATACAGAAAACTGTAAAACTTTTCAGCGAAACATACTACTTCCCAAATAGCCAACTCCTCATTCAAAATATAATTAACGAATGTCAAGTTTGTAACTTAGCAAAAACAGAACACCGAAATACAAAAATGCCAATGAAGGTCACCCCTAAACCCGAACATTGCCGCGATAAATTTGTAATAGATATCTACTCCTCTGAAGGAAATCACTATTTGAGCTGTATCGACATCTATTCTAAATTTGCCACCCTCGAGCAGATAAAAACAAAAGATTGGATAGAATGTAAAAATGCTCTGATGCGCATATTCAATCAGTTGGGAAAACCTAAAATCCTAAAGGCAGACAGAGATGGCGCATTTTCTAGCTTAGCCCTCAAACGTTGGCTCGAAACTGAAAATGTGGAATTACAACTTAACACTACAAAAACAGGTGTTGCAGATATAGAAAGGCTTCACAAAACGATAAATGAAAAAATCCGTATTATAAAAAATTCCGATGACAATGAAGCCAACCTCAGTAAAATAGAAACGATCCTTTACATTTACAACCACAAAACCAAACACGATACTACTGGACAAACTCCTGCCCACATATTTATTTATGCTGGACAACCAATTTTAGATACACAACACAACAAAGAAATTAAAATCAACGAAATAAACAAAGACCGAACAGAATACAACGTCGACACTAGATATAGGAAGGGACCGTTGCAAAAAGGGAAATTAGAAAACCCTTTTAAATTAACAAGGAACGTCGAACAAACTGACGAAGACCATTACAAAATCACCAATAGAAATAGAGAAACACATTACTACAAGACCCAATTTAAAAAACAGAAAAAAATTAATAAACTTTACATTCCACAGGCCAATGGTTCATCATAATATTCCTCCTTACGTTTTCAAATAAATAACATTAATACTAACCATGGATACCTCTTATTTTCCGATAAAACAATTCAAATCCCTTCAGAATATGAACATCATTGTCTTCGCGTAAACATTTCCGATATAGATAACCCAACTCACTATTTCAACAATAAAATAACTAACTACACTAACATTACTCAAATTGACCTTTTATACAATAAAATGCGAAGAGAACTTGGCGGAATAACTTTACACCAGACAAATAGACAGAATTTAAATATTTATTTGAAACACTCAACCAATATGCAATTTCATTCCTACAACAGTTAACCAGATAATTAAATATGTAGAGCGAAACAATATCCTTACTTGGAATATACAAAAAAAAAAATAAAAAAAAAATAAAAAATACTATTATAGAACGAGATTGCCAAGAAATAAATAAAAAATGTAATAATTAACGGCAACAAAATAATAACAATGAAACAATGTAAAATCAAAATAGGAAAAATAACGTTAAACGAAAATCAGCTGAGTCCCGATTAAATCTAACACTATTGTACAAACCCATCGAATTAATAAAAATAAAACCAATAGAACATAAGGACATTGTAAAACTAATACCAAATATAGTTTGTATCTATTTAAAACAAAAAATAACAAAAACAACTATAGAAACACAAGATAGAAACCCACCTGCATTACCAAGATTATATGCGTCAAGCCCATTGCAAGCATAAGCTTCCTTTTAAGGGAGGGAAGTAGCATAATATGCTTCACATATTACGCTTACAAGCATTGTACATACAATCTTGCACATGCACAAACACATGAAACCAATTCACATTCTTGCTTACATATCATTCTTTTGTACACATATAGAAAAATCAAACCCCACACCCACAAATACACTGAATAGACATTCCCGTTTCTCGCGACTCACTTCGAGCCGATAAAATCTCTGTACAGCAGTCTTAAGCTGACATTCTTGGAATAAAGACCGAAATAACCGAATAACCGAAATTTGTTCGTGTTTCAATTTAAAGTTTTCAGCGTTGATCTTTGTCGTTGTTATTGACGGATCATTTATTCGACTAATAAATTAATAACTACGTAAGTATATATATATATATATTAAATAAATATATATAAATATATATAATATTAAATTATTATATATATTAAATTATGAGGACGGTCACTGGCTGCGAGTGGTATGTGAGGAACACCACCCTCCACAGTGACCTAAAGCTGCTCGCGGTCTTTGAGACCATAAATTTCTACTCCAGCCGCTACAACGACCGACTGGAGCGCCATCGCAACCGACTCGCTAAAGGTCTCACCAGACCTCGCCCACAAAGGAGGCTCAATAGGCGACTTCCTAGAGACCTAATTGACCGGCTGCCAACAAGACGCACAGCAAGATGATGTAGACCAAACGATATACTCCCCATCGTCTTTCTTTCTTTTATATTTTTGTTTTTATGTTTTGTAAATAGTTAGTTTGTAAGTTTAAATTTAGTAATAATGGTAACGCTAAGCACACTTAGCCGGCGAGCCTCTCGGGCAGTATTAATAGATGCCAAGTTTACCAAAGGGTTTTAAGATACCCTGTATGCCTTAATAAATAGTTATAGAAAAATAAAAAAAAAAAAACTTTTTAAATTACAAATAAAATTATTATACATATTAAGTAATGTCTACAAAATATTCAAAAATGCTACGATTCCTTTAAGTCTTAAGCCTAGGTTTACTCTTTTGCTCAAAAATTTTCTTTTTGGGTCACTGAAGCTGAAACAAATGCCCCAATTTCTTTTGCTAAGACACCACTTCATTTCTTTTCTTTACTGCATCCTTCCTCTTATTTACGACTCCCGAGTAAAACTTAACCTTCTGGTCAAACTTAAAAAAACAATAATTACTAAATTACGAATCTTTTTTTTTATGAATCTATGTATTAGTTTTGTAACTTAAAATTGATTTTTTTTAACATTCTTATTTTGTATTTAAAATCTGTCCGAATGGACAATCATTAAATGGTTTGGGGGTGACCTTGACTTAAGGAAGGTACATGGAATGTATATCTAATGAGGTTAACTTAGGTGTCTTTTGGTGGGGGAGGTCAAGCGGTGTTCCATTTTCAGGCGTCTTAGCGAATGGCTATTATCTAGGAGCTTGATGGCCAGGTGGTTGGGGTGGTTGTCCAGTCTTTTTGTGTATATCTTTCGCTGAGTCGGGTGATCTCCTCTGCTACCCATGGAATTCCAAGCTCTTTATGGATTATTGAGTTTTCGTGGTACGAGTGGGCGTTAGAAGATGTTCTCAGACATTTATTCTGAAACCGCTGTATTCTGATGCGGTTAGAACAGCTTGCCGTGCCCCACAACTGAATCCCATATGTCCAGATTGGCTTAAGCACTATTTTGTAAATAAGCAGTTTTAGTTTTTCTTTGAGCTTAGACCTTCTTCCTAGGAGCCAGTGCAGTTGCTTAAGTCGTAGGTTGGCCTGGTTGCGCTTGTTAATTGACTTACCTAAATTATCAGCGTTTCGTTTCATCAAGGTGGCGAAGGCGCTCAGATGTAATTGCAAAAAAGATTAAAATCTTGAAAATCATTAAAAATTGAGTGTACTGCTCGAGATTAAACTCGTTATGTTCCGGCTTAAGCTAGCTGAGATGTATGGCTCCTATTGAGCGCCATGCATTTTTTTTCATTATAATCTCCGCATGCGTAATATTTGTCGACCAATTGGTAATTAATAATCGCTCACTGGGCGGAATATACACACTTGCGATTGCAAAGTTTCCTTGCAATTTGCAATTGAAATTTCGCTATTTGTCATGGTTGGGATAGGAGGGAAGGGATGATAGTACAATGTCTGTGGCACCTACTTTGTTATTGCCACTTGAATGGTGGTGAGTACTGTAACGAGATAGAAAGATGCGTCGTCCTTCTTGAATATGTGTCTCATTGGCAAACATGATATCTATATTGTGCACGCTTAAGAAAAGTCGAAGCTCAGAGCCTCTCGCCAACTCTCGTGCATTCCACAACCCAGTTCTTATGATTTTTCGAGTCATTTTTGTGTTCATGTTATTAAGATCTGGACAACTTCTCGTAGTGCTTCGTTTGACTCAACAGTCTTTTCAATTAGCTTACAAATTTTGCCAATTTGTTTATTTCTCGAATGTGTATTTCCATTGAGCGGACCTAGCAGACCCTGGATAACAAACGCAGACATCACTCACCTCATTCTTGAAAAACGACGTATGCGACGGGAGTGGAAAGCTCATAGATCGCCAATCGCAAAGCGAAAATTCAAATACCTCCCGAAATCTCTCCAATGCGCTGAAGCAACAGAAAAAACGCCAACGTTGCTATATAAAGCAAACATCAATATTAATCAATAAAAACTCACAATGGAAAGCTAATCCCAGTTTAACCACACACACCGGGAGGAACTATCTGACCTAAAAGATAAAGCCGCAAGACCGCAAAGATAAAGATAGCTACCACATTTGCAACGTATCTTCAACGTGTGTTCCAGCCGAACTCTGCTATAACTAAGTTTGTATTACCGACGGTACCAGACGACGATCAAGCACAAGCACTACTCTAAAACTCCTTACTACAACCAATTTGGACGTATGGCTCCCAACTGATAATGAGAATAATCACTGGAGCATCCTGGTATCTCCGAAACGAAAATATCTAAAGAGACTGTAGAAAGTATCAGATCCGTAGAGAAGAAATAACTTCACGAAAACAAAAGTACATAAGCAAATTAACTCACACCCTAATCACCTTGCCAGAAGTGCTGAGAGCTGTCGCTTCGCAGAAATCCATTTTCGTATCCCGATTTTGGCCTGACGCCACTGCTGATGACGTTATGTGTCATCTCTCAAATAATCTCAAAATATCTCCCTCTGAACTTTATGTGAACAAATTTAACTTTAAACATAGACGTAGTTAATCTTCATTTAAAATAAATTTACCAGATGGCTGCCATGCGCAAGCTTTAAACCCTGTAACCTGGCCCCAGCAGAGTATTGTTTACGAATTCTTAACCAGCGATTCTCAAGAGAGAGATTTCTCAAAAACTAAGCAACAAGATTGTTTCTTGTTACTACCAAAACGTCCGCAGTGTTATTGGTAAACTGAACCTAGTTTTTACTAGCAGTGCTTCTTTTGACTTAGATGCTATTGTGCTAACAAAAAGCTGGCTAATCTCCTGTGTCATAGATAGTGAAATTTTTGTATCCAAGTACACTGTCTTTCGGTAAGATCGCCCAACCTTTGAAGGTTTCTCATTGCTGTAAAAATTATTTACTCAGTGGAACGTATACCTATCACAAATCACTCCGGAATTAAATTTTTAGCCGTTAAAACTCATTCGGAGTCCATTCTTCCTCTGTGTAATGCAATCATTCACATGCAGCACCACCACCGTATAACTGCCGTAATTTAGTTTTGTCTCTGCTAAATGATTCTGACCTTATATTAGTTATGGATGACTTCAATTTTCTTCTCATTTTATGGATCAAATGATAACTCCCTGTTACCCACAAGCCAAAATTACTTCCTTAATGGCTTAGCCGTATCTGCCGTAAGTAACTTATAAGGCCTTAAATAAATCTGTCCCTGAAACATTGACTCCATCAACATCAAAACCGTCATGGCTTAATAAGCATCTCTCTCTCCTTCAAAACAGGAAATTTAGAGCTTACAAAAAGTCTTTAAAGTGTCCAACCTTGTTACATCTTTCTTATTACCTTCTAATCCGCAACCAGTTTGTTGACCTTAACAATCAACTATATGGAAATTACATTTCAAAATGAAAACTCAATTTTTAAATGATCCACACTCTTTTTACTCTTTTGTAAATTCTAAACGGTAATCCAATCTTTTCCCCCCTTCCCTCTCATATAATAATACTTCCGACTCTTCACATCTCGGTATTGCTAATCTTTTTGCGACATTTTTTCAATCAACTTACTCATCTGATTCATTTGATCCCTCCTCTAACTATCCATATCTTTAACCCTACATAAATAACATTTCCCTTTCTAAATTCTACTGTCACGATGTGTTTACGGCTCTTTCATCAATCAAAATCTCATTTTCACCAGGCCCAGACAACGTACCTAGCTGCATCCTCAGAAGGTGCTCCAATCTTCCTACCTTACCTCTAAGTATACTATTTAATCAATCCTTGGAGCAAACTTCCCCTTCCTAAATAAAGTCCTATTAAAGTGTGTACATAAGTTTTTCCATTTGCTTGTTTGCATGTTTTCTTTATTTTGTATTTTGAAATTGGAAATGTTTGTCACTGATATATAAGCAATTTTTGCTTTCCAATTCTTTAGAATAACTTATTCGAAAATTTAGAAATTAAGAAAACTTCAAAAACTTTATGTGAATATTTTCGAATTGCCAATTTGGTTCAGTTTAGTTTTTGCACTCTGGAATCGAAACAAATCTAATACATCTTTTCTGTTATATTTTTTTATTTTAAAAATGATACAAATTAAAACAGCTATTGAAAAAAAAATTAAAAAAAAACGATTAGAAACAATCAAGCATTAAACTCGGATCACCAGGGTTCTAGTCTGGTTTTCATTATGCATATTTGTCTATAGGTTAGATTTTATGCACATCACGCACTTAAAGCATATAGAATCCCACCCTTTCAATTACTTTGTGTTTTGAATGTGTTTTGAATGTGTAGTGTGTTGAATCAAATTACTAAATTATCTACTTGCTGTTTACGGAAAATATATTTTTGATGAACTTGGTACATGTTTATTATTTTTACCAATTATATTATTATTCAAGAGAAGAGAGAGTTTAACAAAAATTAGAAAAAAAAATGAAAAAACTGGGTTCAAAAAGAAACCCATTCAATTCCACAAATTTCGGCGAATGCAGACGTGTTTTGTTCTGCTCTCCAACTAATGTATAGTCAACTAATAAATAAATCACAAAATCAGTGAAATTAAGTGAAATTAAAAAAAAGTAGTGCAAAAAGACTTTTTTGTGATGATTATTTGGTAAAAAATTTAACTAAGCTATCATCCAAATTCAATACCTATTTTAATTTATACGAATTGTATTTAGTTAAATAAGAACTCACAAAATGTAAAAATGCAAAACGAAATTTGAGAGCAACGTCAACGTAATCAAGACGCGCGTCGGCTCTCTTCAATCAAAAACAACGCTTAAGCCCTCCCAAGACCAGAGAGCGCAGTCTTGCTCTCCGTCGTTGCCAAGCACAGTTCCAAAATCTTGGTGCGAAGAGTGCGCTTCCCCAATGCCGCAACCAACAACAAATTACACACATACTCCGTTAACCATTGTAGGCAAGCCTACTCTCTTAAGCCAAGCTGCAGTAACAACCAGCACGGTTGCCTCTCTCACAACTGCAATCGCATCGACAACAACAACAACCGCAACAGTCTCTTCAACTCAAACGATTCTGTCAACGACCGGCTTTTGCATTGCAAGCAAAACAATTAACAGCTACAATTACCGATTTATGTGAGTCAAAGAGCAATACAAGTGGCCGCCCGAATTCGGTCATGCAGACTGTTATGGATCGCTACGTTTTTATAAAACGTAAACGGAGTCCGCAACGCACAACAGGTAATAGAGCCAAAATAAATTGTGGTAGCGAAACAAAAACTACTACTACCAACAATAAAAACATGTTTGCACTGCTTCCCAAAGAAAACAGAAGCGAGGAAGCTACTAAAACGACAGATAGTGTATCTCAAAAACCAAAGCCTCCACCAAAATATGGTACATCCGAAAGATTACTACGAACGCATTAATTAATAAAATAGATCAGCTTATCGGAAATAATAATTTTCACGTTATAAAAAGAGGAAAAATTCAAGAAACTAAGCTTCATGTTAAAATCGAAGACCAGTTTCATGCGGTTTCGAAGTTCTTAAACGGAAACGGAAAAAAATATTACACGTACCAACTCAAATGCAGTAAAGGACTGCAAGTAGTACTAAAAGGAATTGAGCCTAATGTCACACCCAATGAAGTTGCGAATGCAATTCACTTGTTAAATCAGTTATTAATATTCTTAATAAAGATAAGAAGCCCCAACCGCTCTTTAAGGTCGAGCCAGACCCAACTAGCCGAACACTAAAGAGAAAAAAAGTGCAGCCAATTTACAATCTCCAATTCTTATTACACCGTAAAATTACTGTAGATGAACCACATAAGCGTATTGGTCCAGTACAATTCTCCAACTGCTAAGAATATATCCACACCAAGACATATTGTACCCTTCCTTCCGTTTGTGTCTCCTGCGGGGATCTGCACCTGGTCATGACTTAATATCTCCAAAAATGCTTATGGAGCTACCAAACTGTGCTGTACGACATATCAGCACATTGTTCAATGCCATAGCTAAAAACAATTATTTTCCCAACCAATGGAAAAAATCCACCATAATTATGATTCCAAATCAGGAAAATATAGAATGCAGCCATCAGAATGCAGCCCAAGCATTCGACCGAGTGTGGTTGGAAGGCCTCATGTATAAAATAAAAACACTCCTTCCACCAAATACACACAAGCTGCTTGAATCTTATCTTTTCAAAAGAAAATTTGCTGTAAGGTGCAATTCGAATACCTCCGAGGACCATGTCATCGAAGCGGGAGTCCCTCAGGGTAGCGTTCTTGGTCCGACACTGTATCTCCTATACACATCTGACATCCCTACAAGTGATTGAACAACACTATCAACTTTTTCTGATGACACCGCAATTCTCAGCCGATCGAAATGCCCTCTGCAAGCATCAGCCCACCTGGCTGGTTTCCTAACAGCTGTGGAGAATTGGCTGGCTAACTGGCGTATTGCAATCAACGAGCAGAAATCTAAACATGTCACATTTACGCTTAATAGGCGTAGCTGTCCCCCATTAACTCTAAATAACGTCCAAATTCCACGAAGTGATTTAGCCATTAACCTCGGAGTCCATCTAGACAGAAGATTAACTTGGCGTAAGCACATTGAAGCCGAGAAAACGAATTTGAAGCTGAAAGCCAGTAGGTTTCACTGGCTTATCAACTCACGCTCTCCACTAAGTTTGGACTACAAGGTTCTGTTATACAACACAGTTCTAAAACCAATATGGACATATGGATGTCAACTATGGGGCAATGCATGCAACAGAAACGTTGAAATAATACAACGAGCACAATCAAAAATCCTGCGGACAATAACTGGTGCGCCTTGGTACATCCGTAACGCGAACATCCACCAGGACCTACGGATTCCAGTTGTAAAAACTGAAATTGCCCAGAAGAAGGCTAAATACCTAAAGCGACTTGCAATGCACCCAAATCACTTATAGAAGTGAATAATCACACGCGCCTCCAACGTAACGATTCACCCGCCCAGATGCCAAGACCTAGGGCCATTTAGTATAATTCATAATTAAGTGAGTAGATTAAGATTTGTAAACTTATTGTTAGCCTCTATATACCAAGAGAAGATTCAATAAATAAATAAATAAATATATTAAAAAAAATAAATAAATACCACCAAAGTGAAATGCTAGAAAAATAAAAAGTGCAAAAAATAATTAAAGTCCGAAAAATATTTAAAACAGAAAAGAATGACAAATAAACTGAGACTGGATTAATTAATTGTGATAATGCATCTGGCAACCTTACATGCTTATGTCCTCTGGTCACACCGAACTGTGCCATCCATTGCAGTATGTCTGAAGTCGTCTTCCAAGAGCCTTGCCGGTCTGTCTACAACGGCAAGACACGCGTCTATAATAAGTACAATACAAACAATAACTAACCTTTGATACCAACAGGTTTTGGGCCCAGCACGCTTCCACTGCGTGTGTGTTAAAAGTGCATTAACAGTTTGCAATTTTGCTTGTGTAGCTTAATTGCATAAGGACGTGCGCAAGAGTTGCGATCGGTGGTGAAATTCAAATCGAAATCTTTACAAAGAACTGCTGTGTGCGTGTGTCGCCTAAGTGGCGAATTAATGAGTAATTTTTTTTTTGAGGAAAAATAAATGGAATTTATTATACTCGTAATATTGGCGAGGATAGAGTGGTCTAGTCTTGGCCTGTTCAAAGTGATTTGGTCTCTTCTGCTGAGGAAAAGTATTGTTGTTGATGTTTGGTTGGGGAGGAATTATTAAATTATTGTTAAGATGATCTTGGTAAGATTTTTTTGCTACTTTACCGGTAGGGAATTCGATCTTGATTTTTAACGGATCTATGTCTTCATAAAATAGATTTTTTACGGAAGTGGTGCGGAACGTTCCCAGAGCATCTCAGAAAGCAGAATTCAGGGGGGTTTTAAAGTGGTAAACTCTCTCTAAAACTTAGTATGTAGTATGGTATTGGTATTGTAGTTGTAAGAGGAGTGATGCTAGTGATTCCTAGTGGTTTATCAAGGTCTGATTTTAGCTTAGATACGCGTAAGTTCCGGCGGTATTTATTATTAATTATAAGGCTTACTATTTTCACGGTGTTACTAGTTAGGATTTTGTGTTGCCGATAAGTATTTTAACATTGTACCTGCTCTTTTAACAGATGAGTAGAGCAAGTCACTTTTACTTTGAAAGGCCTAAGCCCAACCAAGTGCACCAGTCGTATATTTGTGCAAAGAGTATTTTGAGGTGGTCTTTATCTCGTCATTCGTAGCGTAACGTCGTCCTGTCATGGGCTTCTTCATTTAAGGAAACAAGAAAAGGTCACAGGGGGCAAGATCTGGGGAATACGGTGGCTCCGGCATCATTAGTGTGTTGTTTTTGACCAGAAAGTCGTGCACAAACATCGATGTGTGAGCATGGGCGTAGTGGTGCAAAAGCCAATTTTTTTTTTCCACAAATCCGGGCGTTTCTGGCGGATCGCGCAAATTGCGCATAACTTGTTCGTGCGGCAGTTTCCATTGAGATGATTGAGCTTTGATTTCCACATTATAACCATAAACCCAAGATTCGTCACCAGTTATGACCCTCTGGAGCAAATTTTGGGTAGTCGAGGACAGAATCTAACATCTCTTTAGCAATGTCAATGCGATGCTGTTTTTGGTCGCAATTGAGAATTGGTCGAATTCAAAACACGTGCAAGCAAAGCGGCTGTCAACAATTAAGTCAAGTGATAGTGATAAGGCATAAGTGATAGACATGAGTATTATCATAACGCCACAAAAAAACTTAAAATTCGATTATATTTAACCAGCAAAAATTCAAAATTCGCGATACTTTTTGAACACATATCGTATAAGAGTTAGGATGAGTGAGAGAGGGAATCCTTGCGGTATTCTATTATTAAAATGAGAGCTGATGAAGAGCTCTACCGGGTTTTAAATGAAGTTTTAAGCATGAATGAGAATACGAGGACCTAATTTTCATTCTTATATGTAGTTATGCTAAAAAAGTGTGGGTGTCTATTACTGATATGTTTTTTGAAGGCCAGGGATCTGGTGGCAAAGTGGACTTTTCATGAAATCATGCCCCTCTTGAAGCCAAACTATCTGTTTTCAATGGGATTGTTATTTAAAACGAACCACTACAACCTTTGCCACAATGTTATTTAGAGCTCTCGCATGCAAAGGTTGAGTTTTTGATCATTGGATTGACATACGGGCAAAGACCAGGAGTGAATCTTTTTCAGACGTTGATAGGGAAAAAAAATTTATTGAATGAGATGCTATCTTTTACTTGGAGTGCTGTTGTAGAAAAGGTGTCGGAAATATATAGATGGTGGAGTATTTTGTTTTGACAGAAAGGTGTGGGGAAAGTATAGTCTTTGGCAATAGTTTGCGATTTCTTTTTGGTGTGCCTGTTTATGTGCCTTGGTTGATGATGCAGTGGTTGGGTCTAAAGGATGTTCGCCCATTTTATGGTGCAATCGAGGTTTGTTTCGCTTGTCAAATGGCCCTTTTCATCTTTGTGTGACTTTCATATTCTAAAAAGTTGAAAGTGTTGCTTTCTCTTTTAAGAGTGGATTATGGATAGGAGGGCAGTTCCTCCAAATCTGTTCTTAGTATTATTTCTTATGCAAACAGAATAGTCTTTTGGACAGGAGAGTGAATGGAAAGTAAAGTAAAAAGTAAAAAAGTAAAGTAAAAAGTAAAAAAGTAGGTTCCTTAGGTATTATAATTTAAGGGTTTTACATATTGAGTTGAAAGTACTTCAGATAAGGAATTATAATTATAAATCATCGTCTGTACTAGAGATATTTTCCTCTTTACTCTTAGTTTTCTTCTCAACTTTATTTTTAGAAATGTTGTCTTTAGCTTTCAGGGAGTGTTGGAGCAGTGCGATCAACTCCAAGTCCAACGTTGCAGGTAATGGGGTAGACTTGATTAAATAAAAACGAATGAAGAAAAAAATAAACAATCTTTCTGCTTCTCTGGATGGGATTTTTGTATATGCAAAATCATTTGCCGCCAAGAAAAAACATGGAGATCGATAAAAAAAAATAACATAAACCATATTGTTTCATTAGCCGCTGTTCAAATATTGTTCTACCTGAAAATTCCGCTCCCTTTCCCCACTTAGAAGCATCTGGAGATCAGCAGTTACAGGAACAGAGGACCCATCCGAAAAACGGTTTTCTGGGTCAAGTGAGCTTTCTGGTTGCCAGGAATTACACCGGGCAGGAGCATTTTCCCGTAGACGTCGGCGTAAAGTACCAGGGACACTGTACTTTGCTCGAAGAAGCACTAAACTCTCTCTGGAACTCTGCCATCAGGTAGTGATTGAGGCCGCATCGGAGTCTATCTCAGGATCAGCAACAGGAGTAGTGGGCTGCCAATGAGGAACTGACCTGGCGTCAGTGCCAACAGGTGAGTAGAGTCCTCGGATAGGGAGTCTTGAATTCAAACAGACATAAATCTTCGATAGGAGAGTTGAAAGTCCTTCGAAGGTATATTTGTAGGGAGAAGTGGTCTTGTAGAAAAGAGTTTTAAAACTCTAAACCTCTGCTCCCCAAAGACCACCCATGTGTGGAGCCCTAGGGGAATTGAAACGCTAGGTGATTTTCTAGTGGCTATAGTGGGTGGCCACAGTGCACCTGGTCACCTTCAAGAAGCATATTGCATATCGGAGGCCCCTACAATCGTTTTTTTAATATCGGAGAAAAACGAGCGAAAGCTGAGAGCAAATGGATGGCTCTACTGCTGAAACGTATACACGTAACGTAAACAAATACACATACCCCTTTTGTGAGAAGACACGGTCTCTACGCGTAATTTGTAATCTCAAAAGGTCCGGCAAAGTCGATACCTGTATACGTGAAGGACCAAGAAAACGTGGATCGTTCGGAAGGGAGGGCTCGCATGAGCTTATATTGGAGCTATTTTTTATAGATCGCGCAGACGCGACATGAGTTTATGATGGCTTTTAGCAAGTTTTTTAACTTTAACTACCCAGAATTTGGATAAGTTGATTCCCTCAAAATTCCCTCCACATGGTCTGAGGATTCCTTTTCAGTCAATGAACGGAGTCAGGGTAGCTAGATGGCAAGAGCTTGGAATCGATCTCTTGACAAGCAGACAATTATATTCCACCTGAAAATCTAATCGTTAAGTAGTGTGCTTAAGTGCAGACAGCCAGAAGACATTGCTGGGTTGGTCGCTTCTCCAAATCAGTATCGACCGTGTTACCATAGATGAATTGTTTGGACAGAGCTCTCGTACCGCCCTCAACCATTCAGGTCCTTGCCACAACAGTTTGCGTTTCCGCAGGTCTTTTGGTGACACGCCTCAATTAGAAAGATCGGCAGGATTGAACTCGGAACTAACATGCTGCCAAGTCCCTTCAACTGGGCTTTGGGAGATCTTGGCAACCCTATTAACGACAAATGTCGAACAAGCGCATGGAAGTTTTTTTGAGCCATGCCAACAATATTGTAGAGTCGGTCCAGAAATAGTCGCCGGAGGACTTCGAAGGGGAAGGAATGAGTGCTGTGCATAATTCTACTTGCAAAACGTACCACAGAGCTCTAAACGAGATAGAGACACTGTTTTGATAGGTGCCACTCTGGGCTTCACTGCAAGGAAACGAGTGGAAGCACGGTTATTCTGGTACGTTCTACGATTTACGCGATTTGAAATCGCAGAACCCATATTACTGGATGCACGCCTTTGGACAGAATTGTACCCACCTGGGAATATTAATCTCGTCTAGGAGACCACGATTGTTTTGGAAATCCCAGCATTTGTTTTCGAGACAACTTGACAAGGCACTTCGCATTCGATACTCGAACATTGCGGACGTGTTTATTTTCTGTGCTCCGAAAATATACATACTCTAAGTGAAAAGTGAATAACTACCAATAATTTACCACAAAAATGTAGCGAAAAGACGTTCATTGCGATGTATAATCGCTTATTAAAATAATTGTACAAACTCTTGTATTTTGAACAACTATTATAGTATATATCAAAGAAAATTAACAAACAAAAACTAAGCCACGAACTCTCACAATGAGTCAAACACAAATGAGTCGACATTCGCGCTCAATGTCAACAAGAACAAGACATACGTCGTCTCTCAATAATACGAAACAATGCATTTTTCTCATATGTGTCTTTGCAACCCACAGAAGTGCACGAAATTAATGTAACTGTCGATCCGCCACGGTCAATCACCCCCAACCCGACACATGAACCTAAACCAACAACAAACGAGAGAGCTCGTTCTTGCTCACCGGCAATTACAGCGATGTGCCCAAGAACTGACCTCTCCCACGGCAACCGAAACTTCGACCTCATTAACCACTGCACTTGCAACAACAACAAACACTGCAACGGTATCAACCGTACGCACGGTGGCTACTGTAACACTCGTTTCTGCTGAATCAGAAACAATGCCAAGAGCATAGTGGGTTGGATCGCTACATCCAAATTAAAAGACGAAGGCGAAAGGCGAAAACTGTCTTTAAAATCCTGAACAAAGACAGGAAACCACAACCACTCTTTAAAGTCGAGCTGGAACCTGACGCTAAAACTATCAGGATAAATGAAGTGCATCCTATTTTCAAGCTACAGTTATTTCTGCATCGTAGAATTACTGTAGAAGAACCACACAAGCGCAAAGTCCCCGTCCAATGCACTAATTGCCAACAATATGGCCATACAAGAGCATACTGCACATCGCGTTCAGTTTGTGTCGTTTGTGGAAAGCTTCAATGAGCAGAAGCATGGCACGACAAGAAAAAGTGATCCCAGCTCCAAAAAGTGCGGAAATTGTGGTGGTAACCACATAGCAAACTATAGAGGCTGTCCAATATACAAAGACCTAAAAAGCCGGATTAATCACCGAGTAACGTCTGCACGGCTGCATAACGCACAGGATACCCCTATTCAATCCAAAACATCCCCAGAAGTCTTTTTCGCAACGGCAACGAGGTCCTCATTTGGTCCTGCAACCACCTTCCAAATTGTGACCTTCGCTAACGTCCTAAAATCGGGACTAACAGAACCAAAATATCCTCATGGAGATGCTTGTACCCCAGAACTCCAAATAATTAATGGCTGCTCTACGAATATCATTGTGCAACGCCAACGGCGTTTCACGGCATAAACTTGAGATAACTCAATTCCTGCATGACAATCATATTGACGTCCTGCTACTGTCAGAAGCACATCTCACTTCTAAGTACAACTTTCAAATAAGTGGCTTTTTGTTCTATGGAACAAATCATCCAGATGAGAAAGCACATGGCGGAACCGGTATCCTGATTAGGAATCGCATCAAACACCACTACCATAGCGAGTTTGAAAAAAAAAGCTTCTTGCAGGCCACATCCATTAATGTACAACTAGGAAGCGGCAATCTTACCCTCGCAGCTGTATATTGTCCCCCTCGTTTCAATGTTTCCGACCAACAATTTCTGGACTTCTCCAATATTTTAGGGGACCACTTTATTGCTATTGTAGGTGACTACAACGATAAACACACACACTGGGGAGTACGCCCCGTCACCCCTAAAGGGAAACTGTTGTATCACACCAGCTTAAGGAAAGCTTGACTACGTCTTTTCAGGCAAACCATCATACCGGCCTACCGACCCGAACAAAATTCCTGACTTGATCGATTTCGCAATAACTTAAATTATCCCTCGAAACCTCATCAGTGCCGAATCTCTACCAGATCTATCATCTGACCACTCGCCAGTCCTCTTAAATCAAAGAGAACAAACTAGGTCAAATACAGAAAATACATAAGTTTACACATTGAGCTGAACCCAAGGCTAAACTTTGATGCCGAGATAGAGTTAGCAGCAAATAACCTGGAGAGTGTCTTAGTTACAGCCGCCAGAATCTTAACACCTCAAAAGAGAGCGCACCTAGCAGACCCAGGATGAAAAACGCAGACATCGCGCAGCTCTTTCTTGAAAAACGACGTATGCAACGGGAGTGGCAAGCTCATAGATCGCGAATCGCAAGGCAAAGCTTAAAAAATGCCTCACGAAATCAAACTTCGCTATACAGAGCAACTTTCGATTTCAACAGCAAAAACTCACTTTGGAAAGCTCATTCCAGTTTAACCACACCGACAGAAACCATATCACCATTAAGGAATATCACTGGTGGTTGGGCCCACAGCGATGAAGATAGAGCTACCACAATTGCAACGCATCTTCAACGTGTTTTTCACCTGGACCCTGCTACAATTCGTTTGTATTACCCACTGTAACAGGCGAATGAAATATCTGAAATCATAAAGAATCAACTAAATCCAAAAAAGTCCCCAGGATGTGATTTAATAACTTCAAAGATGATTATCGAGCTTCCATACTGTGGTGTATTCACTATTTCCTTTCTTTTTAGCGCTATTATAAAACTTAGGTACTACTCAGAGAGAGAGAAAAAGTCGATCATAGTAATGATACCAAAGGTAGTAGCATATACACTAATCGGCAAGACCGTCCTTCGATTACCTAAAACAACACCGTACTCCCGAAAGCAAATGAAGAGGCGTATGTCAGAGTTGACTACAGGGTCTTACTATATAATTCCGTACTAAAACCAATTTGGACGTACGGCTTCCAAATATGGGGAAGTGTCAACAGTAGTAACATTGATATCATGCAAAGGATTCACTCAAAGATACTGAGACCAATCACTGGAGTATGCTGGTGTCTCCGAAACAAAAATATCCAAAGAGACCGTAGAAAATATCAGATCCGTGAAAAAGAAATAACTTAACAAAAAAAAAGTAACCCACACCCTAACCACGTTGCGAGAAGCCTTATCACGGGTTTGCGACCGATCCCGACTTCGCCGCAACCACCCAACGCTTTTCTTTAGTTCCTTTCTGCCAGAATACATTTCGAAAGACAGTTAAATATTATTTGTAATTAAGATCTGAAAAATTATTGTTAGTCTCATAATTTTTGAGAAGGTTCAATAAATACATTTATTTTATACTCTGTGTTCCTTACACTTGGGGAGAAACAACAGAGGACTTCATTTTAACAAATTTTTTTTTTACTTACGTCGCAGCCTTATTTTAGCAACTCTGGACTGAGATTTTAGCGCGCATCTGCAATCACTTACAAAGTGGTACAGTTTGAATTCCGTTTAGAAACAGTTTTATTCATATAATTCAATATCTAAAGATACATACAAAAATCTTGCGAATGTTGGATGAGGCTTATGGTGAATCTATTCTATCGAAAACGCAAGAGAAACCGTCGAAGACATGCCTCGTTCCGGTCGTCGCTCGACGTCTAACACTGACGATAACATCGAAAAAGTGAAGTAAATCGAGCTCGAAAATCGTCATGTGAGTGTTAGAGAGATAGCACGTACACGGTGTGTCCCAAAAATAACCAAACTTTATATTTAAATAATACAACATACAGCGCCATCTATTGAAAATTTGCAACATTAAAAAGATACATTCATCCTCTTTCAAACGCACCTAACTTCATGTAAGTCGGATGACAGATGTCAAAGTGACAGCCATTTCAATACAACCAAAAGTGTGCTAATGGTTCAAAAATAAAATGGAACAAAGAGCAAATATAAAATTTTGTGTCAAACTTGAAAAAAAATTTGCTGAGACATACGAATTTTTTTTTTTTTTTTTTTAATTAATTAATTAAGCGTTGAAACCATACATTCTAAATAGCATCTTAACAACACATATAAATCTTAAAGAACAAAACCTCTCAAGAGGATTATTAGCAGGTGGTGGGAGGGCTGGACAATTGACGAATCGTCTTGCTGAATCCCAGCCTTTTAAGTCGCCCTAACGGCCTAGCTGGTAGCCGTCTCCATGCAAGTATATTGCGGTGCCTAGCAAGTCGATCGTTGCATCTGCTGGAATGTCTACAGATCTATTCTTCCACAGTGTGTAGGTTGAGATCACGGTGAAGTGTGGAGCCACGCACGTACCAAGGACAGCTAGTTATCTGCCCCAGGGTTCGGTTCTGCATTACTTGAATTCACTTATAGTTTGATTTGGCAGCAATCCCCCAGATTTGCACTCCGTACAGCCAAATTGGAGGTATACAATACGCGTATACTGCTCTTTTGGCTCTAAGCGACAAAGTGCTCCTTTTGTTAATCAACCATCGTAGTTGCTGCATTCTTTGGCGAGTCCCAAAAGTAAGGCGCTTATCTAAAATTATGCCGTGGTATTTAGCTTGAGATGGCTGTTCCAATGCCACACCTTCAAATTGTATTGCTGGAGTATTCGTTACAAGCATTTTAAGTGTAAAACACGAGTAGCTATTACATAGGCATATCACCTTATTTCTTGCATCATACACTTGTAAGAATGTGTATGAGTGTGTGGGACCTCATAAGTATCAAAATATATAGGACTACCCATCCCCTAACACACAATCCCGGAAAAGAAAAACACGAAAATTAGTTACACCCCAAAACCCACCCCGACCCTTTACCCAATAAATATTCCTACTTCAGCGAAGTGATAAAAAAGGATCGGATCAGGTAGAATGGTAACCGGTTTTGTTGACAAAGATTTTACTTTCCTTGTAACATTTCTTTTTTGGTAGGGGATGTAATTACCTTGAATTGTTTGGATTGGGTTTTAATAAGTTAAAATTTTAAATGATAGCATTTAATATTTTTTTATCCATTGCAATAGATGCTGATTTAAAAATAAATTTAAATGATATGCAACAACATATATATTGATTTAATTATTTGTTATAAAAATTATATATATTTTAGAGGTTACAGCAGGTAAGGGATAAAAAACCGAGGATCAGTTCAGGTCAAATAGTAAAAGGTTTTTAATTTTGTTCAGAGGATTTTTAGGTAACAAAATTATAGTCAAGTGGGAATTTTAACAAAATACACCATTTTAACGCTATAAAAAGGGAAATTTTTTCGAGAGATTCTATGTCAAGCCATAAATTATTGCCATTATTATAAATAAATTGTTGTAATTTTTATAACAAATAATTAAATCAATATATATGTTGTTGCATATCATTTAAATTTATTTTTAAATCAGCATCTATTGCAATGGATAAAAAATATTAAATGCTATCATTTAAAATTTTAACTTATTAAAGTAAAAGTACTGAGACCGCCGAAGTGTGAAGACGTTTTTATCGAGCTCCGCACAAAATCGGTTGTTTTGAGTGAAGTGAACGCCAAATACAAAAAAAAAAAAAAAAAAAAAAAACCCGAAAGCGAAAGAGACGCTCTATGCGATGCAAGATCGCTTAAATATATAGTGATTTGTTATCTTAAATTATAAAACTATGAGTCAGAACGACACTCGCGCTCAGCGACAGCGCGAGCAAGACGAACGCCGGCTCTCAATTCAACGCAACAACGCGTACTTCTCCTACGTCTCACCGATAACCCCAAACGCAGACATCGAGCGGTCAATAACCCATAGCCAAAGTAACCTTCTTCTACCAACAAATCAAGAAAGAGCGCGCTCCTGCTCTCCCGCTCTCTTAGCTCCGACAGAAGCCCCGCTACCTCCAACAACAACAGCTGGAGATAGACCGACAGCCCGCTCTACCTCGTCATCGGCTGCACCCGCTCACGCTCTGACTGAGTCAGCGAAAGCAAAACCGCAAGCAATAAACGGTACTGCTGCACTACCAGCAAAACAAAACGAAAACGTAAACAAAAAAGCTGGGTCGACCTGGCAGACTGGAATGGATCGCCACATTACAATAAAGCGAAAGCTCAGCCCGAAAAATTCAGATTTGGGAAAACAAGCCGAAAAATACACGCGACAACTCTACCTTGATCAAAAATGTAGCCCCTGCAAATACCAACAGATTTGCCTTGCTGGTAGATACCGCTGAGGACGTGCCGCTGGGATCCGTTGTTATCGAACCGAAGAAAACAAAACCTCCGCCAATATACATCCGCGAGAAGAGCACAAGCGGTTTTGTAAATACTTTGATTGGCCTTATTGGAAAAGATAGCTTTCATATAATTCCCCTCGTAAGAGGTACTATCAATGAAACCAAACTTCAGACGAAAACGGAGGACAACTACAGAAAAGTCACAAACTATTTTACCGCACAAAAAATAGGCTTCTACACTTACCAGCTTAAAAGCAGCAAGGGCCTGCAAGTAGTCCTGAAGGGCATCGAGTCTGATGTTACGCCCGAAGAGATAACTGAGGCGCTAAAGGAAAAGGGATTTTACGCCAAAAGCGTGTTCAATATCAAAAACAGAAACAGGCAGCCCCAACCACTCTTCAAGATTGAGCTTGAACCAGAAAACAAGCCTCCTAGAAAAAACGAGGTTCACCCAATTTACAAACTCCAGCTCCTTCTGCACCGTAGGATCACGGTAGAAGAGCCGCACAAACGTAACGCTCCTGTACAATGTACAAACTGCCAAGAGTATGGCCACACGAGGTCGTATTGCACACTTCGCCCGGTGTGCGTAGTCTGTGGAGATCTCCACGACTCCAAACAGTGTCAAACTAACAAAAAAAATGCATGCGAGAAAAAATGCAATAACTGTGGGGGCAATCACACAGCAAACTACAGAGGCTGTCCAATCTACAAAGAGCTGAAAATCCGTCTTCACAAAAGAATGAACACGGCGCGGGCACACCAAGGAACAGCTACGCTGATACCATCAGAGACAAATCCTGAAGTAATGTTCTCGAAAGCAGCAAGTTTCGCTCCCTGGCCTACATCCAACACTAACAAGACAACATTTGCAAACGTTTTAAAATCAGCAATGACGCCTCCAACCCAAAATTCCCGTACTCCACATGAAGTGCACACAAAATTAGACACACAACAAAACTTTAACCCAGCTGCGCAGCAGGAAACAAAAACTGAAGCTATGATGCAAGCCTTACAACAGAGCATGATGGAATTTATGACATTTATGAAGACCACCATTCAAGACATGATGCGTAATCAAAACCTTTTGATACAAATGCTTGTAGCCCAACAATCAAATAAATAATGGCTACCTTACGCATAGCTACGTGGAACGCCAATGGCGTTTCACAGCGCAAACTTGAGCTAGCTCAATTCCTACATGAGAAGCATATCGACGTAATGCTTCTTTCGGAAACTCATCTCACAAGCAAATACAATTTTCAAATAAGAGACTACCATTTCTACGGTACAAATCATCCCGATGGAAAAGCACACGGTGGCACCGCCATACTCATAAGGAACCGTATGAAGCACCACTTTTACAAAGAATTTGCGGAAAATAATCTTCAGGCCACATCTATCAACATTCAGCTGGATGACAACACTCTCCTTACACTAGCGGCCGTATACTGCCCCCCGTTTCACAGTATTAGAAGCTCAATTCCTGGATTTCTTCCAAGCACTAGGGCCACACTTCATTGCAGCAGGCGACTACAACGCTAAATATACTCACTGGGGATCGCGACTTGTGAACCCAAAAGGAAAACAGCTTTATAAGACTATAATAAAAGCCACTAATAAACTTGACCATGTTTCCCCCGGGAGTCCTACATACTGGCCATCAGACCTCAATAAGCTGCCTGACCTGATCGACTTCGCAGTTACGAAAAATATTTCCCGCAGTTTGGTTAAAGCTGAATGTCTGCCGGATCTGTCATCTGATCACTCGCCTGTACTAATTCACCTCCGCCGGTACGCAGAAAACGTGAAACCACCATTCAGATTGACTTCTCACAAAACAAACTGGCTCAGGTATAAAAAATATATAAGTTCACATATTGAGCTAAGCCCAAAACTTAATACTGAATCTGATATAGAGAGCTGCACGTGTGCATTGCAATCCATCCTTACTGCAGCAGCTCTTACTGCAACACCCAAAATAACAAATAATACAATTAATTCAAAAAAGACCAACGTACAAATCGAGCAACTCGTCCACGTAAAACGACGCTTACGCAGAGAATGGCAATCTTCCAGATCCCCAACTGCAAAACAAAAGCTAAAAGTAGCCACACGGAAACTGGCCAACGCTCTGAAACAAGAAGAGGACGACGATCAGCGCCGATACATAGAGCAACTCACACCAACAGGCACAAAACAAAAGTCACTGTGGCGAGCCCACTCAACTCTTCGCCCACCGACTGAAACCGTTTTGCCGATAAGGAATTCCTCAGGTGGTTGGGCCCGTAGTGATGAAGACAGAGCCACCACATTTGCCGCTGACCTACAAAATGTGTTCACGCCAAACCAGGCTACTAGCACATTCGCACTACCGTCCTATCCCGCAAACCGCCACCAGCAACACACCCCAATTGTGTTTCGTCCTAAAGAAGTAACTAAAATAATCAAAGACAATCTCAGCCCGAAAAAATCCCCCGGCTGCGACCTTATAACACCGGAAATGATCATCCAGCTGCCACATTCTGCAGTTCGCTACATAACCAAGCTCTTTAATGCCATCACCAAACTTGGTTACTTCCCACAACGATGGAAGAGGTCGATTATCATAATGATTCCAAAACCTGGTAAGAACCACACAGTCGCTTCATCTTACAGACCAATAAGTCTACTCTCATGTATTTCGAAACTATTCGAAAAATGCCTGCTGATCCGACTTAATCAACATCTGATACACCACAACATAATCCCAGCCCACCAATTTGGATTTCGCGAAAGCCATGGAACCATTGAACAGGTGAATCGTATTACAACGGAAATAAGAACTGCATTTGAATATCGCGAATACTGCACAGCAGTATTTTTAGACGTATCCCAAGCATTCGACAGAGTCTGGCTCGATGGCCTAATGTTTAAAATTAAAACATCCCTACCCGAAAGCACACACAAACTTCTAAAGTCTTACCTCTATGACAGAAAGTTTACAGTGCGGTGCAACACTGCCACTTCCACTGATCATACAATTGAGGCTGGAGTCCCCCAAGGCAGCGTTCTTGGGCCAACCTTATACCTCATCTATACAGCCGACATCCCTACAAATAGTCGCTTAACAGTATCCACATTTGCCGACGATACAGCTATCCTTAGCCGTTCAAGGTCCCCTATCCAAGCTACAGAACAGTTGGCACTGTACCTCATCGACATGGAGAAGTGGCTCTCTGACTGGCGAATGCACGTGACGTTTACGCTAAACAGACAAGACTGTCCTCCGCTCTTGTTGAACAACATACCACTCCCGAAAGCAGATGAGGTAGCGTACCTAGGAGTACACCTTGACAGAAGACTCACATGGCGCAGGCACATTGAAGCCAAAAAAACCCAACTTAAACTCAAAGCCAACAACTTACACTGGCTCATCAACTCTGGTTCTCCGCTCAGCCTAGACCACAAGGTCTTGCTCTACAATTCTATATTGAAACCTATCTGGACCTATGGCTCACAGTTATGGGGCAATGCCAGCAACAGCAATATTGACATCATACAGCGAGCACAATCAAAGATCCTGAGAACCATCACTGGGGCACCGTGGTACGTTCGGAGTGAAAACATCCAAAGAGACTTAAATATCCCATCAGTTACCAACGCAATCACGGAACTTAAGGAAAAATACCATAGCAAGCTTTACACGCACCCCAACCACCTAGCGCGAGGTCTAATTCAGCTCAGCAGCCGTTCCCGTCTCCGGCGAAAGGACCTACCAACCCAGCGAATAAATTATTAGGGCCGTTTAATCATAGAACAGTTGGAAAAATAATACAACTGTTCAAAAAATACTTGTTATAGTTAAGATTTTTAAACTTATTGTTAGTTCTTATACAAGAAGATTCAATAAATAAAAAACAAAGTAAAATAAAAAAAAAAAAAAAAAATAAGGTAATTACATCCCCTACCAAAAAAGAAATGTTACAAGGAAAGTAAAATCTTTGTCCACAAAACCGGTTACCATTCTACCTGATCCGATCCTTTTTTATCACTTCGCTGAAGTAGGAATATTTATTGGGTAAAGGGTCGGGGTGGGTTTTGGGGTGTAACTAATTTTCGTGTTTTTCTTTTCCGGGATTGTGTGTTAGGGGATGGGTAGTCCTATATATTTTGATACTTATGAGGTCCCACACACTCATACACATTCTTACAAGTGTATGATGCAAGAAATAAGGTGATATGCCTATGTAATAGCTACTCGTGTTTTACACTTAAAATGCTTGTAACGAATACTCCAGCAATACAATTTGAAGGTGTGGCATTGGAACAGCCATCTCAAGCTAAATACCACGGCATAATTTTAGATAAGCGCCTTACTTTTGGGACTCACCTAAAAACAATAACCAAAAGGTGTGGCCAAAGAATGCAGCAACTACGATGGTTGATTAACAAAAGGAGCACTTTGTCGCTTAGAGCCAAAAGAGCAGTATACGCGTATTGTATACCTCCAATTTGGCTGTACGGAGTGCAAATCTGGGGGATTGCTGCCAAATCAAACTATAAGTGAATTCAAGTAATGCAGAACCGAACCCTGGGGCAGATAACTAGCTGTCCTTGGTACGTGCGTGGCTCCACACTTCACCGTGATCTCAACCTACACACTGTGGAAGAATAGATCTGTAGACATTCCAGCAGATGCAACGATCGACTTGCTAGGCACCGCAATATACTTGCATGGAGACGGCTACCAGCTAGGCCGTTAGGGCGACTTAAAAGGCTGGGATTCAGCAAGACGATTCGTCAATTGTCCAGCCCTCCCACCACCTGCTAATAATCCTCTTGAGAGGTTTTGTTCTTTAAGATTTATATGTGTTGTTAAGATGCTATTTAGAATGTATGGTTTCAACGCTTAATTAATTAATTAAAAAAAAAAAAAAAAAAAATTCGTATGTCTCAGCAAATTTTTTTTCAAGTTTGACACAAAATTTTATATTTGCTCTTTGTTCCATTTTATTTTTGAACCATTAGCACACTTTTGGTTGTATTGAAATGGCTGTCACTTTGACATCTGTCATCCGACTTACATGAAGTTAGGTGCGTTTGAAAGAGGATGAATGTATCTTTTTAATGTTGCAAATTTTCAATAGATGGCGCTGTATGTTGTATTATTTAAATTTAAAGTTTGGTTATTTTTGGGACACACCGTGTACGTGCTATCTCTCTAACACTCACATGACGATTTTCGAGCTCGATTTACTTCACTTTTTCGATGTTATCGTCAGTGTTAGACGTCGAGCGACGACCGGAACGAGGCATGTCTTCGACGGTTTCTCTTGCGTTTTCGATAGAATAGATTCACCATAAGCCTCATCCAACATTCGCAAGATTTTTGTATGTATCTTTAGATGTTGAATTATATGAATAAAACTGTTTCTAAACGGAATTCAAACTGTACCACTTTGTAAGTGATTGCAGATGCGCGCTAAAATCTCAGTCCAGAGTTGCTAAAATAAGGCTGCGACGTAAGTAAAAAAAAAATTTGTTAAAATGAAGTCCTCTGTTGTTTCTCCCCAAGTGTAAGGAACACAGAGTATAAAATAAATGTATTTATTGAACCTTCTCAAAAATTATGAGACTAACAATAATTTTTCAGATCTTAATTACAAATAATATTTAACTGTCTTTCGAAATGTATTCTGGCAGAAAGGAACTAAAGAAAAGCGTTGGGTGGTTGCGGCGAAGTCGGGATCGGTCGCAAACCCGTGATAAGGCTTCTCGCAACGTGGTTAGGGTGTGGGTTACTTTTTTTTGTTAAGTTATTTCTTTTTCACGGATCTGATATTTTCTACGGTCTCTTTGGATATTTTTGTTTCGGAGACACCAGCATACTCCAGTGATTGGTCTCAGTATCTTTGAGTGAATCCTTTGCATGATATCAATGTTACTACTGTTGACACTTCCCCATATTTGGAAGCCGTACGTCCAAATTGGTTTTAGTACGGAATTATATAGTAAGACCCTGTAATCAACTCTGACATACGCCTCTTCATTTGCTTTCGGGAGTACGGTGTTGTTTTAGGTAATCGAAGGACGGTCTTGCCGATTAGTGTATATGCTACTACCTTTGGTATCATTACTATGATCGACTTTTTCTCTCTCTGAGTAGTACCTAAGTTTTATAATAGCGCTAAAAAGAAAGGAAATAGTGAATACACCACAGTATGGAAGCTCGATAATCATCTTTGAAGTTATTAAATCACATCCTGGGGACTTTTTTGGATTTAGTTGATTCTTTATGATTTCAGATATTTCATTCGCCTGTTACAGTGGGTAATACAAACGAATTGTAGCAGGGTCCAGGTGAAAAACACGTTGAAGATGCGTTGCAATTGTGGTAGCTCTATCTTCATCGCTGTGGGCCCAACCACCAGTGATATTCCTTAATGGTGATATGGTTTCTGTCGGTGTGGTTAAACTGGAATGAGCTTTCCAAAGTGAGTTTTTGCTGTTGAAATCGAAAGTTGCTCTGTATAGCGAAGTTTGATTTCGTGAGGCATTTTTTAAGCTTTGCCTTGCGATTCGCGATCTATGAGCTTGCCACTCCCGTCGCATACGTCGTTTTTCAAGAAAGAGCTGCGCGATGTCTGCGTTTTTCATCCTGGGTCTGCTAGGTGCGCTCTCTTTTTGAGGTGTTAAGATTCTGGCGGCTGTAACTAAGACACTCTCCAGGTTATTTGCTGCTAACTCTATCTCGGCATCAAAGTTTAGCCTTGGGTTCAGCTCAATGTGTAAACTTATGTATTTTCTGTATTTGACCTAGTTTGTTCTCTTTGTAGTCTCAGGGCGTTGAAGGAGATTGAGATTTAAGAGGACTGGCGAGTGGTCAGATGATAGATCTATATATATATATATTCTTTAAAACTAGTTTTACAGTCATCTCGTTCTAACAATCGAAATATATAGGGGTTAACATTTTTGAAAAGTATAAAAGAGTAGAAATGCAAAAGAAGTTCATCAGTTCCATCACCACCCTTTTTGAACGAATAAAGAAAAGAATTAACTAAATTAAATGGTATGGATTAAAATTTATATACTAAAAATAATAATAGGTTTGCTTATCGGTCTGTATTCCAAAGTCTTTCTTAGATACTCTTAATGAACAAAAAGCCTGTTATTGGTTACACAAAGATCGATGACCTATGTACTGATTTCGAGTATAAGATCATTGGCTGTAAGACAAAGAAGACTACATATGGAACTAAGATTGCTCTTTATTTAAATGACAAGGACAACGAAACACTCTGGATATTTTTACCCAAGAGTTATGTAAATAAATTTTCAACTAAAACTCCCTTCAAGAAGTTAAGGGAAAATGGTATAACGCATATAATATATAAAGGGAAAGAGATGACTAGATATAGCTCTTCAGTATTACAATTTATATCAAAAAGAATGATAATATAAAGATTGAATTATTGAAATTAACCATCAGTCTTACATCTTCAAAAACGTTAAAAACAACTCGAGAATCTAAAATGTACTCGCAACAAATAAAATTATTTTTGCTTCAATTTGAAGACATGCTCTTCGAGGAACATCTTAAAAAACTTGAATATTTGAAAGCAACCCTTGAAGATCTTGAGACAAAGGAAGTCTCATACTCAAAATATGGATTTCATTACAAAATATGTCCCTGGAGTGATGACGATGCAACAGAAGGACCCGACACTTGCAATTGTCACAAACTTCCAATATACATAAAAGAAGCTACTGATATAATGAAAAAATATTATACCTTAAATAAAAGAATGTATTAAGTTTCTTGAAAATAAAAAAAAAAATAAAAATAAAAATAAAAATTCACTTTTGTATTAATTATATATAAATGGTTTTTATTTTTAAATTATATTCGTATGAAATATTAATCTATTTATATAGCTTATAAAGAAAAATTTATTTAAAACATTTACTAAACAATTTTGAAATTAACTTATCATTAAAGGAATAATCTTTTAACTTAAAATTTTTAGTGAAACTCTTTAATGTTTTTTTGTTTGCTTTTGTAAAGACCAAAAAGCATACAATACTGTCCACAGGTATTTGAAAAGTAACCTTGTAATTGTTGCTTATTATAAGTATATTTTTTGCACTTCTTTTTAGAAATGTCACAAATTCTTTTTTCTGAGGGTTCTGAGGAATTGTCCGTAACAGACAAATAATTCTGCAGATTTTTTGTTATGGTAATAAAATGGCAACCAAATGCATTCATGGTTGGTTTGAGTAATCGGTATTAGCTATAATTAATGCAGGATATTCCAGAATTACTTGAGGTAGTTTATCAGCAGAAAAAACACCTTGGAATATTTTTTTAGTTTGACGATTTTTAGAAAGCAAATTAGTGATTTGTAATGTATTCATTTTTATAAAAGTACACGAATATTGCGGTGCTTATCAATATCAATCATTGAATCATATTCGCAATACACAATACAAATAACAGCTTCCTGTAGAGGTTCCGAGAATCTGCCTTCAATTCGTATTGTACCTTGCGAAATCAAGTTGGAGCAAACACTTGAATTAGAATGATCCGCTGTTAAGTCAAAAGCTAAAATGAAACTATTTTTGTCAAACATATCCTTGGAAACTTGTAGACCGCGATCATAATGCTTGATTCCACATGCTCTAAATAGAAAATTATATCCTCTGGAACTTTGTACATTGGTTTGGTTTGAGAAATTGAATTCGAGGGCTTGAGAAGGAACCTGTACACCATTGACTAATAGATTGAATCGTTGAATTTTAAAGCTTTCAAAATTAAATGGGTCTAATCCACGATTTCCTGAATAGGCTCGGTTTTTAACCATACAAAAGGCTAAAAAATTTGGTATTTGTCCAATAACAGCATTATCGATTGACAGTGTATTATTTCCTGGATATATTGTAAATGATTTTACTTCAACTTTATTGTATGGATATATAGCATTTTTGGTTTGTAATACGTGATGATGCGCTAATAAGATGCTAGGATTAACTATTATATGGTTCATGAAAAGCTGAGCCTCTAGTATCTTCAAATTGGATTCTGTTTCGGTTTCCAACAAATAAAATGCTGTTTTTTCAATATTAAAATTAATTCGCAAATCGACATTATTTACAAGCAATTTTGATTGATTGAAAATATCTCCATGAACTTTTCCAAATAATTCAACTTTATTACTATTTTGGAATATATTTTTAAGAGTTTGGCATCCATCACTTTTAAATGGTGTGTGTTTACCGTAATTCGGAAAATATCCCTGAGTTGCTAGATGACTTTCACTAGCATCACAACCATAATTTAAAATAGTTTGTAAATACGATCTATAATGGTAGTTGTTATCGCTTTGTGACACCAAAGTGTTATTTAAATAAACAGATGAACTTCTAAATATAGAGTGCAAAATATTATTTGCTACGCCGACAGAATTTCCTTCAATATTACTATTATCAATTTTTTTAAGCTGTACAACAAGTTTAAGATATACACTCGAAAGGTCTCGATAGGTTTCACCATTTCCTAAACAAACAAATTCAATTGATGAAGCACTATCCAAAGAAGCAATAGGGTTGTAAGAAACTTCTTCAGTTCTCAAAATACAGCTTTGGGTTGGATGTGGTTCAAACAGATCCAATTTGCTTTTCATACATTCAATATGATTACTCATTTCGAATTTGAAAATATATCACTAATTTTTAATTTCCGGTAAGTTTTTTTCTAGGTTTTTTTAAATGCGTTTGTTTCCGTCCATGCTTGGATGTTAAATGAGAACGCCTCTTTCTTGGTCTCCTCCTTTTATTTCTTTTTCCTTGTCCATTTTGCAATTTTATTATTTTATCTGTTGCTTTATCCGAAAGGTTTTGTAATGCAATTTTACTTTGTTCTTGAATAATATTTCTTAAGGGTTTTCGTCCTAAATCACTTATAACAGCCTTTCCAGTTTCAGTTGCTTGTTGTTTAAGCGCATTTATTCCCGAAAGAAAAATAGGTTTTATATAATTAAAAAGACCACTAAAAAAATTTCCAATTCCTCGCCCTTGCTGAATAATTCTAGGTGAAACATATAGATTACCTATATGACTTAAGCCTCCTCCGCACTGATTTAAATAATATTGATGATAAGATTTTATCATGATGGTTGCTGTAGATCTAAACAAATGTTTTATGTTATACCAATATTTATAGCATTTTACGTTTTCTAAAATGGAGTGTTAGAAAAATTGGGATCGATGATGCTTCAAAGGGTATTTTATATCCGCTTGAGTCCGTAATTAATATTGAAATTTCATTAGGACTCCAAATTTCAATGGGATAATATTCGACAGTTCTAAATTGAAGCAATTTTTCTTTGCCATTCGTAAATATCACTCTAAGGCAACGAGGTCTTTTGTTTCCGACACATCGAGGCTTAATAATGTCTGTGTAAACAAAGATTAACCCATTTTCTAAGGCATCTGAATTCAATGACTCTGACTTGTATCGGAATGTTTCAGAATTAACTAAGCTAATAAATTCTATTGAATTAGAACTTGATTCTTCGGATTCATTCTCTTTAACATCAATTTTTGTCTTCCCTGGCCTTTTTCTTATACAGTTGTTTAAATATATATCCGTTATTCCAACCTCCCATTCATGATGGCTTAATTGATTGTTTAGATTTTAGATCTTCATCTTCGCTTAATAAATCTGGCAATTCATTTTTAGTTGATGATGATTCATCAAATTTTTTAAACGTGCTAGGAGTAGAATATTTCCAATCATTCATGAGATTTGTTTGAGTTTCAACATTTTGATGTAATGTAATATGTGATTTTGATTGAGATTGATGTGCAGCAGATTTATTTCTTTTTTTATTTTGATATGCACATAATTCTTGTCGAATTGTAATCCATTTATTAAAATCACTAATTTTTTTATTATTTAAAATAGGTAAAAATTTTAAATTTATCAGATCATTTCCTCCTATATATATAATTTTTATAACAAATAATTAAATCAATATATATGTTGTTGCATATCATTTAAATTTATTTTTAAATCAGCATCTATTGCAATGGATAAAAAAATATTAAATGCTATCATTTAAAATTTTAACTTATTAAAACCCAATTCAAGGTAATTACATCCCCTACCAAAAAAGAAATGTTACAAGGAAAGTGAAATCTTTGTCAACAAAACCGGTTACCATTCTACCTGATCCGATCCTTTTTTATCACTTCGCTGAAGTAGGAATATTTATTGGGTAAAGGGTCGGGGTGGGTTTTGGGGTGTAACTAATTTTCGTGTTTTTCTTTTCCGGGATTGTGTGTTAGGGGATGGGTAGTCCTATATATTTTGATACTTATGACGTCCCATACACTCATACACATTCTTACAAGTGTATGATGCAAGAAAAATGGTGATATGCCTATGTAATAGCTACTAACACGGATTTATTGTTTTTAAAGGATTGACCTTCATGTTCCACATTCTATTCTACGCTGATAGAGTTTCAAGGGTACCCTTGCAACCCATTTGCCGCTTCAATATGGCATTTGGATCTATAAAGAACCGCGATGTCATCGGCGTAAGTCGCAATGATAGCCTTTGAGGGGTATTGCATATCCTCGTAGGTAAGTCAGCAGTATATAAAGAATAGAGCAGCTATCATTTGGCAGGGAGCAGAGTAGGTATTCCTGTACCTGACCATAAACTCCCGTCCGTCCAGATATGACCGCAGGAGGCCAAAGTAAGGTGCTGGTAACAGACTTTTTATTTTGGATAAAAGTCCAACATGTCAGATCCTATCGAATGCTTGCTGCATATCGATAAATACTGCATTGCAATACTCAAGGTCATCAAACGTCTGCAGTATATGTTGCACCAGTCTATGAACCTGTTCCACGGTGCCATGACCCTCTCGGATGCCGAACTGATGTTCCGGCAAGATGTTGGTTTGACTTATGACCAAACTGATACGTTTGGCAATAAGCCTCTCCCACACTTTAGAAATTGAGGGCAGCAGACTTATTGGCCGGTATGATTCCGGGTCCTCTTCCGGTTTGCCTGGCTTGTGAATCATATGGATAGCTGCCATCTGGGAAAAACTGCACCCGTAGCATAGCGTTGAAGATCGAGCAAATGTAAATAATTGCTCGAATTGGTAGAGCTTTAAGTGTCGCATCGCAAATCCTGTCGATGCCAGGAGCCTTGTTCTTTGGTAAGGATTCTATGACATCATCTATCTCCTCGACCCTAGCTGGCGTAATGGGTGAAGCCATTTGCAGCGGTGTCTGTAGGCTGTCATTTGTTTCTCTGACCTCTTCCGCAGTAGCAAAATTGTACGGTGTGAATCGTATTTGCAGATGTTGAGCAAATGCGTTTGCCTGTTCTTCCTCATTCCTAGCAAGATTACCTCCAGGGCATAGGACAGGTATCTGCCTAAAGGGATGTCGTTTAAGAGAATTAGTGCATTTCCAGAGTGAATAATTAGCATCCACAGTATAGTCCAGCGACGTCAACTTTTGCTCAAAAAATTCGCTTCTAAGTCGTCTTAGCAAGTTTTTTAGCTGATTTTCTGTCCGGTTCCAAAGAAGTCGATCCCATGGGTCTTGAGATCGAATCGCTCGTCTTCGTAGACGCCTTTGTTGCAAATAGCTCTCTGGCCTCCCTTGTGAGTATGATGCCATTTCTAATCGGTTCTGTCGGAGAATCAGGAGGAGTTGAATCAGCAGCTGCTGTGTAGATTTGCTCATTAAAAAATGTCTACTGCCATTTCACTATCTTCCCAAGATTTAATCGTAGTATCTAATTGAATGGAACTCTCCAAAAGCTGTTTAAAAGCTGTAATGTTGGTACGCTTGGTAACTAGCCGAGGAGATGGACGCGTGGTAACTCCAGCCGTTTGTATCATGACGACTAAAGCCAAATGGTCAGAAACGAGATCGCAATTAGCGCTTATGCTTGTACGAGAGTCCGGTATACCGTGATGCAATGCAAAATCAATGCAGGTGGGCGTATGACTTGACACATATGGGTACCTTGAAAATTGTGACGCAATGGTGATTTTCTAGCGTTCATGTTACGGCCCGTTCGCAAGGTAGGAAACTGTTGCGGGTCTATACCATTTGTAGTGGCAAAAGAATTGTCTATATGGGACATTGCAGAGAAGCGATTCGACCTGGTTGCATTTTTCACGCTCTTGGCAGTTCCCATTGACCGGTGAAGATAGTTTTGGTACCATTCACAACCTTTATAGCTGGCCATGTGGTCTCCTCCACAGTGTATGCAGGTAGGCTTTGCTTCAGGGGAGCGTCCACATTGTGTAGTGGCATGATCCTCTCCACACCTGGCGTAATTTGGGTGCCGGCGGCAGTATTTGGCTGCGTGCCCATACTGTTGGCAGCGATGACATTGTGCGATTTCCGTCGCTTTTCGCATCCTTTCAACCTTCACTATCTGGCGGCAAAGATGCTTAATCTTATAAATTTCATTAATTTCAGCGCAGGGCTTAATATTGATGGAAAAAATATTGAGTTTTTCCTTGTTAACCTTAGATGTAGGATTATGAATATGAAGAACATCGTACCCAACTGCCTTCAAACTATCTATAATATTTTTGTTTAGGGTGCTGTGATGAAGACCCTTAACAACAATTCGATGCGGCTTTTCTGTCTGCATTTGGAATGTGTGGAACTCCACTCCATCTGTCCAGATGGTCAACAATAGTTCTGTAGGTGTCACTATCCTTGGGGAAAATTCTGGTGGTTCCTAGGTTGCTCTTGGTGACCACATTGTTCACATTAGTGACCTCACCATTTATGCTGCAGTCTGGGATAACAGTTTGACTTTCCCATTTTTCTTACTTGTTCGGGCTGGGCAGGGTCGTTGTTTTCAATAGTTATTTCGTCCTGTTGGTTCTCTGTAGTGTCTTCAGCTTCTATGTCCATATCAAGTAGCGCGAACCTGTTGCTAGAGCTTGGAAGGTCAGCTTCTCTAGTCGCTCTCTTAACACTTGCGAGGGTGAAGAAGACTTTGCGTTTTTCCTTTTTATGCTTTTTTGCACTTGGGACTGCAACCCACTGATCACTGTAGCTAAGTCAGTAGTGGCACGCGGGACAGAAGAAGAGCACTGAAGCGACGAATGACCGTATTATTCTTCCGACATCTCGGAATCGATCGACCATACTTTTCTTGAAGCAACTCTTTTTTTTTTAATTTCCTCGATGAAATAATAAAAATTGATTGTTTTGCCAAAAACTTTTTTTCTTCTTCTTTGTCGGAAAATATTTAATGAAAATAAAATCGAACGGATCCCTTTCTCAATGAAAGGCTGACTATACGAATTAATGAAAACAGTTTATTGTGATGATTGTACAAGTCGTACGCAAGTTTATACGTGGTTTACATGATTTAAAAATGGTCGTGAGGATTTAAATGACGACCCTAGAGCAGGACGTCCAGAAACTAATAATCGTGCTCAACTGGTGGAAAAAGTCCGTGAAATCATTGGTATCAATAAAAATTTTACTACGAAAATGTTGGCTGAGGAATTGAATACGAAAAATACTATTTGGAGAATTTTAACTGAAGATTTGGGGAAAAGAAAGGTCTGTGCACGATTTGTTCCACATGAATTAAATGACGACCAAAAAATCGATCGCGCATTGCAAAGACATTATGGAAGCTACTGAAAACGATCCAGTCTTCCTTGATTCCATCATAACTGGTGATGAGACATGGTGCCTTAAATATGACCCTGAAACTAAGCGTCAATCTGCTGAATGGAAGTCCAAAGGCGAGGCAAAACCAAAAAAAAATTGCGTCTTCAGAAGTCTTGAATGAAGACAATGTTGATTTCTTTTTATGATTCGAATGGTATTATCCACAAGGAATTTGTTCCAGAAGGTCAAACTGTTAATGGAGAATACTATTTAGGCGTTTTACATCGTTTGTGGAAAAAGAATCGGAATATCCAGCAGGAAAACAACTGTTTTTATTGCACGATAATGCAGCACCTTACAAGACCAAAAAAGTGAATGAATTTTAATGAAAAAAAGGATTTCTCTCATCGACCATCCTCTGCATTCGCCTGATCTATCACCATATGACTATTTTTTATTTCCAAAACTGAAAACCAAGGTGAAGGGAGCATTTTATAATGATATCCCAGCCATTCAAGCAGTCGTAACCGAAGTACTGAAGAACATTTCTATAAATGACATACAAAAACCCATGCATGCGCTGGTTGATCGTTCCAAACGTTGTGTTGATTCAAATGGAACCTAAGATAATATAATGTGTATTTTATTTTATATCCAAAAAGTTCGGTTATTTTTAGGACACACTGTGTAAGCTAAACATCAGTCGTGAAACAGCTCATTTGATTTTGATGTTTTATTTGTAAAAAACTGAATTTTAATATACAGGGTCCGGCACTCGAAGTGTAACCAATTAAAAAGCCGTAAATTCAGTTTGGAAAATTACTTTTACTCGATTCAAAGTACAAAATGTGTTAAAATAATAATTTTCACTTTTTGGACCATCTCACGTGACGTTGCAGTCTTTTGATAACCACCTCCATGACGTTTTGCGATGCTACCAGTATACTATAACGAGTTATGGTGCGATAAACAAAAACTTTATTCACTTTAAGGTGTTTAAGCTCTCGAACAATCGCTGGTTGTGATTTTCCAGCTAAATATAATGCAATCACACTATTACGTTTGAAATACATTACTGATTTCTTGTTTTTTGCGTTCACTGTCGGCAAAATGCTTTCGTGCGCTTGCAAACATCACCGAACTGTCATTTAGCCAAATTATCGACAGCTGATGCCCGTGCATCAGCTGCGGGAGGGGTCTGAAATTGGTTACACTTCGAGTGCCGGACCCTGTAATATAATGTGTAAGGGTCTGGAAGGGTCTTAAATGCGAAAAAAAAAAAAATTTTTAGTGTCCGTTTTGGCCAATTCGTGGATCTCGAATTTAAATTTACGATAATCGTTTCCTGTTTCCTGTTTACAATCCCGTTACTTTGGAACCATGGGGTAGTTTTTTTGGTTCCTAGAGCATACATGAATACAAGTTAACAACTGAAAAGAACACTCGATATATCTGAATAGGCTATTAAGTAGTTTTACATAAATAATACCCTAGCAACTAAGTAGATTTACACAAACAATGTTGACGCGCCCAAGATGAGTTCAGCACCCCGCGATATCCGGAGTTCCGAATTGCAATACATGAAATGCTGAGTCGGCGTGCCGACCACGATGTTATGGCGTGATGCATTGAAGCTAGGGTAGACTTATGTTTCAATATATTTTGTTGTTCAGTTCTGTCTAAGATACGAAAGCTTACGCTTAGACAATAAAACATAGCTCCGGCATTGCCGTAAAACCTTGTCTTATTATTGACATAATTGCCGATCCACAAGGCCGGTGATTAGAGACGAAGTAAACTCTCCAACCTAATCTTCATAAGAAGACTGGCCGCCACAACTGCAGTACCACTGCAGAATTCCAGGATAGTAGCTAACGCCGCTAGACTACACTTCAAACCTCAAAGTTACCCTATGTTTCTTGCGGCATTCACGGAAGCCGATCATTTGTGCTCGGCAAGAATATATTTGTGTAGTGCCAACCATTAGTCAATGAGTTGGGCAGGTGAATATAGAGATATTAAAGTCGAATACGATAGTGACGACGGGTGGGATTCAAAAATACAAGGCTTTCGCCATGCTACAAATAACACTACAAACATGGGCGCTGCCCAGCTACAGGCAATAATATCTAGATCCGTTAGCCAGGCCCTAGCCCAACAAGAGGCTAGGCTGACTAAGGTGTTTAAAACACAATTAGAGGAGGTTAAACAACAGATTCAAAGCTTACGTGTAGAAGCACCGCAAGTGGAGGCCTACAAAAAAAATAAGTGTAGACCCAAACATTCGATGTGAAGTCAAGCTTGACATTGTAAAACCATGCCAGATTTTATGGGAGACCAGGATGATTAAATATCGTGGCGACGGTCAGCCGTAGACGCATATGAAATCTTCAAACCATATCATGGCAGCGAGGCGCATTACCAAGCCGTCTCTTTCATCAGAAATAAAATCAGGGGATCGGTAAGAGGGCTACTAGTTGCCCATAACACAGTCTTAAATTTCGATGCCATAATTGCTCGATTGAACTGCACCTACGCGGACAAAACGTCACTGCGTGTTCTTCGACAGGGACTTGAGACGATCAGGCAAGGGGAACTTAGCCTGATGAAGTATTACGACGACGTAGACAAACGGTTGACATTGATAACAAATAAGATCGTTATGACATACGAACCGGACAGTGCTATTTTATTTAATGCTGAGGTTAGAGAAGATGCCCTCCATCCGTTCATTGCAGGTCTCAGGAAATTCTTGAGAGCCATAGTCCTACCGGCTCAACCCAAGGATTTGCCCTCAGCTTTAGCCTTAGCTAGGGAATCCGAAGAAACCATGGGACGCACTACCTTTACTGCCACGTATGCAAGGGCTTTGAAAGAGCACCTATGAGCAGCGAAAAATCAAAGCTGCTCACAAAAGCCACAGGGAAAAAATAGCAGGGCCGAAGATGGCCAGGGGAAAAACTCTCACTTTTATAAAAAAAATAGGAACCAACGGGATAATTCCCCCCAAGGCACAAGGAAATAGTCACCTGAGCCTATGGAATTAGGCTCCACTATGACACAGATTAGACAGCCGACCGCCTTCGGAAGCGGTCAACCGGTCAGAAGCGACAGTTTCCGAGGCCATAAAAGGCCAAGTTCCACACGTATGACAGGTCAAAGGCGTCAGATAGTGCAAAATACCATGCAGCAGGCTGACGATAAGAATGACAGCGAATATGAAAGCGCCGCCACAGCGGCCGTTACTGAAATAGATAAGGAGTCTGATGATAATGATCAGATAAATTTTTTAGGGTGCGCTCCCGGCTGCCGTTCATTGAACGCCAATTACAGGGGAGACAACTAAAAATTCTAATTGACACAGGGGCGGGGAAAAACTACATCAAGCCCGTAAAGGAGCTAAAAAATGTGGTGCCGGTTGATTCCCTTTTCACAGTTAGTTCCATTCATGGTTCTAACAGGGTTCACCAGAAATGTTTGATGAACGTTTTTGGGAAAACAGCTACGTTCTTTCTCTTAGACGCGCTGACACCTTTCGATGGAATGATAGGATTTGACTTTCTGGCTCAAGTTGGGGCGAAATTGGACATGGAGAAAGGTACAATAAATTATGGTTCTGTTTCCGAACAGCTGCAGCATTATAATTGCGATAATGTAAATGTCACTAACGTGAATGACATGCTTCAGAAATCTAATCGTTATAGAAGAAGCATGTTTCCAACTAAAACGAAGCTAAGTGTTGTTTCGTAGCAAAACTCGCCACTTAATCAGTTTCGCCGAAAAAGGTAGCATTTTAAAAATGCTCAAAGAAGTCGTGAACCCCGACGTCGTAAATGCGATACACTGCGACCTACCCACTCTGGCAAGAATCCAGCATGATCTAATCACTCATTTTCCGGCTACACAGTTTCGATATTGCAAAAAGCTTGTAATGGAAATTATCACGGCAGAGCACAATCGTGCACACAGATCGGCTCAGGAAAATACCAAGCAAGTCCTCCGTGATTATTATTTTCCCAAAATGAGCAGATTAGCAAAAGAAGTGGTTGCAAATTGCAGAGTATGCACCAAAGCCAAATATGACAGGCACGCAATAAAGCAAAAGCTCGGGGAAACACCTATACCAAGTTACACCGGTGACGTGTTGCACATTGACATCTTCTCAACCGATAAGAAGAAGTTCCTAACATGCGTTGATAAGTTCTCGAAGTTTGTTGTGGTACAACCAGTACAGTCCAGAAAAATACACAGGGCCCTTTCTTCAACTTGTGAAGTTATTCCCTAAAGTCAAGGCAATATATTGCGATAATGAGGCCGCTTTCAATTCTTAAACCATCACCTCCTTACTGAAAAACAGTTACCACATCGACATTGTGAACGCTGCCCCTCTACATAGCTCGTCAACGGTCAGGTGGAACGGTTCCACAGCACGTTGATGGAAATCGCCATGTGTCGTAATCTAGACAACAAAAATCAGCGGTACTGTAGAACTAATCTTGATGGCAACGGTAGAATATAACAGGACCCTACACTCGGTCGCTCATAAGAAACCGGTCGAGATTCTCCACACGGGATCGGATGATCGCTGCCTAGACATTAAAGACAGGTTGATAAAAGCCCAGCAGGACAACATTGAAAGATGCAACCCAGCTAGGACCGTGTCTTTGAGGTAGGAGAAGAGGTATTTGTCAAAAACAATAAAAGGTTAGGGAACAAGCTGACCCCATTATGCACGGAACAAAAAGTGCAGGCAGACCTGGGAACGTCTGTTCTCATTAAGGGGAGGATGGTTCATAAGGACAACCTGAAGTAGGACCCTTCACTTATAATTTGCAAGTAAGCCATATTTTTATCAGTAAGCCAGATTTAAGTTAAAACATCGTGGTCTCACTCTACGTTTGGATTGCAGGTCCGCCCTCACAACGCTCATCCCCCTAGCAGTGGCAAATGTACGGATCACTGACTTTTCTCACGCCAAATACATCCCAGTCGTAGACGGAATACTTGTATATGAACAACGTGACTACCTGAGGCACGGGAGTAACCTTTCCGAATTCACTAGTATGGTAGATGAGACAGAAAAATTGTCGGAGTCTTTTCCGCAGTCGCAGATGCGCAAGTTACTAGATGTCGATACAGTCCATTTGAGAACCTTGTTGTCCGTCCTTAAAATACACCATAGAATTGCAAGAAGCTTAAATTTCTTGGGGACAGCCCTTAAAGTGGTTGCGGGAACCCCTGACGCCTCGGATTTTTTAAAAATCAGGATGACAGAAACTTAGCTAGTGGACTCAAATTCCAGGCAGATTACTATAAATTTAGGAACCCAAAAACAGATAAACAAAATAACCGACACCATTAATAGAATTATTAAAG
The DNA here is from genome assembly GCA_035047325.1 of Drosophila vallismaia. Taxonomy (NCBI): domain Eukaryota; kingdom Metazoa; phylum Arthropoda; class Insecta; order Diptera; family Drosophilidae; genus Drosophila; species Drosophila vallismaia. The sequence continues at coordinate 486,924 of JAWNPU010000011.1, read as the reverse complement.
CCCGAAAGAATGACTTTGTTGACACCCCACATTTGTACAAGGCACTTCTAGCGAGAAATAGAATGATGACAACAGAAATACAAAATTTAATTCTCACTGTAACATTGGCAAAAGCTAACATAGTAAATCCAACAATGCTTGATCATGCCGATCTAAAGTCACTCATTGAACAAGATATTCCAATAGTTAGTTTATTAGAAGCCGCTAGAATTAAGGTCCTCTAATCCGATGACATAATCCATATACTAATAGCTTATCCTAGAGTTAAAGGCAGGTGTAGGAAGGTTTCCGTCTACCCGGTATCACACTATCAAGTATTCCTAAGGCTTAATGAGGATACTTTGGCGGAATGTGAAGAAGACAACTTTGCGGTCACTAAGTGCACGGAAACCACGCACGACATCTTCTGCGACCGATCTCGTCGCGAAACCTGTGCTCGTTCGCTCCGTTCGTTTTACTCAACCCAGCCACCTGTGGGCAATAACGCCCGTAGATTACGGCGTCGTTATCATCAACGAGGCGACATCCCGCATTAGCACCGACGGCGGCCCAGAGGTGCTCGTCTAAGGAACGCACCTGGTAACCTTCGAACGTTCAGCCACCATCAATGGAACGGAGTTCGTAAATCTGCGAAAAACATTGGACAAGCAGCCTGGCATAGTACGATCACCGCTACTTAACATTGTAGGCCATGACCCGGTGCTGGTCATACCCTTGCTACACCGCATGAGCAACAACAATCTACGCTTCATCCAAGATTTCAAGGACGAGCTTGACGCCGCGGGCTCCACCAAACTTTGGTTCGTGGCTGGAGTGATCCTGAACATCGGTCTGATTGGTTCATTCATCCTTTTTTTGGCATTAAGGAGAAAACGAGCCTCCATCAAGATACAATGAGCGATTAATAAGCTTAAGGAGGGGGGTAGTTAACAACTGAAAAGAACACTCGATATATCTGATTCGGCAACTAAGTAATGTTACATAAATAATACTCTAGCAACTAAGTAGATTGACACAAACAATGCTGACGCGCCCAAGATGAGTTCAGCACCCCGCGATATCCGGAGTGCCGAACTGCAACACATGAAATGCTGAGTCGGCGTGTCGACCACGATTTTATGGTGTGATGCATTGGACCTAGGGTAGACCTATGTTTCAATATATTTTGTACTTCAGTTCTGTCTAAAATACAAAAGCTTACGCTTCGACAATAAAACATAGCTCCGGCATTGCCGTAAAACCTTGTCTTATTATTGACATAATTGCCGAGCCACAAGGCCGGTGATTAGAGAGGAAGTAAACTCTCTAACCTAATCTTCATAAGAAGACGGGCCCCCACAACTGCAGTACCACTGCAAAATTCCAGGATAGCAGCTAACGCCACTAGACTACACTTCAACCTGCCACACCTCCTACATCGACGCGGGACCAGATAACTTATTTTGCATTAGTCCTTCCAACCAGACTCGGTCAAATGCTTGTTGAACATCTAAGAATATCACTGAGCAGTATCCCCTGTGCTCAAAAGTGGTACGAATTTGTTTTGTGATGCGATTGACCTGTTCGATCGTTCCAAGATTTTTGCGAAAGCCAAATTGATGCGATGGTATTGTATTCTGTTAGGTAGGGAGTTAGTTGCTTTAAAAATACCTTTTCAAAAAGTTTCGAGAGGCACGTTAGAAGACTAATGGGTCTGTAGGATGAGGGTTGTGTCTTTGCCTGGCTTGGGAATAATTACTATGACCGCCTTTTTCCACCTTTTGGGGATAGAATCCAAGTTTCGTAATATCATTGTAGAGATGACATAAGGTCAGAACCGTACACGGTGGGAGTTCTGTAATCATTTTTGGTGTCACCAAGTCATGTCCAGGAGATTTTTTTTTGCTTAATATATTTTATGGTAGACAAACTAGGCAAGCTTCTTCATTTCGTTGAAAAAATCTTATATTTTCAATAACTGGAATGTCCGATCGTCATAATTGAGGTACCAATCGAAGCGAATTTCGCATCTTTTATCTGATGTCTTAAATGTCCCGAATGCCACCAATTAAGTGAATTGTTTTTTTCCCGCATGCATCCCAAGTTCTCCAAAACTAAAATACATGTTTAGTTATATTGAAATAAAATTATGGAATTTAAATAATATCTTTTAATATTATTTTAATTTATTTAACAAAAATGACTTAATTGCCTAGCCATAAGGCCGGTGATTAGAGAGGAAGTAAACTCTCCAACCAAATCTTCATAAGAAGACTGGCCCCTACAACTGCAGTACCACTGCAAAATTTCAGGATAGCAGCTAACGCCGCTAGACTACACTTCAACCTGCCACGCCTCCTACATCGACGCGGGACCAGATAACTTATTTTGCATTAGTCCTTCCAACCAGACTCGGTCAAATGCTTGTTGAACATCTAAGAATATCACTGAGCAGTATCCCCTGTGCTCAAAAGTGGTACGAATTTGTTTTGTGATGCGATTGACCTGTTCGATCGTTCCAAGATTTTTGCGAAAGCCAAATTGATGCGATGGTATTGTATTCTGTTAGGTAGGGAGTTAGTTGCTTTAAAAATACCTTTTCAAAAAAGTTTCGAGAGGCACGTTAGAAGACTAATGGGTCTGTAGGATGAGGGTTGTGTCTTTGCCTGGCTTGGGAATCATTACTATGACCGCCTTTTCCACGTTTTGGGGATTTTTTTTTCTATTAAAATTGTATTTATTTACATTGCATTGTACTGTTACTATTTATAGTTACTATTTATAGTAACTTATACTGCCGAGATTCATAATTCTATCTATTCAATAATTCTATCGAGTATTTACATATTTACATACTTAAACCTAATTAGGGAGTCTAGAGGCATGATTTAATTTAATTAATTAATTTATATATCTTCTTGGCAGATCTGTTGGGTGAATGCGCAGGAGCCTCCTTCTCGGCCTAAGTCTCATTAGTTGTCTCCTCTTCAAGAGTTTTCGAGCCAACTGGTTAGAGTGGTTTCCCAATTTATTTATGTACGCGATTGCTTGCTTGTTTATAACATCGCCAATCTTTGGTACCTTCAGCTCCGTTTCAATGTCTTTGTTGCGGATGTACCAAGCCGCTCCAGATAGTTTACGCAAGATTTGCGACTGCGCCACACGAATTTTGTTGAGGTGCGACTTTGCGGCGATGCCATATACTTGGATGCCATATTTCCAAATAAAAGCCAAGACAACCTTATAAATTTTGGCCTTGTTTGAAATTGAAAGTTTGTTTCCAGGCCTAAGGAGCCAAGCCATGCTGTTCGCCTTTGTTTTGAGCCGCCGAGTTACATCCGTTACATGGTGTTGAAATGTAAGTCGCTTATCCAGAGTGACACTGAGGTATTTGTGGGCGTTCGATTGTGTGAGGAGCTCTTCATGCAGGAACACACCTGGTGATGTGTCTTTTCTCAGGGTGTACGTCACGGAGACACACTTTTCCGGATTGACTGCGATGTTCCAGCGTAGGGCCAAGTTCTTGAATTTTTTTAGGTAAAGGTGAAGCGTATCGGTGGCTGTATAGACGCAAGTATCTCTGGACAGGACTGCAGTGTCATCAGCAAAGGTGGCAACGAGAAGGTTATTGGGATCTGTAAGCGACATTTTGTCAGCTGAGGGCATGTCGTGCGTATACAGGCTATATAGTGTTGGACCTAACACACTGCCCTGGGGTACACCTGCTCTTCCTATTTTTTTTGGGAGGACAGTCCGTCCTGTACTTCTTTAACGGATCGCTCGTGTAGGAAGCTTTTTATTATCAAAAAGAGTTGAGGATTTAGTAGCCTTTTAAGCTTGTACAGAAGTCCGCGTCAGTTGCTTCTATTTTCAGGTTGGTCAGAACTTTTCTCACCCGATTTGATTTCCTTCGGTACAGTCTGTCAATTATTGAGTCATTGGTGTTGTGTTATTACGAGTTTGGACAATTGTATACTTAACTTACATCTTTAAAAAGGAAACGTTGGGTTCTCTCATCTAAGTAGCTGGAAATTCACATGAGAAGATCTGAGGGAAATCCCAAGAGATTAATTTTACTCAAAAGGTGTGAGTGGTTGACAGAGTCAAATGCTTTGCTGAAGTCCGTTTAGATGCAATCTTTTTGAAGGCCATAACGGAAGCCATCTGTGAGCTCCAAGAGGTTTGTGGTGGTGGAGCGACGCTTTATAAAACGATGTTGACATGAAGAACAAAATTTAATTGCAAAAGTATTGCAAATATGGTGTAACCAATATTTAAAAAAGCGTTGGAATTTTTGACAATTCAAAGATGCCTCTATAACTGGCAGAATGGGATTTTTATCCTTTTTTTGTAGGGGAAGTATGACAGATTCCTTCCACATGTGGGGCTTTCCCCCATCGAAGTTTCCAGAGAGAAGTTCTAGAAGAGGTATTTACAATGGCTTAGCTTTGTTTTTTAGTACACAGCCTGGAACACTATCGGAACCTGGCGAATAGACTGGGTGGGGTTTACCTTTAGAAGATCCGATAAAAAACTGCTTTTGGAAAAAGATGGTCTCGAATGAGATTGTTGATTGAATAGTATATTTATAAAGCATAACTGTAGGATTTAAATATGTTATTTGAAAGAAACTTACGAATAGATCGGCAATACTAGTCACAGTAGTCAGTAGTCAGTTGTCGTAGATATCAGACAAATTATGATAGTACGCATGCGGTTCGGATGAAGATGGTATATAAGATCAAGTAATAAACAACGATTAAGCAGAAAAATTGATTATAGCACAGATCATTACTATCATTAGAAATCGGTAACTTCATCTCTTCAAGCGAAATGGAAATCCACAGAGATTAAAACTCGTCCTTTACTTCGCAGGCATCGGTCCGGTCCAAAAATGGTTTACCTATCTGGTAAGACTTGGGAGTCAAATATCTCTGGCTGAAACCAGGTTTCTGTTAAAACAATAATATGGGATGCAAATGAAGAACTATCAGAATCAAGTTTAGGGACCGTACTACGTAGCCCTCTAGTATCCCAATAGGTAGAAATTATAGATGTTATTAGTTTTTTGCATTGTATTGCATTTTGCATTGATTTTGCATGGTGTGTTGAGAGTGATAAAGATGGTGAATCCTCTATGTTTGACCAGATAAGTTCAGGTAAATTAAAGTCTCCAAGAGTCACTAGAAGGTCACTGTTGGACATGCGATTAGAAACCAGCTGAATGGCATTTAAGTGGTGACAGTATGTAGGCGGTTCTTAAGAAGGTGGTAAGTAGGAGCATGTGATGAACAATGATTGAAGCGACATAGTGATTTTCACACATAGGAATTCTAGATCATCAAGATTCGGTAACTTAACCTCTTCAGAAGCAAAGTCGGAGTCCACAGAGATTAGGACTCCCCTCCCCTTCGTAGTGGTCGGCCCCGTCTGTAACTGGTGTACCTGTCTGGAAAAATTTCGGAGCTAAAAATCTCCGGCTTTAACCAGGTGTCTGTGCAGACTATAATCTGGGATGCAAATGATGAACTATCAGAATACAGTTTAGAGAGCTTACTCAAAAGCCCCTTAGTATTTTGATAGGTAAGAGTGATAGATGTTGTTAGTTTGTTGAGGAAGAAGGTTTATTTACAGAAGACGGTTCAGGGTTATTAGGCTTTGGGAGTTTAATTCCCACAGGCTTATCAACTTTTTATTTAACTGTACTCGGCTGATGTTCTTGTACGAATATGTTCTCCGGCCAAAGGCTGGGCGAATAAATCGTGTCAACGTCGGCCAAGTTTAACGTTACTTGGAGGATGATGAGGTAAACTTACGTCTTTCTAATGTAGCTAATGTCGTTCAGGTTTTTCGGTTGGTAAGACCGCAACGTCATTCTATACAGTGGGACCGGACGGTGAATTTCCCTAAAGAGTAGATTGTATTTAAAAATTCCTTTTAAAACAGTTTCGAGAGACACGTTAGAAGACTAATGGGTCTGTAGGATAAGGGTTGAATCTTTGACTGGATTGGGAATCATTACAATGACCCCCTTTTTCCACCTTTTGGGGATAGAATCCAAGTTTCGTAATAGCATTGTAGAGATGATATAAAGTCAGAACCGTACACGGTGGGAGTTCTGTAATCATTTTTGATCTCACCAAGTCATGTTCAGGTGATTTTTTGTGCTTAAGATATTTTATGGTAGACAAACTAGGCAAGCTTCTTCATTTCGTTGAAAAAATCTCATATTTTCAATAACTGGAATGTCCGATCGGCATAATTGAGGTACCAATCGAAGCGAATTTCGCATCTTTTATCTGATGTCTTAAATGTCCCGAATACCACCAATTAAGTGAATTGTTTTTTTCCCGCATGCATCCCAAGTTCTTCAAAACTAAAATACATGTTTAATTATATTGAAATACAATTATGGAATTTACATAATATCCTTTAATATTATTTTTATTTATTTAACAAAAATGACATAATTGCCGAGCCACAATGCCGGTGATTAGAGAGGAAGTAAACTCTCCAACCAAATCTTCATAAGAAGACTGGCCCCCACAACTGCAGTACCACTGCAAAATTCAGGATAGCAGCTAACGCCGCTAGACTACACTTCAACCTGCCACGCCTCCTACATCGACGCGGGACAGGATAACTTATTTTGCATTAGTCCTTCCAACCAGACTCGGTCAAATGCTTGTTGAACATCTAAGAATATCACTGAGCAGTATCCCCTGTGCTCAAAAGTGGTACGAATTTGTTTTGTGATGCGATTGACCTGTTTGATCGTTCCAAGATTTTTGCGAAAGCCAAATTGATGCGATTGTTTTTAGGTAGGGAGTTAGTTGCTTTAAACATGCCTTTTCAAAAGGTTTCGAGATTCACGTTAGAAGACTAATGGGTCTGTAGGATGAGGGTTGTGTCTTTGCCTGGCTTGGGAATAATTACTATGACCGCCTTTTTCCACCTTTTGGGGATAGAATCCAAGTTTCGTAATATTGTATCATTGTAGAGATGATATAAAGTCAGAACCGTACACGGTGGGAGTTCTGTAATCATTTTTGGTGTCACCAAGTCATGTCCAGGTGATTTTTTGTGCTTAAGATATTTTATGGTAGACAAACTAGGCAAGCTTCTTCATTTCGTTGAAAAAATCTCATATTTTCAATAACTGGAATGTCCGATCGGCATAATTGAGGTACCAATCGAAGCGAATTTCGCATCTTTTATCTGATGTCTTAAATGTCCCGAATGCCACCAATTAAGTGAATTGTTTTTTTCCCGCATGCATCCCAAGTTCTCCAAAACTAAAATACATGTTTAATTATATTGAAGTAAAATTATTGAATTTAAATCATATCTTTTAATATTATTATTATAATTTATTTAACAAAAATGACATAATTGCCGAGCCACAAGGCCGGTGATTAGAGAGGAAGTAAACCCTCCAACCTAATCTTCATAAGAAGACTGGCCCCCACAACTGCAGTACCACTGCAAAATTCAGGATAGCAGCTAACGCCGCTAGACTACACTTCAACCTGCCACGCCTCCTACATCGATGAGGGACCAGATAACTTATTTTGCATTAGTCCTTTCAACCAGACTCGGTCAAATGCTTGTTGAACATCTAAGAATATCACTGAGCAGTATCCCCTGTGCTCAAAAGTGGTACGAATTTGTTTTGTGATGCAATTGACCTGTTCGATCGTTCCAAGATTTTTGCGAAAGCCAAATTGATGCGATGGTATTGTATTCTGTGTTTTTAGGTAGGGAGTTAGTTGCTTTAAAAATGCCTTTTCAAAAAGTTTCGAGAGGCACGTTAGAAGACTAATGGGTCTGTAGGATGAGGGTTGTGTCTTTGCCTGGCTTGGGAATAATTACTATGACCGCCTTTTTCCACCTTTTGGGGATAGAATCCAAGTTTCGTAATAGCATTGTAGAGATGACATAAGGTCAGAACCGTACACGGTGGGAGCTCTGTAATCATTTTTGGTGTTACCAAGTCATGTCCAGGTGATTTTTTGTGCTTAAGATATTTTATGGTAGACAAACAAGGCAAGCTTCTTCATTTCGTTGAAAAAATCTTATATTTTCAATAACTGCAATGTCCGATCGCCATAATTGAGGTACCAATTAAGTGAATTGTTTTTTTCCCGCATGCATCCCAAGTTCTTCAAAACTAAAATACATGTTTAATTATATTGAAATAAGATTATGGAATTTAAATAATATATTTAAATATTATTTTAATTTATTTAACAAAAATGACTTATTTGCCTAGCCACAAGGCCGGTGATTAGAGAGGAAGTAAACTCTCCAACCAAATCTTCATAAGAAGACTGGCCCCTACAACTACAGTACCACTGAAAAATTTCAGGATAGCAGCTAACGCCGCTAGACTACACTTCAACCTGCCACGCCTCCTACATCGACGCGGGACCAGATAACTTATTTTGCATTAGTCCTTCCAACCAGACTCGGTCAAATGCTTGTTGAACATCTAAGAATATCACTGAGCAGTATCCCCTGTGCTCAAAAGTGGTACGAATTTGTTTTGTGATGCGATTGACCTGTTCGATCGTTCCAAGATTTTTGCGAAAGCCAAATTGATGCGATGGTATTGTATTCTGTGTTTTTAGGTAGGGAGTTAGTTGCTTTAAAAATGCCTTTTCAAAAAGTTTCGAGATGCACGTTAGAAGACTAATGGGTCTGGCTTGGGAATAATTACTATGACCGCCTTTTTCCACCTTTTGGGGATAGAATCCAAGTTTCGTAATATCATTGTAGAGATGACATAAGGTCAGAACCGTACACGGTGGGAGTTCTGTAATCATTTTTGGTGTCACCAAGTCATGTCCAGTTGATTTTTTGTGCTTAAGATATTTTATGGTAGACAAACTAGGCAAGCTTCTTCATTTCGTTGAAAAAATCTTATATTTTCAATAACTGCAATGTCCGATCGTCATAATTGAGGTACCAATTAAGTGAATTGTTTTTTCCCCACATGCATCCCAAGTTCTTTAAAACTAAAATACATGTTTAATTATATTGAAATAAAATTATGGAATTGAAATAATATCTTTTATTATTATTTTAATTTATTTAACAAAAATGACATAATTGCCGAGCCACAAAGCCGGTGATTAGAGAGGAAGTAAACTCTCCAACCAAATCTTTATAAGAAGACTGGCCCCCACAACTACAGTACCACTGCAAAATTTCAGGATAGCAGCTAACGCCGCTAGACTACACTTCAACCTGCCACGCCTCCTACATCGACGCGGGACCAGATAACTTATTTTGCATTAGTCCTTCCAACCAGACTCGGTCAAATGCTTGTTGAACATCTAAGAATATCACTGAGCAGTATCCCCTTTGCTCAAAAGTGGTACGAATTTGTTTTGTGATGCGATTGACCTGTTCGATCGTTCCAAGATTTTTGCGAAAGCCAAATTGATGCGATGGTATTGTATTCTGTGTTTTTAGGTAGGGAGTTAGTTGCTTTAAAATACCTTTTCAAAAAGTTTCGAGAGGCACGCTAGAAGACTAATGGGTCTGTAGGATGAGGGTTGTGTCTTTGCCTGGCTTGGGAATAATTACTATGACCGCCTTTTTCCACCTTTTGGGGATAGAATCCAAGTTTCGTAATAGCATTGTAGAGATGACATAAGGTCAGAACCGTACACGGTGGGAGTTCTGTAATCATTTTTGGTGTCACCAAGTCATGTCCAGTTGATTTTTTGTGCTTAAGATATTTTATGGTAGACAAACTAGGCAAGCTTCTTCATTTCGTTGAAAAAATCTCATATTTTCAATAACTGGAATGTTCGATCGGCATAATTGAGGTACCAATCGAAGCGAATTTCGCATCTTTTATCTGATGTCTTAAATGTTCAGAATACCACCAATTAAGTGAATTGTTTTTTTCCCCATGCATCCCAAGTTCACCAAAACTAAAATACATGTTTAATTATACTGAAATAGAATTATGGAATTTAAATAGTATCTTTTAATATTATTTTAATTTATTTAACAAAAATGACTTAATTGCCTAGCCATAAGGCCGGTGATTAGAGAGGAAGTAAACTCTCCAACCAAATCTTCATAAGAAGACTGGCCCCCACAACTGCAGTACCATTGCAAAATTTCAGGATAGCAGCTAACGCCGCTAGACTACACTTCAACCTGCCACGCCTCCTACATCGACGCGGGACACGATAACTTATTTTGCATTAGTCCTTCCAACCAGACTCGGTCAAATGCTTGTTGAACATCTAAGAATATCACTGAGCAGTATCCCCTGTGCTCAAAAGTGGTTCGAATTTGTTTTGTGATGCGATTGACCTGTTCGATCGTTCCAAGATTTTTGCGAAAGCCAAATTGATGTGATGGTATTGTATTCTGTGTTTTTAGGTAGGGAGTTAGTTGCTTTAAAATACCTTTTCAAAAAAGTTTCGAGAGGCACGCTAGAAGACTAATGGGTCTGTAGGATGAGGGTTGTGTCTTTGCCTGGCTTGGGAATAATTACTATGACCGCCTTTTTCCACCTTTTGGGGATAGAATCCAAGTTTCGTAATAGCATTGTAGAGATGACATAAGGTCAGAACCGTACACGGTGGGAGTTCTGTAATAATTTTTGGTGTCACCAAGTCATGTCCAGGTGATTTTTTGTGCTTAAGATATTTTATGGTAGACAAACTAGGCAAGCTTCTTCATTTCGTTGAAAAAATCTTATATTTTCAATAACTGCAATGTCCGATCGGCATAATTGAGGTACCAATTAAGTGAATTGTTTTTTTCCCACATGCATCCCAAGTTCTTCAAAACTAAAATACATGTTTAATTATATTGAAATACAATTATGGAATTTAAATAATATATTTAAATATTATTTTAATTTATTTAACAAAAATGACATAATTGTCGAGCCACAAGGCCGGTGATTAGAGAGGAAGTAAACTCTCCAACCAAATCTTCATAAGAAGACTGGCTCCCCACAACTACAGTAACACTGCAAAATTTCAGGATAGCAGCTAACGCCGCTAGACTACACTTCAACCTGCCACGCCTCCTACATCGACGCGGGACCAGATAACTTATTTTGCATTAGTCCTTCCAACCAGACTCGGTCAAATGCTTGTTGAACATCTAAGAATATCACTGAGCAGTATCCCCTGTGCTCAAAAGTGGTACGAATTTGTTTTGTGATGCGATTGACCTGTTCGATCGTTCCAAGATTTTTGCGAAAGCCAAATTGATGCGATGGTATTGTATTCTGTGTTTTTAGGTAGGGAGTTAGTTGCTTTAAAAATACCTTTTCAAAAAGTTTCGAGAGGCACGCTAGAAGACTAATGGGTCTGTAGGATGAGGGTTGTGTCTTTGCCTGGCTTGGGAATAATTACTATGACCGCCTTTTTCCACCTTTTGGGGATAGAATCCAAGTTTCGTAATATCATTGTAGAGATGACATAAGGTCAGAACCGTACACGGTGGGAGTTCTGTAATCATTTTTGGTGTCACCAAGTCATGTCCAGGTGATTTTTTGTGCTTAAGATATTTTATGGTAGACAAACTAGGCAAGCTTCTTCATTTCGTTGAAAAAATCTCATATTTTCAATAACTGGAATGTTCGATCGGCATAATTGAGGTACCAATCGAAGCGAATTTCGCATCTTTTATCTGATGTCTTAAATGTTCAGAATACCACCAATTAAGTGAATTGTTTTTTTCCCGCATGCATCCCAAGTTCTCCAAAACTAAAATTTATGTTTAATTATACTGAAATAGAATTATGGAATTTAAATAGTATCTTTTAATATTATTTTAATTTATTTCACAAATGCTTGTTGAACATCTAAGAATATCACTGAGCAGTATCCCCTGTGCTCAAAAGTGGTACGAATTTGTTTTGTGATGCGATTGACCTGTTCGATCGTTCCAAGATTTTTGCGAAAGCCAAATTGATGCGATGGTATTGTATTCTGTGTTTTTAGGTAGGGAGTTAGTTGCTTTAAAAATACCTTTTCAAAAAGTTTCGAGATGCACGTTAGAAGACTAATGGGTCTGGCTTGGGAATAATTACTATGATCGCCTTTTTCCACCTTTTGGGGATAGAATCCAAGTTTCGTAATATCATTGTAGAGATGACATAAGGTCAGAACCGTACACGGTGGGAGTTCTGTAATCATTTTTGGTGTCACCAAGTCATGTCCAGGTGATTTTTTGTGCTTAAGATATTTTATGGTTAACAAACTAGGCAAGCTTCTTCATTTCGTTGAAAAAATCTTATATTTTCAATAACTGCAATGTCCGATCGGCATGATTGAGGTACCAATTAAGTGAATTTTTTTCCCGCATGCATCCCAAGTTCTTCAAAACTAAAGTACATGTTTAATTATATTGAAATAAAATTATGGAATTTAAATAATATCTTTTAATATTATTTTAATTTATTTAACAAAAATGACATAATTGCGGAGCCATAAGGCCGGTGATTAGAGAGGAAGTAAACTCTCCAACCAAATCTTTATAAGAAGACTGGCCCCCACAACTGCAGTACCACTGCAAAATTTCAGGATAGCAGCTAACGCCGCTAGACTACACTTCAACCTGCCACGCCTCCTACATCGACGCGGGACCAGATAACTTATTTTGCATTAGTCCTTCCAACCAGACTCGGTCAAATGCTTGTTGAACATCTAAGAATATCACTGAGCAGTATCCCCTGTGCTCAAAAGTGGTACGAATTTGTTTTGTGATGCGATTGACCTGTTCGATCGTTCCAAGATTTTTGCGAAAGCCAAATTGATGCGATGGTATTGTATTCTGTGTTTTTAGGTAGGGAGTTAGTTGCTTTAAAAATACCTTTTCAAAAAGTTTCGAGATGCACGTTAGAAGACTAATGGGTCTGGCTTGGGAATAATTACTATGATCGCCTTTTTCCACCTTTTGGGGATAGAATCCAAGTTTCGTAATATCATTGTAGAGATGACATAAGGTCAGAACCGTACACGGTGGGAGTTCTGTAATCATTTTTGGTGTCACCAAGTCATGTCCAGGTGATTTTTTGTGCTTAAGATATTTTATGGTTAACAAACTAGGCAAGCTTCTTCATTTCGTTGAAAAAATCTTATATTTTCAATAACTGCAATGTCCGATCGGCATGATTGAGGTACCAATTAAGTGAATTTTTTTTTCCCGCATGCATCCCAAGTTCTTCAAAACTAAAGTACATGTTTAATTATATTGAAATAAAATTATGGAATTTAAATAATATCTTTTAATATTATTTTAATTTATTTAACAAAAATGACATAATTGCGGAGCCATAAGGCCGGTGATTAGAGAGGAAGTAAACTCTCCAACCAAATCTTCATAAGAAGACTGGCCCCCACAACTGCAGTACCACTGCAAAATTTCAGGATAGCAGCTAACGCCGCTAGACTACACTTCAACCTGCCACGCCTCCTACATCGACGCGGGACCAGATAACTTATTTTGCATTAGTCCTTCCAACCAGACTCGGTCAAATGCTTGTTGAACATCTAAGAATATCACTGAGCAGTATCCCCTGTGCTCAAAAGTGGTACGAATTTGTTTTGTGATGAGATTGACCTGTTCGATCGTTCCAAGATTTTTGCGAAAGCCAAATTGATGCGATGGTATTGTATTCTGTGTTTTTAGGTAGGGAGTTAGTTGCTTTAAAATACCTTTTCAAAAAGTTTCGAGAGGCACGCTAGAAGACTAATGGGTCTGTAGGATGAGGGTTGTGTCTTTGCCTGGCTTGGGAATAATTACCATGACCGCCTTTTTCCACCTTTTGGGGATAGAATCCAAGTTTCGTACTAGCATTGTAGAGATGACATAAGGTCAGAACCGTACACGGTGGGAGTTCTGTAATCATTTTTGGTGTCACCAAGTCATGTCCAGGTGATTTTTTGTGCTTAAGATATTTTATGGTAGACAAACTAGGCAAGCTTCTTCATTTCGTTGAAAAAATCTCATATTTTCAATAACTGGAATGTCCGATCGGCATAATTGGGGTACCAATCGAAGCGAATTTCGCATCTTTTATCTGATGTCTTAAATGTCCCGAATGCCACCAATTAAGTGAATTGTTTTTTTCCCGCATGCATCCCAAGTTCTCCAAAATTAAAATACATGTTTAATTATATCGAAATAAAATTATGGAATTTAAACAATATCTTTTAATATTATTTTAATTTATTTAACAAAAATGACTTAATTGCCGAGCCATAAGACCGGTGATTAGAGAGGAAGTAAACTCTCCAACCAAATCTTCATAAAAAGACTGGCCCCCACAACTGCAGTACCACTGCAAAATTTCAGGATAGCAGCTAACGCCTCTAGACTACACTTCAACCTGCCACGCCTCCTACATCGACGCGGGACACGATAACTTATTTTGCATTAGTCCTTCCAACCAGACTCGGTCAAATGCTTGTTGAACATCTAAGAATATCACTGAGCAGTATCCCCTGTGCTCAAAAGTGGTACGAATTTGTTTTGTGATGCGATTGACCTGTTCGATCGTTCCAAGATTTTTGCGAAAGCCAAATTGATGCGATGGTATTGTATTCTGTGTTTTTAGGTAGGGAGTTAGTTGCTTTAAAAATGCCTTTTCAAAAAGTTTCAAAATGCACGTTAGAAGACTAATGGGTGTTTTTTTTTTTTTTGTTATCATTCTTATTTTATATTTAAAATCTGTCCGAATGGACAATCATTAAATGATTTGGCGGTGACCTTAACTTAAGGGGGTACAAGGAATGTACATAATATGAGTCTGACTTAGGTGTCTATTGTTGGGGGAGATCAAGCGGGTGTTTCCTTTTCAGGCGTCTTTGGGATTGGCTGTTTTCTAGGAGCTTGATGGCCAGGTGGTTGGGGTGATTGTCCAGTCTTTTTGTATATCTTGCACTGTGCCTGGTGATCTCCTCTGCTACTGAAGGAATTCCAAGCTCTTTGTGGATAATTGCGTTCTCGTGGTACGGATGAGCGTTAGATAATGTTCTCAGACATTTATTCTGAAACCGCTGTATTCTGATGCGGTTAGAATAGCTTGCCGTGCCCCACAACTGAATCCCATAGGTCCAGATTGGCTTCAGAACTACTTTGTATATGAGTAGTTTGAATTTTTCCCTGAGCTTGGATCTTCTGCCCAGGAGCCAGTGAAGTTGCCTGAGACGAAGGTCGGCCTGTTTGCGCTTGTTGATCAGGTGAGGGCGCCATGTGAGCCTGCGGTCCAGCGTCAGCCCTAGATATTTGGGAGTGTTATTCGTAGGGATGATTTCCCCGTTGAGTGTGACGGGGGGCAATCCCCCCTGCGTAATGCGAAGGTTGTGTGGGAGGATTTCTCCGCGTTTACCACGATGTTCCATCGTTTCAGCCATGGATCTAGAGCATCCAGTTGTCTTTGTATGATGGCTGATGCATCCTGCGGATTCTTGGCGGAGGCTAGGAACGCGGTGTCGTCCGCGTATGTGGCTACTGTGAGGTTCCGAGAGGGGGTGATGGGAAGGTCCGCTGTGTAGAGTGTGTATAAGATGGGTCCAAGAACACTGCCTTGAGGTACTCCTGCTCTTATAGGCCTAGGCGTGCTGATTGATGATCCGCATCTCACTCGGAATTCTCTTTCCTCTGTGTACGATTTGAGGAAGGCGAAGTGGGAACTTGGAAGGTTGGATTTAATTTTAAACAGGAGTCCAGGGTGCCAGACTCTGTCAAACGCCTGTTTAACATCCAACATAACGGCGCAGCAGTACTTCTTCTTTTCGAAGGCCTCTAGTATGCACTCAACAAGCCGGTGGCATTGCTCTGGTGTTCCATGAAGGCGTCTGAATCCAAACTGGTGATCAGGGATCAGTCCGGCCTCGTCCAAAACTGGCAGTACTCTACGTAAAAATATTCTTTCAAGTATTTTAGACAGGATTGCCTGCAAACTAATCGGACGATACGATGCTAGATTGGCTTCAGGTTTTCCAGGCTTGAGGAGGACAATTATTTCCGCACGCTTCCACACTTTCGGGAAGTACCCTAGACGGAGGCAGCTGTTAAAGATGTTAGCCAGCCTTTGGGAACAGATTAGGGGCAACATTTTCAGTGCTGTTGCATCAATTCGGTCAGGACCTGGTGACTTGCCATTTTTTAAGGAGGCGATCTCCTGCACAATCTCTTCTGGTTCGACGGGCTGTATTGGCGTGCCAGGAGCACTTGGGCTCTCTACGAACCTTATGATGGCAGCTCTCTCTTCGGCAGTGCATCTATCGAAAGGTGAGAAAGCACTATGTAAATGGTCGGCAAAGGCTTCTGCTCTTTCGATCTCAGACCGACACCAGGACCCGTCCACTTTGCGCACGGGCGAAATCTTCTTAGCAGGTCTTTTAATGTGCCTCGTGACATTCCACAGATTGTGCTGCGGGTCTCCAGGTTCCAGCTCCTTGAGGAATCTATGGAAGGAGTCCTGCCGTAGGATGGTTAGCTTGTCCTTCAGTTCCTTGGTGGCACGATTAAGTGCTGTCTTGTCCCTGGGATTGCGCGATGAAAACCAGACTCTTCTGAGGCGCCTTTTTTCGGCCACGAGGGCCGCGATTTCAGGAGACCACAAGTGCAAGTCTCTTTCAGGTGTTCTCGGGGTAGTCGGAGGAGGAGGGTTCGCAAACTCAGCAGCATTGTGCATCTCTCTGGTTAAGTTTTCGATGGCCGCATCTATGTTGCTTGGTGTGGAAAGAGGGGGATCTGAGTTCAGGGAGGAAAGCATCCAAAACGTAAACTTGGGGGCATTTGTGTGTTTCCCAGTGAGTCTTCTAGGCGGGGTTTTTCTGAGGACGGGGATGTTTAGAAGCAAGTTTACTGCGCTGTGGTCGGATAGCAGTTTATCATAGCTTGAGCATGTTATCTTAGAGTGTCCTATGCCCTTGGAGACGGCGAAGTCCAGAAGATCCGGCTGCTTTGAAGGGTCGGATGGCCAGTGTGTGGGTTCTCCAGTGGAATGGCAGTCCAGACTCTTCCGCTGCAGGTACTTGTAAAGCTTAATGCCTTTGGGGTTGTTTGTGCGGGACCCCCACCAGGAGTGTTTGGCGTTAAAGTCTCCGGCTGCTATAAAACGAGGTCCAAGGGACTCGAAGAAGTCTTGAAGGTGGGTCTCGGTTATCGAGTGTCTGGGTGGGAAGTAAACCGCACCAATGGTGATATCTCCCTGTGGGCTAGAAATCCTGGTCACGGCGCACTGAGCCCATTCCTCCTGAAACGCGGGAAGTTCCGTATACTGAATGCCACTCCTGATGAGCATAGCTGCTCCTCCGCGTGCTCTGCCAGATGGATGGTTGGCATGTAACAGATCGTATCCGCTAATTTTAAAGTAGGATCTGGGACAAAAGTGGGATTCCGAAACTAGAAGAATATCAATATTGTCTGTTTTTATGAGATGCTCTACTTCGGCTTTGCTCTTCTGCAAGCCGTTTGCGTTCCAAACTAATGGGTCTGGCTTGGGAATAATTACTATGACCGCCTTTTTCCACCTTTTGGGGATAGAATCCAAGTTTCGTAATATCATTGTAGAGATGACATAAGGTCAGAACCGTACACGGTGGGAGTTCTGTAATCATTTTTGGTGTCACCAAGTCATGTTGATTGAAAAATCGTTCAACAATAAGGAACTTTGTTTTTTGTTTTTAAACTGAATTATTTTTCGGAATTTGTTTTTCCAATATTATTTATTTTATTTTTTTTTTTTGTTACGACCTGCCCGCACTTGGGACTTGGTGGACTACGCATTTTACGGACCGTGTCGGGCTGCCAGGAGCGGAGTCCCACTGTGTCCGTTGCCCCTTTGCTGCCGTTGCTGCAGTGACTTACTTTTGCATAAGCGTTAATTGAACGCCAACTTAGAGTATGGACTGGCAGGCCCCGCCGCGTGTCATTAAGCTTGGCAAAACAATGCCATGCAAGAAGGCCCTCAAAGCAAGGAAGTGCAGCTCGAGCAGAGACTCTAGCTGGAGTTCATCTTACTCGGAGCCCAGCGAGATCAAGCGCAAGCCCGCGCGTAATAGGCAAGGAGAGAAGCCAGACGTCACGCCTAGCACCAGCGCAGCTCTGCGCAGCAAGCTGGCAAATAACCCCTTTGCCCTCCTTTCAAGCAAAGATGATGACGACGAACATGACGAACCCAAAACTGCCTCAGAGGCAGTGGCATCTGAAACGGCAGTGAAACCGAACCCGATCCTGAAAACCTTCAAGCCTCCCCCGATCTACATCCCAGACGTGACCGACATCACCGCGGTTGTCAAGATGATAACGACTCTCGTGGGTACCAAAAGGACTTCTCTTACAAAACGGAGAGAAATAATAATGTACGCGTAATGATGCCAGATAAGGAGTCCTACACAGCCCTACGCCAGCACCTCGTGGCACATAACAAAAGGCACCGCACCTTCCAACCAAAGGACGAGAGAGCATACAGGGCGGTCATCAAGGGACTTCACCACTCAACGGACCAGACTGAAATTAAGGAAGAACTCCACAAATACGGCCATACTGTGAGGGATCTGCACAATCCCATTGGCAGGAAATCCAAACAACCACTGGGGATATTTTTTGTTAACCTAGAACCAGCGAGCAACAACACAGAGGTTTTCAAAATAAAGAGGATTTGTAGGTCAGTCGTCACCGTTGAGCCCCCACTGAAGTTCAACGATGTTCCACAATGTTTCAGATGTCAAGGATTTGGACACACCCAGCGCTACTGTTTCCTGGAACATCGCTGCGTGAAATGTGGTGATTCTCATGACTCTAGGTCATGCACCAAAAAAGATGCCGAGAAAGCATGCTGTTTACATTGTCAAGCTGATCACCCTGCGTCGTACAGAGGATGTCCTGCCTACAAAAAGGCAAAGGCACAGCTATCTCCTAAAGCCAGACCCGTTGAGAGTAGCAACAAACCACCTCTCATCCAAATACCAACTATCATCAATGGTACGAGTTACAGGGACGTACTTCTTGGAAACCATGCAACACAGCCAAGGAATCGCCAACAAACCCCTCAAACCACTCCCGAAGCCCCAAATCTCAACCAGCTTGAAACGATGTTTGCCCGCATGGAAGGAACGATTGAGAGGATGATGGAAAGGTTGATCCCACAGATGCTTTCGCAGATGTTCTCGCAGATGACGCAGTTTGTAGCTCCCTTCCTCAACAAAAAGTAATGCAAATAAGGCTTAATATAGTTTTTTGGAACGCAAACGGCCTGCAGAAGAGCAAAGCCGAAGTAGAGCATCTCATAAAAACAGACAATATTGATGTTCTTCTAGTTTCGGAATCCCACTTTTGTCCCAGATCCTACTTTAAAATTAGCGGATACGATCTGTTACATGCCAACCATCCATCTGGCAGAGCACGCGGAGGAGCAGCTATGCTCATCAGGAGTGGCATTCAGTATACGGAACTTCCCGCGTTTCAGGAGGAATGGGCTCAGTGCGCCGTGACCAGGATTTCTAGCCCACAGGGAGATATCACCATTGGTGCGGTTTACTTCCCACCCAGACACTCGATAACCGAGACCCACCTTCAGGACTTCTTCGAGTCCCTTGGACCTCGTTTTATAGCAGCCGGAGACTTTAACGCCAAACACTCCTGGTGGGGGTCCCGCACAAACAACCCCAAAGGCATTAAGCTTTACAAGTACCTGCAGCGGAAGAGTCTGGACTGCCATTCCACTGGAGAACCCACACACTGGCCATCCGACCCTTCAAAGCAGCCGGATCTTCTGGACTTCGCCGTCTCCAAGGGCATAGGACACTCTAAGATAACATGCTCAAGCTATGATAAACTGCTATCCGACCACAGCGCAGTAAACTTGCTTCTAAACATCCCCGTCCTCAGAAAAACCCCGCCTAGAAGACTCACTGGGAAACACACAAATGCCCCCAAGTTTACGTTTTGGATGCTTTCCTCCCTGAACTCAGATCCCCCTCTTTCCACACCAAGCAACATAGATGCGGCCATCGAAAACTTAACCAGAGAGATGCACAATGCTGCTGAGTTTGCGAACCCTCCTCCTCCGACTACCCCGAGAACACCTGAAAGAGACTTGCACTTGTGGTCTCCTGAAATCGCGGCCCTCGTGGCCGAAAAAAGGCGCCTCAGAAGAGTCTGGTTTTCATCGCGCAATCCCAGGGACAAGACAGCACTTAATCCTGCCACCAAGGAACTGAAGGACAAGCTAACCATCCTACGGCAGGACTCCTTCCATAGATTCCTCAAGGAGCTGGAACCTGGAGACCCGCAGCACAATCTGTGGAATGTCACGAGGCACATTAAAAGACCTGCGAAGAAGATATCACCCGTGCGCAAAGTGGACGGGTCTTGGTATCGGTCTGAGGTCGAAAGAGCAGAAGCCTTTGCCGACCATTTACATAGTGCTTTCTCACCTTTCGATAGATGCACTGCCGAAGAGAGAGCTGCCATCATAAGGTTCGTAGAGAGCCCAAGTGCTCCTGGCACGCCAATACAGCCCGTCGAACCAGAAGAGATTGTGCAGGAGATCGCCTCCTTAAAAAATGGCAAGTCACCAGGTCCTGACCGAATTGATGCAACAGCACTGAAAATGTTGCCCCTAATCTGTTCCCAAAGGCTGGCTAACATCTTTAACAGCTGCCTCCGTCTAGGGTACTTCCCGAAAGTGTGGAAGCGTGCTGAAATAATTGTCCTCCTCAAGCCTGGAAAACCTGAAGCCAATCTAGCATCGTATCGTCCGATTAGTTTGCTGGCAATCCTGTCTAAAATACTTGAAAGAATATTTTTACGTAGAGTACTGCCAGTTTTGGACGAGGCCGGACTGATCCCTGATCACCAGTTTGGATTCAGACGCCTTCATGGAACACCAGAGCAATGCCACCGGCTTGTTGAGTGCATACTAGAGGCCTTCGAAAAGAAGAAGTACTGCTGCGCCGTTATGTTGGATGTTAAACAGGCGTTTGACAGAGTCTGGCACCCTGGACTCCTGTTTAAAATTAAATCCAACCTTCCAAGTTCCCACTTCGCCTTCCTCAAATCGTACACAGAGGAAAGAGAATTCCGAGTGAGATGCGGATCATCAATCAGCACGCCTAGGCCTATAAGAGCAGGAGTACCTCAAGGCAGTGTTCTTGGACCCATCTTATACACACTCTACACAGCGGACCTTCCCATCACCCCCTCTCGGAACCTCACAGTAGCTACATACGCGGACGACACCGCGTTCCTAGCCTCCGCCAAGAATCCGCAGGATGCATCAGCCATCATACAAAGACAACTGGATGCTCTAGATCCATGGCTGAAACGATGGAACATCGTGGTAAACGCGGAGAAATCCTCCCACACAACCTTCGCATTACGCAGGGGGGGATTGCCCCCCCGTCACACTCAACGGGGAAACCATTCCAACGAATGACACTCCCAAATATCTAGGGCTGACCCTGGACCGCAGGCTCACATGGCGTCCACACCTAATCAACAAGCGCAACCAGGCCGACCTACGACTCAGGCAACTTCACTGGCTCCTGGGCAGAAGATCCAAGCTCAGGGAAAAATTCAAACTACTCACATACAACGTAGTGCTGAAGCCAATCTGGACCTATGGGATTCAGTTGTGGGGCACGGCAAGCTATTCCAACCGCATCAGAATACAGCGGTTTCAGAATAAATGTCTGAGAACATTATCTAACGCTCATCCGTACCACGAGAACGCAATTATCCACAAAGAGCTTGGAATTCCTTCGGTAGCAGAGGAGATCACCAGACACAGTGAAAGATATACAAAAAGACTGGACAATTACCCCAACCACCTGGCCATCAAGCTCCTAGAAAACAGCCAATCCCAAAGACGCCTGAAAAGGAAACACCCGCTTGATCTCCCCCAACAATAGACACCTAAGTCAGACTCATATTATGTACATTCCTTGTACCCCCTTAAGTTAAGGTCACCGCCAAATCATTTAATGATTGTCCATTCGGACAGATTTTAAATATAAAATAAGAATGATAACAAAAAAAAAGAAAAAAAACCAAGTCATGTCCAGTTGATTTTTGTGCTTAAGATATTTTATGGTAGACAAACTAGGCAAGCTTCTTCATTTCGTTGAAAAAATCTTATATTTTCAATAACTGCAATGTCCGATCGGCATAATTAAGGTACCAATTAAGTGAATTGTTTTTTTCCCGCATGCATCCCAAGTTCTTCAAAACTAAAGTACATGTTTAATTATATTGAAATAAAATTATGGAATTTAAATAATATCTTTTAATATTATTTTAATTTATTTAACAAAAATGACATAATTGTCGAGCCACAAGGCCGGTGATTAGAGAGGAAGTAAACTCTCCAACCAAATCTTCATAAGAAGACTGGCCCCCACAACTACAGTACCACTGCAAAATTTCAGGATAGCAGCTAACGCCGCTAGACTACACTTCAACCTGCCACGCCTCCTACATCGACGCGGGACCAGATAACTTATTTTGCATTAGTCCTTCCAACCAGACTCGGTCAAATGCTTGTTGAACATCTAAGAATATCACTGAGCAGTATCCCCTGTGCTCAAAAGTGGTACGAATTTGTTTTGTGATGCGATTGACCTGTTCGATCGTTCCAAGATTTTTGCGAAAGCCAAATTGATGCGATGGTATTGTATTCTGTGTTTTTAGGTAGGGAGTTAGTTGCTTTAAAATACCTTTTCAAAAAGTTTCGAGAGCCACGCTAGAAGACTAATGGGTCTGTAGGATGAGGGTTGTGTCTTTGCCTGGCTTGGGAATAATTACTATGACCGCCTTTTTCCACCTTTTGGGGATAGAATCCAAGTTTCGTAATAGCATTGTAGAGATGACATAAGGTCAGAACCGTACACGGTGGGAGTTCTGTAATCATTTTTGGTGTCACCAAGTCATGTCCAGGTGATTTTTTGTGCTTAAGATATTTTATGGTAGACAAACTAGGCAAGCTTCTTCATTTCGTTGAAAAAATCTTATATTTTCAATAACTGCAATGTCCGATCGGCATAATTAAGGTACCAATTAAGTGAATTGTTTTTTTCCCACATGCATCCCAAGTTCTTCAAAACTAAAGTACATGTTTAATTATATTGAAATAAAATTATGGAATTTAAATAATATCTTTTAATATTATTTTAATTTATTTAACAAAAATGACATAATTGTCGAGCAACAAGGCCGGTGATTAGAGAGGAAGTAAACTCTCCAACCAAATCTTCATAAGAAGACTGGCCCCCACAACTACAGTACCACTGCAAAATTTCAGGATAGCAGCTAACGCCGCTAGACTACACTTCAACCTGCCACGCCTCCTACATCGACGCGGGACCAGATAACTTATTTTGCATTAGTCCTTCCAACCAGACTCGGTCAAATGCTTGTTGAACATCTAAGAATATCACTGAGCAGTATCCCCTGTGCTCAAAAGTGGTACGAATTTGTTTTGTGATGCGATTGACCTGTTCGATCGTTCCAAGATTTTTGCGAAAGCCAAATTGATGCGATGGTATTGTATTCTGTGTTTTTAGGTAGGGAGTTAGTTGCTTTAAAAATGCCTTTTCAAAAAGTTTCGAGATGCACGCTAGAAGACTTATGGGTCTGTAGGATGAGGGTTGTGTCTTTGCCTGGCTTGGGAATAATTACTATGACCGCCTTTTCCCACCTTTTCGGGATAGAATCCAAGTTTCGTAATAGCATTGTAGAGATGACATAAGGTCAGAACCGTACACGGTGGGAGTTCTGTAATCATTTTTGGTGTCACCAAGTCATGTCCAGGTGATTTTTTGTGCTTAAGATATTTTATGGTAGACAAACTAGGCAAGCTTCTTCATTTCGTTGAAAAAAACTGCAATGTCCGATCGGCATAATTCAGGTACCAATTAAGTGAATTGTTTTTTTCCCACATGCATCCCAAGTTCTTCAAAACTAAAATACATGTTTAATTATATTGAAATAAAATTATGGAATTTAAATAATATCTTTTAATATTATTTTAATTTATTTAACAAAAATGATATAATTTCCGAGCCATAAGGCCGGTGATTAGAGAGGAAGTAAACTCTCCAACCAAATCTTCATAAGAAGACTGGCCCCCACAACTGCAGTACCACTGCAAAATTTCAGGATAGCAGCTAACGCCGCTAGACTACACTTCAACCTGCTACGCCTCACACATCGACGCGGGACCAGATAACTTATTTTGCATTAGTCCTTCCAACCAGACTCGGTCAAATGCTTGTTGAACATCTAAGAATATCACTGAGCAGTATCCCCTGTGCTCAAAAGTGGTACGAATTTGTTTTGTGATGCGATTGACCTGTTCGATCGTTCCAAGATTTTTGCGAAAGCCAAATTGATGCGATGGTATTGTATTCTGTGTTTTTAGGTAGGGAGTTAGTTGCTTTAAAAATGCCTTTTCAAAAAGTTTCGAGATGCACGCTAGAAGACTTATGGGTCTGTAGGATGAGGGTTGTGTCTTTGCCTGGCTTGGGAATAATTACTATGACCGCCTTTTCCCACCTTTTCGGGATAGAATCCAAGTTTCGTAATAGCATTGTAGAGATGACATAAGGTCAGAACTGTACACGGTGGGAGTTCTGTAATCATTTTTGGTGTCACCAAGTCATGTCCAGGTGATTTTTTGTGCTTAAGATATTTTATGGTAGACAAACTAGGCAAGCTTCTTCATTTCGTTGAAAAAATCTCATATTTTCAATAACTGCAATGTCCGATCGGCATAATTGAGGTACCAATTAAGTGAATTGTTTTTTTCCCGCATGCATCCCAAGTTCTCCAAAACTAAAATACATGTTTAAATATATCGAAATAAAATTATGGAATTTAAACAATATCTTTTAATATTATTTTAATTTATTTAACAAAAATGACTTAATTGCCGAGCCATAAGACCGGTGATTAGAGAGGAAGTAAACTCTCCAACCAAATCTTCATAAAAAGACTGGCCCCCACAACTGCAGTACCACTGCAAAATTTCAGGATAGCAGCTAACGCCGCTAGACTACACTTCAACCTGCCACGCCCCCTACATCGACGCGGGACAGGACAACTTATTTTGCATTAGTCCTTCCAACCAGACTCGGTCAAATGCTTGTTGAACATCTAAGAATATCACTGAGCAGTATCCCCTGTGCTCAAAAGTGGTACGAATTTGTTTTGTGATGCGATTGACCTGTTCGATCGTTCCAAGATTTTTGCGAAAGCCAAATTGATGCGATGGTATTGTATTCTGTGTTTTTAGGTAGGGAGTTAGTTGCTTTAAAATACCTTTTCAAAAAGTTTCGAGAGGCACGCTAGAAGACTAATGGGTCTGTAGGATGAGGGTTGTGTCTTTGCCTGGCTTGGGAATAATTACTATGACCGCCTTTTCCCACCTTTTCGGGATAGAATCCAAGTTTCGTAATAGCATTGTAGAGATGACATAAGGTCAGGAGTTCTGCAATCATTTTTGGTGTCACCAAGTCATGTCCAGGTGCTTAAGATATTTTATGGTAGACAAACTAGGCAAGCTTCTTCATTTCGATGAAAAAATCTCATATTTTCAATAACTGGAATGTCCGATCAGCATAATTGAGGTAGCAATCGAAGCGAATTTCGCATCTTTTATCTGATGTCTTAAATGTTCCGAATACCACCAATTAAGTGAATTGTTTTTTTTTCCTCAAGCATCCCAAGTTCTCCAAAAATAAAATACATGTTTAATTATATTGAAATAAAATTATGGAATTTAAATAATATCTTTTAATATTATTTTAATTTATTTAACAAAAATGACTTAATTGCCTAGCCACAAGGCCGGTGATTAGAGAGGAAGTAAACTCTCCAACCAAATCTTCATAAGAAGACTGGCCCCCACAACTACAGTACCACTGCAAAATTTCAGGATAGCAGCTAACGCCGCTAGACTACACTTCAACCTGCCACGCCTCCTACATCGACGCGGGACCAGATAACTTATTTTGCATTAGTCCTTCCAACCAGACTCGGTCAAATGCTTGTTGAACATCTAAGAATATCACTGAGCAGTATCCCCTGTGCTCAAAAGTGGTACGAATTTGTTTTGTGATGCGATTGACCTGTTCGATCGTTCCAAGATTTTTGCGAAAGCCAAATTGATGCGATGGTATTGTATTCTGTGTTTTTAGGTAGGGAGTTAGTTGCTTTAAAAATACCTTTTCAAAAAGTTTCGAGAGGCACGTTAGAAGACTAATGGGTCTGTAGGATGAGGGTTGTGTCTTTGCCTGGCATGGAAATAATTACTATGACCGCCTTTTCCACCTTTTCGGGATAGAATCCAAGTTTCGTAATAGCATTGTAGAGATGACATAAGGTCAGAACCGTACACGGTGGGAGTTCTGTAATCATTTTTGGTGTCACCAAGTCATGTCCAGGTGATTTTTTGTGCTTAAAATATTTTATGGTAGACAAACTAGGCAAGCTTCTTCATTTCGTTGAAAAAATCTCATATTTTCAATAATTGGAATTTCCGATCGGCATAATTGAGGTACCAATCGAAGCGAATTTCGCATCTTTTATCTGATGTCTTAAATGTCCCGAATACCACCAATGAAGTGAATTGTTTTTTTCCCGCATGCATCCCAAGTTCTCCAAAACTAAAATATATGTTTAATTATATTGAAATAAAATTATGGAATTTAAATAATATCTTTAAATATTATTTTAATTTATTTAACAAAAATTTAACAATGATCTGCTAAATATAAATATCACTACAATATAACTATTCTGAGAGGTATTCTAAGATTTTTAATTTACTAACATTAAGAGAGAGTTCAGGGGATAAAGTATGAGATAAGAGGTTATAGTTTTTACAAATAGTGGAAAAGGGATCGTGTTCAGAGTATTTGGATCTGCAAATAGGTAACCATAGGGGTCGGAAGGACCGAGTTTTCCTATTAGGAAATTATTATAAGCGGTACACTGCGATGGAATGTCATAAGTTTGCATTTAGAGCAGTTTAGGAACAGAAGATTGCTTGAGCACCACAAATAGAGTTCCTCAAGGACTAATTGTAGATGCATGTGCAGGAAATGTTCCGAGAAGGAATATCATAACTTGACATCATCCGCATACATAAGCGTAGAGGCATAACTTATCACATTGGGAAGATCGTTCACAAAGAGTATAAACAACAGTGGTCCTAGATGACTACCCTGCTGGACACTCGATGAGACATGGATGACCTTCGACTTGGTAGATTATGCGTTTGCATGCATGTTGCAGCTGCGATGTAATGAGTTTCTCAAGAAGCTTGGGTATTGTAGAAAGCTTAGCAATGCCGCGGAAGCCTTAGAGCCTTTTTTAATGAATTGGAATAAGGTATGATTTATTCCATAATTTAGGTAGGGAAGTTTGCTCAAAGGATTGGTTAAACAGTATAGTAAGACGTAAGGCGAGAAGATCGGAGGACCTTCTGAGGATGCAAATAGGTACGTTGTCTGGGCCTGGTGAAAATGAGATTTTGATTTATGAAAGAGCCGTAAACACATCGTGACAGTGGAATTTAAAAAGGGAAATTTTATTTATGTAGGGTAAATGATATGGATAGTTAGAGGAGGGATCAAATGAATCAGATGAGTAAGTTGATTGAAAAAATGACGCAAAAAGCAAATTAGCAATACCGAGATGTAAAGAGTCGGAAGTATTATTATTTGAGAGGGAAGGGGAGAAAAGATTGGATTTACATTATTTAAAAAGAGCGGGGATCATTTCAAAAATTGAGTTTTCATTTTGAAGTATAATTTTTATTTAGTTTATTGTTAAGGTCAACAAACTGGTTGCGGATTAGAAGGTAATTAAAAAAGATGTAACAAGGTTGGACACTTTAAAGACTTTTTCTAAGCTCTAGATTTCATAATTTTAAGGAGAGAGAATGCTTATCAAACCATGGAGGCTTTGACGTTGATAGAGTCAATGTTTCAGGAACAGATTTATTTATGGCGATATGAATTACTTTATAAAAAGAATCTGTAGCATCATCCATATTGCTGAAATTAGAAAGATAACTCCAGTCAATATTAGTCAGGTGATTTCTCAGGTCACAATCGTTGGTTTTTTAAAGCATTTTTGACGAGGCTACTCGCTATTACTGGGGGACTTCAGGAGAGTCAATAATTAGCGAGACTAAGAGTGTTGGATGTTGAGAGTCCTCAGGAGTAGATAAGGGATGAGACCTTGCTATTGTGGCAGAGAAGGTAGTATAAGACAAAATGAGGTCAAGCGACCTGCCACGGGAGTTCCTTATAGGGTTCAGTTGGAAAACGGCAGAGTCGGCTAAGCCATCAAGGAAGTCATTTTGGTTAGTGGGTAACATGGAGTTATCATCGTCCGAGTTGATCCATGAAATGAGGGGCAAATGGAAATCCCCCATTAATAGAGTAAGATCAGCATCATTTAGCAGAGACAAAACTGATTTAATGGCAGTTAGGTTGTGCATATAAATGATTGCATTACACAGAGGAGGAATGTAGGAACAAGTAATGAAAAGGTTAAAGGACTCAGAATGAATTTTAACGGCTAAAAATTCAATTCCGAAAGTATTAGTAATAGTGATACGATCCAATGAGTAAATGTTGTTTACGGCAATCAGAACGCCACCACCAAAGGTTGGGCGATCTTCCCGAAATACAGTGTACTTCGAAACAAAAAGTTCATTGTCTATGACAGAGAAGTTCAGCCAGGTTTCTGTTAGCACAATAGCATCAAAGTCGAATAATGCACTATTAGTAAAGAATAGGTTTAGTTTACCAAGAATACTGCGAACGTTTTGGTGACAAAAAGAAAAAATCATGTTGCTTAGTTTTTTGAAATAGCAACTGGACTCGAACCTTGAGAATCTCTCTAAGGCTTTAGCAAGGGAAGCATCTGGTAAAGTTATTTTAAATGAAGATATGCTACGTTTATGTTTGAAATTAACTTTGTTCACAAAAAGATCTGAGGGAGCTATACTAAGATTAATTGAAAAGTGACACCTATCGTCATCTGCAGTGGCGTTTTGATTTGTCCATCAACTATTTTAATTAGACTTGCACAGAAAATTTTTAATTCTTCGGCTATACAAATATATACATTTATTGTGACATATCCAAATTTCCATGAATACTATATTTCCTCCAATACATTTCGTTTAACCTAACAACCCACTGTAATTGTATCACGCAATGTAATCCAAGATCAGCATATTCAATGCGCACCATAAGTTCATAAACATTTCTCATGCCCGATCAGATATAAACATAAGCATCCACTTGCGCGCTCCCATAATTAGCCAGACGAAAACTCAAGTTTCGGCGCACCAAAAAGAAATTCCCATAAGCAGCCAAAAAACAAAATTCTAAAAGTCATATTTCGGTACCCAGGCATTTCGGCACCAAGAAAAGTCATAAACATATTGGATGCAAAGAAAACCCTTGAAATGCCTGAACAAATTTTATGGGTCAAAACTAACTCACTCTATTCGGAAAGCTTACCAAAATTCACTCAATAAATTTACAGCTTCACAAAATATTTACGTAATAAATTAAAGGCTTGGCACCGAGGCTTGACCGCCAGATCAGTTAAAATATAAGTTCGAGTTAAGATTTGTCGCTACGTTTGTAAACACCCAACCTCCCGTCTTCGGATCTAATAAAGATTAAAAACATATATAATATGTTATACCCCGGAGTTGTAATTATATAAATATACGTCGTGTCGTTTGACACCTTCATGGACGACGTCCACAGGGATGTTTTTTAATGTTATGTTTAGAGAAATAGATAAGGATAAAGTATAAAATTATAAATTCCAATAAACATTTTTTACCCTCAATAATTCTAAGCCAAATTAGTATTCTAGCTTATTTATGTTATGACAGCTGTATATTATTATTTACGCCTTATTTAATGTATTACCTGTACATCGTCCTGTAATATGTAGGATGGTGAAGAAATGAAGTATTGGCACATCGGTGGTTACCGCGAATGTCATCATCGATATCCAAAACGTTGGCCAGAAGTGATTTGGATGATCTAGAAATGTATGTTGAAATTATATACTTCTTGAAAGTGGTTGTCTACCTCTCTTTAAGATCAACATTTTTTATGTGCAGTTTTTTGTCATCAGGGCTTGATGTTGGTGGTGGCGGTGGGCATTCATAACCAACCTGTCCTGGCCTTTGCATGCGCAAAATGCAAGGTAACCAATAAAGGAATATTACTCTTATCTATGTTAAACGTATTTTAATTGGGCAATGTAAGTATCATTAATATCGACAGGCAGTTTTATTATTTTGAAGTTTTAGTTAGGTATTTTAAAAATTTTTAATTTTATATAATTTTAATTAATTTTTATTAAATAGAAGAGTTTACATTTTTTTTAAATTTATTTAAAATTTTTTTTTGTATTGTTGAATAATCAGATTAAGATGCAGAATCATTATTTTTTTTAAAAGGACTCAAAAGTTATATTTATTTAAAATTAATTTGATTTTAGAATTTTCAATAATTTTGGAATATGCAATGTTTTATGAAAAACAGATAATTTATTTTAGTGTACATACAATTTTTATAATAAATGTCATTTAAATTTAAAGGAAGATAGTTATTAAAAAGTCATTTGAAGAGGCAAGTTGAGTTGAGTTTAATTGTAAGCGTTGAAAGAAGTTGAGTTCCCGGTTCACATTGATGTGGTTGTGGTTGACCAGAGTTTGTGAAAAAATAAAAAATGTTGTGTTAATATTGGTATAGTTTTTGGCAGTTTTTTTCTAAATGTTGTTTAAAATATAATGATGCCAAATAAATTTTGAAAAATAAAAATTGGAACAAAAATTTAAGCGAGGAAAGACAGCTTTGACCGGAGAAAAATACTTGAAGATCTAAAAAAATAAAAAATATAGAATAAGTAAAAGAAAATATGTTCTTAGTCTTTCTTGAACCCACTAATTTTTATTTTAAAGTCAGACAACACTACTTTTAAGATATACAAAGTCCTGAGCGTGGCGCGTACCATTTTGTCAAAACATGCTACCACAGTGTTCTCAAAGATCACAAAAACCGTACATCTTTAGGATTTCCCAAGCTTGTGTGAGCACGGCTCCCAGTATCTCCCTGTTTCCACGGGTTGATTTCGCCTTGAGAAAAGTAAAGACTTCTTTCAAAATCGCGTTTATATTTAGAAGGCAGATACTGACAAAACTTGAATTTATATTTACTCTCGCTTATTTAATTAGAAAGCAGATATCAATATCTTGAAAAATAAAAAATTTTACCCGATTGTTTCAATGGTTGCTATAGAATGCTATAGAATGCTATATATTTCTACCCAATTTGTTTTATAATTTACAATTTGTTTAATTACAACACGGTCATCGTATCTGTGAAAAAAAACAGACTTCGTTTTACGATTACACCAGCCAACGTGCTGTCCTGCAAAAAATACACATCAGAATCTCTTTGTTGAGATGACGAAAAGTGAGTAAGGTGATCGTTTCTTTTTTCATCAAAAATTGTAATTCTGTACACAAAATATGAAGGTGTTGAATAGAAAAAATTTAAAAAAAATTTTAATTGTGTAAGAAAATTTGAGTTGTTTTTGCGCACAAATGTATGTGGGGGGAAAAAACGAACAGTATGGATGGCCAAGTTATATAAAGATAAATCTCACTAAAAAAAATACAAACACCAAATTAGACGCCGTTTCCGACAAAAACAATCTTGTACTGTTTTCTATGTACGAGGTCTGTTCAAAAAGAATAGAAAAAGTTGTGAGCACAGTTTTCTTCGATTGCAGGACAATGATGCATCATGAGTTCTTGCACGAGCAATCCGCTAGAACCGCCCGGATTTGTAAAAACAAAAAAACGCTGTTTTCACCATGATAAAGTCCTTTTGATCAATCGCTTGTGCCCGAATTTTTGTCCAAAAAGCCACCCCTACCTACAGTGAGTATCAAATCTTATCAACTTCTTCAAACTCACTCTGTAATAATCGCATTTCGGTAAGGTCATTTATTTTAGAAAGTTAAATAAAAAAATATCGGCGACACCTTAAAAGATGATTTGAAAGAGAAGATTTGTTGCATGCTTATATAGATCACAAAACCCAAACACTTGCGGTTACATCAAAAAATACAGATGACAAAATTCTTTTGGGAATTTTTTTTGGCTTCCTTTAGTCGACCTTTAAGATTACGTTTCGTGACTATGACTTGATGCAACTTTCAGGCATGAGTATACTGTTACGTACGAATTTCTCTACTAGACCTCTAACCAGAATTCCAGTTCTTATAGTCCAAAAACAAAAACTATTTATTCAGAGTATTTTAGGTAAACTTCCTTAGTTCTAGCGCATTATTTGATTTCGGTGCTATTTCTTTGACCGAAACCTGGATACATTCTACTGTCTCAGACCAACAAATTCTTGTATATAGTTTTTCGATATAAAAATCGAAATTTCATCATTTAGTAGAGGTGATCTCGTTGGTATAAAACATTATTTCTTCTTCGAGTTGTTTTCATTTTACAATGGTTTCGAATTTATTGCCCATGGGCACCGTCAGTATCATTTTGACATGTTCGTACATTTCGCCACGATCTTGGTGTATTTATTTGAACCACCTATCTGGAATTTGTTCTGGACTGTCCTGTTATCTGTTATCTGTGAATCTGTTATATTCAACACGATCGTATTGATGGCCTAACTGAACTTGGGTCACTTGGGTTAACTCTGTAAAAAACCATCCTGATATAATGCTATATATAATTTCTGTTAGTGATGAAGCTCAGATATATCCCTCAATGAAGCTAATTTAAATTTTTAATCACGTATATTTGAGTCATGGCATTTAAAAAATCTTTTAAAAAATTTTAAGTTCGGGGTTCAATGGCGTTGCTGTTCGTATGCTGACGCGCGAAGACGTGTTTTCATCGAGCTCCGCATATAATCTATAGATTTAAGTGAAGTGAATGGTCATTAATAAAAGACAAATAAACAAATCGAAAGCGAAAGCGACGCTACGTGCAATGCACCATCGCTCGAATACATATTCTGCTTTTGAAATAATATGAACAAAAGTTTTAAACAATTAAATAAATATAAAAAGAACTAAGATCCAGAACGAGACTCGCGCTCAGCGACAATGTGAGCAAGGCGATCGCCGGCTCTCATTGCAACGAAACAACATGTAATTATCTTACGTCTCCGCGACACCTGAAGACAGAGAGCGGTCAATCATCCATATCTCGAAACATTTAGTTATGGCATCAAATCAAGAAAGAGCACGTTCTTGCTCTCCCTCATTAATAGTCTAGTCACAAAACCAGCAATCACCAAATACTTGCGAAATCTCTCTGCGCCTACCTACGGTGACCAGTACAGTGACAATAACAACCACTGCAACTGCAATCAGAACTAAAATTGGAACGGCATCGTCAGCTTGCTCCATTTCGTCGACGCAAGCTTTCTCACTCACTGAACCGATTAAAACGAAAAAAAAACACAACATAATGGTTCAGCTGTATCATCAATCAAAAAGCAAACCAAAAAGTAAACAAGAACGTCGGGTCGAGCATACAGACTGGAATGGGTCGCTACATAACTATTAAAAGAAAACTTAGCCCCCAAAAGTACACAAATCAGCCAACAGAAAACAAGTCAAAAATTACACGCGACAAAACTAACATGCTCACTAATATAGCGCCATCAAACACCAAAAGATTTGAGCTGCTGGCAAATTCTACTGGTGAAAATATACAACCGGGAAAGTCACCTAAAGGCGAACCTAAGAAGTGTAAGCCTCCTTCAAGATACATTCGCGAAAAAAACTCAAGTGCATTAGTGAACAAAATAGCCGCATTAATAATAAAAAACTCATTCTACGTAATCTCTTTAAGAGAAGGAAAAATAAATGAAACAAAGGTTTAAACTAAAACCGCGGATAGTCATCGTCTAATAACCAAATTCTTGGATGAAGCAGGAAAAACTCTTATACGTACCAAATAAAAAGCGCAAGGGGCCTACAGGATGTTCTCAAAGGGATTGAGGCAACTGTTTCGACCACTTAAATCATAGAAGCGCTTAAGGAAAAGTATTTCAATGCAAAAATGGTCATGAACACATTAAACAAAAATAAGGAACCAGAACCAATGAACCAATTCAACATCGAGTTGGAGCCAGAGACAGACACTGAAAAAAATGAAGTTCACCCAAACTACAAGCTACAGCTTCTACTGCATCGGTGTATTACAGTGGAAGAGCCACACAAGGTCAATCGTCCAGTGCAGTGCACTAACTTCCAAGAATATGGCCATACTAAGGCTTACTGTATGCTGAAATCTATTTGCGTAGTTTGTAGTGAAACTCATAGCACGACGGACTGCTATAAGAACAAGGAAGACATCTCTGCAAAAATGTGCAGACACTGCGGCGAAAGTCACACAGCGAACTGGTGTAGCTGTAAAGTGTACAAGGAACTAAAGAGCCGCCTTAACAAACGTGAAGAATCAATCCGCGCCCAAACCACCCACATAAGGCATACTCCGCCACAACCGTGTCCGTCTTACATGGCACACAGGGCTATGTGACAAATGGCGTTTCACGCACAAACTCGAACTTGCTCAGTTCTTAGCCGAAAAAAATATTGACGTCATGCTCCTCTCCGAGACACATCTAACTGACAAGCACAACGTTATGCTCCAAACCATCCGGACAGCAAAGCCCACCGCGGCACCTGTACTTATCAGAAGTCGTATTAAACACCACCTATATAATAGAACAGAAATGGACTATGTGCAATCCACTTCCATAAGCATGCAATCCACCAGCGGCCCCGCCACTCTGGCCGCAGTCTACTGCCCACCTCGTTTTGTAGTTTCTGAGGACCAATTTTTCAACTCACTCGGTGAGCGATTCATAGCGGCCGGTGACTACAATGCCAAGCATACGTACTTTTGAACCCAAAGGGCAAACAACTCTACAACGCGCTCATCAAGTCACGAAACAAGCTCGATTACCTGACTCCGGGTAGGCCTACATACTGGCCAGCACTTCCAAATAAGCTTCCGGACCTCATTGACTTTACAATAATAAGAAAGATCCCAAGAAATATTATTACGGCCGAGTTACTTGCAGAACTATCATCAGATCCCTCTCCAGTTCTACTTACTGTCAGGCATCGAACATATAAGTTAACGCAAGTTGCACTTGCATCAGGGTTCTCGGCACTCGTTGCCGCATACCTCACCTTAATATAACAGCCAACCTGCTGTGGTTCTCCAAATAACAGTCAAGAGGGTTCAAGTTTGTAATTAGTTTTATTTTAAGATTTAATTAGTAAGCTGCTAGCGGTTCCGTTATGTGTCCGTCGAAAACTGGCGGGAAAACTTGAAGACGCAGCAGCGGAATTCGAGGGTTGAAAAGTGAACTGATCCGGGCGAGCGTGCGTAAAGAAGTGTGAGAGAGCGGCCGAGCGCAAGTGTAGCGGGTGGCTCTCTCTTCCAGTGCAGTGCAGTGCAGTGCAGCCCACTCTTTGGCAATATTGCCAAATATGGTAATATTTTCCTTTTCGAATTGATGCTGCTCTCACCAGCGCTCGGCTCTCGTGCTTTCGCGCCTCGTCAGCAGGCGACTTGGGGCGAGGGGCCACCCCACATAGCTGCTGGGCAAGGCGGGGGACGAAGTCAGCGAACTGTGGTGGGATAGAGTGACCGTAAAGTGGCGTAATCGGTGGAAGCGCGTGTGAGCCAGGCCGGTGGGAGGGGTGTGACGAAGAGCGCAAGAAGAGGGTTCATAACTCCTCCCCCCTCAAGATCTGCGTCCCGCAGATTAGTGAGCCTTGTTCAGCTCGGTTTGGCCCAATGCTTCTAAGTTTGCAGCAATCTCGCGGACATCGGGCATGCC
Organism: Drosophila vallismaia; assembly: GCA_035047325.1. Taxonomy (NCBI): domain Eukaryota; kingdom Metazoa; phylum Arthropoda; class Insecta; order Diptera; family Drosophilidae; genus Drosophila; species Drosophila vallismaia. Next base: position 451,000 of record JAWNPU010000011.1, on the reverse strand, counting down.
TTTGGTGGACATCAGCTTCTTCCATAGGAAATAAAAGCCTAGGAATATGCAGATTGCGAGTGCCGCCTCGGTGAGAAAAGAGGCTAGTAGCTCACTCGCCACGTTGGTCATCTTTTCCAAATTCTTCATGCTCACGTCGTGGACGTATTCCAGGGAAAGTTGAAAGTTGCTGGCCGTTATGTGGCTCAACACGGCCGGCATCGCCATTAGATGACTGACCGAGTAACTGGAATAGTTTTGGCCGTTGACCATTATCGTCTCATTGTCAAATTGGATGATAAAGGAGCCGATCAGGTCGTAGTTCTTTGCAGCCGTTCTTAGAGTTCCGTTGACGTTGTTTAGCTGCTCGACAGATTCGTGTGTTGCATCGAACAAGCGCGCGTTTATCCTTAATTGTTGGTCGCTGTTCCTCGAAGTCGTCGCTTGCGCGGCCAAGACGGCGTTCCAATCAGCAGCATCTGGAGATCCAGCTACCCATTTCCAAGCCGACCCCAGCCAGTCCAGTGAGCGGGATTTGCTACGCATGCAGAAATTGAGCTTACAAAAAGACAATTCGTAAGTATCTGGTCGTTTAAGTTGTTCTAAGACTACATAGTGTGTGGGGGTACGGTACATTTTGTGTACTTATATTTTTATTTTTTTATATCTCTTATTTCTTATTTCTTATAATCTGTATTTTTTTTATATTTTTTTTGTATTTCTTAATTCATTTCTTATTTATATTTTTTTATATAGTTTAATAAAATCTTGATATCGTCAGTGTGTGTTAAATTAGGGTATGCATGGGTGGAATATTTCATTAGCTGCCACAACTCACTTTTATTACTTTTGTTATTCTTTTTCGCGTTTCTTTTTTATATGTGAAAACCACGTCTCAATTTCTTAGATCAGATTTGTGGAAAATTTTTCCTGATCTGGTTTTAACTGTTACCTTGTTGTCTTCCTGCACCTTTTCGCATCTGAACCTCGCTTTTTCCTTTGTTTTTATTTGCTTATTTGCAACAAAAACTTCCTGTCCCGGCTTATAAGACTTTGGCTCGTCCCTATTTTTATTCTGAGCCATATTACCTCTAATTTGCTTATGCTCAATTAAGCCCCTGATGTCCTCTAAAGTCTGCCGCCGGAAATCTGTCAGGCCCTGATAGTTTACCCTTGACGAGCGGTCGAAAAAAACGTCTGCTGGTTTTCGATTCGTTACCGAGTGAACGGAAGTGTTGTAGCGGTCCACTGCTATGTGTACCAGCTCAACGGGTTTGAAGGTAGGGAGCTCATCTTTAAGACAACGATAAATTTCTAGGAACGTAGAGTGGAATCTCTCGACTTGACCATTTACTTCACTCTTCTGGGTTGGAGCATAGTACAGATCGATATCTAGGGACCGAAGATAGTTGAGCACTGTGGGGCATAACAACCCTCGCTCGTTATCCGAAACCAAGACCTTAGGGGCGGTGAAGTAATGTAGGGCCTCCACCAAAGTTTCTCGCAAATGCACGGATGCTTTTGACTGCAGGTGGAAAAGTTTGGCAAACTTGCTAAATTTGTCAATACAACTTAGGTATAACCTTTTTTCGAGCGCAAAAATGTCGATGTGAAGTATTTCACATGGGTAGTTAGGAATTGGCGTAGGTTGTAGGTTTGGTTTGTTAGGGTGTCTCTCATATTTGTAGAGTTTGCAACACTGGCATGAGGAAGTTTGTAGACGGATCGTACTGGACATCCGTGGGAAATAACATTTTTCCAAAAGTTGGAGGCGAATCTCCGTAGGGCCCCTATGTGCTCTACGGTGTTCTTTTTCAATTATTTCGCAAATTTCCTCTGCGCCAGACACGTCCACCACTAGGCGCTGCGTTATTCGAATTTTGTATAAAAGAAAATTCGCTAAGCAGATGGACTGAAAGCTTTGCAAATGTGCTTCCGGGATTTTGACGCCGTTAATTATTACAGGTCGTAGATATGATTGTAACGAGTTGGTTAAATCGGCAAGTGATCCGTCTTTGAGAGGAATCAGATGGCGAGTATAACCTGGGAACGGGTGCTCGCATAGGTATTCCGACCTGGTTGTGTCAAAAATGAGTTGGTTCCTGAAAACGTTGATTGGAGATTCAACGTGGGGCATCAATCGTGAACTGTCGTGTGAAGCGCTATGGACAGTAGCCAAAGACTGCATATCATCCTCTGGATTAGCATCTAAATCGGTGCTCAACTGGTTAAGCTGAGGCGGAATGCGTGAAAGCGCGTCAGCCACCACATTAGATTTTCCAGGTTTATAGATGAGTTCGCAGTTGTATTCCTCTATACGAGCCTTCCAGCGTTTTAGCTTCGCATTGAAGTTTCTGTTGCCCAGGGCAAACGTCAGAGGTTGATGGTCAGTATATACTTTAATACCACCAGCGCCATATAAGTAAGCCCGAAGATTATCCAATGACCAAATTATCGCGAGCATTTCTTTTTCGATTGTAGCGTAGTTTTCCTCCGTCTTATTTAATGAACGGGAAATGTACGCTATCGGCCTATCTCTGCCCTGGTCATCCTGTGAGAGGACAGCTCCGATGGCCCAGTTAGAAGCGTCCGTGGTTAGATGAAATGGTTTAGTGAAACATGGGAACGCCAGTATTTCAGAAGAAGAGAGAATTGACTTTAAATCATTAAAAGACTGTAGAGCCGTCTCGTCTAATGTAATTGGCACTTTGCTTGATTGTGAAGATTTTATATTAGCGTACAATCCACGCGTCAAGTTTGTAAGGGGCTTTGCTACCTTCGCATAGTCCTGAATGAACTTCCTGTAGTATGAGGTCATGCCTAGAAATCTTTTTAACTCAACAGAGGTCGGAGGAGGCATTTCGCTAATTGCCCTGACCTTTTTCGGATCTGCCTTAATGCCGTCCGCCGTGACGATATATCCTAAGAATTCTACCTGCGTGTCTAAAAAATGCGACCTGGAGGTTTGCTTTTGATAAACTCGCTAATACCAATCGGAGACTTTTCCAGTGTGTGTCATAATCTTTACTGAAGACGATGATATCGTCAATATAAACGTAGCAGACCTTGCCAATATGCTCGCGCAAAACATCATCGATCATTCTTTGGAAGATTGCAGGTGCATTCTTCAAACCGAATGGTAGACGGAGGAACTCGTACTTCCCATTTAGAGTAGAGAAAGCTGTCTTTGGAATGTCGCTTTCCTTCATGTGGATTTGATGGAATCCAGAAGTCAAATCTAGGGTGGTAAAGTATTTGGCATTGCCAAGGCTGGCTAGCGTAGCGTTTGTATCTGGGATGGGGTAAGTGTCGGGTATGGTGACGGTATTTAACCGCTTGAAATCGACTACCATGCGATATTGTTTTTCTCCGTTTGGTTTAGGTTTCTTCGGGACTATCCAGATAGGGGAATTGTAAGGGCTATTAGAGGGTCGAATTATACCGTCCTGCAGCAGTTCATCGATTTGACGTTCGACTTCTCCGCGCATATTGACTGGGTAAGGATAACTTTTAGCATAGATCGGGTCTTGTGTGGTTGTCCGGATTTCAGCCTTGACGGCCGTCTCCACGGACATTCCAGGTAAGGGGGGCTCGAAGATGCGGGGAAATTCCCCGAGAAGGGAATTCAAAATTTCTTGTGTACCATCTGGGTGTTCGGCGGCGAGTAACAGGTTAACGTTTAGTGAAGCTCTCGCCAAAAGAGGGATTTTAATTCCTGGGGTTATTATCAGACAATGGTTTTCCCTATCCACTATGGCTTTTAAGTCTTTGAGAGTATCGTCGCCAATGATACCATCAGAGGAATGTAAATTTGGTAGTACGAAAAAGGTAATATCCGAGTCATTCCCTAGTGGTTTGAAGAATTTACCAACTAGGCGGTGCGTTATCATGATGTTACCCGCAGCGGACAGTACGGAGAAGGGTTTATGGACTGTGGTACACCCGGCTGCAAGCCTTCGGCTAATAAAGTTTTTGTTCGCCCCCGTGTCGATCAAAAACTTTAGCCTCTCCCCCTCTCCGTAGCATATTCTAAATACGGTACACTGGAGAGGCGTTGGTCATAAAATTTGCCCCTCCCTCAGTCTCAAGGTTAAGTGGAGCATCTGTAGCTCCTTCCGCATTTCCTTGTGGAGAATAATTGTTGGTTCCCTCGACAACTTGAGACTCGTTATCATAATAACCTTCGTGTGAACGCCCTTGGTTGCCCTCACTAGCCGCTGGGTCTAGCGGGGGTGGTGCCAATTCCATGTGGTACAATCTTTGTGCCTTTCGGAATGGGTTGTTTCCTTCGGACATTCTCTTAATACCGGAGCCTTCTTCTTGGCGACCATTGTATCCTGATTGGTAAGATTGACCCGACCGATTGGATTCCATTTTAATGGCCTGTCTAGGACCCTGAGTTCTGTAGGAGTTTTGCGAAAATCTGCCTGAACCAGGAGAAAAAGGGGTTCGGAACGGTGGTCTGGCCTGATGTTGATATGGGCCTGCGAATCTTGGGGCACCCGACGGTTGATAGTTCTGAGTTGCGGAATTCCTTGACATTACATTCTGCAATCCCATACAAAAGGAGTAAGCCTCTGGTAGATTCTTAGGGCTGCGGACAAGTAAGTGTTTGGAACAATCTCCCCCCACTCCTCGGATAAAAACATCCAAAGCCTTGTCTCTGTAGGTTTCTATCAAGGCGTTGACTACTTCACGAGGGTGGTTTCTGGCCTTCAAATTATTTAAGATCAACGAGAGATGGCCATTAACGTCCATATAGAATCTATCTAGTGGTTTAGAACCTTGGGACATAACGCCGAGCTCATGCTCAAGCGTCCGTAAGTCTCGTTTGTCTGCATAATGCAGCGCCAAGACTCGTTTTATGTCGTCCCAATCGTCGTCCTGGACGCCATAGGCCGCCAAGGCCATGTCGGCGTGTCCCCTTATTTTCTGTCTAATATGCAAGACAATTGCCCTATACAGGGGTCTGGTTTTAATCAAGTCATAGTCGTTCAATATTGATTGTGCCCTGTTTATCCAAGACAGGTAAGCCTCCTGCCGTCCTTCGAACGCCTGCAGTTCTTTGACGCAGTCAGGGAGGACCGATATCTCCCTCAGTTCATACTCGGTGCGTGCGCGCACCAGGGGTTGCGGTTGGTCGACCGTAGGGTCAGCGTTCCCGCGCTCCTGCTCTAAAATAGCCAACCTATCATTATTCTTCTTAATATCTTCCTTAATGCCTGTCACCACGTTGGTCAGGGCATTGAGGGACTCGCTAAGAGCACGCAGGGTCTCTTCCATTTTGATTTTTAGTTCGCGTTGGAAAGATGCAGGAAGTATTCAAGGTAATGGAATTCGTTATACTTTACGGAAATGTGAGACAACGGTTTTAACCCGACAAAAAAGAATATCTGTTGCTTTTTTATTTTTCTAAATTTAGCAAATATGGCAATTAAATTTAATGAAATATTTCACTCACCCTTGTATGCTCTTTATTGGTTTTCGTCGTTATAGGTTGTACCCCTACAGCATGAATATTCTATTGGGATAAGTAAAAAAAAAAGTGACTTAATGTATTGTAGAGAATTTGTATTTTATTCGTTCCATTTCGGGAAATTGGGGAAATTGTACTATATTTGTTTTCTTTTGAATAGTGGTGTTGTGCATGTGTTTGTACAATTTTTTTTTTTTTTTTTTTTTTTTGTGTATTTTGATTGCATGTGCGCTACGCATTTTGTAATATTTTTCCTTGCGTGCGTGCTGTTACAGGTTTTTATTGATGACCTCTAGTTTACTTCGGCACTGGGCACGGTGGTTCCGTAGTATCCCTTTTGGCTGTTTGCCTACTAAGGTACGGCCGCCACACAACTTGTTGGGCGGTTTTTTTTGGGTGCATTCCACACCACTTAACGTATCCAACAAGCTGCCACACACCACTTTATCACGCTGGGCGCTCATATTACTCGTATTGCCGCAGGTAAACTGCTGCAATGGTTAATTATTGGTTTATTCCACACAATCTTTTGCACTCGCGAATTGGCAAGGGAAAAAAAAAAATTTTTTTCACAAGCCGTACCGCCGCAGTGGGTTGATTACGTTTTAATTACGTTATAGGTATCGTACAACTCTTGCGCTCGGCATGGACGACGTGGCGTCCTCCGGTAGCGGGTCGTTGTTTTATTAATTTAAATTAGGTCTTGGCGCAACATAGGTTTACATTTTTATTTTAGAAATTTTACACCTTTTATTGAATTATGCAATTTTTGTTGCGCCCCGGGATGGGCGTAGTTCCCCCGGCAGCGGGTAATTGCTATTTCATCATTTTATACACAGCTCACGCAACACTTCTTTTTCTTTTATGGATTTCAGATCTTAATCTGACTTATGCACACCACCACCATTTTTACGCACAAATTTCCACAATTTTTTTCGTATCATTTTATCGGCCGGACATTGCCAGTCCCTGCTCGAGCGCCAGTTAACGCAAGTTGCACTTGCATCAGGGTTCTCGGCACTCATTGCCGCATACCTCACCTTAATATAACAGCCAACCTGCTGTGGTTCTCCAAATAACAGTCAAGAGGGTTCAAGTTTGTAATTAGTTTTATTTTAAGATTTAATTAGTAAGCTGCTAGCGGTTCCGTTATGTGTCCGTCGAAAACTGGCGGGAAAACTTGAAGACGCAGCAGCGGAATTCGAGGGTTGAAAAGTGAACTGATCCGGGCGAGCGTGCGTAAAGAAGTGTGAGAGAGCGGCCGAGCGCAAGTGTAGCGGGTGGCTCTCTCTTCCAGTGCAGTGCAGTGCAGTGCAGCCCACTCTTTGGCAATATTGCCAAATATGGTAATATTTTCCTTTTCGAATTGATGCTGCTCTCACCAGCGCTCGGCTCTCGTGCTTTCGCGCCTCGTCAGCAGGCGACTTGTGGCGAGGGGCCACCCCACATAGCTGCTGGGCAAGGCGGGGGACGAAGTCAGCGAACTGTGGTGGGATAGAGTGACCGTAAAGTGGCGTAATCGGTGGAAGCGCGTGTGAGCCAGGCCGGTGGGAGGGGGTGTGACGAAGAGCGCAAGAAGAGGGTTCATAACTTATATAACTGAGCGGCACTACAGGCTGACAGACAACAGGTCCAACTGGGCAAGGTACGCGAAATATGCTTGTATGCATATGGAACCAACTCATACAGTATTAACCGAAGAGGATGTTGATAGCCTGATAAAATCGATCGAGACAACACTTGTTGCTGCAGCCAAGGCCTTTATTTCTCCAGACACACACAAAATGACAAATCATAGCAAGACAAATCGCGAAATCGACCAGTTAGTACTTAAAAAAAAAAGACTAAGAATCACCCGACGGCTAAAGAACAACTAAAAATAGGTACACGTAGACTAACCAGGGCACCGAACCTTGGGAAGCAAAAGCCCAGCATCTATATATCAAACAATTTTCGCCCACCAGCAAAAAGAAACCTTTGTGAAAAGCACACCAAAATATCCTGCCACCGGCAGAAACAGTCGTTCTACTGCGAGGCCCCTCTGGAAGCTGGATACGCAGCGACGAAGATAGAGCCAATGCATTTGCCGATCATCTGCAGAAGGTATTCCAACCCAATCCTGCTAACTCATTTGTTCTACCTGCAGTCACTAAAAACTTACCACCTATGAGTCCAATTACATTTAGTCAAAGTGTGATAGCATCTACTATAAAAGATCTTAAGCCCAAAAAATCCCCTGGACATGACTTAGTGCCACCAAAAATGATTACAGAACTCCCACCATGTGCGGTTCTGACCTTATGTCATTTCTACAATGCTATTACGAAACTTGGATTCTATCCCCAAAAGGTGGAAAAAGGGGGTCATTGTAATGATTCCCAATCCAGTCAAAGATTCAACCCTTATCCTACAGACCCATTAGTCTTCTAACGTGTCTCTCGAAACTGTTTTAAAAGGAATTTTTAAATACAATCTACTCTTTAGGGAAATTCACCGTCCGGTCCCACTGTATAGAATGACGTTGCGGTCTTACCAACCGAAAAACCTGAACGACATTAGCTACATTAGAAAGACGTAAGTTTACCTCATCATCCTCCAAGTAACGTTAAACTTGGCCGACGTTGACACGATTTATTCGCCCAGCCTTTGGCCGGAGAACATATTCGTACAAGAACATCAGCCGAGTACAGTTAAATAAAAAGTTGATAAGCCTGTGGGAATTAAACTCCCAAAGCCTAATAACCCTGAACCGTCTTCTGTAAATAAACCTTCTTCCTCAACAAACTAACAACATCTATCACTCTTACCTATCAAAATACTAAGGGGCTTTTGAGTAAGCTTTCTAAACTGTATTCTGATAGTTCATCATTGGCATTCCAGATTATAGTCTGCACAGATACCTGGTTAAAGCCGGAGATTTTTAGCTCCGAAATTTTTCCAGACAGGTACACCAGTTACAGACGGGGCCGACCACTACGAAGGGGAGGGGGAGTCCTAATCTCTGTGGACTCCGACTTTGCTTCTGAAGAGGTTAAGTTACCGAATCTTGATGATCTAGAATTCCTATGTGTGAAAATCACTATGTCGCTTCAATCATTGTTCATCACATGCTCCTACTTACCACCTTCTTAAGAACCGCCTACATACTGTCACCACTTAAATGCCATTCAGCTGGTTTCTAATCGCATGTCCGACAGTGACCTTCTAGTGACTCTAAGAGACTTTTACAACAACAATTTACCAAACAGACAATTTACCTGAACTTAGAACATAGAGGATTCACCATCTTTATCACTCTCAATACACCATGCAAAATCTATGCAAAATGCAATGCAATGCAAAAAACTAATGACATCTATAATTCCTACCTATTGGGATACTAGAGGGCTACGTAGTACGGTCCCTAAACTTGATTCTGATAGTTCTTCATTTGCATCCCATATTATTGTTTTAACAGAAACCTGGTTTCAGCCAGAGATATTTGACTCCCAAGTCTTACCAGATAGGTAAACCATTTTTGGACCGGACCGATCCCTGCGAAGTAAAGGAGGAGTTTTAATCTCTGTGGATTTCCATTTCGCTTGAAGAGATGAAGTTACCGATTTCTAGTGATAGTAAATTCTCTGTGCTTTAATAAGTTTTTCTGCTTAATCGTTGTTTATTACCTGATCTTATATTCCATCTTCATCCGAACCGCATGCGTACTATCATAATTTGTCTGATATCTACGACTACTGACTACTGACTACTGTGACTAGTATTGCCGATCTATTCGTAAGTTTCTTTCAAATAACATATTTAAATCCTACAGTTATGCCTTATAAATATACTATTCAATCAACAATCTCATTCGAGACCATCTTTTTCCAAAAGCAGTTTTTTATCGGATCTTCTAAAGGTAAACCCCACCCAGTCTATTCGCCAGGTTCCGATAGTGTTCCAGGCTGTGTACTAAAAAACAAAGCTAAGCCATTGTAAATACCTCTTCTAGAACTTCTCTCTGGAAACTTCGATGGGGGAAAGCCCCACATGTGGAAGGAATCTGTCATACTTCGCCTACAAAAAAGGATAAAAATCTCATTCTACCAATTATAGAGGCATATTTGAATTGAAAAAATTCCAACGCTTTTTTAAATATTGGTCACACCACATTTGCAACACCTTTGCAATTAAATTTTGTTCTTCATGCCAACATCGTTTTATAAAGCGTCGCTTTACCACCACCACAAACCTCTTGGAGTTCACAGATGGCTTCCGTTATGGCCTTCAAAAAGATTACATCTAAACGGACTTCAGCAAAGCATTTGTTTCTGTCAACGACTCACACCTTTTGAGTAAAATTAATCTCTTGGGATTTCCCTCAGATCTTCTCATGTGGATTTCCAGCTACTTAGATGAGAAAACCCAACGTGTCCTTTTTAATGATGTAAGTTAAGTACACAATTGTCCAAATTTGTAATAATACAACACAAAGTGAATACAATGTATTGTATTCACATGTTCATTCACAAATCAACCAAAGGGTCAATGGCCCATAAATCATAAATTAATTACAAATAAAAATTGCTAACTAAAAATCGTTTACATCCGCATCTGCAATAAATTCTAAGAATTTATCGCGGCACAGACCACCAGCGGCCAAAGTAGCAATGTTGCAATTCTTATTGACATTGCTGCCGCCTACCCCGACAGCGAAGCCAACTGCAACATCCGGAAAACCACAGCTAGCTTAGGGTTGACTTAAGTTCGTAAATTCAGTCTTCGATCAACATCTAAATAAAACTGTTCGTATTCTGTTTTAAAAATATTGAGTATTAACTGGCGACCGTGACAGGACCAGCAAGTACGCATTGCTGGCAACTTTAAAGGACTTCCAACGTTAACTGTTCTATAATAATTATAACGAAGCTCCTTTGAAACCAAAGGCTGAATAATTAAAACCTATCGGCTCATAGGTAGACCACACGTTTTATCAGGTACGCCCGTAGAACATCCCCCAATTGTGTGTGAATCGCAGGATCCCGAGTAGAATACCAAAAAGGAAGACATCCGGATCACCAGGAGGAGTGGCCACATTAAATTATGTAAGCTAGTGAATAAGTGAAAAATTTATAAACGAAATCAAACCAAACAAACAATTAAAATTAAAATTAAGTGAAAACCGAAATCAAAACTAAGTGAACAAATAAAATAAATTTTAAGCAAAGAAATTAATTAAGTAATTAAACGAGTTTAACGTTTTATAGAAAGTGAAATAAAATCACAGATTAAGTTAATACGAAATAAAAAAGCGTAAAGCGATAACGAAATAATACACTGTATTTGCCAAGTCTTTTTTAAATAAAACATATGCAATTATGAGTATAAAGAAACCCCAATTCTGCGAATCTCAAGAGAACCCTCCAGAATAGAAGGGCAAAACCAGCTACTGGTTAAAAAAAATAAATAAAAAAAAAATTATAAAGTAATAAATATCAATGAGTACAATTTGAATAAAAAATACAAAAAATTATAATAGGATAAATCTCTAATTAAATAGAAATTAAAACATTTAAATTCTTCTAATCACTTAAGTCAATTTTCAAAAAAAAAAAATTAATAGTTTTTTACATATTAAAACTTTTTTTTCAAACAAATAATTAATTAATAATAAGTAATAAGTTGAATCGAAATCCATATCATACAAAATACTATCTATGAAAATAAGAATACTGAAACAAATGTGCTAACAAATACATGGCAAATCGTAACAATCTAATATTTCCACAAACTTTACGAATACCACAATTAAATTTACAACGACAAAATCAGAGACAAGACGCATATCAACAGAAAAGGAACACAACAAACGAAAACAACGCAATGAACGAGGCAGAGAATGAAGTAATTAACGCCACAATTCGGCGAATATTAGACGAGCACCTACCAGTCATACTAGAAAGGGCTAGAAACCCAACATTCGATTTTACACATGCAGAAAATCAAGGAATTTTTCCGGACCATCAAAGAAATTTAACAGACCTAGATAGGGTACCAGACATAGTGAAAAGTTTACGTGAGTTTTCAGGCGATCCATCGGAATTCAGTTCATGGAAAAAAGGGGTAGATAGAATATTAAAGACATATGAGCATACTAGGGGTACAGCAAAATTTTTCGGTATCTTACACACCATTCGTAATAAAATTACAGGTAATGCAGATATTGCCCTGGAGTCATATAATGTGCCTCTAAATTGGCAAGCCATTTCGAAATGCTTGTCATTGCATTATGCAGATAAAAGAGATTTGAGCACCCTAAAATATCAGATGATATTTAGTCCAAAGGCCAAATCAATCAGTCGAAGAATTTCACCAAGTCGTATACAGGCATCTTTCGTTAATTTTGAACAAAATAAGTTCTATGGAAATGAGCCTAGAAACCCAACAATTCATGACCAAATTATATAGAGACAAAGCCTTAGATACCTTTATAAGAGGACTTCGTGGAGATTTGTCACGCCTGCTTGGTGTAAAAGAACCTACAGATCTTCCATCTGCGCTCCATTTATGCTTGAAATTAGAAAATCAGGCATTCGGCGCTTATCACGCTTTTGTCAAAGGACAACAACAACCACAGTTACAAACATAAAGAGTAGTTACACGCCAGGTTCAGAACCCCAATAACGTAAGGTTCTTAAATGCTTCAAACAATACAGGATTCCAACCTCGACCCCCCATTCCACCTAGAAATCCATATGTAATGACCAGACCAACTGAAAACGGGTTTGGACAACAACAGCCAAGACCATATTTCAATAATCAGAATTCGCAAATGCCACAATACGTAGCAAGATCATTTTTTAATAACATGCCAGACCGACCTACAGGAGCCAAACCTCAACCTAGACCAGAACCAATGGACGTTGACAAAAGTATTTAATCCCGACAAATAAATTACACCAATAGACCACAATTTGAAGTCGGCAAAAGACCACCACCAGGAACTCAATAACAATTCAAAAGACAAAGAACTTTCAATATTCAGACTATCTCAGAAGAACAGCCAGAGGAGGAACAGACAGACTCTACACTAGAAGAATACGGAAAGTTAATATCATCTCAAGAAGAACAAAACGACTATGAAGACACACTGGACGAATACACTGAAACAATAAATGACAACAATAGAGAGTACGAATACGATTACACTTACCTAAATTTTTAGAGTAACGGACTCCTCATTGCCATACTTTGAGTGCAAGGTGAGGAGTGGACAAATCTTAATATTAATAGATACTGGCTCTAATAGAAATTACATCCAACCCAAATTAGTTGCAAACCCGATACCAAATCAAAATCCATTTCAAGCTGTTTCTGTAGGAGGCAACATAAAAATTACTCATCACAAAATAGCAAACTTATTTAACGATCCAAATGAACCATTAAAATTTGTCTTACTCCCAACTCTCAAAACGTTCAACGCAATATTAGGTAATGATAGCTTAAAAGCTTTAGGTGCTGTAATCGACACAAACAAGAAAACCATATCCTTAGGAAACGGAACAAGAGTTACCATTAAAGAAAGAAAGTTTGAAGCAATAAACATTATAATTCCTAGAATCGAGCATCTCACAACAACACAAAAATCCGAGTTAAACCTACTATTAAAAAAGTATCCGAAGCTTTTCTCAGAGCCTAATGAAAAATTAACATTTGCCACAAACGTTAGAGCAGAAATTCGCACTAGAGATGATACGCCAGTATACTCCAAATTTTATCCATACCCAATGTCTTTAAAGAATGAAATTGATAAACAAATCTCTGAACTTCTAGATAATAATATAATACGTCCATCCAGATCTCCATACAATTTACCTGTGTGGATTGTGCAGAAAAAGTTAGACGCTTCAAATATAAAAAAAATACAGAATGGTAATCGACTACAGAAAATTAAATAGTTGTACAATAGCTGACAGATACCCTATACCAGACATTAATGGAGTACTTGCACAATTAGGTAACAATAAATTATTTTCGGTGTTAGACCTAAAGAGTGGGTTCCACCAAATTCTCTTGAAAGGAAAAGATATTGAGAAAACAGCATTTTCAGTAAATAATGGAAAGTACAAATTTACTAGACTTCCATTTGGGCTGAAAAACGCCCCTTCCAAATTTCAACGTGCCTTAGATGACATTCTTAGAGAACACATAGGTAAAATTTGTTACATTTACATTGACGACATAATTGTGTTCAGCAAAGACGAAGAAACACATTGCAAAAATCTTGACCTAATATTCCAAACCTTAAAGGCAGCCAATATCAAATGCCAATTAGACAAGTGTGAGTTTTTCATAACTAAAGTAGAATTTCTAGGGTTTGTCATATCAGATAAAGGTATCGAGACAAATTCTGAAAAAGTAAAAGCCATAGCCAACTACCCGTGCCCTAAGACACTTAAGGAATTGAGATCATTCCTTGGGTTATCAGGATACTATAGAAGGTTCATAAAGGACTATGCCAAAATCGCTAAGCCACTCACAATACTACTGAGAGGTGAAGATGGTCGCATATCCACATGGGCCTCAGATAAAAAAGTTATACAAATCAATAAAGAAGGTTTGAAAGCCTTTTATCAGTTAAAAAATACTCTAATATCTGACGATGTTATTTTACAATATCCTGATTTTAATAAGGAATTCACACTGACCACTGATGCATCCGATCACGCAATAGGAGCAGTTCTTTCGCAATCCGACAGACCAATAGCCTTATAACCAGAACTTTATCAAAAACCGAAGAAAAATACGAGACCGCACGTAAAAAAAGGCTAGCCATATATTGGGCAGTGAAATTTTTTAATGAATACCTATATGGTGGTTCCAAAGTTAAGATTTACACAGACCACGAACCCCTGACACACGATTGCAGCACAGCAGTTAGAAGATGGAAATCTTACCTGGACGAATATAATAAAAAATTAATTTACAAACCTGGAAAAGAAAATGTAGTAGCCGATGCATTATCACGAATGCCAAAACAAAGCGAAGTAAACAAAGCGAATGACTGCAACACAGTGCACAGAGCTCCAGTTATAATCTTATAAGAAAAGCCACCTGATTATAAGTTTATAATACCTTTTCTAACCCTCCATAGATACGTAATTTCAAAATCCGAATTTTCCGATAGTGATCTAATTCAAATACTAAAGAAATATTTAAATCCGTCCGTTATAAATGGAATCTACACAACAGAAGATCTAATGGGACAAATACAAAGTTTATACCCAGACTACTTCTCATCATTTAAAATTAGTTTTACACAATCAAAGGTACAGGACATAATAAAAGAAACTGAACAAGATGAAGCTATTTTGCAAACACATAATAGGAATGCTGAAGAAAACAAATTGCAAATTTCAGAAAAATATTACTTTCCCAAAATGAAACAAAAAATAGTTACGATAGTAAAACAATGCCTCGTTTGTAAAGACACCCAACGAATCCAAAACTTCAAAAAACACCAATTCCAGAATACCCAGGACACACAATACACATTGACATATTCTCAACTGAAAAAAAATTAGTACTCACCGCAATAAACAAATTCTCAAAATTGGCTCAGGCAAAAATTATAGAATCAAAAGCAATAGAACATATTAAGAAACCCTTAAATGACATATTATTTTATTATGGTGTCCCGAAATTCGTTGTAATGGACAATGAAAGGTCATTCAACTCAGCTTTTTTTTTTTATTAAAATTGTATTACTCATCACAAAATAGCAAACTTATTTAACGATCCAAATGAACCATTAAAATTTGTCTTACTCCCAACTCTCAAAACGTTCAACGCAATATTAGGTAATGATAGCTTAAAAGCTTTAGGTGCTGTAATCGACACAAACAAGAAAACCATATCCTTAGGAAACGGAACAAGAGTTACCATTAAAGAAAGAAAGTTTGAAGCAATAAACATTATAATTCCTAGAATCGAGCATCTCACAACAACACAAAAATCCGAGTTAAACCTACTATTAAAAAAGTATCCGAAGCTTTTCTCAGAGCCTAATGAAAAATTAACATTTGCTACAAACGTTAGAGCAGAAATTCGCACTAGAGATGATACGACAGTATACTCCAAATTTATAGAAATTATATTAAATTATATATTTACAAAAATTATAGAATCAAAAGCAATAGAACATATTAAGAAACCCTTAAATGACATATTATTTTATTATGGTGTCCCGAAATTCGTTGTAATGGACAATGAAAGGTCATTCAACTCAGATTTTTTTTTTTTTTCTATTAAGATTGTATTTATTTACATTGCAGTCTACTGTTACTATTTATAGTAACTTATACTGCGGAGATGCATAATTTCTATCGAGTATTTACATATTTACATACTTAAACCTAATTAGGGAGTCTAGAGGCATGATTTAATTTAATTAATTAATTTATATATCTTCTTGGCAGATCTGTTGGGTGAATGCGCAGGAGCCTCATTCTCGCCCTCAGTCCCATTACTTGTCTCCTCTTCAAGAGTTTTCGAGCCAACTGGTTAGAGTGGTTTCCCAATTTATTTACGTACGCGATTGCTTGCTTGTTTATAACATCGCCAATCCTTGGTACCTTTAGCTCCGTTTCAATGTCTTTGTTGCGGATGTACCAAGCCGCTCCAGATAGTTTACGCAAGATTTGCGACTGCGCCACACGAATTTTGTGGAGGTGCGACTTTGCGGCGATGCCATATACTTGGATGCCATATTTCCAAATAAAAGCCAAGACAACCTTATAAATTTTGGCCTTGTTTGAAATTGAAAGTTTGTTTCCAGGCCTAAGGAGCCAAGCCATGCTGTTCGCCTTTGTTTTGAGCCGCCGAGTTACATCCGTTACATGGTGTTGAAATGTAAGTCGCTTATCCAGAGTGACACTGAGGTATTTGTGGGCGTTCGATTGTGTGAGGAGCTCTTCATGCAGGAACACACCTGGTGATGTGTCTTTTCTCAGGGTGTACGTCACGGAGACACACTTTTCCGGATTGACTGCGATGTTCCAGCGTAGGGCCAAGTTCTTGAATTTTTTTAGGTAAAGGTGAAGCGTATCGGTGGCTGTATAGACGCAAGTATCTCTGGACAGGACTGCAGTGTCATCAGCAAAGGTGGCAACGAGAAGGTTATTGGGATCTGTAAGCGACATTTTGTCAGCTGAGGGCATGTCGTGCGTATACAGGCTATATAGTGTTGGACCTAACACACTGCCCTGGGGTACACCTGCTCTTCCTATTTTTTTTTGGGAGGACAGTCCGTCCTGTACTTCTTTAACGGATCGCTCGTGTAGGAAGCTTTTTATTATCAAAAAGAGTTGAGGATTTAGTAGGCTTTTAAGCTTGTACAGAAGTCCTCCACTCTGTCGAAAGCCTGCTGGATGTCCAGAAAAGCTCCAACTCCTTTCCATGTCCTTCCAGCACAAAGTTCACTACGCGGTGTAGCTGTTCAGGTGTGCCATGCCTGAGTCTAAAACCAAACTGAAACTTCGGAATAGCTTTTTGGACCTTTCGGGATTCGAGCAATCTTCTCAGGATGCACCTCTCAAGTAATTTGCCAAATGCTGGAAGCAGGCTTATTGGGCGATAGTAGTCTAATTCCTTTGCTGGCTTTCCAATTTTAATGGAGCATAATGATATCGCCTTCTTCCAGGCGCTTGGGAAGTGTCCCAGTCGAAGAGCAGCATTGAAAATCAGAACAAAGCTCTGTGGGGCATCAGCTTAATGGAGCGGTTGTCAATTTGATCCTCACCAGGAGCCTTGTTGTTGCGAAGGGATTTGATACCATCTTCCAATTCCGTGAGTTTAATAGGCTTTACAGGAAGAGCCATCTGTAATGGGGCTTCTAGGGATTCAGCAACCAGTTGTTTTCGTCTTGGCGATGCTGTCTCGAACGGCTGGAATCTTTCCTCCAGGTTTCTGGCAAACGCTTCAGCTCTGTCCTGAGGTGATTTTGCTCAAGTGCCATCTGGGTTACGAACTGGAAACTTTGGAGCAACTTGTCTCTTGAATCTCTTCGTGAGCTTCCAGAGCGCGAAATTTGAGTTTTCATTGTCAGTAGCTTTTCCGAGGAACGCGTAAGTTGCTTCTCTTTTCAGGTTGGCCAGTACTTTTCTCACCCGATTTGATATCCTTCGGAAC
The DNA here is from genome assembly GCA_035047325.1 of Drosophila vallismaia. NCBI lineage: Eukaryota > Metazoa > Arthropoda > Insecta > Diptera > Drosophilidae > Drosophila > Drosophila vallismaia. Next base: position 433,377 of record JAWNPU010000011.1, on the reverse strand, counting down.
AATCTGTCAATTATTAGGAAACATGAACATGAGAAATGTTTCCTATATATACAAAATAAGAATACGTTTAGTCCACTTAATATGAAGAAGTAAAAAATAACAATGTAAAAAAGAAAAAAACTTTTGGCGCCGTTCGGAGAATGTTAATGTTAAATTTAACAAATATAAAAATAGCAACCAAACTACACTATAAAATTGAAAACCTATAGAATAGAAAATTTCACAGTCTAAAAACTGGGGACCATGTGCACTTCTTAACTAAAAGATTAGTTTATTATTTCGCGTGGCTCCCACTTCATAACGTACAGCCTCCCGCCTAACCGACCGAAGGGCGCTGCCGCTTATCGCTTTGGAACAGGGGACTAAAATTTCTAGTCCGTCTATTTGGAATGTTAAATGTTAGTCGTGTTAGTAGATGGTAGCTGTGTACATTACCATTTATAAGGTTATTATTGATTAGAGAAGGAAAATTGATTAGAAGGAGTCTGTTAAAATAGGATGGGAGGTCAAGATTTGCATCCCAGTTGAGTCCCTACGAGCAAACATCAAGAAATTCTTTTGAACGGATTCAATGCGATCATGATGAACCCCATACTGAGGGCTCCAGACGCATGACCCGTACTCCAGAATTGGACGATACCTATAAAGTTTTAGTAATAAAAGGACCATTGAATTCGTTAGACCATCTTTTAATGAAGCCAAGCACGCCCTTGGCCTAATTAACCATCGTAGAAATATGGTCGAAAAATTTAAATTTAGCATCTAATAGGGCACCAAGATCGTTAACCTGGGTTAATCTTTCTAAGGTATGTGGCCTAGTTGGGGCACGAACGATAAAAAACATAAGCTTACCTTTTGACCCATTGAATTTTGAGGGGTTTGTTGAAAACCATTTTTTAAAATTGTCCAAATCCGAGTGAAGTTTATTTTGGGCAGAAAAGGATTTATATTGAAATCAAACTTAACGTCGTCTGCATACATAAGAACCAGAGAGTTAGTAAGAGCACTGGGTAGGTCGTTAATAAAAATAGTGAAAAGTAGCGGCCCAAGGTAGTTTCCTTGGGGGACTCCCGATGCAGCTCTTACAAGGCGAGAGTGTACATCTTTAAAAAGGACACGTTGGGTTCTCTCATCTAAGTAGCTGGAAATCCACATGAGGAAGATCTGAGGGAAATCCCAAGAGATTAATTTTACTCAAAAAGAGTGAGTGGTTGACAGGGTCGAATGCTTTACTAAAGTCCGTATAGATGACATCTGCTTGAAAGCCACTATGGCAGCATCTGTAATAAAGGTGGTGCAGCGACGCTTTGTAAAACGATGTTGGCATGGAGAAAAAATTTAATTGCAGAGGTATTGCAGACGTGATGTGACCAATTTTTCAAAAAGCTTTGGAATTTCTGACAATGTAAAGATGCCTCTTTAATAGGTAGCATGGAGTTTTTTTTTTATTTTTATGTAGGGGAAATATAAAGATTCCTTCATCATGTGGGGAAAGAACGAAGTTTCCAGAGAGAGGGTGAAACGTTTTAGAAGACCCCCAATTTCTTAGCTTCGTTCTGTAGTACGCAGTCCGGAACACCATCGGGACCTGGCGATTAGGCTGGGTTTACCTTCAGAAGATCCAGTGACACACTTTTTTCGAAAAAAATGGTCTGAAAATAAGATTGTCTGATTGAGTATTACATGAATAAGGTTCGAGTACTTTGCCACATACAATCCGAGACACATTTATATTACAAAACAAGTAAGGGAGCAGCAGTCGAGCTTCCCGACTGCAAAATTCCCTGTACCCTTAGACATGCTTACAATTTATTTATTTAGTATTAATAAATAAATGAAACAATATTCTATTAAAAAAGAAAATAAGTTTCGTGTGTCATAAAGCCATACACATTTCGCTGCCAACGTCGCAGTCGGCGTCGCGCAATGCGTATTTTGCTGCGCTTCTGAATCCCTTGCCATAGATTTTGCATGTGGCATACCTTCCGTGTTTCTTATCCGATTTGGTTCAAATTAAAAAATTAGATAGCTTTTATAAGCACCAACGCATATGCCGAATTGCACAGCATTAGGTTAATAATTGTGGGCGTAGCAGTTTTTTGCGATTTGCGATTTGCGACTGCGTATGTTAATTATCTATCCAACGATATATGGCACATGTCTGTAGCTCTTGTAGTTTCTGAGATCTAGGCGTTGATACGGACAGACAGACGGACAGACAGACAGACGGACGGACAGACGGACATGGCTATATCGACTCGGCTGTTGATGCTGATTAAGAATATATATACTTTATGGGGTCGGAGATGCTTCCTTCTGCCTGTTACATACATTTGCACCATATTATGATACCCTTTTCACCCATTTTTAATGGGTACAGGGTATAAAAAAAAAAAAAATAACAATACTTAAATAATTAAATAATAAAAATATGAGCCAAAACAACACTCGCGCTCAACGTCAGCGGCTCTCAATTCAAAGTAACAACGCATACTGTTCTTATGTCTCCGCGACAACTGCAAACGCAGACAACGAGCCGCCAATAACCCATAACCCAACGAACCTTCTTGTACCAACAAATCAAGAAAGAGCGCGCTCTTGCTCTACCGCACTTCTAGCTCCGCTATCTGCAACAACAACAACTGGAGCAATACCGACAGCCTGCTCTACTTAGCCGTTGGCTGCACCCGCTCACGCTCTTACTGAGTCAGCAAAAACAAAAACAAAAGCGCAAGAGCCAAACGGTACTGATGCACAACTAGCAAAACAAAACGCAAACAAAAAAGTTGGGTCGGCCTCGCAGACTGGAATGGACCGCTACATTACAATAAAGCGAAAGCTTAGCCCTAAAAATTCCTTCTTCAAACGAAAACGGAGGAAAACTACAGAAAAGTCACAAACTATCATACTGCAAACAAAACATATCATTTACACCTACCAGCTTAAAAGTAGCAAGGGTCTACAAGTAGTACTGCAAAGGCATTGAGCCTGATGTAAAGCCCGAAGAGATAGCTGAGGCCCTAAAGGAAAAGGGATTTGGCGCCAAAAGCGTACACAATATCAAAAACAGAAACAGGCAGCCGCAACCAATCTTTAAGATTTAGCTTGAACCAGAAAACAAGCATCTAAAAAAACGAGGCTCCTTCTGCACCGTAGGATTACAGAAGAAGAGCCGCATAATTGTAACGCTCCTGTACAATGTATGAACTGCCAAGAATATGGCCATACGAGATCGTATTGCACACTTCGCCCAGTGTGTGTAGTCTGTGGAGATCTCCACGTCTCCACACACTGCCAAGCTTATAAAGAAAATGAAAGCGCGAAAAAGTGCGGTAACTGTGGGGGTAATCACAAAGCAAACTACAGAGGCTGTCCAATCTACAAAGAGCTGAAAACCCGTCTCCACAAAAAAAATGAAGACGGTAAGCGTACACCAAGGAACAGCTATGCTGACACCATCGGAAACAAATCCAGAGGTACTTTTTTCGAAACCAACAAGTATTGCTTCCTGGCCTATACCCAGCACTAACAAGACAAGTTTTGCAAACGTTTTAAAGTGGTATGACGCCTCCAACCCAAAACCCCCTAACCTCACATGAAGAACACACAAAATTTGACATACAACAAAACTATAGGCCTGAGCCTGAGGTCTGAGCAGCAAGAAACAAAAACTAAATCTACAAGGTGCGTTCCAAAGTAAACGGGACTTTTTGAATCTAGCGCCCTTTAGTGGCGTCATCCATATGTCGACTAGTGCGTTAGAATCTGCTATCCTTCATTGACTTCCAGTAAAAATTTCATAACATTCCATTTATTAGAAGTGAAGTTATTGCGTTTTAAGTGTCAGTACTTTTTTATCAAATGAGCTTCGAGCAAAGAGCCAACATTAAATTTTGTTTTAAAATTGGTAAAACTTTCACCGAAACGTTTCAATCGATGAAACAAGTTTATGGCGATGATTGCTTATCCCGTAGCAGAGTGCACGAGTGGTTTCAACGTTTTCAAAGTGGTCGTGAGGAAATAAATGACGATGAACATGTGGGCCAACCAAAATCCGTGATCACCGAAAATTCCATCGAAACTGTGCGTGAATTCATAAAAAATCAGCCGAAATCATCATTAAAATTCATGGAAATAGAATTGAACATCTCCAAAACATCGATTTATCGCATTTTGACCGAATATTTGGGCTTACAAAAGGTGTGTGCACGGTTTGTTCCGCACAAATTGACTGACGACCAAAAATTGCTCAGAATTCAACATTCGAAGGACATCATTAAAGAGGTAAAAAAAGACCCAAACTTCCTTTACAAGATTGTGACTGGTGGCGAAACGTGGTGTTTTCAATATGATCCCGAAACGAAACGCCAGAGTGCTGAATGGAAAGCGCTTGACGAGGCGAAACCCAAAAAATTGCGCCTGGAGAAGTCAAAAGTGAAGACAATGCTGATTTCTTTTTATGATTCCAAGGGTATTGTCCACAAAGAATTTGTTCCACCCGGACAAAACGTTAATGCGGTAGTCTACCTTGGAGTTTTGAAGCGTTTGGTGCGTCGTATTCGACGTGTTCGGCCCGAATATCGCGAAGATGGAAGTTGGCGTTTGTTGCACGATTATGCGCCGTCTCATCGATCGACGCTTGTGGCCGATTATTTGACCAAAAATCACATTTTAACGATCAACCACTCCCCGTATTCACCTGATATGGCACCGTGCGACTTCTACCTTTTCGGAAAAATGCATTTACCGATGAAAGGAAAGCGTTATGCAGACGTGGAGGCCATTCAAAAGGCTTGCACCGGCATACTGGCGGCCATACCGGGCAACGAGCTAAAACACTCGTTCGACAAACTTTTGGACCGTGCAAACAGCTGTATTGAAGCAGGAGGAGACTATTTTAAAAAAATTTGATTGATTTTGCCATTAAACCATTTGTTCTGTCTATTTTTTAAAAGTCCTGTTTACTTTGGAACGCACCTTGTATGATGCAAGACTTACAACAGAGCATGATGGAATTCATGACATTTATGCGAACCACCATTCAAGACGCTTAGTGTTCACAAAATTATAAAACTGCTTCTGATCATGTGTAAACTAAACTACTGAATAACTATGCTTAGGGAATTATGCTTAGGGACCGTACTACGTAGCCCTCTAGTATCCCAATAGGTAGGAATCATAAATGCTATTAGTTTTTTGAAGAGAAAGATGACTGGTTAGTGGTTTAAACTTTTTCCTATGTAAACTGAATCCGACAGCGGTATATATAATTCTTATGACACACAGCGTTATGCACGGTGAAGTTTGACCGAGCTACTAAGTATCTTGAGAAAGTTACATTAGCGACATTGTATCCAGTTTTCTTATATCTCTTAAGGAGTCTGTTTTTAATGTATTTTAAGTTTTTAAGGGTCCTTGTAAGCCAAGATGGATCAATCGAGGCGGTTGGGTACTTCCAAGAGTCGAAGAAAGCATTAGCGTTTTGTAGAATGTTTCTAAAGCGATATTAATATCGGTGCATTCCCAAAGATCGGACCAATCGAATGGAAAAACTGATTTGCTTAGTCTCTGAAGACTGAAGACTGCTAGCAGTAAGGGTTTCAATCGACACCTCAAGCGTTGGGTGGCAAGGCTCTTCTGGGGTCGAAAGTGGCATGGTTCTGGAAAGGGTTATTCCATCTGGATCAGAAACAAAACATAGATCTAGAAGCCGACCTAAAGAATTCCTTACGTGGTTTATTTTACCAATATATATTTCGAACATACCCTGATCCTACATAAAGATGGTGAATTCTCGATGTTTGACCAGATAAGTTCAGTTAAATTGAAGTCTCCTAGAGTCATTAGCAGGTCACTGTCGGACATGCGATTAGAAACCAGCTGAATGGCATTTAAGTGGTGACAGTATGTAGGCGGTTCTAAAGAAGGTGGTAAGTAGGAGCATGTGATGAACAATGATTGAAGCGACATAGTGATTTTCACACATAGGAAATTCTAGATCATCAAGATTCGGTAACTTAACCTTTTCAGAAGCAAAGTCGGAGTCCACAGAGATTAGGACTCCTCCTCCCTTTCGTAGTGCTCGGCCCCGTCTGTAACTGGTGTACCTGTCTGGTAAAATTTCGGAGCTAAAAATCTCCGGCTTTAACCAGGTGTCTGTGCAGACTATAATCTGGAATGCAAATGATGAACTATCAGAATACAGTTTAGAGAGCTTACTCAAAAGCCCCTTAGTATTTTGATAGGTAAGAGTGATAGATGTTGTTAGTTTGTTGAGGAAGAAGGTTTATTTACAGAAGACGGTTCAGGGTTATTAGGCTTTGGGAGTTTAATTCCCACAGGCTTATCAACTTTTTATTTAATTGTACTCGGCTGATGTTCTTGTACGAATATGTTCTCCGGCCAAAAACTGAGCGAACAGATCGTGTCGAATATTGGCAAAGGTACACGTATCTTAAAAGATGAATTAATTAATTAAGTGTATTTAAACTTCCTAATGTCCTCCACTCTAACAACGGCCTTAGATTTGGCTTGGATGTAAGCCGAGATATCAATTTCTGAGGTGCCAGGGCCAGCCGTCAAGTAAATATGTGTTTAGAGGGGAGAATTACCTGTAAGGGTTTTGGTGTTACGACAACAGTCCGTACCGGGGGTCCGGGCGATGGATTACGCTTAACAGTGGATTTTAGGGGGGTCGACTCTACTCGTGCCGGAGGAATCACCTGAAGTGATACTCTGAAAGGTAATTCAGACGAGTAATGTTCGATTATGTCAAACTCTGTCAACTATGAGCGGCTGCATGGTCGTCGGCTGATCAGGCTGAAAGCTATCACAAATAGCGGTTTTTTACGCTTTGAAAACTCATGTGGGAGTTGAAGGCTGCAAAATTGGGTATGAAACGCAAAAAGTTGGTCGTTAATTTTACGGAAACCACCGAACAACTCATTGAAACCGTTTTTAGTTTGCCGCTTGAACGTTCGCATTTTATTTTGAACCGCGCGACATCCACTGCAGCAAAAGTCGAAGCTAGCATTACCTGAAATTACATCCGAAACTGAGGCGGTGAAACCGACAAATTTTAGTATGTATAACTTTTTCACACAGCCAACAGGGGATGCTAGGCTCGGACGCGAAAATCGGCTTATAGCTCGATTTTTTAGCGCAGAGACAATAAAATTCCATTATAAAAAATTTTTGATTAAAAAAAAAATTTTAGATATATAAAAATATATTGACACCCAATAATTAGTTTAACACAAACTAGTCTTAAACCATTTTACTTATTTAGTAAGATCGGGATACAAGGGAGAGGGAAAAAAGAGCGAACACTAGGAGAGAGTAAGTTTTAATTGATAAATCGATGAGCGAAAGAAAAAAACACGACCGTTCGCTATGAAAGTGAAGTGTGGTATTAAAAAAAATATTTCTTTCAATCTGCCCTGTATCTAAAATCAGGACTTCGTGAACATTTTTCGATTGCGGCGGTTAGCAGAAATTACGTCATATAATAAACTTAACAATGGATCCATACTAATAACAACTAAAAACCTCAAGCAAGGTACTAAACTAATAAAACTAAAATCCCTCACCAAAATCCCTAAGAGACATCCCGGAAACAGATATTTTAGAAGAAATGTGATCGATGTATTTGAAATTAAAAAATAAACATACAAGGCTAAGAGCTACCAACACACATTAATATTCGATATAAAAAAACCCAATCAGACCATTTGTTCTACTGCCCAGGCGATGCTGCGGTCGTCTAGGCCACGCAACCAAATACATACTGCAAAGGACAAAAGCTATGCCTTACATGTGGCCGAACGAGCCAAACTAAGCCCGAAACTAATGAATAATGCTAAAACATCAACTGCAAAAAAGACAACAAGGCAATTTACCATCACAGTAAATTTGACAGGCAATGTCCAACACACATCCAATAAAAGGAAATACAAGCAGTCAGGGTCCACGAAAAAACCGATAAGGGGTAAGAAAACTTAATTTAAAACCAACGGTACAGCAATAACCAAATATTTTCCTATATATGAAACAAAACCGCAACAGAAAAACAAGAAGCCCTACCTCATACGCAGACCTAACTTCAACTTCCCCAATTGCAACGACAACACCAACAAAACAATTCAACACCCAAACTGAAATGGAATTACCATCAACATCAAACTTAACCCGTAATATTGAGAATCTCCCCTTGTGATTATCCTACAAAAAACTTCAAAAATTAAAAAAAATATGTAAAAGCAAATACTCTACTCAGCGGTAAATCTAATATTTCTAATCATAATAATTCGAAATGAAGCAAGATTAACTAAAAAATCAAAAATTAATTATATCCTCGCATATGATACGATCCCAGAATCCATATACGAGGAAATGGGACCAAAGTAACTTAAAGTAAAACAAGAACATGCAAAACTCACTGTTAAAACACACGTAACTAATAAGACAATATAAACCCCCAAAACAACTATACTTGTATTCAGAAGGCCCTAAAAATTATTCAATGCAAAATACATAGCGTGTAACCTGTGCATCCAATTACAGAACTTTAAATAATAATGAAAAAAAAAACGATCTACATTAAATTGCTATTCGGGAAACGGATATTCCCAAAATCCCAAAACCAATCCCAAAAACGTACCTATACTTCACAGTACTCACAGTACTTAGATAACAATATGTAATAAAACTCCTATGGATGAACCTCTTTACTTATACACAAATCTATCCAATCAAAAGAAACAACTAAGGAAATCGATTCGTTCAAAAAGTTTAAAATTGTATTCCACCTACCAAGCCATTTACAATCTGGAACTTAAATAACGTACAAAGCCTACATCCCATAAAGTTGATATTAGGCGACTTCAATAGCTGGAGGACAACTAGACAAACCAGGCATCACCTCCCAAGAATTATCGAGGGACAATAATTTAATCTGTAAACTCCAATTCAATATTAATCAACACAAATTTCCAACTCACTTCTCCACCCGTAACACATATATACACTTTGATCTCTCTTTTTGAACAGCTATAATACAATACAATATAACACTTTTTATACCCTGTACCCATTAAAAATGGGTGAAAAGGGTATCATAATATGGTGCAAATGTATGTAACAGGCAGAAGGAAGCATCTCCGACCCCATAAAGTATATATATTCTTGATCAGCATCAACAGTCGAGTCGATATAGCCATGTCCGTCTGTCCGTCCGTCTGTCCGTCTGTCTGTTCGTATCAACGCCTAGATCTCAGAAACTACAAGAGCTACAGACATGTGCCATATATCGTTGGATAGGTAATTACGACATTACCTAACCTACCTACGCATTACAAGTTTGTTGTTTTATTTTGATATCACCCCCCGCTACCCCACAAATCGCAAAAAACTGCTACGCCCACAATTATTAACCTAATTCTGTGCAATTCGGCACATGCGTTGGTGCTTATAAAAGCTATCTAATTTTTTAATTTGAACCAAATCGGATAAGAAACACGGAAGGTATGCCACATGCAAAATCTATGGCAAGGGATTCAGAAGCGCAGCAAAATACGCATTGCGCGACGCCGACTGCGACGTTGGCAGCGAAATGTGTATGGCTTTATGACACACGAAACTTATTTTCTTTTTTAATAGAATATTGTTTCATTTATTTATTAATACTAAATAAATAAATTGTAAGCATGTCTAAGGGTACAGGGTATTTTGCAGTCGGGAAACTCGACTGCTGCTCCCTTACTTGTTAATACTTACTGCAACCAAAATCAAAATATCTTTATAACGAAAATTTTCAAACTGCACCTTGCAGACTGGAACAAATACGCAGAGCACACAATACATTACAATGATACGACTTTCTTCACTTACAATCTAAATAAAAAGCTAGTAACATAAAAAAAAATATTCTTCAAAGTGCGCACTACTCTATCCCGCAAACCCTCACTCTACCCCCACAGCCGTCCCAAAATAGTCCCACGATGCAATAAAAACCTTCAAAAATTAAGAATAAACGAGATGCAAACATGAAAAAATCAATTTTAACCGAAATATATTACAATACAGGAACAAAATGTAAAATCATAAACAGTTTCTAAACCGAACTCCTTGTTGTGAGACCTTTACGTGGCTCCTATTAAATACATGGCTTGGACCTTTTTAATCTTACTTATTTATATTGAGTGAACTGTAACTTATTCTTATTATCTTATTATTCGCATATTTAGAAAATATTAATTTCTCATGCCTCAATTGGTTTTAGAACATCGTGAATGGTAGGTTATACAAATTTTTATAGTTTTATTTCACAAATTTTTTTAAGTTCTTGTAGGTTTCGGCATTTTTAAAGCTAAGAGTAGACTCATTGTTATTAATGTTTTTATGTATTGGATAACATAATTATCAAAACTTTAATTATTATTATCACTAAAAAAAGGAACAAACATTTTCCTGCATTTATTTTTTTTGTTGGTTTTCTAATCTTGACTATCCAATATCTTCTTGTTTGTACTCAATGGCGTTACACTTTTAATTTGCGGATCTATTTTGATTGGTTTGACTGCTAAGGTACAGTTTTTATAAAAATATTTTTTGTTTTGTCATTGTGGACTTGTCCCGACAAAATCGTTTTTTTCTTGCGAAGTAATACTTTTTTAACTACTCACGGCAATACAATTTGTGCGTACAAATCAGCCCCTTTTATTATGGTAAATCAATACCACGCGGCCCATCTCAATCGGATCGCTAACGAAAATACCGCGCAATCCATTTTATTTATATTTACCCTCTTTTTTGGAAGATTTTGTATTAATTTCGGTAAAATAATTGCATTAACGCTTCCCAACTAGTGGATCGTGAAAAAAATTAGTCCCAATTCATTAATAAAAAGCCACAGTACAGAGCGGGAAGGGAGTTTGCCGAGAGGAGAAAAAAAGAAAATAAATAAAAATACAAACCCAAAATTAAGATCCAAACTAACCCAGACAAATCTCCAATACAAATAAGAAACCAACCACGAAAATTGAAGAAAAAGATCAAAAAAAAAAAGAGATAGACGGATAAGTGGAATGGAGTGAAATAAATTAAGGTTACTGAAATTGAAGAAGAACTCCACAAATACGGCCATACTGTGAGGGATCTGCACAATCCCATTGGCAGGAAATCCAATTAACCACTGGGGATCTTTTTTGTTAATCTCGAACCAGCGAGCAACAACACAGAGGTTTTCAAAATAAAGAGGATTTGCAGGTCAGTCGTCACCGTTGAGCCCCCACTGAAGTTCAACGATGTTCCACAATGTTTCAGATGCCAAGGGTTAGGATACACCCAGCGCTAATGTTTCCTGGAACATCGCTGCGTGAAATATGGTGATTCTCACGACTCTAGGTCGTGCACCAAAAAAGATGACGAGAAGGCATGCTGTTTACTTTGCCAAGCTGATCACCCTGCGTCGTTCAGAGGATGCCCTGCCTACAAAAAGGCAAAGGCGCAGCAATTTCCTAAGGCCAGACCCGTTGAGAATAGAAACAAACCACCTCTCATCCAGATTCCAACTATCATCAATGGTACGAGTTATAGGGACATACTTCTAGGAAACCAAGCGACACAGCCAACGAATCACCAACAAGCCCCTCAAACCACTCCTGAAGCCCCAAAACCCAACCAGCTTGAAACGATGTTTGCCCCCATGGAAGGAACGATTGAGAGGATGATGGAAAAGTTGATCTCACAGATGTTCTCGCAGATGACGCAGTTTATAGCTCCCTTCCTCAACAGAAAGTAATGCAAATAAGGCTTAATATAGTTTTTTGGAACGCAATCGGCCTGCAGAAGAGCAAAGCCGAAGTAGAGCATCTCATCAAAACAGACACTATCGATGTTCTTCTAGTTTCGGAATCCCACTTTTGTCCCAGATCCTACTTTAAAATTAGCGGATACGATCTGTTACATGCCAACCATCCATCTGGCAGAGCACGCGGAGGAGCAGCTATGATCATCAGAGTGGCTTCAGGAGGAATGGGCTCAGTGCGCCGTGACCAGGATTTCTATCCCACAGGGAGATATCAGCATTGGTGCAGCTTACTTCCCACCCAGACACTCGATAACCGAGACCCACCTTCAGGACTTCTTCGAGTCCCTTGGACCTCGCTTTATAGCAGCCGGAGACTTTAACGCCAAACACTCCTGGTGGGGGTCCCGCACAAATAACCCCAAAGGCATAAAGCTCTATAAGTACCTGCAGCGGAAGAGTCGGGACTGCTATTCCACTGGAGAAACCACACACTGGCCTTCCAACCCTTCAAAGCAGCCGGATCTTCTGGACTTCGCCGTCTCCAAAGGCATAGGACACTCTAAGATAGCATGCATAAGCTATGATAAACTGCTATCCGACCACAGCGCAGTAAACTTGCTCCTAAACATTCCCGTCCTCAGAAAAACCCCGCCTAGAAGACTCACCGGGAAACACAAAAATGCCCCCAAGTTTACGTTCTGGATGCTTTCCTCCCTGTACCCAGATCCCCCTCTTTCCACACCAAGCAACATAGATGCGGCCATCGAAAAACTAACCAAAGAGATGCACAATGCTGCTGAGTTTGCGAACCCACCTCCTCCGACTACCCCGAGAACACCTGAAAGAGACGTGCACTTGTGGTCTCCTGAAATCGCGGCCCTCGTGGCCGAAAAAAGGCGCCTCAGAAGAGTCTGGTTTTCATCGCGCAACCCCAGAGACAAGACAGAACTTAATCGGGCCACCAAGGAAGTGAAAGAAAAGCTAACCATCCTACGGCAGGACTCCTGCCATAGATTCCTTAAGGAGTTGGAACCTGGAGACCCGCAGCACAATCTGTGGAATGTCACGAGGCACATTAAAAGACCTGCGAAGAAGATATCACCCGTGCGCAAAGTGGACGGGTCTTGGTATCGGTCTGAGGTCGAAAGAGCAGAAGCCTTTGCCGACCATTTACATAGTGCTTTCTCACCTTTCGATAGATGCACTGCCGAAAAGAGAGCTGCCACCATAAGGTTCGTAGACAGCCCAAGTGCTCCTGGCACGCCAATACAGCCCGTCAAAACAGAGGAGATTGTGCAGGAGATCGCCTCCTTAAAAAATGGCAAGTCACCAGGTCCTGATCGAATTGATGCAACAGCACTGAAAATGTTGCCCCTAATCTGTTCCCAAAGGCTGGCTAACATCTTTAACAGCTGCCTCCGTCTAGGGTACTTCCCGAAAGTGTGGAAGCGTGCGGAAATAATTGTCCTCCTCAAGCCTGGAAAACCTGAAGCCAATCTAGCATCGTATCGTCCGATCAGTTTGCTGGCAATCCTCTCCAAAATACTTGAAAGAGTATTTTTGCGTAGAGTACTGCCAGTTTTGGACGAGGCCGGACTGATCCCTGATCACCAGTTTGGCTTCAGACGCCTTCATGGAACATCAGAGCAATGCCACCGGCTTGTTGAGAGCATCCTAGAGGCCTTCAAAAAGAAGAAGTACTGCTGCGCCGTTATGCTCGATGTCAAACAGGCGTTTGACAGAGTCTGGCACCCTGGACTCCTTTTCAAAATTAAATCCCACCTTCCAAGTTCCCACTTCGGCTTCCTCCAGTCGTACACAGAGGAAAGAGAATTCCAAGTGAGATGCGGATCATCAATCAGCACGCCTAGGCCTATAAGAGCAAGAGTACTTCAAGGCAGTGTTCTTGGTTCATCTTATACACAATCTACACAGCGGACCTTCCCATCACCCCCTCTCGGAACCTCACAGTAGCTACATATGCAGATGACACCGCTTTCCTAGCCTCCGCCACAAATCCGCAGGAAGCATCAGCTATCGTACAGAGACAACTAGATGCTCTAGATCTATTGCTGAAACGATGGAACATCGTGGTCAACGCGGAGAAATCCTCCCACACAACCTTCGCACTACGCAGGGGGATTTCCCCCCCCATCACACTCAACGGGGAAATCATCCCTATGAATAACACTCCCAAATATCTAGGGCTGACCCTGGACCGCAGGCTCACATGGCGCCCTCACCTGATCAACAAGCGCAACCAAGCCAACCTACGACTTAAGCAACTGCACTGGCTCCTAGGGAGAAGGTCCAAGCTCAAAGAAAAACTTAAACTGCTTATTTACAAAGTAGTGCTAAAGCCAATCTGGACATATTCAGTTGTGGGGCACGGAAAGCTGTTCTAACCGCATCAGAATACAGCGGTTTCAGAATAAATGTCTGAGAACATTTTCTAACGCCCACTCGTACCACGAAAACTCAATAATCCATAAAGAGCTTGGAATTCCATGGGTAGCAGAGGAGATCACCCGACTCAGCGAAAGATATACACAAAAAGACTGGACAACCACCCCAACCACCTGGCCATCAAGCTCCTAGATAACAGCCAATCTCTAAGACGCCTGAAAACGAAACACCCGCTTGAGCTCCCCCACCTAAAGACACCTAAGTCAACCTCATTAGATATACATTCCATGTACCTCCTTGAAGTCAATGTCACCCCCCAATCATTTAATGATTGTCCATTCGGACAGATTTTAAATACAAAATAAGAATGATAAAAAAACCTAAGCTTAAACATCCTCATCAACCTCAAGGAAACATAACAAAGTCCTAGTCGGAAGGTTTTTATTTGGGTATCTTCGGATACAATAATTTTTTGGAAGATTTTTGGTAGGGAGGGTAAAGACCGTGAGAGTTAAATAACACCTGAGACCTCGACAGGAAGATTATAGCAGCAGTCCGTTTGGTTATTTTATCTATAAATACTGGTTTTACTAATAATCCTAAACAATTTAAGGTTAGGAAAGCCAGCAAAACCTCATCCTATGCCAAAGAGCTAAGGTACCAGAAGATTCCGTCTGCTACACTTCCAAAACCGAATGTCCGAAAAGAAGAAGTCTGTATACCCTGGCTTATACTTCTTCACTTATGAACATCGACCATTCCATAGTTATTGGCGTCCAACATAAGGTGCAGCTGTTTCCTAGATTTAGGGATAAAAGCACCTATTCCCGGACTTCGTTTCGTCCCGTTTGAAAGCCGTACATAAGTCGCACTGAAGACCAGTCGAGAGGCTGCTGCAAGTCTATCACATGAAATTTAAAAACATGTGTAAACAGATCAGAAATGGAACAGATTCATTATTAAGCTCATAATAGTAGCAATGGTACATTTTTAAAAAGCCGAATAGGATATATCATTGCGATAGCACCCCGAATTTTAAGACTAGTTTCCCTAGTAATTTTTAGTTCCATCTCCGCTGAAATCTATAAGACTGCGAAGGTCTTAATACCGCATTAAACAATAAAAAAACATAAAAACAAAATACATGGTCTTTTTTTTATTTGGTTTTATGATTAGACTCAGTCAAGTTTTGCGAAAGTTGAGCATTCGGCTAAGCAGTACCTGATTATTTGTGGTACTTATATTATTTCCTATCAACTGGCGAATACTATTTGTTAAAAAAAAAATTTGATTAGAACGATGATTAAAGTTCAATTGAGGTGATTATTGTCTGGAACTCCCTTTAATGCTGCAACCTCTTGCTCGTCGAACAAGAACTTTCGGAGAGCTTCAGGCTTGACGTCAATAAGACCCTACCAGTAAAGTTTCAATAATCCGATTAATTAAAATTGTTTTTTTGGCATCATTTTCCGGTTTACCGGAAAAGCAAGATCATTATTAGAGATACCCTAAACAGGTGAATCAAGTTGGATGCACAAATATGTGTGCATCCCTCCGTTAACATTATAAAGACTATCGCTCCGACTTTATGGGTATGGAGCTAACAGAACTCGCAATCAAAAATTCCGAAACTACTTTTCTTCCTTTTATGAGGCAGTAGACAACTTAATGGATAAGGTATCTATTAGAGTTGAAGAAGAAGAGCGGTACCAATTTTAAAAATTACCCTTCTGCCTGAAACTCGGACAATGGCTTAAAGAGAAAGCACCAGTAAATCGTCGCAAAGTCTGTGCGAACACTAGGAGAGAGTAAGTTTTAATTGATAAATCGATGAGCGAAAGAAAAAAACACGACCGTTCGCTATGAAAGTGAAGTGTGGTATTAAAAAAAATATTTCTTTCAATCTGCCCTGTATCCAAAAGCAGGACTTCGTGAACATTTTTCGATTGCGGCGGTTAGCGGAAATTATGTCATATAATAAACTTAACAATGGATCCATACTAATAACAACTAAAAACCTCAAGCAAGGTACTAAACTAATAAAACTAAAATCCCTCACCAAAATCCCTAAGAGACATCCCGGAAACAGATATTTTAGAAAAAATGTGATCGATGTATTTGAAATTAAAAAATAAACATACAAGGCCAAGAGCTACCAACACACATTAATATTCGATATAAAAAAACCCAATCAGACCATTTGTTCTACTGCCCAGGCGATGCTGCGGTCGTCTAGGCCACGCAACCAAATACATACTGCAAAGGACAAAAGCTATGCCTTACATGTGGCCGAACGAACCAAACTAAGCCCGAAACTAACGAATAATGCTGAAACATCAACTGCAAAGAAGACAACAAGGCAATTTACCATCACAGAAAATTTGACAGGCAATGTTCAACACACATCCAATAAAAGGAAATACAAGCAGTCAGGGTCCACGAAAAAACCGATAAGGGGTAAGAAAACTTAATTTAAAACCAACGGTACAGCAATAACCAAATATTTTCCTATATATGAAACAAAACCGCAACAGAAAAACAAGAAGCCCTACCTCATACGCAGACCTAACTTCAACTTCCCCAATTGCAACGACAACACCAACAAAACAATTCAACACCCAAACTGAAATGGAATTACCATCAACATCAAACTTAACCCGTAATATTTAGAATCTCCCCTTGTGATTATCCTACAAAAAACTTCAAAAATTAAAAAAAAAAATATATAAAAGCAAATACTCTACTCAGCGGTAAATCTAATATATCTAATCATAATAATTCGAAATGAAGCAAGATTAACTAAAAAATCAAAAATTAATTATATCCTCGCATATGATACGATCCCAGAATCCATATACGAGGAAATGGGACCAAAGTAACTTAAAGTAAAACAAGAACATGCAAAACTCACTGTTAAAACACACGTAACTAATAAGACAATATAAACCCCCAAAACAACTATACTTGTATTCAGAAGGCCCTAAAAATTATTCAATGCAAAATACATAGCGTGTAACCTGTGCATCCAATTACAGAACTTTAAATAATAATGAAAAAAAAAACGATCTACATTAAATTGCTATTCGGGAAACGGATATTCCCAAAATCCCAAAACCAATCCCAAAAACGTACCTATACTTCACAGTACTCACAGTACTTAGATAACAATATGTAATAAAACTCCTATGGATGAACCTCTTTACTTATACACAAATCTATCCAATCAAAAGAAACAACTAAGGAAATCGATTCGTTCAAAAAGTTTAAAATTGTATTCCACCTACCAAGCCATTTACAATCTGGAACTTAAATAACGTACAAAGCCTACATCCCATAAAGTTGATATTAGGCGACTTCAATAGCTGGAGGACAACTAGACAAACCAGGCATCACCTCCCAAGAATTATCGAGGGACAATAATTTAATCTGTAAACTCCAATTCAATATTAATCAACACAAATTTCCAACTCACTTCTCCACCCGTAACACATATATACACTTTGATCTCTCTTTTTGAACAGCTATAATACAATACAATATAACACTTTTTATACCCTGTACCCATTAAAAATGGGTGAAAAGGGTATCATAATATGGTGCAAATGTATGTAACAGGCAGAAGGAAGCATCTCCGACCCCATAAAGTATATATATTCTTGATCAGCATCAACAGTCGAGTCGATATAGCCATGTCCGTCTGTCCGTCCGTCTGTCCGTCTGTCTGTTCGTATCAACGCCTAGATCTCAGAAACTACAAGAGCTACAGACATGTGCCATATATCGTTGGATAGGTAATTACGACATTACCTAACCTACCTACGCATTACAAGTTTGTTGTTTTATTTTGATATCACCCCCCGCTACCCCACAAATCGCAAAAAACTGCTACGCCCACAATTATTAACCTAATTCTGTGCAATTCGGCACATGCGTTGGTGCTTATAAAAGCTATCTAATTTTTTAATTTGAACCAAATCGGATAAGAAACACGGAAGGTATGCCACATGCAAAATCTATGGCAAGGGATTCAGAAGCGCAGCAAAATACGCATTGCGCGACGCCGACTGCGACGTTGGCAGCGAAATGTGTATGGCTTTATGACACACGAAACTTATTTTCTTTTTTAATAGAATATTGTTTCATTTATTTATTAATACTAAATAAATAAATTGTAAGCATGTCTAAGGGTACAGGGTATTTTGCAGTCGGGAAACTCGACTGCTGCTCCCTTACTTGTTAATACTTACTGCAACCAAAATCAAAATATCTTTATAACGAAAATTTTCAAACTGCACCTTGCAGACTGGAACAAATACGCAGAGCACACAATACATTACAATGATACGACTTTCTTCACTTACAATCTAAATAAAAAGCTAGTAACATAAAAAAAAATATTCTTCAAAGTGCGCACTACTCTATCCCGCAAACCCTCACTCTACCCCCACAGCCGTCCCAAAATAGTCCCACGATGCAATAAAAACCTTCAAAAATTAAGAATAAACGAGATGCAAACATGAAAAAATCAATTTTAACCGAAATATATTACAATACAGGAACAAAATGTAAAATCATAAACAGTTTCTAAACCGAACTCCTTGTTGTGAGACCTTTACGTGGCTCCTATTAAATACATGGCTTGGACCTTTTTAATCTTACTTATTTATATTGAGTGAACTGTAACTTATTCTTATTATCTTATTATTCGCATATTTAGAAAATATTAATTTCTCATGCCTCAATTGGTTTTAGAACATCGTGAATGGTAGGTTATAAAAATTTTTATAGTTTTATTTCACAAATGTTTTTAAGTTCTTGTAGGTTTAGGCATTTTTATTAGATAACATAATTATCAAAACTTTAATTATTATTATCACTAAAAAAAAGGAACAAACATTTTCCTGCATTTATTTTTTCTTTTTTTGTTTTCTATTCTTGACTATCCCATATCTCCTTGTTTGTACTCAATTTGAACAATGGCGTTACACTTTTAATATGCGGATCTATTTTGATTGGTTTGACTGCTAAGGTACAGTTTTTATAAAAATACTTTTTGCTTTGTCATTGTGGACTCGTCCCGACAAAATCGTTTTTTTCTTGCGAAGTAATACTTTTTTAACTACTCACGGCAATACAATTTGTGCGTACAAATCAGCCCCTTTTATTATGGTAAATCAATACCACGCGGCCCATCGGATCGCTAACGAAAATACCGCGCAATCCATTTTATTTATATTTACCCTCTTTTTTGGAAGATTTTGTATTAATTTCGGTAAAATAATTGCATTAACGCTTCCCAACTAGTGGATCGTGAAAAAAATGAGTCCCAATTCATTAATAAAAAGCCACAGTACAGAGCGGGAAGGGAGTTTGCCGAGAGGAGAAAAAAAAGAAAATAAATAAAAATACAATCCCAAAATTAAGATCCAAACTAACCCAGACAAATCTCCAATACAAATAAGAAACCAACCACGAAAATTGAAGAAAAAGATCAAAAAAAAAAAAGAGATAGACGGATAAGTGGAATGGAGTGAAATAAATTAAGGTTACTGAAATTGAAGAAGAACTCCACAAATACGGCCATACTGTGAGGGATCTGCACAATCCCATTGGCAGGAAATCCAATTAACCACTGGGGATCTTTTTTGTTAATCTCGAACCAGCGAGCAACAACACAGAGGTTTTCAAAATAAAGAGGATTTGCAGGTCAGTCGTCACCGTTGAGCCCCCACTGAAGTTCAACGATGTTCCACAATGTTTCAGATGCCAAGGGTTAGGATACACCCAGCGCTAATGTTTCCTGGAACATCGCTGCGTGAAATATGGTGATTCTCACGACTCTAGGTCGTGCACCAAAAGAGATGACGAGAAGGCATGCTGTTTACTTTGCCAAGCTGATCACCCTGCGTCGTTCAGAGGATGCCCTGCCTACAAAAAGGCAAAGGCGCAGCAATTTCCTAAGGCCAGACCCGTTGAGAATAGAAACAAACCACCTCTCATCCAGATTCCAACTATCATCAATGGTACGAGTTATAGGGACATACTTCTAGGAAACCAAGCGACACAGCCAACGAATCACCAACAAGCCCCTCAAACCACTCCTGAAGCCCCAAAACCCAACCAGCTTGAAACGATGTTTGCCCCCATGGAAGGAACGATTGAGAGGATGATGGAAAAGTTGATCTCACAGATGTTCTCGCAGATGACGCAGTTTATAGCTCCCTTCCTCAACAGAAAGTAATGCAAATAAGGCTTAATATAGTTTTTTGGAACGCAATCGGCCTGCAGAAGAGCAAAGCCGAAGTAGAGCATCTCATCAAAACAGACACTATCGATGTTCTTCTAGTTTCGGAATCCCACTTTTGTCCCAGATCCTACTTTAAAATTAGCGGATACGATCTGTTACATGCCAACCATCCATCTGGCAGAGCACGCGGAGGAGCAGCTATGATCATCAGAGTGGCTTCAGGAGGAATGGGCTCAGTGCGCCGTGACCAGGATTTCTATCCCACAGGGAGATATCAGCATTGGTGCGGCTTACTTTCCACCCAGACACTCGATAACCGAGACCCACCTTCAGGACTTCTTCGAGTCCCTTGGACCTCGCTTTATAGCAGCCGGAGACTTTAACGCCAAACACTCCTGGTGGGGGTCCCGCACAAATAACCCCAAAGGCATAAAGCTCTATAAGTACCTGCAGCGGAAGAGTCGGGACTGCTATTCCACTGGAGAACCCACACACTGGCCTTCCAACCCTTCAAAGCAGCCGGATCTTCTGGACTTCGCCGTCTCCAAAGGCATAGGACACTCTAAGATAGCATGCATAAGCTATGATAAACTGCTATCCGACCACAGCGCAGTAAACTTGCTCCTAAACATTCCCGTCCTCAGAAAAACCCCGCCTAGAAGACTCACCGGGAAACACAAAAATGCCCCCAAGTAAACATTCCCGTCCTCAGAAAAACCCCGCCTAGAAGACTCACCGGGAAACACAAAAATGCCCCCAAGTTTACGTTCTGGATGCTTTCCTCCCTGTACCCAGATCCCCCTCTTTCCACACCAAGCAACATAGATGCGGCCATCGAAAAACTAACCAAAGAGATGCACAATGCTGCTGAGTTTGCGAACCCACCTCCTCCGACTACCCCGAGAACACCTGAAAGAGACGTGCACTTGTGGTCTCCTGAAATCGCGGCCCTCGTGACCGAAAAAAGGCGCCTCAGAAGAGTCTGGTTTTCATCGCGCAACCCCAGAGACAAGACAGAACTTAATCGTGCCACCAAGGAAGTGAAAGAAAAGCTAACCATCCTACGGCAGGACTCCTTCCATAGATTCCTTAAGGAGTTGGAACCTGGAGACCCGCAGCACAATCTGTGGAATGTCACGAGGCACATTAAAAGACCTGCGAGGAAGCTATCACCCGTGCGCAAAGTGGACGGGTCTTGGTATCGGTCTGAGGTCGAAAGAGCAGAAGCCTTTGCCGACCATTTACATAGTGCTTTCTCACCTTTCGATAGATGCACTGCCGAAAAGAGAGCTGCCACCATAAGGTTCGTAGACAGCTCAAGTGCTCCTGGCACGCCAATACAGCCCGTCAAAACAGAGGAGATTGTGCAGGGGATCGCCTCCTTAAAAAATGGCAAGTCACCAGGTCCTGACCGAATTGATGCAACAGCACTGAAAATGTTGCCCCTAATCTGTTCCCAAAGGCTGGCTAACATCTTTAACAGCTGCCTCCGTCTAGGGTACTTAACGAAAGTGTGGAAGCGTGCTGAAATAATTGTCCTCCTCAAGCCTGGAAAACCTAAAGCCAATCTAGCATCGTATCGTCTGATTAGTTTGCAGGCAATCCTGTCTAAAATAATTGAAACAGTATTTTTACGTAGAGTACTGCCAGTTTTGGACGATGCCGGACTGATCCCTGATCACCAGTTTGGCTTCAGACGCCTTCATAGAACATCAGAGCAATGCCACCGGCTTGTTGAGAGCATACTAGAGGCCTTCAAAAGAAGAAGTACTGCTGCGCCGTTATGCTCGATGTCAAACAGGCGTTTGACAGAGTCTGGCACCCTGGACTCCTTTTCAAAATTAAATCCCACCTTCCAAGTTCCCACTTCGGCTTCCTCCAGTCGTACACAGAGGAAAGAGAGTTCCAAGTGAGATGCGGATCATCAATCAGCACGCCTAGGCCTATAAGAGCAGAAGTACCTCAAGGCAGTGTTCTTGGTTCATCTTATACACAATCTACACAGCGGACCTTCCCATCGCCCCCTCTCGGAACCTCACAGTAGCTACATATGCAGATGACACCGCTTTCCTAGCCTCCGCCACAAATCCGCAGGAAGCATCAGCTATCGTACAGAGACAACTAGATGCTCTAGATCTATTGCTGAAACGATGGAACATCGTGGTCAACGCGGAGAAATCCTCCCACACAACCTTCGCACTACGCAGGGGGGATTTCCCCCCCCCCATCACACTCAACGGGGAAATCATCCCTATGAATAACACTCCCAAATATCTAGGGCTGACCCTGGACCGCAGGCTCACATGGCGCCCTCACCTGATCAACAAGCGCAACCAAGCCAACCTACGACTTAAGCAACTGCACTGGCTCCTAGGGAGAAGGTCCAAGCTCAAAGAAAAACTTAAACTGCTTATTTACAAAGTAGTGCTAAAGCCAATCTGGACATATGGGATTCAGTTGTGGGGCACGGAAAGCTGTTCTAACCGCATCAGAATACAGCGGTTTCAGAATAAATGTCTGAGAACATTTTCTAACGCCCACTCGTACCACGAAAACTCAATAATCCATAAAGAGCTTGGAATTCCATGGGTAGCAGAGGAGATCACCCGACTCAGCGAAAGATATACAAAAAGACTGGATAACCACCCCAACCACCTGGCCATCAAGCTCCTAGATAACAGCCAATCTCTAAGACGCCTGAAAAGGAAACACCCGCTTGACCTCCCCCACCTAAAGACACCTAAGTCAACCTCATTAGATATACATTCCATGTACCTCCTTGAAGTCAATGTCACCCCCAAATCATTTAATGATTGTCCATTCGGACAGATTTTAAATACAAAATAAGAATGATAAAAAAACCTAAGCTTAAACATCCTCATCAACCTCAAGGAAACATAACAAAGTCCTAGTCGGAAGGTTTTTATTTGGGTATCTTCGGATACAATCATTTTTTGGAAGATTTTTGGTAGGGAGGGTAAAGACCGTGAGAGTTAAATAACACCTGAGACCTCGACTGGAAGATTATAGCAGCAGTCCGTTTGGTTATTTTTATCTATAAATGCTGGTTTTACTATTAATCCTAAACAATATAAGGTTAGGAAAGCCAGAAAAACCTCATCCTATGCCAAAGAGCTAAGGTACCAGAAGATTCCGTCTGCTACACTTCCAAAACCGAATGTCCGAAAAGGAGAAGTCTGTATACCCTGGCTTATACTTCTCCACTTATGAACATCGACCATTCCATAGTTATTGGCGTCCAACATAAGGTGCAGCTGTTTCCTAGATTTAGGGATAAAAGCACCTATTCCCGGACTTCGTTTCGTCCCGTTTGAAAGCCGTACATAAGTCGCACTGAAGACCAGTCGAGAGGCTGCTGCAAGTCTATCACATGAAATTTTAAAACATGTGTAAACAGATCAGAAATGGAACAGATTCATTATTAAGCTCATAATAGTAGCAATGGTACATTTTTAAAAAGCCGAATAGGATATATCATTGCGATAGCACCCCGAATTTTAAGACTAGTTTCCCTAGTAATTTTTAGTTCCATCTCCGCTGAAATCTATAAGACTGCGAAGGTCTTAATACCGCATTAAACAATAAAAAAACATAAAAACAAAATACATGGTCTTTTTTTTATTTGGTTTTATAATTAGACTCAGTTAAGTTTTGCGAAAGTTGAGCATTCGGCTAAGCAGTACCTGATTATTTGTGGTACTTATATTATTTCCTATCAACTGGCGAATACTATTTGTTAAAAAAAAATTTAATTAGAACGATGATTAAAGTTCAATTGAGGTGATTATTGTCTGGAACTCCCTTTAATGCTGCAACCTCTTGCTCGTCGAACAAGAACTTTCGGAGAGCTTCAAGCTTGACGTAAATAAGACCCTACCAGTAAAGTTTCAATAATCCGATTCATTTAAATTTTTTTTTTGGCATCATTTTCCGGTTTACCGGAAAAGCGAGATCATTATTAGAGATACCCTAAACAGGTGAATCAAGTTGGATGCACAAATATGTGTGCATCCCTCCGTTAACATTATAAAGACTATCGCTCCGACTTTATGGGTATGGAGCTAACAGAGCTCGCAAAAATTCCGAAACTACTTTTCTTCCTTTTAGGAGGCAGTAGACACCTTAATGGATAAGGTATCTATTAGAGTTGAAGAAGAAGAACGGTACCAATTTTAAAAATTACCCTTCTGCCTGAAACTCGGACAATGGCTTAAAAAGAAAGCACCAGTAAATCGTCGCAAATTCTGTGCGGTATAAGAGGATGGACCGAAGGTGGAGAAAGAAGCAGATGTGTACGGAAGCAGTTCTTATTTGGGAGAATTGCTTAGCCGACGGTCGCACCTTTTGCTACGGCTGTGGTAATCCCAATGTCTACACGCCGCAAGGCCAACATTGTATTAACAAGAAGTCGAAAAACCGACGTGCGTTGATATCTAACAACAACCGGAGGCTTAAGAAAGGTTCATCCCTGCCTTGACGCTCGTAAGCTTAATGAGCCTTACCAAGCATCGATGGCATCTTTTTTTCGTTTACCTAATGGCAAATACAATTCAGCAAGGAATTCAAACCTCTCACTGAATTTAGCGTTTCTGGCCGCCCATTTTTTCAGTTTAAGGTGATTCCATTTGGACGATGTAATGCGCTTCCTACCATGTGTCGGTTGATGGATCAGATAAT
Organism: Drosophila vallismaia; assembly: GCA_035047325.1. Taxonomy (NCBI): domain Eukaryota; kingdom Metazoa; phylum Arthropoda; class Insecta; order Diptera; family Drosophilidae; genus Drosophila; species Drosophila vallismaia. The sequence goes on along the minus strand of JAWNPU010000011.1, from coordinate 408,217 downwards.
ACCGCCCGATCTGCTTTATTATGTGTTCGGAGAACACTTTGCCACTTATCTTGCAATTTTAGTAAGACTAGCAGAGCAATTTCATAAAGCATACTCTTACAAGAAGCATGCTTATGAATGAATGAGCATGCCTATAAAGCATAATCTTACTTTTAATTTATGGAAATATCAGTTATGTGCGACAAGCATAAATTGTCTACGCTAAGTTTTAAGTAGCGGTAGTATTTACACTGACCCTGCTAAGCTTTTTGCTTTTTTAATTGGCCTTCGCCAAAGAACCTTAAGCTAGCAAGGCTATAAAGAGGTCTCTGGTTACCCCGGTTCCCTAAATAAATAGTTTATAAAACAAAACAAAAAAATAAACTTAAACAAGTTTTGATGGTCGCGCTTCGTGAAATTACTGCGTTATAGAACGAGAATGTATAGCTGTAATCCTGGCCATGAGGTTGCCACAGAGCATTCCAGTCTGCTCTGGCTTAAGCGACAACAAAATTTCGCAGGTAGACTGGCTCGCTGGATTTTACGATGCAACAGTTTAAGTTCAATTTTTCGCAGATGCTCCAGATGCTTTATCCATACTCCATATAACCGAAATTGCTGAGTTAAACATTTATCCAGTAATTGATCTTCAATTCGAAGCATTTGCATAATTCTCGTGTATAGTCTTAAAGGAAATGTAAGAGAAAACCAGTGAAGAATTCTACACATGAAGTTAGATGATCTATATTTATACTTTAGAACTGAACACCAAACTACCGTCTGCGTCCACCTATGTAAACTCATATACCTTCTTATTGTCCTCTTCAATGTATATACATTGATCTTTTATCCTCCTCGCCATATCCTCAAAGTAAACAAGGTCAAGTTGGATTGTTAATAGTTCTTGATCACAAATAATACTGGCTGCAGCCACTTAAAAAATTTGCTGTTACGAAAAGAAATTAAAACTAACATACGTCGCGCTTATGAACACAATGTAGCCCAGTATAATTTGAGAGCCTGTATCTTTAAAAAGAAACTCCTGTAAACAGGAGTTTACACAAAATTGTAACGTAAAACTTGTACCTGTATTTGTCAAATGTCGAATTCGAAAAAAATTTAGGAAACGGTTTTTATCAACTAAAAAATGTTTAAGCGAAAGAAATACCTAGATCCGTTTCATGCTAACGATATACGCAGTTAATTTCCGCTAATATTTCATCAATGCAAGAAATTTTAACGGGTGGTGTAAAGAACCGCCTTGTGCCGTGCGTCCCATTGTCAAGCTGAAAACCCATAACCAGCTGGGAAAAAACTGGATTCGATCGGGGTATAGAAGCCCAGGCAACTTGGCCACACCCGAATACCTTCCAAAAAAACCATTTCAGGCTAGAAAGGGGGATTATAAATGTGCGAATCGGCCAGATTGGTTGTGCAACCTAAGCTCACAGGTGGGTTGTCCAGCTGCCAAGATGGTCGTATTAAAGAAAAACCAGATTCGGAAACGGCATTCGATGGTGTCGCACGCATATTTGCAACGCTCGTGGAATAAGTCCACAACAGTGGCACAAACTGTGGCTAGTGTAACAAGTTACATAAAAAAGTTATATAAAAGTTATTGACAAAAATAAATTAAGCTTTTACAATAGAGCAAACAAAACATCTGTTTGCCCATAAGCTTTAATTAAGCTTTATCCAAGGTCAAGTCTCGGCTAGGATCTTAGCAACCTGTCTCTTGATTTCCATTGCATACATTCAAGTGTTCCATGAAATCTGAAGCGGACTCCGCTAGGACCGAAGAAGCTAAGACAACCGTAAATGTAGGACATACAAGCGACATTACCCAGGATAGCGAAATCATGGGGGCGGCAAAGGAATATGGACGTGGCCCTTTAGACAAGACAACTACCGGCAACCAAACAACTGCGCCCACCTTGGAGTCTGCGCTGCGCTTCCAAAAGATCAAGTGTAGGATGAATCCAGGTACCTTTCCTAAATTAGTTAGGAAAAAAGCGCATTTAGATGAAAACTCGGTAAATCAAAATAGCCACAGTGGAAATACTAACAAATGCAAACTACTCGCCGAACTCACCACGGAACTGGAAAGCGAGAGCAATGCTGAAGAATTGAGTGATCAGCCTAGTACTAGTGTACAAGCCGCCAGAGCTGCGGCAAAGCGTATTGTTGGCAAAGCCCCTCCCAAGCCTCCACCCATCGTTATGGAAGGCATCTTTGATGTCAATATTCTGATGCAAAGCATCAGGACGATCACTGACGCAGATAAGGTTGAGTTTCGTACCTCCATGGGAGGGGTTATCCGACTTTACGCGGCTGACGTCAACACCTTTCGCTCTAATTTCAAGTTGCTTGATGACGAGCACTACTATTACCACTGCTACCAATTGAGGAAAGAGGGCTATTCAGGGTATGCATAAAAGGGCTTCAGCATAGCACTCTTCATAGTCACATCAATGAATAGCTGGAAAATCTTGGCCACAAGATGTTAGACGCACACACGCCCCAGCGCCGCAGCGTACCAGGCTGCCCCGAAGCGAGACCGATTAACATGTTCCTCGTTAATATTGCCACTGCGTCAAATAACAAGGACATATTAAATGTCAAGACACTGTGCCACATGATGGTTGCAGTCGATCCGCTCGAAAAACGAACATCTATTGTGCAGTGTCACCGATGCCAGCAATTTGGCCACACGGCCACGAAAAGCCCACGTCTGTGTAAAATGTGTAGGAGAACAACCCGCAAGTAGCTGCGCAAGTAGCTCGGCTTCCCAATGAACTATGTACGTGCTACAATTGTGGAGAGCAGCACCCTGCAAACAACTCAGGATGTGCCAAGTTCCAGGCATTCCTACAACGCTCCAGGCCAAGCGGTGCATTGGTGCTAGAAGATCAGTCAACGAGCGCCCGGTGCCGCAACTTGCCCCCAGCGGTCAGGTGGCCCCACGAGACCCGCCTGGCAGCCGAGGCTCTCCCGGCTTCATCGATTTTGCCCTGACAAGGAGCATCCTGGGTATCCACGTTGATATACGGTCTATCGTTAAGCTCAGCTCCGACCACCTATCGCTAATAATCACGCTGGACGCAGCCGCTCTGGCATAAACGACGTCGGAGAGGCTGACAACCAAGCGAAGCAACCTTAAACTCTTCAAAGGACAACTTGAGAGATCTCTGCACCTCGATATTGAGATCAACTCTGGGGATGACTTGGAAAACGCCGTTGAATTGTTCACCAATAAACACTCCGCCCCGGAAACCCGTAGCATCAGGTATTCCGTTTACCAAGGCGATCCCGCTGCTAGTCCGTTAAAAGAGACGCCCACGCACAAGGTGGATGAGGTCTCGACACCCTCTGGACAAAACAGCGTAGAAAAGAGCACAGAGGGAACTTCAACGGGCACTGGCAGATCACAAAGCTGGATGGTTTAATGCGAGACTGAACACTGGAACTGATAATGACGCGACGCACTCACTTTAGAAGGCCAGCAACGGTACATGGTGTCGGACGGACTTGCAGCAATCCGAGGTTTTTGCTGGGCACCTCGCGAAACATTTTCCGCCATTTGAGCTAGCGAGTTGGGAGCAAGTAAGCGAAACGCATGCCAGGCTGTCCCAAGCGCTCCAAATAGACCTGTGTATCAGGCCCTTTGCCCCCAGTGAAATATCCGAAGTTATATCTCACAGCACTTGGACATACTATATGTAACGCCATACTAAAGTCATTACCAAGTCACGCAAATTTCTACATAGCGTTGTTGTTGAAAGCCATAGTAAGATGGCAATGATTCCATGCACAGTGGAGGCTCGCATTAATAACTGTGATCCACAAACCGGGCAATGGACCCCGCGTCCTATCGGACGATCAGTCTCCTCCCTTTGATTTCGAAGGTGCTTAAAAGACAGATTGCTGCTCGGATTGTTAGGATTACGGACACTCAGGGGATACTCTTGAGCACCAGTTCGTGTTCCAAGCTGGTCATTGTATGGTGGAGCAACTTCATCGGCTTGTTGTTGTGGAAACAATTCTGCAATGCCCTCTTCTTGGACATCAAGGAAACGTTCGACAAAATAAAGGAGAGACTACTTGCCCCATTTTTCCACCTACTGAGGTCATGCCTTGGATCGCAGACTCACCTACGCCAAGCACATCACCGCCACTAGAACCCGCATACAAAATGCAGTGAACAAACATTTTTGGCTTTTAAGTTCAAGGAACAAACTGACATTGGCTAATAAGACCATCTACAAACAAATTATCGCGCCGATCTAAAGGTATGGGTTCCAAACGACTGAACAGTGGGACGTCGCTAAGGAGGCTGAAAAGGCGGCAGCCGAGGGACCCGATAACACGATCCCCTAGGGGACAATCCCCTAGACGTTTTTAAATTGTTATTTAGTCCAATGGTTATATTGTATTAATTGTTAATTGTTTACAAGTATTAAGCTAGGCAAATGTCTAACCGGCACCTCAGTACAGAGCGGGACTGGAGTTTTAGGGAGAGGAGTGCAATTGCAAAGGAAAAAAACATTAGCAACTAAAATAAAGAACCAAAATAACACGAAACAGGTCATCAAAAGAAATAAAAAACGAATCACGCACATAGGAGTAAAAAAACGGGAAGACAGAGCAGTGAAATGGAGTGACCTATTTTTTTTTAGGATTGGGGAATAGTACAAATAATTGAAATTTTATTTCACCTAAGGTTAAACATCCTCATCAACCTCACCTAGAAAACGCCTTTGTGGGAGAAGAAAAAAGAGAAATTTGAAAATCAGTGAGTAAACACCAGCCTTGTTTTAAAAATTTAAGTTAGTTGTATATTTCCTATAAATCCGATGGGCACTAGATTATGCCATTTTTGTAGAACTAATTTAAAACAGTGTATTAACTCTAGACACCTATATCTCTATTGCTCGAAAACCAAGACAAAATAACAGTGTAAATTAAATTTTGTAAGGTAATTTGATATTTGAATTTGTTGATCTAAAAATTCCATGACATCTCTCAACGTCTGGATTCACCGAACATTAATCTCATATTGTTGTAAAGCCTTTTTACAACATTTTTTGATGATGATTTTCAATATGACTCATTTTTGAGTCGCACTATATGAATTGACTCATTAATAGAGTCAATTATACAAGGTGCAATTCAAAAGTTCCAGGACTTTTATTTAAAAACAAATATTATTTGTTTTTTTTTTTTTAATTTATTGGTCGACTTCAAAAAAGTCTCTTCTGCCTGAATACAACGTTTTAAACGTTCAAGAAGGTTATCGAATGACTTTTTTAGCTCGTTTATCGGTATAGCGTTGAGGATGGCGTCTTCTCCTTTTGGATGGCATCAACGTCAGCATAGCGGTTTTCTTTCATGGCCAAATGTAGTTTTCCGAACAAATAAAATTAGGGTGCCATATCAGGCGAATACAAAATTTTTGGGTCCTTTTTGGCCTCTTTAATAATGTCTCTTGAATTTTCAATTCAGAGGTCTTTTTCGTGTGGTTTTAAAGTGTGCGGGACAAATCGAGCACGAACCTTTCTGAGGCCCAAAATTTCTGTCAAAATACGAAAAATCGACGCTGCGGATATTGATATTTCCGATTCCATATATTTAAGCGATGATTTCGGCTCTTTTTTAATGAATTCACGCACAATTTGCTTGTTTTTTTCGTTAACAACATCTTTTGGCCGGCCCAACGTTCGTCGTCTTCCAAGTCCTTCCGTCCCTCTTGAAAACGTTTAAACCACTCGTGAATCCGGCTACAGGATATACAATCATCGCCATAAACTTATTTCATCATTTGATGAGTTTTGATAAAATTTTTACCAAGTTTAAAACAAAACTTAATAATGGCTCTTTGTTCGATGCTCAAAGGCGACCAATAAATTTTTCAAAAAGAAACAAATAATCGTTTTTCAATAAAAGTCCTGGAACTTTTGAATTGCACCTTGTATCCTTTAAATGCCTGTATGCTTTATTTTTGGTAGCTCTATAAGGCGACTTAATTGGTCCGAGGTTATTTTCCTATTACTCTCGTACTTTCTCGTTCGCAGTTAACAATAAGTCCCACAATTATTGCCGGTACCCAGCAATAAATGGAAAGAAACATTTCTTGCTTTCCCTTTCAAAGCATTTTAAAAAATCTTAGTTTCTAAGATAAGGCTAAATCTACGCTTAAGTGCACTAGCTCGTTAAAGAGCTCGAAATGGTCCCAATCTGTAGGTAAGGTAGGTAAATCCTTTACTTTTGACAATTTCCTTATACCTTTATAGCTGCACTTTCTTCGATTTCGGTATGCATAAGCATTATATAGGACTCTATGTCCTCTTTTGTATTCAAAATTTCTGTACCAAATTTTGTTTGGCAACACTTAAATCGTTATTTAATCTGGTGCAGTTTATATTCTGCTCCAAAACATTTTTTAATACGTAATGAAAAGGTTTCAACTTTTCATTCCCAGATTTCTTTACACGTTTGGCTTAAGTGTGCCTTTATTAAATCTAGCTCTATTTTGACAATATTTCTGAATTCCTTTTGTTTTGATGCTTTAAATTTATTAGGCATGCTATCAAAATGATTTTTAGTAAATTATATGTACATGTAAGATTGGTTATTATAATGATGTTTATTTGCATTAAATGTAGGTTGTATGGTTAATGATATGATTAAATTAATTACGATTACGATTACGATTAATTTTACGACCGCGACTGGACTGCTTTCGACTGCTGACTACTTTCTTGTGTCAGGGCTGCCCACTCTTCTCCAGAGCCAGGGCTGGCAACTCCTCTGAAGTGCCAGGGCTGGCAACTCTTTTCATATCTTGCATCTTACATACATGGTCTATCGGTCCAAGCTTTACTTGTTTTCTGTTATTTTCGCAAACTTGGGATTCTAATGTATATAGTAGCTTCTTATCAATTTCATATAAACGGACTTTCATTAAATGTATCTTTCATTAGAATCCCATACACTTGCCTACTTATTTTAACCTAATCCTCAATCAGGTTTGGCTTTTCTTTGGACTACAAACTTTTTTTAATCTGTTCCTTCTTTAAATTCTGCTGCTTGGTCTGCTCATCGTCGATGCTACTGCCTTTCTTGTAGACCTTGCCGCCGATGTTTCTGCTATGGCCGATTCCTATTGTTGTAGATGTTTCCGCTCCCGTTGTTGTTGTAGCCGATGCCTCTTAGCTCGACGGTGCTGTTTTTTAATTAATTACTTTGTGTTTTGTCCGTTGTATGGCCACGAACACGCACACAAACTTTTCGAAACTATTTTAATTTTACACAAAATTTTTATTATACACTGTACCCATTTAAAATGGGTGAAAAGGGTATCATAATATGGTGCAAATGTATGTAACAGGCAGAAGGAAGCATCTCCGACCCCATAAAGTATATATATTCTTGATCAGCATCAACAGCCGAGTCGATATAGCCATGTCCGTCTGTCCGTCCGTCCGTCTGTCCGTCTGTCCGTCTGTCTGTCCGTATCAACGTCTAGATCTCAGAAACTGCAAGAGCTACAGACATACGTCATATATCGTAGGATAGGTAATTACTATACGCAAGTTTGTTGGTTTATTTTGATATCACCGCCCACTCCCCCGCAAAAAAATGCCATGCCTACAATTATTAACCTAATGCTATGCAATTCGGCATATGCGTTGGTGCTTATAGAAGCTATTTGATTTTTAACCAAATCGGATAAGAAACACGGAAGTTATATCACATGCAAAATCTATTGCAAGGGAAACAGAAGCGCAGAAAAACACGCATTGCGCGACGCCGACTGCGACGTTGACAGCGAAATGTGTATGGCTTTATGACACACGAAACTTATTTTCTTTTATGGAATATTGTTTCATTTATTTATTGATACTAAATTGTAAGCATGTCTAAGGGTACAGGGTATTTTGCAGTCGGGAAACTCGACTGCTGCTCCCTTACTTATTTTTTGTATGCTTTATGGCATATTAATTTATATTTTGTGTCCTCTACCAATAGGAGGAAGAACAGAGGGCTACGATGTAACTTTTTTTTTACTTAGTTCGAAGCCCTATTTTAGCGACCATTGACAAAATTTCGATGCGTATCTGCAGTCACTTACAAGGTAGTAGTTCAACCTAAGTCTCTTAATACAATGGAAAAAACATCAGGTTATCTCAAAAGGAGCAAGGTTAAAAAAAAGATGTTACTCCAAAGAGTTCCGCTAAAAAACGGAGTGTATTCATTTGTTTTTACATCCGAAGAAACATAAAAAATTTAACAATTACCATTTGTACTGTGTACTAATAAGAGTTCTTATCAACTATTCATATATTTATGCCCATAGCTACTTCAATGCGATGGTGCGCTGGCGGCCTAAGTGTTTTGTGACCCTTTTATGTACATTCTAATGTCACCTTACGGGGATCAGTTATAAAATGCATTATTTATTACACAGTTGTGTGACTCTCTTAAGTGCGTAGGTGTTAAGGGGTTAGCCATATACTAGTGCATTTATTAGATTGGTTGTTTGTCCGATCCCCTTTTCATTCCTTTAATATTTTTATATATTCACATGTTCAATGCTTGAACATACTGTACAGTAAAAGCAGATCACAGAACAGTGTGAGCCAACCTCAATAACAACCCGAAGACCTACCTACGGACAGATGGAGAGACGTACATGCGATATAAGAACATAGGAACTGATGCTGATCATGAATATATATAATTTGTTTATAGTAATAGTTAAAAATAGTTAAAATTGGATAATTTAATTACGGGGAGGCTAATAATTTTATTTATTCTAGGTGATAAAGTGGTTTGCAATTCTAAACTAACAACTCGTCTTATAATACTAGCTGTCAGGGCTTCGACTAAAGTTTTTTTAAGTAGTTGTTTGATTTATTATTATGTTTCTTATTGTTCTTGTCGTCGCTCGATTGGAGTTGCCTTCAATGGGTGCCCGCACACATTTATCCACCAAATCCTATCACTATCAGGAAAATTCTGATTACGCCTATCAATTACACCGTTCGATCCGCGACATCATCGACCCCGTGAATAACCGATTCACTCAAATCCAGAACTGCAAGTTTAGAGACGGGTCGCATCATTTCGATAGGCCGTTGTCGCTCACGCGCACCTTGGCGCGCCTGACGACTCCATCTGCTCCGCTGTAGACCTCCTTCACGATGCCCTTGCACCACTCTCGTCGGGGCAAGGCGGGATCGCAGACGTAGACCATATCACCCTGGTTGATGGGCCCCGTTCTTCGGAACCACTTCTCGCGACACTCAAGCGTAGGCAGGTACTCCATGACCCACCTCCTCCAGAATCGGTCTCGCAGCATGCGAGCAATCCTCCACTGCTTTCCTGTATAACCCTCCATGGGCAGCTCCGCATCCAATCTAGGCGTATCCGGCAGATTAGCTACTCCCTTGAGTAAGTCATTTGGCGTCAACGGCGCCTCCTGTTCCCCACTCACAGGCACATGGGTAAGCGGACGCGACCTCAATGAGGAGACTCTCCAATACATGGTCCTTCGGTGCAACTTCCTTCAGGGCATGACGCAGTACTCTCTTGACGCACTGCACCATGCGCTCCCATACTCCGCCCTCAAATGGGTTCACTGGGCAATTGAAAACCCATTCTATGCTTCTGCTTGACAACTCACTCTGAATCTTCTCCATCTCGAACACGTCACCAAAGCGTCTGGCTTTCCTCTCAGCACCCACGAAGTTCTTGCCGCATCTACCCGCATCCAATCTGTCCTCTGGATGGTGTCCCATTAACGGCGAAATCGCTGCAACTTGCACTCGTTGCACGATGAGATCACTCTCCGCATCACTCGCCTCATCTTCGTAACCCAGAATCTCGTCCGGATCTCGGCTATCGTAGCATCCATATTTTGATGCTTCAACGTGGCATGGAGATGTCGCACAATCAGACTGTGCCTGTTTGACAGTATTACGGACCTCCTCGCATTGTACGGCATGCACAGTGCGGCATCAATTTTGCCGTAAGCTCGCAGAATCCCGTTCTTCTCTGTTTGCGGCATACGCGCGCAAACCGAAGGACCCAGACCATGATCCTCACCAGGCGATGGAAGCTCAAGAATCTCTGAAACTGAATAACAAAATCGTTTGCCACGACTAATGCAAACTCACTGAGCAGGTCCTATTAGCCACCTTGAATCCTGGCTAAGGTCCCCTCTGCGACCGCGTCGCATCATCCGTCGCATTGTCGGCCGTAGGCACCCATCTCCATAGAGAAACCTTTGATGACTCTAGAATCTCCACCACTCGGTTGCCAACAAACTGCTTTTACCGGCGGTGGGTGCTGCCGATCCATCTTACCACCGTCTTTGAGTCCGTTCATAACACCAGGTCCGTGATGGCCACACCACGTTCCTCCTTAACAGTGTTCATCAGCCTGGTTCCGAGAACTGCTGCCTGTAGCTCTAGCTGTGGGATAGCATTGTTCTCATCGGGGCGCCCTTCGTCTTTGTACATACGAAGCTCACCAGCACGTTGTCGTCTTCATATGTGACCCTCCAATAGGCCACCACCGCGAATGCTGCCTGACTAGCATTCACGAAAACGTGCAATTCCATGGCACGGACTTCTCTACGCCCAAAATAATGGCGAAGACTTTGGAACTGTCCCACGACGTCTATCTCTGCGCCAAGTCGCAAATGCTTTGCTTAACTTCTCTGGTAATGGTTCGTCCCACTGGATCTTCTGCCTATAAATCTTTCGCAGCAGCAGCTTCGCTCTAATCATGAGGCAGCACAGGAATCCCAAGGGTTTAAACGTCGACATTACCAGGCTCAAATATTCCCTCTTCGTAGGGGCACGATCTCCACTCAGAACGCTGCTAGGTACTCGATGATACTCCACGTTGAATCTGAAGTCATCCGTTGCTACCTGCCAACGCGTTCCGAGGATCTTTTGCTCAGCCTCATCCCATTCGAAGCTCTTGACGCGTCCAGGTCCTAAAGCCGTCTCCACGGTGGGCGAGCTGGATGAAAACTGGCATAACTCCTTCACTCGGGTAGCTACGCTAATAGCCGCGCTCTCTGTAGCGAAACTGTCCACATAGTCATCGACATAATGGAAGTCGGTGATAGCATTGACTTCTCTCGGGTCCGAATCCCGAAACTTCAGGGCATTCACGATCTTCACGTAATGTGCAGCGCTCGGCGAGCATGCTGCTCCAAATGTCATTACGTTAATCACATAGACGAGATCTCTCTCGTCGTCGTCATCTTTCCAAAGGAATCGTTGGGAACATCTGTCCTCGGGTCGGATCAGCACTTGGTGGAATATCTCCTTGATGTCACCGCAGACTCCGACTGCTCCCTCTCTGAAATAAAAGAGCACAGCTGGCAAAGGCTTAAATTTCTGAGGCCCTTTGTCCAGCTCCGAATTTAGCGAGATTACTCCAACTTTGGCTGCAGCATCAAACACAAGCCGTACCCTTCCGGGCTTGTTGGGGTTTTCGACACCAAAATGGCAAAATGGCAAATACCATAACCGGTCGCTCCTCACCGCGACCTCATCCGACTGTAGTCTTCTTGCGTATCCTTTAGACACGTAATCCTTTATAATCCGACCATATTCCTGCGCCAATGGTTCATTGTGCTTCAATTTCTTCTCTACGTTGACCAGCCTCTTGTACGCCATCTCGTAGCTCTATCACAACGTGGTCGTCCTTCCAGAGTAATCCCGTCTGGTAGCGACGCCCCACTCTCACCGTGGTATCTTCAAGCATCCTTTGTGCCCGCACACCGTCGCTGGCTGCGACATGGGGCATGAGCTTCACTCCAAAGTTCTCCATGTCGAAGTAGTCCGCCACCATCTGTTCCATCGCGTCATCCACTGGCACGTAAAGTAGGCAGGACCTCGGTGATGACGTAGTGGATTGCCCACTTACGGGCCCAAACACAACCCAGCCCAGCTCGGTTGCGGCCGCGTACGGTCCCTCTCTAGCGACCCGCCTCGTTCTAAGTGGCAATCCGAGATGTCCGTGATCCAGGCCGATGAGCGGCTTCGGAACCGCGTTGCTGTAGGGCTTCATCGGCAGACGCGCATCAATATTCACGCCTTGGACATCCTGTCGACTCAATGTCTGCATCGGTAAACTCAGGCTCGATATGGCATACACGTTTCTCAATACGTGGCGAGTGACCTTTCCAACTCCGCTCATCTTTAAACTCACCACGTTGGTAGGCTCTCTCGTTGCCCTCCAAACCATTGGATATTTAGCTGACGACGCTCTCCTTGAACTCCAAGATCTCTTCGCAGCTCGTCATCGATCATCGTGACGAAGGGTCCGTCATCTAGGAGCGCATACGTATCCACTTTCCGTCCAGCTCCATAGAGCGTAACTGGCAGTATACGGAACAGTATGCGGCCTCCTTCGGCGTCGACGCAGCCCAAATTTCTCTCTCCAGGCTGTTTCTGGGAACGGCTGGCTGCTGGTTCCCGTCTTGGTCCCTGTGACCATCTCGTAGCGAAGGCATCCTGGCCTGAACCAGTCCACTCGCTTGCTCATAGGAAGCTTGGCCAAAAGCTCCTCCATGAGGGTTGGGTTCTCCAGGTGCTGCTCCGCCTTCGCTGACTGCAAGAAGGCCGCGAGGTTACTCACTCTGGTAGCATAAGGAATGATCTTCGCCAAATTGTGCTCCAAAATTGGCTGCACCTCTCGCACGCTGTTCAGCTGGCTGCGTATAAGATGCTGGGATCGGCCGAACCTAAAGCGCAGCTGCTCCATTACAGCGCTGACATTCCCTGGATTAATTAGTAGCGCTTTCACTGTCTCACGGGCTTCATCCTTCAGCGCCTTCAGTAATCTCTGGTTGTTCTCCAGATCCATGCAATTGTACGCTCGGGTCGTCTCCACGAACACACAGCTGAAGATCGGCCACTCCTCGAAGCATTCTTGGCCCATATTCTCCCTGGGTTCCATTCGGCGTCATCGCGGCGTAGTATCCAACAAGTGGCGATGCTGTTGCCACATTGTGGACGCTCACGTCCGGTAGCACGAATCCATGCGCTGGCTGCGCAGTGCTTGGTGCACACAGTGACTCCACATATTGGTTGCTAGTTGTTAGCAATGGCGGTCCACTCCAAGATGGCGGCAGCGTGCAGGCCGCTCGCACCGTCACCGTTATAGGTCACCGACCCGACCCTGTTATGTAAGGCCTCTCCGTTAGATTTTGGTAATGATGGGCTGCTCCAAGATGGCGGCGGACTCGTCGCTCCACTGTTGGCGCCAACTGCGCTTGGGCCAACTGCGATTGGCGCGCAATTGGCGGTGCTCACTTTTTTTAACTTCATCCAGCTCCTTCTCCAACGCTGCAATTCTCTCCCAGAGGTCCAACGTGAGGGGGTGGTTCCGCTCCGGCGCTGGGCTCGCAGCTGTGACGGCAGTACTTCTAGGTTGGGAAGCTACGGTAGTCACCATAGTGGCCGGGCAAGAAATCGTCGGCGGCCTGATATTCACCCTCGGCCGGGTTCCTGCTCCACTACTCACTGGCTGCTGATCCGCTTTCGTTGTTATAGGGGTGGCTTCCCCTCCATTCAGCCGGGCACTTTTCCTGGGGGAATGTTGCATCTTCCCCAGCTTCAATATGACGGCGCCTGTGCGCGCTCCAAAATGGCGTCTCCGACACCTGGCCGCTAGCTGCGGCCGTCGATGCTTGGCGATCGTTGCGCCTCGTGACCACTGGCTGTGATCTCCGCAAATGACGCTCCACTGCGTCTTCTCGTCCGCGACCGCTCAGCGCGACTCCTTTGCCAGTACGTAGCGCTGGCTGCACTCACAAATCCTCCTCGCTAGCCGTCTAAGCCGTCACTCCAGCTCCTAGAAACTCTTTAACTGGCCGTCTAGGCCGTCATTCCAGCGCAAGTTGCCCTTGCAGTATCCCTCGGACAATCCCTCGCTCTATTGGAGTTGCCTTTCCATGTTTAAGGGGCCCGCTGATTGACAGAGGGGGCAGTTGCGTGCAGTATTGGGGTCGAAACATGAGTGTCCGAGACAAAGTCAGGTGGATTTAATTTGGTTGAGTCTTTTTATTTCATGTTTTATTATATTCGGGAGTGGTGTTGTTGTTTATATTTGTATATCATGTCCTGCATTTGATTAATGGTGATCATTAGTGCTGGTATCTAGCTTGAGTTGTTGCTAAGGGAGTATGTTAATGTCTTTTGCGCTTTTGTTGTGAGTATATATTAGTGGCTTTTTGTTACCAATTTTTCTGTTTTGCTTGCTTTCTTGTTTCTGATCATTTTAGTATGTCCAGTTATCCGCAGCTTTACAGATTACATTGCTAGGAGGGTGAAAATGGTTCAGCTCCATTACACATTAAATTTAAAATATTAATATTTATATGTATAAAAAAAGAATCTGCATAAAGTGGGCTTTATTTTGGCCCTATGACAAAGCGATGGTTTGCCTCTCGTGCTTGTTAATTTGCTGCTGCTCATTTGCTCAGTCGGTTTGGACGTAATCTACGTGAAACGATAACTTTCCGTTCGTTGAACATATATCACCTCGTTTTATCATCGATTCTTAATTTCAACGTGTTCCGCGTGAAAAAATTATTTAAATTCTGTGCCAAGCTGGTCAAATTAATTTGTCGTTCCGCGGAGTTGTTCACAAACTGAACAACATTATAAAATTTTTATTTCAACGAACTACGGACTTTTTCGTTTATTTTTAACTTGCAATTAAATTGTAAGTCGCAAAAAACAACAAAGTCGCCACAGAAATTAATTTTTTTATTTTGTAACCATAATCTGCTCATTGGTCTTTTGTCTCGGTCTTTTATGTGGAGCTTCTTCACCCCCCTCTGGTTTGCGGCTCTAACTCCTACGATCAAACCGGTCCCTCGTTTCTGTCGTAAGATCGTTCTCTTCCTATTATTTCTTATTTCTTATTTATTTGAAAATTGCTCGTATATGAAATGCGCTGGAGTCGGTCATAATGACCATTTGGGTGATCGCTTGGGTAAAGGCTTCGATCTGACCTGGTCCTGTTTGGCCTGTCGAGAGAAAGAAGGAGAGATGCGCACGTTTATGCGTCACACTTAGAATGGTTTCCAGGAGGTTTGAAAACAATTCGGATCATTAAACAGACAGAATCTGTCTCCTATTCCTGGACCGTCAATCCGTCTGCCTGACGGCCATTGACGGGTGTGCCATCGGAAAGGCGATCTACAGGACTTACTTCAGATTTGTTGCTCCCTGGAAATCTATTTACGTATCCCGTTTTATGTCTGATGCCACTGCAGATGGCGTCAGGTGTCACCTTTCAAACTATCCTAACGTCGCTCCTTCTGAATTATGTGCGACCAAATTTAATTTGAAACACAGGAGTAGCATATTGTCGCTTAGAATAATTTTACCGATGCTTGCTTTGCGAAAGTTCTAGATCCTGTAGCCTGGCCCAAACACAGTATCGTTTAAGAAAACTAAGAAAAAGTTTTTAAACTGTCCAACCTTGTTACTTCTTTTTTAATTACCTTCTAATCCGCAACCAGTTTGTTGACCTTAACAATCAACTATATAAAAATTATACTTCAAAATGAAAACTCAATTTTTGAAATGATCCACGCTCTTTTTAAATAATGTAAATCCAATCTTTTCCCCCCTTCCCTCTCAAATAATAATACATCCGATTCTTTACATCTCGGTATTGCTAATTTGCTTTTTGCGTCATTTTCTCAATCAACTTACTCATCTGATTCATTTGATCCCTCCTCTAACTATCCATATCATTTACCCTACATAAATAACATTTCCCTTTTTAAATTCCACTGTCACGATGTGTTTACGGCTCTTTCATCAATCAAAATATCATTTTCACCAGGTCGAGACAACGTACCTAGCTGCATCCTCAGAAGGTGCTCCGATCTTCTTACCTTACCTCTTACTATACTATTTAACCAATCCTTTGAGCAAACTTCCCTACCTAAATTATGGAATGAATTATACCTTATTCCAATTCATTAAAAAGGCTCTAAGACTTCCATTAAGAACAACCACGGCATTGCTAAGCTTTCTACGATTCCCAAGCTTCTTGAGAAACTCATCACATCGCAGCTGCAACATGCATGCAAGAGCATAATCTCACCAGCACAGTATGGTTTTGTCAAGCTTCGCTCGACAACAACTAATCTACTTGAATTTATCCTGACTTTAGCAAAACATTTGATTCAGTTAATTATCAGCTCTTGCTACGGAAACTATCGCTTATTGGTTTTCCAAATATCCTTATGTGGATTGCTTTTTACCTTTCATATCGAACTCAGCGTATCCTATCCTAAATCTACCAAGTCGAAGGTCATCCATGTCTCATCGGGTGTCCCGCGGGGTAGTTATCTAGGACCACTGTTGTTTATACTCTTTGTGAACGATCTTCCCAATGTGATTAGTTATGCCTCTACGCTTATGTATGCGGATGATGTCAAGTTATGATATTCCTTCTCGGAACATTTCCTGCACATGCATCTACAATTAGTCCTTGAGGAACTCTATTTGTGGTGCTCAATTAATCTTCTGTTCCTAAACTTCTTTAAATGCAAACTTATGACATTCCAGCGCAGTGTACCGCTTATTGTATCTTAGTATCTCGGAAATCACGTGCTTGATCGTGTTTCCACAATCAATGATCTTGGAGTTCTTTTTGATCATAAACTAAAGTTTAATGATCACATTTCCATAACAGTGAATAAAGCCAGAGGAATGTTAGCCTTTATTAAGCGATGGTCTAAAGAATTTAACGATCCTTTTACCACCAAATCCCTGTATATCACCCTAGTTCGTCCTATCCTTGAATACTGCTCGTGCGTTTGGAGTCCTCAATACTCCTCTCACCAAAATAGCATTGAGTCTGTGCAAAAGCAGTTTCTGTTATTTGCACTAAAAAACTTAAACTGGGATCTTGATAATTGTCTCCCGCCGTACCGTTTCAGGCTTAAATTGTTAAAGTTACCTCCTCTGAAGGAGCGCCGAACCTGTGCTGGGGTCATGTTTCTACATATGCTTATCCATGGTTGATTCTAAACACCATCTAAACCAACTATGTTCTTGCATCCCTAATAGGAAAACTATGTCTTTCCGACCCCTATGGTTACCCATTCGCAGATCCAACTACGCTGAACACGATCCCTTTCGCACTATTCGTAAAAACTATAACCTCTTATCACATACTCTATCCCCTGAATTCTCTGTTAATGTTAATAAATTAAAAATCCTAGAATACCTGATAGAATAGTTATATTGTAGTTATATATATTTTTTTTATTTATATTTAGCAGATCTTTGTTAAATTGTTGTTAAATAAATTAAATTAAAATATATGTATAAATGATGCATGCAATACGGCCCATCCAAGTCAAATTTATTTCTTGCAATAATCCAACTGCTTTTAATCTGATGAATTTATTATATGGAGTTCTTCTTGTGATGGTTCAACTAAGACTAACATTGCGTCATGCAAGGCGCCTTCAAAATGATTGTATAGGCGTGACTTATACATACTTATACAAATGCTTAGAACAATGAAGATTGCGTATAAGAGTGCGTTGCCAGTTAGCAATATGTATATTGCTAACACTCCTTCTCAACGCAATTATACAAATTTTTGATCTACTTCATACCTAACATACTTGTGAACTTCATATGCTTAACTTTACACTGCCCCGGCTGCGATGAAGGTCCAGCCACTGAAAGATTTTCGGTCCGTGCTGTCTTCAGCCCAATCAGCATCGACGAAGCAATATACAGGCTTTCCAGTCTTCTTATACTGTAGACATAATTCGGAAGTGCCCCTCACGTACCTCAGTATTCTTTTAGCAGCTGCCTCGTGCTCCTGGTGTGGATCCGCATTCTGCTGTGCAAGTTTTACGACTGAGTGTAGTATATCCGGCCAAATATATTAAAGAGCCTATCAGTGATTGATAGCTCGTTCGATCAACACGCTTGCAGTTGTCGTGATCGCATTTCACTTGAAATCCTGCTTCGAGGAATATAGCATTAGATTTGCAGTTTTGCATACCATACTCACGTAAGAGATTTTCAATATATTGCTTATGGCCAACATTTATGTTGCCAGTCTCGCCTTCACGATCTATTTCCATTCCAAGAAAATGGTTCAACAGACCACCATCAGTGACGTCGAATTCGTCAGAAATCGACATCTTTATTCTTTTTAGGTCATCTTTGCTGGTACTGGCCACAATCATGTCATCTAAATACACCACTATGATGCCCAATGTTTGACCTTGTCGCCGTTTGTAAGACACGGCTCGCTGGCGCAGGTTTTGAAGTCCATCTTCACCAAAACAGAATTTAGCTTCTCATTCCACCCACCCCCACTCTGCGTTAAGCCGTACAAAGATTTTTTCAGCTTTAACACATGCTCAGGGAACTTCTGGTCAACAAATCCCTCTGGTTGGCGCATGTACACCAAATCTCGCAGTTCACTGTTAAGATAAGCAAAAGAAACATCCATTTGATGAACATACATACCATGATCAACTGCCAGAGCAATCACCAGCCTGATCGTAGAATACCTCGCCACTGGTGAGAAAGTTTCACCTGTAGTTTATGCCAAAGCGCTGCGCACAGCCTTTAGCCACTAAACGGGACTTGAATTTATCCACCACGACATTTTTGTCACGCTTGACGATGAACACCCATCTGCTACCAATGGCCTTCTCCTTTTGGTAGGTCAGTCAACGTCCACGTTTTGTTGGCTTGTAGGCTTGCTATCTCCTTCTGCATCGATGCGTGTCAAAATTTGGCATGATGAGAACAAAGCTGAATTCACAGTTCCAGGCACTGATATATCATCAGTTGTCAAAACATTGAGTATGTTATACTGCTTGCGAGGGCGTCCAGGTTTCCCAGTGTGGATAAGCTTTGGTCGTCTAGGTCCTCTCTTCCCGCAATCATCCGCTGTGTCGACTTCCAAATCTTCTCCAATATTAGCTGCTTCTTGTTGCTGTTCATGATGATTCATGCCGTCCAGTGACACATCCTCAACATTGTCGTCTATGTTACACGCAGAATTAGACTAGTCCATCACCAGAGTGACTTCAGTACTGTTTGTTGAGTCCTGATCTCTCAAACTGTCGTCTGTAAGGGAATCTTCAAGAAATATAAAATCTAGTGCCTCTGTTACCTTCCATGTTTTTGGTATGCCTTTGCTGTTGTAGAATAGCCAATCAAAACTCGCTCCTCACCTTTAGGTTTAAACTTCTTGCTGTGCGTCTTGTTAATTACGATAGCTCTACTACCAAATATTCGTAGATGACTTACGCCTGGTTTCTTGCCATTCCATGACTCGTAAGGTGTCATATCGGTCATCGTCGAAGTCTCAGAACGGTTGCTCAGATATGCAACTGTATATATGGCCTCTGCCCAAAAACTCTCGTCGAGATCAGCATGAATCAGCATGCTACGTGCCATCTCCACCAACGTACGGTTCGCTCGTTCTGCCACACCATTTTGCTGCGGTGTATGAGGCACAGTAAGCTGCCTCCTTATACCATTACTGTTTACAAATTGTTAAAATGCGCTACTCAAATACTCGCGCCTGTTGCCACTTCTCAGACACTTTATTTTCCAACCAGTTAATGTCTCCGTAATTGCTTTAAATTCTTTGAACTCATCAAAAATTTCACTTCGCGTCTTTAAAAAACTGACGCAAACGTAACGTGATTTATCGTCAATAAAAGTAGCAAAGTAACGAGCACCGCCAACCGAACTCTTATGCATTGGTTCACAAATGTCTGTATGGATGAGATCTAATACGTCCTTTGCCCGATTATAAGACTTCTAGGAAATTGCTTCTCACTTATTTTGCACTTTGCGCAAGTCTCACACACATAGTTTTGTATAATTGTACATTGTTCGGATGTTAAGCCATGAACCATATGATTTTTCATCATTTTATTTATACTGCCAAAATTTAAATGGCCGTTTTTATCAGTTTTTGCGCTGAAACATTTTTGTTTGATCTTTTCAAACAAAAACAAATCGTTTTGCTTCTTGGCAACACAAACAACATCGCCCGTGCGATTTTCTATGCGTGCACAGCTATTCGAAATATTTACTGTGAATCCTTTGTCCACCACTTTCGCCAAGGAAATAAACTTACATTGAATGTTTTCAACCAGAAGTACGTCGGTCAAATCTATTGCACTATTTTTCCACTGTAAACGCACTGTTCCGACCCCGATCGCTCCAATATAATTTTGTCCGGCCAACACAATTCTTTCTTTGTGTTGTTTGATGTCTATAAAAAGCGATTTATCGTTACACAAATATGCAGTCGCACCACTGTCCAAGCACAAAATATTCTTCGAAAAACTGTAGTTGTGGTTCGCAGCAGCATTGTTTCTCTTTTCGTTTGTTTTCTTTGAACCTTTACAGTTAGACGCCATATGCCCTTGACGACCACAACACCAGCACACTCGCTGCTTAAAGTTTTTATTTTGCGAGACTGTATTTTTCTCACGTCGCGACGAAAACACTTTCTGCTATCCGCTTTGTTCTGTGTCTATATTTCGGCGCTCACTCTCTTCGAGTAATTAGATTTTTAACGTAGCCAACGTAGGTAACGAATCACGGGATTCAATGGCAACTACAAAATTGTCAAAAGATTCCGGCAAACTAGACAGTAGCAATATGCACAGACACTCATCGACCAATGTAAAATCAATTTCAGACAGTTTTTCAATTAAGTCTGAAAATTTAGCTATGTGCGATGCCATATTTTCTGAGTCTGTCAACTTTATATATAACAGTTGTCTCAGCAAGTGAACACGATGCGCGGGACCTGCGGGCATATAGATTTCATTTAGTTTTTTCCAAGCACTTGCAGAAGTTGCGCAATTCTTGACATTTTTTATTTGTGATGCCTTAATGCGAAGAATATTGCTCAAAATGCATCAAAATCCAATTTTTTCTCGGGACTATCACTTTCAAGTTTCACTTTTAGTCCACACACGTAGCCCCACAACTCGGAATGTATGAGCACGCTTTTCATTTGCACGACCACGCACCATAATTATTGTCGTCCAATTTCTCTATCGAGTTCATTATTGAATTCATTGTCACAAACTAGAGTGTCCAGAATATTTTCTATTCACTTTCTTTACTAATCCGATATAATAACTTAGCGCACAATTGTATTTACTGAGCTCCCTGGGCTCATAACCTGATGAATTTATTATATGGAGTTCTTCTAGTGATGGTTCAACTAAGACTAACATTGTGTCATGCAAGGCGCCTTCAAAATGATTATATAGGTGTGACTTATACATACTTATACAAATGTTTAGAACAATGAAGATTGCGTATAAGAGTGCGTTGCCAGTTAGCAATATGTATATTTCTAACATAATTCAACAACTATTAACCGCTTGCTTCTCTCCATCCCCAATATAATTATGGGAGAGATATGAAGCGCATATGGCTAAAGATATTTTGCCGAGAACGCCGAGAATATGAGGATATGATCATGGAATGTACTGCTAATATTTACAACGAAACATTGATAATGATTGTGGATAAGTTCTTGGCTATGGCAAATAAAGTTCTCAGTCAATTGGGCCAGCACCAAATCGAGCTGCTACTGCTTCATTCAATTTGGATTTGCGCCGAGAACAGGACTACAACACTGGCGATCTCCTGTCGTATGTGCAATCCAACATCCCAAAGTTGACGATCGGATAATGACGAGCGCAGGTGGAGGCTTCTTCTTCTTGGATGCACCAGGTGAAACGGAAAAAATATTCCTTATCAATTGATTTTGGCAACGGTTCGATCACAAAGTGGCATAGCCTTAGTTCCCGCTTCATCTGGTAATTTTAAGAGTAATTTAAGAGCAGAATATACTCTTAAATTACCATTAAATATTAAACTTATGGAGGCTCCCACATGTAATATTTCTGAAGCATCCGGTATTGGAAGACTCTTACAAAAATATAAACTCATTGTTTTGGATAAACGCACAATGGCACATAAAAAATCTTTTGAGGCTCATAATCGATCTTGGCGCAATTCGCGTGACAACAATCAGCCCTTCGCAAATGCACTGATATTGCTAGCAGGAAATTTAAGGCAAACCTTACCTGTTATTCCTGGATCTACCTCGGACGAAATAAATGCTTGCATGAAATATTCGACTTTGTGGCGATACGTACATAGGTACGTTGCCGTTTACTATGAATATGCGTGTCCTGCTACAGAATGATCAATCAGCTAAAATATTCTCAAGACAGTTACTGGGGATTGTGAATGAAAAGCTGTTCAAAATAGCTATTCACAGCTGATTAAAGCTTGTTTATAAACATTTGGAATCTAGCATATATGGATCCAAATACCAAAATCATGATGACCACTCCGACCGAGGGCTAACTCAGCCTTGGCGAGCTATTGATATAGCATTGAGCGAAGCCTCTGCACCTGTGTCGAACTGGACATCCAAAGTCCCCGGGACTACCAAGCCCCCGTCACCGCACATGGAAGTTATTAAGAGAAAAGCCACTCAATGCAAGAAAAAGGTTAATCTTGGTACCAAGATTCCTCTTCCCACCTACAGCGGCAGCTCAAGCCGCTTTTGGTTACTCCCAGTACCCAGCCCAGCACTAGACATCATGCAACTACTGTTGCGGCAAAACGTGATGCAGCCTTAGCGGGCATTATCAGCGTACTGATGGATGCTGCTAATGGAAAATATGTAAAAAATCGCACTTTTAAGTAAGGTCTCTGCCAAGGCATCCAAGCTTGAGACCGAAAAGGCCATACCGAGTTTGCGTTAAAGGTCTGCACCACAGTACGCTTCCTCGCCAGATGATTGAGGTGCTCGAAAGTCTCGGCCACAACCTGCTAGACGTACATATGTCAAAGAGGCGAGACGAGCCAGGAGCTTCAGAAGCCAAGCCCATAAACCTCTTCTTTCTGAAAATCGCTAAAGAGATCCAGGCTCTATGCCACATGAGAGTTATCACCGAGCTCCTTCGCAAGTAAAATTTAACAACCCAGTGACATCGATGCCAGCAATTTGATCACAGGGCAAAATTTTGCACAAAAGCGCACATCCGCCGGCGATAATCCAGTTAAAGAGTGTACGCGACCTCGGAACGAGCCATGCACTTGCTGCGATTGTAGTGAGCAGCACCCAGCGGAGTATTAGGGATGCATCAAGCTCCAGGCACTCCTTCAGCGCTCTAGGCCAAGAAGACGTGTGGGCGGAAGGGGTGTCTAGTTGCTCAAAATGATCAAATGAGGAAAATGCTACTACAGCAGGGGAATTTGCTCAATCTGCTCACTGCGATACATGCGCAGCTACCCGAAGTTGAGATTGATGTCTTGCTAATCAGCGAAACACATTGCAATAACACAGTGTAACCCAAATTATATGGTTACGAGGCCTATACAGCCAACGACCCGGATGACAGAAAAGACAAAGGTGGTTCAGCGATTTTGATCAAATCTGGTTTGGTAAATTTTCCTCTTCCACTGGTAGCCACTGATAGGGTGCAACTTGCGTCTGAAACTATCCAGACTGGGCACAGCCCTATAAACTTCGCCGCGGTCTACTGCTCTCCAAAGTTCGTATGGACGACAGACGACTTCAAATCTATCTTGGAGCAGCATCAGTCCAAATAAATCGTAGAAGGTGACTGGAATGCGTCCCACTGGTTTTGTGCAGCAGGGAGGTGTAACCAAAGATGTCATGCCCTGGCAAGTCTAGTCTTCAACTCAGATGTAAACTCGCTACCCACAGGTGGCCCCACGAGGTTCCCTCATGGCAGTAGAGGGTCTCCAGGCTACATCGATTTTGCGCTGACAAGAGGTATCCCGGGATTACACTCAGATATCCGGTCGTTTACCGAGCTCAGTTCTGACCACTTACCTCTCATCATCACTCTGGACACAACAGCTACAGCCTATCCCAAAGTCGAGCAGGCGCACTAACATGAAAGGTTTTCAAGAGCACCTCGAGTCGTCACTGAACCTTGACATTGATCTGAACTCCACAGGACATTGAAGTTGCAATCGGCTCTCTCATACACAAAATCCAAGTAGCAGCTAGATTGACCACTCACACCCCAGGACTGAAACCCTCAGCAGCCAAAATACCAGTCCCCAGAGAGATTCTGCTGCTTATTGCAGAGAAGAGGCGCTTACGCTCCAGATGGATGAGGTCCCACCACCCGCTGGACAAAGCAGATTTTTTCAGGGCAAAGCATATCCTCCATCGTGCCTTGGACATAAAGAAGAGTGGTGTGTCGAAAGGCTTCTCAATACGGGGACTGAAGCCGACGCGACGCACTCGCTCACGATCAAAAGACGTTGCTTAGAGAAAGCATTGGTAAATAGCAACGGGGCATGGTACCAAATCGATTTGAAGCAAGCGGAAGCGTTTGCCTCGCACTTGGCTAAGCGCCAGTCCCAATCTTTTAACCTCGTTAGTCCGCAGCAGGTCGACTTCAAATAGTCATGCCGATCCAACCGATCAAAGTAATATTGTTGAAATTATTGCCCAGAAAAAATCCAAAAGAGCACCGGGCCATGATACTATATACAACGCCACTCTAAACGCTCTGCTCAGCCACGCTGCCTACGCCTTAATTCTGTCTTCTGACGTCGTACCTCGAGAATAGGCAATTTGCGGTTCGGTTCCACTCGGTTCTCTCAATTGAGCATGATGCGGCAGCTGGAGTACGCCAGGGAAGCGTCTTGGGCCCACTACTGCCTGTATAGCCACGACATGCCGCGTCCGGTTGACAGCCCTTACGAAACGTCAATGCTGGTCACATTTGCCCACGATGTGTGCATAACATACAGGGCCAGGTGTGAACATTAGGCTGCCGACGGTATCAAGGACTACGCAACTAGATTTGCGAATGTTTGCTACACGCTTGAACATTGATGCCACCTCAGTGGAACAGGCTGACTGAGCCACCTACCTTGGAGTCATTCTGGACCGTCGGCTCACGTTCTCCAAGCAAGTGAGTGCAATGAGAAACTCTCGTTGTCGTCCAAGGTAACCATCTACAACCAAAACATTTCTTCAATATGGGTGCTAAATTTGGGAGGTGGTCTGCGACAGCCGAATCCGTAGACCCCGCGCATAAAAAAATAAGATTACGAGGTCGATCCCTAGCTACGAGTGGTTTTTAAGACATACCACCCCCTACAGAGACCTAAAACTGCTGGCGGTTTTCGAGACCATTAATTTCCACTCCAGTCGCGATAATGATAGACTGGAGCGACATTGAAACCGACTTCCTAAGGGCCTCACTAGATCCCGCCACAAAGGAAGCTCAACGGGCGACTTCCAAGGAACCTAATCCACCGGCAGCCCTTACGACGCACAACGAAATGATGATGAGTCCAACTATGTATTTTTCCATCGTTTTTTATTTTTATTTTGTTATTATTTTTATTATTGTTATATTATATTATATATACCATATATATTATATTATTATTATATATTATATTATTAATTTTTTTATAAAATTTTGGTTATTATTGTTAATGCTAAATACACTTAGCAAGCGAACCCATTGAGCAGAATGAATAGAAACTAAAGACACAAAGGAACTCCCAAGGAGTTATAAAAACAAAGAAACATTTTTTTCAATCAACCTAGTCATTGGATTCATTTGATCTCTTCTCTAATTATCCCTATCGCTTACCATACATAATTAATATATATCTTTCTAAATTTCATTGTCACGATGTGTTTACGGCTCTTTCATCAATCAAAATCTTTTTCTCACCAGGTCCAGATAATGTGCCCAGCTTCATCCTTAGACGATGCTCTGATATTCTAAGCTTACCTCTCACTGTACTATTTAACCTATCTAAGTTCTGGAATGAATCATGTGTTATACATATTCATAAAAAAGGCTCTAAGGCTTTCATTGAGAACTACCGCGGCATTGCTAAGCTATCTGCGATTTCCAAACTTCTTGAGAAACTCATTACATCCCAACCGTAATATTCGTGCAAGAGCATAATCTTCCCAGCAGAAACAACTAATTTACTAAAATTGTGTTCGACAATCCACCGAGGGTATCGATATCAGTATCGCCTGCAAACAGACGTAATTTAAACTAACTTTAGCAAAGAATTTGATTCACTTAATCATCAGATTGCGTCTTACGTTTACGTAAATCAAACTCAATCCTTGAGTCGGTTTCAGAATATCATTGAGAAAGGGATCAGTTTGATTTTATTTTTACTAAATATTTTCCGACAAAAAAGAAAAAAAAAGTTTTGGCAAAAATAATCAAATTTTATTATTTCATCGAGGAATTTAAAAAAAAAAAGTTGTTCATGAGAAAGTATGGTAGTTCGAATCCAAGATGTCAGAAGTCGCTGGGTGCACTAAAGCGAAGTTACGAGCCAAGATTGCTTATAGACAGTTGGAGTCTATTTCAGTTTTAGGTGCTGATGGCTTCCTAGAGGTACAAACAGGATGCTCCTTTCAGAGCATGCCCCCGCCTAAACGTGGGAAACGGGTCCCTACCGACTCTGATAATGAATATTCAAACAAGAAAAAGAGCAAGGAAACCTCTTCCCTTGCGTCTCCGACAAAAACTTCTTCGTCCTCAACTGGCCTTCGCAACAATCGCTTCGCATCTTTAGCTGAAGAGATTAGTCTTGTTGACGAGATGGGGACTTTCGAGGAAGCTATTGAAAGTAACGCAGAATTATTTTCGAATAATGTCCAGCCGCGTCAAACGGCAACTCCAAAAGCACCTCCTATATGTGTTCCCCACGTTAATAACATCGAAACTCTAGAAAGCTCCCTTAAGCAAGCAATCCTAGAAATAGTCGGGAAATAATATCATTCGGACTTCTAAAGCAGGAATTTTGAGAATCTACACGTCTGATGCAACAGCCTTTAGAAATGTGGTCCGTAGTTTGTCTGCCTTGGAATGTGAGTTCTGGCACCATCAGCTGCGTGAGGAGAAACCTTACTGGTGTTAAAGCTGGTTTTGAAGAATTTACACTCAACAGTTCCTAAGGAAAAAATTGAGCGCTGTTTCACAGACAAAAGCTTCGTGGTTTTAAATATCTACTTACCAAAGGAAGCCTAGATGGCAAGAAATTCCAATTGACGAAAACGATGACGAAGAAGCTATCAATTTAAAAACGAGGCAAAATTTGTTTTTTATTAACCTCAAGTCAACTTCCAATGTAGTTAAGTCACTTAAAGTGAATCGAATTGGAAGGCACAGGATAACGGTAGAGAAGGCCACTCGAAGCAAAAACATAGCTCAATTTTTCAACTGCCAAAATTTTGGCCACACCCGCAATTGTTGTTTCTTAAAGACAACTTGTGGAAATCGTGCGGGACTGCATCCTACCAACTCAAAAAAATGCGAGGCCTAGATTAACAAACAGTACACATGCGCAAACTGCATGAAAAATCATCCTGCCAGTTTCAAAGGCTGCAAAGTCAGAATGCAGTTAACCAAAAAATTAAAGCCAGGAATTAGATCTCACAACCTCAACAATAATGGGGAGTTTGATAGCCGTCGTGCCGAAGTAACGATCACCCCGGCTGTCAGAAACGGATGTTTGTAAGCAGACATAGTAAGGTCCAGTACTTGAAACATCTCCAGCGTTCCAGCTAAATAAAATTCGTCTGTAAGTGGCGAGGATTGCAGCTCTTACAAGAAATATCCTACTGTTGAAAAGGCTATCAAAGATATTAACGATCGATTAGATCATTTATTTAGACTAATCACTGAAACGATCGAAGCAAACAAGGCTTTTCGAGAAATAGTCCAAGTTCTGATAGCTAAAAAATGATGGCCTCTACTTTAAAACTCGGATTATGGAACGTAAGAGGAATTGTACATAAAAATTAAGAACTTAGGCTTTTTCTTATTGCTCACTCCATAGATATCATGCTTATTACAGAGACTCATATGCGTCCGGGACTAAAAGTATACCTCCCAGGCTATCAACAATACTACGCGAATGAGCTTAGTAACAACGCCAGGGGAGGCTCAGCAATATTTATTAAAACTCTAATCAGCCACAGACGAAATAAGCCATTAATGCGAACTGACTCCCAGATAACCAGTGTCGATGTACCAACGAATGGTGGTATCCTCAAAATAGCCTCTTTGTATCTTCCTCTCAACGAGCCCTGGACCAAAAACGACTTCGACCAGCTACTAATCGCATTGGGCCCTAAGTGTATAGCAGGAGGCGATTACAATGCAAAGCACCAATGGTAGGGCAACCTTAGGACATGCAGTCGAGGAAAACGGCTACATGAGGCCATCGTAAATAGCTCTAGGCAAGTTTTAGCTACCGGTGAGCATACCTTTTTTTATCAAATATTAGACTGACCCCGACAGCCTTGGACTTCTTTATAATAAAGGGGGTGGCAATAAACAAGTTTTGAATCGTAACAAACTACGATCTGTCTTCGGATCACTTGCCAGTACTAGCAACACTTAGCCACACTCCCCAATACAAAACAATAAAGATAACTATTCTATTACCCGGCGCTTCAGTAGAAAAATTCAAAGACACCTTGGACAGAAGCATTAATCTAAACATCGAGATTAACCATCCAGAAGATATCGAAGATGCGGTAGAGATCTTTATGGACAAAATACAGTTGGCCGCGACACTTGCTGCCCCAAGAAGTAGAAATTCACCCATCCTGAATAGACACAATATGCTTCCACAAAATGCTTTAGACCTCATACGACTTAAACGAAGAACAAGACTAGAATTTTCAAGAACAGGAAACAACCGTGCCTACAACATTTACAAAAGACTGTATAACCGTCTAAGAAAAGTTCTGGCGAAAAACAAGCAGGACCACTTTGATGATATGCTGGAATATGCAAGCCTTGATGCATCGACCAACTATACTGACGAACAGCATTAAAAGACAGGTTATCCCAAAGGCTCCCATCAAGAATCCTACTGGTGATTGGTGCGTCTCAAGCCAGGAAAAGGTGGAGCTGAGAGGATTACTTTAAGCCTTTCAACATCTCTTTGGCAGAAACGAGAGGCAGGGTGCAAATAATCTTAGAACAACCTTTTCAAATGGCACCCCCACAAATGCTGTCCCGTTGGGAGAAGTATTAATGCAGATAAAAAATCTCAAAGCTAAAAATCTACAGGTGTCGACCTTCTGGATATTAAGACTCTAAAATTACTTCCCCTTAAAGCGGTGCTTTTCGTGGTCATACTATTTAATGGCATTCTGAGGCTGGGACACTTTCAAAGGAAGTGGAAATCTGCAATCATAACTATGATTCTAAAGCCTGACAAGCAACCCACTGAAGTAGACTCTTAGAGGCCCATTAGTCTTTTACCTGCGCTAGGAAAAATGATGGAAAGGGTATTATAGTTATAAAAACAAAGAAACATTTTTTCCAATCAACCTAGTCATTGGATTCATTTGATCTCTTCTCTAATTATCCCTATCGCTTACCATACATAATTAATATATATCTTTCTAAATTTCATTGTCACGATGTGTTTACGGCTCTTTCATCAATCAAAATCTTTTTTTCACCAGGTCCAGATAATGTGCCCAGCTTCATCCTTAGACGATGCTCTGATATTCTAAGCTTACCTCTCACTGTACTATTTAACCTATCTAAGTTCTGGAATGAATCATGTGTTATACATATTCATAAAAAAAGGCTCTAAGGCTTTCATTGAGAACTACCGCGGCATTGCTAAGCTATCTGCGATTTCCAAACTTCTTGAGAAACTCATTACATCCCAACCGTAATATTCGTGCAAGAGCATAATCTTCCCAGCAGAACATGGGTTTGTCAAGCTTTACTCGAAAACAACTAATTTACTAAAATTGTGTTCGACAATCCACCGAGGGTATCGATATCAGTATCGCCTGCAAACAGACGTAATTTACACTAACTTTAGCAAAGAATTTGATTCACTTAATCATCACTTAATCCTTGAGTCGGTTTCAGAATATCATTGAGAAAGGGATCAGTTTGATTTTATTTTTACTAAATATTTTCCGACAAAAAAGAAAAAAAAAGTTTTGGCAAAAATAATCAAATTTTATTATTTCATCGAGGAATTTAAAAAAAAAAAAAGTTCATGAGAAAGTATGGTAGTTCGAATCCAAGATGTCAGAAGTCGCTGGGTGCACTAAAGCAAAGTTACGAGCCAAGATTGCTTATAGACAGTTGGAGTCTATTTCAGTTTTAGGTGCTGATGGCTTCCTAGAGGTACAAACAGGATGCTCCTTTCAGAGCATGCCCCCGCCTAAACGTGGGAAACGGGTCCCTACCGACTCTGATAATGAATATTCAAACAAGAAAAAGAGCAAGGAAACCTTTTCCCTTGCGTCTCCGACAAAAACTTCTTCGTCCTCAACTGGCCTTCGCAACAATCGCTTCGCATCTTTAGCTGAAGAGATTAGTCTTGTTGACGAGATGGGGACTTTCGAGGAAGCTATTGAAAGTAACGCAGAATTATTTTCGAATAATGTCCAGCCGCGTCAAACGGCAACTCCAAAAGCACCTCCTATATGTGTTCCCCACGTTAATAACATCGAAACTCTAGAAAGCTCCCTTAAGCAAGCAATCCTAGAAATAGTCGGGAAATAATATCATTCGGACTTCTAAAGCAGGAATTTTGCGAATCTACACGTCTGATGCAACAGCCTTTAGAAATGTGGTCCGTAGTTTGTCTGCCTTGGAATGTGAGTTCTGGCACCATCAGCTGCGTGAGGAGAAACCTTACTGGTGTTAAAGCTGGTTTTGAAGAATTTACACTCAACAGTTCCTAAGGAAAAAATTGAGCGCTGTTTCACAGACAAAAGCTTCGTGGTTTTAAATATCTACTTACCAAAGGAAGCCTAGATGGCAAGAAATTCCAATTGACGAAAACGATGACGAAGAAGCTATCAATTTAAAAACGAGGCAAAATTTGTTTTTTATTAACCTCAAGTCAACTTCCAATGTAGTTAAGTCACTTAAAGTGAATCGAATTGGAAGGCACAGGATAACGGTAGAGAAGGCCACTCGAAGCAAAAACATAGCTCAATTTTTCAACTGCCAAAATTTTGGCCACACCCGCAATTGTTGTTTCTTAAAGACAACTTGTGGAAATCGTGCGGGACTGCATCCTACCAACTCAAAAAAATGCGAGGCCTAGATTAACAAACATTACACATGCGCAAACTGCATGAAAAATCATCCTGCCAGTTTCAAAGGCTGCAAAGTCAGAATGCAGTTAACCAAAAAATTAAAGCCAGGAATTAGATCTCACAACCTCAACAATAATGGGGAGTTTGATAGCCGTCGTGCCGAAGTAACGATCACCCCGGCTGTCAGAAACGGATGTTTGTAAGCAGACATAGTAAGGTCCAGTACTTGAAACATCTCCAGCGTTCCAGCTGAATAAAATTCGTCTGTAAGTGGCGAGGATTGCAGCTCTTACAAGAAATATCCTACTGTTGAAAAGGCTATCCAGGATATTAACGATCGATTAGATCATTTATTTAGACTAATCACTGAAACGATCGAAGCAAACAAGGCTTTTCGAGAAATAGTCCAAGTTCTGATAGCTAAAAAATGATGGCCTCTACTTTAAAACTCGGATTATGGAACGCAAGAGGAATTGTACATAAAAATTAAGAACTTAGGCTTTTTCTTATTGCTCACTCCATAGATATCATGCTTATTACAGAGACTCATATGCGTCCGGGACTATAAGTATACCTCCCAGGCTATCAACAATACTACGCGAATGACCTTAGTAACAACGCCAGGGGAGGCTCAGCAATATTTATTAAAACTCTAATCAGCCACAGACGAAATAAGCCATTAATGCGAACTGACTCCCAGATAACCAGTGTCGATGTACCAACGAATGGTGGTATCCACAAAATAGCCTCTTTGTATCTTCCTCTCAACGAGCCCTGGACCAAAAACGACTTCGACCAGCTACTAATCGCATTGGGCCCTAAGTGTATAGCAGGAGGCGATTACAATGCAAAGCACCAATGGTGGGGCAACCTTAGGACATGCAGTCGAGGAAAACGGCTACATGAGGCCATCGTAAATAGCTCTAGGCAAGTTTTAGCTACCGGTGAGCATACCTTTTTTTTATCAAATATTAGACTGACCCCGACAGCCTTGGACTTCTTTATAATAAAGGGGGTGGCAATAAACAAGTTTTGAATCGTAACAAACTACGATCTGTCTTCGGATCACTTGCCAGTACTAGCAACACTTAGCCACACTCCCCAATACAAAACAATAAAGATAACTATTCTATTACCCGGCTCTTCAGTAGAAAAATTCAAAGACACCTTGGACAGAAGCATTAATCTAAACATCGAGATTAACCATCCAGAAGATATCGAAGATGCGGTAGAGATCTTTATGGACAAAATACAGTTGGCCGCGACACTTGCTGCCCCAAGAAGTAGAAATTCACCCATCCTGAATAGACACAATATGCTTCCACAAAATGCTTTAGACCTCATACGACTTAAACGAAGAACAAGACTAGAATTTTCTAGAACAGGAAACAACCGTGCCTACAACATTTACAAAAGACTGTATAACCGTCTAAGAAAAGTTCTGGCGAAAAACAAGCAGGACCACTTTGATGATATGCTGGAATATGCAAGCCTTGATGCATCGACCAACTATACTGACGAACAGCATTAAAAGACAGGTTATCTCAAAGGCTCCCATCAAGAATCCTACTGGTGATTGGTGCGTCTCAAGCCAGGAAAAGGTGGAGCTGAGAGGATAACTTTAAGCCTTTCAACATCTCTTTGGCAGAAACGAGAGGCAGGGTGCAAATAATCTTAGAACAACCTTTTCAAATGGCACCCCCACAAATGCTGTCACGTTGGGAGAAGTATTAATGCAGATAAAAAATCTCAAAGCTAAAAATCTACAGGTGTCGACCTTCTGGATATTAAGACTCTAAAATTACTTCCCCTTAAAGCGGTGCTTTTCGTGGTCATACTATTTAATGGCATTCTGAGGCTGGGACACTTTCAAAGGAAGTGGAAATCTGCAATCATAACTATGATTCTAAAGCCTGACAAGCAACCCACTGAAGTAGACTCTTAGAGGCCCATTAGTCTTTTACCTGCGCTAGGAAAAATGATGGAAAGGGTATTATAGTTATAAAAACAAAGAAACATTTTTTCCAATCAACCTAGTCATTGGATTCATTTGATCTCTTCTCTAATTATCCCTATCGCTTACCATACATAATTAATATATATCTTTCTAAATTTCATTGTCACGATGTGTTTACGGCTCTTTCATCAATCAAAATCTTTTTTCACCAGGTCCAGATAATGTGCCCAGCTTCATCCTTAGACGATGCTCTGATATTCTAAGCTTACCTCTCACTGTACTATTTAACCTATCTAAGTTCTGGAATGAATCATGTGTTATACATATTCATAAAAAAGGCTCTAAGGCTTTCATTGAGAACTACCGCGGCATTGCTAAGCTATCTGCGATTTCCAAACTTCTTGAGAAACTCATTACATCCCAACCGTAATATTCGTGCAAGAGCATAATCTTCCCAGCAGAACATGGGTTTGTCAAGCTTTACTCGAAAACAACTAATTTACTAAAATTGTGTTCGACAATCCACCGAGGGTATCGATATCAGTATCGCTTGCAAACAGACGTAATTTACACTAACTTTAGCAAAGAATTTGATTCACTTAATCATCAGATTGCGTCTTACGTTTACGTAAATCAAACTCAATCCTTGAGTCGGTTTCAGAATATCATTGAGAAAGGGATCAGTTTGATTTTATTTTTACTAAATATTTTCCGACAAAAAAGAAAAAAAAGTTTTGGCAAAAATAATCAAATTTTATTATTTCATCGAGGAATTTAAAAAAAAAAGTTGTTCATGAGAAAGTATGGTAGTTCGAATCCAAGATGTCAGAAGTCGCTGGGTGCACTAAAGCAAAGTTACGAGCCAAGATTGCTTATAGACAGTTGGAGTCTATTTCAGTTTTAGGTGCTGATGGCTTCCTAGAGGTACAAACAGGATGCTCCTTTCAGAGCATGCCCCCGCCTAAACGTGGGAAACGGGTCCCTACCGACTCTGATAATGAATATTCAAACAAGAAAAAGAGCAAGGAAACCTCTTCCCTTGCGTCTCCGACAAAAACTTCTTCGTCCTCAACTGGCCTTCGCAACAATCGCTTCGCATCTTTAGCTGAAGAGATTAGTCTTGTTGACGAGATGGGGACTTTCGAGGAAGCTATTGAAAGTAACGCAGAATTATTTTCGAATAATGTCCAGCCGCGTCAAACGGCAACTCCAAAAGCACCTCCTATATGTGTTCCCCACGTTAATAACATCGAAACTCTAGAAAGCTCCCTTAAGCAAGCAATCCTAGAAATAGTCGGGAAATAATATCATTCGGACTTCTAAAGCAGGAATTTTGCGAATCTACACGTCTGATGCAACAGCCTTTAGAAATGTGGTCCGTAGTTTGTCTGCCTTGGAATGTGAGTTCTGGCACCATCAGCTGCGTGAGGAGAAACCTTACTGGTGTTAAAGCTGGTTTTGAAGAATTTACACTCAACAGTTCCTAAGGAAAAAATTGAGCGCTGTTTCACAGACAAAAGCTTCGTGGTTTTAAATATCTACTCACCAAGGAAGCCTAGATGGCAAGAAATTCCAATTGACGAAAACGATGACGAAGAAGCTATCAATTTAAAAACGAGGCAAAATTTGTTTTTTATTAACCTCAAGCCAACTTCTAATGTAACCGAGTCACTTAAAGTGAATCGAATTGGAAGGCACAGGATAACGGTAGAGAAGGCCACTCGAAGCAAAAACATAGCTCAATTTTTCAACTGCCAAAATTTTGGCCACACCCGCAATTGTTGTTTCTTAAAGACAACTTGTGGAAATCGTGCGGGACTGCATCCTACCAACTCAAAAAAATGCGAGGCCTAGATTAACAAACAGTACACATGCGCAAACTGCATGAAAAATCATCCTGCCAGTTTCAAAGGCTGCAAAGTCAGAATGCAGTTAACCAAAAAATTAAAGCCAGGAATTAGATCTCACAACCTCAACAATAATGGGGAGTTTGATAGCCGTCGTGCCGAAGTAACGATCACCCTGGCTGTTAGAAACGGATGTTTGTAAGCAGACATAGTAAGGTCCAGTACTTGAAACATCTCCAGCGTTCCAGCTAAATAAAATTCGTCTGTAAGTGGCGAGGATTGCAGCTCTTACAAGAAATATCCTACTGTTGAAAAGGCTATCCAGGATATTAACGATCGATTAGATCATTTATTTAGACTAATCACTGAAACGATCGAAGCAAACAAGGCTTTTCGAGAAATAGTCCAAGTTCTGATAGCTAAAAAATGATGGCCTCTACTTTAAAACTCGGATTATGAAACGCAAGAGGAATTGTACATAAAAATTAAGAACTTAGGCTTTTTCTTATTGCTCACTCCATAGATATCATGCTTATTACAGAGACTCATATGCGTCCGGGACTAAAAGTATACCTCCCAGGCTATCAACAATACTACGCGAATGACCTTAGTAACAACGCCAGGGGAGGCTCAGCAATATTTATTAAAACTCTAATCAGCCACAGACGAAATAAGCCATTAATGCGAACTGACTCCCAGATAACCAGTGTCGATGTACCAACGAATGGTGGTATCCTCAAAATAGCCTCTTTGTATCTTCCTCTCAACGAGCCCTGGACCAAAAACTACTTCGACCAGCTACTAATCGCAATGGTGGGGCAACCTTAGGACATGCAGTCGAGGAAAACGGCTACATGAGGCCATCGTAAATAGCTCTAGGCAAGTTTTAGCTACCGGTGAGCATACCTTTTTTTTATCAAATATTAGACTGACCCCGACAGCCTTGGACTTCTTTATAATAAAGGGGGTGGCAATAAACAAGTTTTGAATCGTAACAAACTACGATCTGTCTTCGGATCACTTGCCAGTACTAGCAACACTTAGCCACACTCCCCAATACAAAACAATAAAGATAACTATTCTATTACCCGGCTCTTCAGTAGAAAAATTCAAAGACACCTTGGACAGAAGCATTAATCTAAACATCGAGATTAACCATCCAGAAGATATCGAAGATGCGGTAGAGATCTTTATGGACAAAATACAGTTGGCCGCGACACTTGCTGCCCCAAGAAGTAGAAATTCACCCATCCTGAATAGACACAATATGCTTCCACAAAATGCTTTAGACCTCATACGACTTAAACGAAGAACAAGACTAGAATTTTCAAGAACAGGAAACAACCGTGCCTACAACATTTACAAAAGACTGTATAACCGTCTAAGAAAAGTTCTGGCGAAAAACAAGCAGGACCACTTTGATGATATGCTGGAATATGCAAGCCTTGATGCATCGACCAACTATACTGACGAACAGCATTAAAAGACAGGTTATCTCAAAGGCTCCCATCAAGAATCCTACTGGTGATTGGTGCGTCTCAAGCCAGGAAAAGGTTGAGCTGAGAGGATAACTTTAAGCCTTTCAACATCTCTTTGGCAGAAACGAGAGGCAGGGTGCAAATAATCTTAGAACAACCTTTTCAAATGGCACCCCCACAAATGCTGTCACGTTGGGAGAAGTATTAATGCAGATAAAAAATCTCAAAGCTAAAAATCTACAGGTGTCGACCTTTTTGGATATTAAGACTCTAAAATTACTTCCCCTTAAAGCGGTGCTTTTCGTGGTCATACTATTTAATGGCATTCTGAGGCTGGGACACTTTCAAAGGAAGTGGAAATCTGCAATCATAACTATGATTCTAAAGCCTGACAAGCAACCCACTGAAATAGACTCTTAGAGGCCCATTAGTCTTTTACCTGCGCTAGGAAAAATGATGGAAAGGGTATTACTGGATCGCATCATCAGACTGAGTAGCGTAAGCAAAGCTCAATGGCAATTGGGTTTCCGAAAAAGTCATGGCACACCAGAACAGCTTCACCGGTTGACCAACTTTGTCTTAGAGGCAATGGAGAACAAGATGTACACATTAGCAATATTTATGGACACACAACAAGCTTTCGACAGAGTTTGGTATGACGGTCTTCTATCGAAGCTAAAAACGCTCTTGACGCCGCAATTATTTATACTAATTAAAAGTTTTCTTGCAGAATGGAAATTTAGTGTGGTTGTTGATGGCGAAAAATCATCACAGCGATCCATCTTGGCAGGCGTACCCCAAGGTAGTGTGCTAGGCCCGACCTTGTATTCACTGTACACTTCCGACATGCCGGATTCCTGGTGGTGTACGGAAGATGAAGACGAAGACAGTATAATAGCAACATACGCGGACGACACTGCGGTAATGGTCAGGAGTAAAGAAATGAGTACTGAAACCAGAGGCCTACAAAATTACGTAACGGCTGTCGAAAAGTGGTCAATAGAGTGGAACATAGGAATTAGTTGCAGCAAATGTGCTTGCGTAACATTCGCCAAAAGGCCTTTGAATTGCCCAGGAATTACAATGCTCGGCTCCATACTTCATCACAAGACCCACTACAAATAACTTGATGTGATTTTGGACAGAGTATTAACGTTCCAAAGGCACACAACTATGATTAAACAAGCTGTGCTTTCAAAGGATCTAAAAATTTCATGGCTCCATTCGCCGAGAAACAAACTTTCGTTGACAAATAAAGTCCGCCTCTATAAATCCATTTTGAGCCCAATTTGGAAGTATGGTATTGAAGTATACGAAATTACAAGTAAATCAAACCTGAACAAAATAAGAGTTGCGCAAAGCA
Organism: Drosophila vallismaia; assembly: GCA_035047325.1. NCBI lineage: Eukaryota > Metazoa > Arthropoda > Insecta > Diptera > Drosophilidae > Drosophila > Drosophila vallismaia. The sequence goes on along the minus strand of JAWNPU010000011.1, from coordinate 370,381 downwards.
AGTTAATCAGATCTATTTGTAACGCCCCCTGATACAAGAGAACTAAACTAACTAATTTTCGTGTTTTTTTTCCGGGATTGTGTGTTAGGGGATGGGTAGTCCTATATATTTTGATACTTATGAGGTCCCACACACTCATACACATTCTTACAAGTGTATGATGCAAGAAAAAGGTGATATGCCTATGTAATAGTTACTTTAGGCTCTAAGCGTTATCAGGGTTTTCAGACCTTTTGATTGGTTCTCCCTTCTCTTTTCATGGTAAATCGTATGGAATGTTGGGGTGGTTTTTAGTTAATAAGTCCCTGTCTTATTGAACCTAATACATTCAAACACGAGTACCTGTATTCTGTTTTCAAGGATAAATAGGTTTATGTTAAGAAGCAAATCTTTAGTGTTAATCTACTAACATCCAGAACCGCTCAGCTTATATTCATCAACGAAAAAAAAATAATAATAAAAATAATAATAATAATAATAAATAAAATGAGTGAACTTGACATTATATTCTACAAAACTCAGCCGAAAGAAGTCATAAATATTGATTCATCCAATGATGAAGACCTCCTATTAATAAGTGGCTCTAAGACCCAATCATTTTTATTTATTGATTTGAATGACGAAATTAACGGCTTCTCTCAAACATCATTGTTTGAGTATGATTCCAAGGACCAGATAATCCAGAGAATGAATTACAGTCCTATAGCCAGGATATGTGTGATTATTATTTATCCGGCGAAATTACCAGCTTATCTCAGGATTCTCTGAGTTATGTACCTGAAACCCCAGAGCAGATACCTTATAATAACAATGAAGAAAATGAAATTACTTTTCTCGACGACGATGAAATATTTTTGGAAATAAGTGAAGAAAAAAATAATTTTCTTGAATTAATGCATGACGATGATGATAAAATATTACTTGAATGTATAAATAGTTTTAATCAAACTAAATAAATGTTTAATAATATAATAAATAATTACATGTCAAAACAAATATATATTTCTGTCTTTTAATCTCATTTGCTTGAATTTATTTGTAATTTTATACACTCCTTTAGTATAGTAGGATGATCCATTAAAAAATGCATATATAAATCTTCCCGTAACCATTACTTTTTCACTTCAGAGCAAAAATAGGAGTTGTAATATGATGATCGGGCTTTGGTAATGCTGAAGTTGTGAACTTTTAGAATGTGTCGCTTTAATCCATTGCGGTATCTGAATGTAGGGTTTTGTATGCAGAGTTCACAAACAAATGATTTCATTTCAAAAATTCAAAATAGACTATCATACAGAAATAATTATTACATCTTATATAGGCTGTAAAAAGTATTTACTATATGTCAATAATTTACCTACATACATGAAAACACAAAAATGAATCATACAGTCATCTCTTTCCATTTTATTAACAATTATGTAAAGAAATAAGCATAGATTCTTAATGAATATATGAATATATATATATATATACATATATATATATATTATATATATATATATATATATATATATATATATATATATATATATATATATATAACATATATATATATATTCTTTAAAACTAGTTTTACAGTCATCTCGTTCTAACAATCGAAATATATAGGGGTTAACATTTTTGAAAAGTATAAAAGAGTAGAAATGCAAAAGAAGTTCATCAGTTCCATCACCACCCTTTTTGAACGAATAAAGAAAAGAATTAACTAAATTAAATGGTATGGATTAAAATTTATATACTAAAAATAATAATAGGTTTGCTTATCGGTCTGTATTCCAAAGTCTTTCTTAGATACTCTTAATGAACAAAAGCCTGTTATTGGTTACACAAAGATCGATGACCTATGTACTGATTTCGAGTATAAGATCATTGGCTGTAAGACAAAGAAGACTACATATGGAACTAAGATTGCTCTTTATTTAAATGACAAGGATAACGAAACACTCTGGATATTTTTACCCAAGAGTTATGTAAATAAATTTTCAACTAAAACACCCTTCAAGAAGTTAAGGGAAAATGGTATAACGCATATAATATATAAAGGGAAAGAGATGACTAGATATAGCTCTTCAGTATTACAATTTATATCAAAAGAATGATAATATAAAAGATAGAATTATTGAAATTAACCATCAGTCTTACATCTTCAAAAACGTTAAAAACAACTCGAGAATCTAAAATGTACTCGCAACAAATAAAATTATTTTTGCTTCAATTTGAAGACATGCTCTTCGAGGAACATCTTAAAAAACTTGAATATTTGAAAGCAACCCTTGAAGATCTTGAGACAAAGGAAGTCTCATACTCAAAATATGGATTTCATTACAAAATATGTCCCTGGAGTGATGACGATGCAACAGAAGGACCCGACACTTGCAATTGTCACAAACTTCCAATATACATAAAAGAAGCTACTGATATAATGATAAAATATTATACCTTAAATAAAAGAATGTATTAAGTTTCTTGAAAATAAAAAAAAATAAAATAAAATAAAAATAAAAATTCACTTTTGTATTAAATTTATATAAATGGTTTTTATTTTTAAATTATATTCGTATGAAATATTAATCTATTTATATAGCTTATAAAGAAAAATTTATTTAAAACATTTACTAAACAATTTTGAAATTAACTTATCATTAAAGGAATAATCTTTTAATTTAAAATTTTTAGTGAAACTCTTTAATTTTTTTTGTTTGCTTTTGTAAAGACCAAAAAGCATACAATACTGTCCACGGGTATTTGAAAAGTAACCTTGTAATTGTTGCTTATTATAAGTATATTTTTTTGCGTTTCTTTTAGAAATGTCACAAATTTTTTTTCTGAGGATATTGTCCGCAAGAGTCAAAAGATTCTGCAGATTTTTTGTTATGGTAATAAAAGGCAACCCAATGCATTCCTGGTTGGTTTGAGTTATCGGTATTAGCTATAATGAATGCAGGATATTCCAGAATTACTTTAGGTAGTTTATCAGCAGAAAAAACACCTTTGAATATTTTTTAGTTTGACGATTTTTAGAAAGCAAATTAGTGATTTGTAATGTATTCATTTTTATAAAAGTACACGAATATTTCGGTGCTTATCAATATCAATCATTGAATCATATTCGCAATACACAATACAAGTAACAGCTTCCTCTAGAGGTTCCGAGAATCTGCCTTCAATTCGTATTGTACCTTGAGAAATCAAGTTAGAGCAAACACTTGAATTAGAATGATCCGCTGTTAAATCAAAAGCTAAAATGAAACTATTTTTGTCAAACATATCCTTGGAAACTTGTAGACCGCGATCATAATGCTTGATTCCACATACTCTAAATAGAAAATTATATCCTCTGGAACTTTGTACATTGTTTGAGTTTGAGAAATCGAATTCGAGGGCTTGAGAAGAACCCTGTACACCATTGACTAATAGATTGAATCGTTGAATTTTAAAGCTTTCAAAATTAAATGGGTCCAATCCACGATTTCCTGAATAGGCTCGGTTTTTAACCATACAAAAGGCTAAAAAATTTGGTATTTGACCAATAACAGCATTATCGATTGACAGTGTATTATTTCCTGGATATATTGTAAATGATTTTACTTCAACTTTATTGTATGGATATATAGCATTTTTCGTTTGTAATACGTGATGATGCGCTAATAAGATGCTAGGATTAACTATTATATGGTTCATGAAAAGCTGAGCCTCTAGTATCTTCAAATTGGATTCTGTTTCGGTTTCCAACAAATAAAATGCTGTTTTTTCAATATTAAAATTAATTCGCAAATCGACATTATTTACAAGCAATTTTGATAGATTGAAAATATCTCCATGAACTTTTCCAAATAATTCAACTTTATTACTATTTTGGAATATATTTTTAAGAGTTTGGCATCCATCACTTTTAAAAGGTGTGTGTTTACCGTAATTCGGGAAATATCCCTGAGTTGCTAGATGACTTACTCTAGCATCACAACCATAATTTAAAATAGTTTGTAAATACGATCTATAATGGTAGTTGTTATCGCTTTGTGACACCAAAGTGTTATTTAAATAAACAGATGAACTTCTAAATATAGAGTGCAAAATATTATTTGCTACGCCGACAGAATTTCCTTCAATATTACTATTATCAATTTTTTTAAGCTGTACAACAAGTTTAAGATATACACTCGAAAGGTCTCGATAGGTTTCACCATTTCCTAAACAAACAAATTCAATTGATGAAGCACTATCCAAAGAAGCAATAGGGTTGTAAGAAACTTCTTCAGTTCTCAAAATTCAGCTTTGGGTTGGATGTGGTTCAAACAGATCCAATTCGCTTTCATACATTCAATATAATTACTCATTTCGGATTTGAAAATATATCACTAATTTTTAATTTCCGGTAAGTTTTTTTCTAGGTTTTTTTAAATGCGTTTGTTTCCGTCCATGCTTGGATGTTAAATGAGAACGCCTCTTTCTTGGTCTCCTCCTTTTATTTCATTTTCCTTGTCCATTTTGCAATTTTGTTATTTTATCTATTGCTTTATCCGAAAGGTTTTGTAATGCAATTTTACTTTGTTCTTGAATAATATTTCTTAAGGGTTTTCGTCCTAAATCACTTATAACAGCCTTTCCAGTTTCAGTTGCTTGTTGTTTAAGCGCATTTATTCCCGAAAGAAAAATAGGTTTTATATAATTAAAAAGACCACTAAAAAAATTTCCAATTCCTCGCCCTTGCTGAATAATTCTAGGTGAAACATATAGATTACCTATATGACTTAAGCCTCCTCCGCACTGATTTAAATAATATTGATGATAAGATTTTATCATGATGGTTGCTGTAGATCTAAACAAATGTTTTATGTTATATCAATATTTATAGCATTTTACGTTTTCTAAAATGGAGTGTTAGAAAAATTGGGATCGATGATGCTTCAAAGGGTATTTTATATCCGCTTGAGTCCGTAATTAATATTTAAATTTCATTAGGACTCCAAATTTCAATGGGATAATATTCGACAGTTCTAAATTGAAGCAATTTTTCTTTGCCATTCGTAAATATCACTCTAAGGCAACGAGGTCTTTTGTTTCCGACACATCGAGGCTTAATAATGTCTGTGTAAACAAAGATTAACCCATTTTCTAAGGCATCTGAATTCAATGACTCTGACTTGTTTCGGAATGTTTCAGAATTAACTAAGCTAATAAATTCTATTGAATTAGAACTTGATTCTTCGGATTCTTTCTCTTTCACATCAATTTTTGTCTTCCCTGGCCTTTTTCTTATACAGTTGTTTAAATATATATCCGTTATTCCAACCTCCCATTCATCGGACATTTGTTCTGGAATGTTTATCATGTTGGTAAAAGCACACTTTACATTATCAGGAAACACATTTAATGAGTCAGTGCTGAGTAATGTAACAAAAAATTCCGATTGTGACAACATTTTAGAATCTGTAATTAAGAATATGAGATCCAGTTTATTTTATTTTTGCCAATTTGAATATTTTTTTCTTTTTTATTGGTTCGATGCAATTTTTCTAATTCGTTTATATACTTTAAGTTTCTAAGAGGATAAGGAGTATCTCTAAGTTTTTTAACCCTATTACGGAGTTTGCGTTGCTTTTCATCAATAGGTCCTTTGTAAACTGCTGGTTTTTTTAAAACCTTGTCATCTATAAAAGAAGTTTCTGAAATGGATCGTTTATTATCTCTTGATGGCTTAATTGATTGTTTAGATTTTAGATCTTCATCTTCGCTTAATAAATCTGGCAATTCATTCTTAGTTGATGATGATTCATCAAATTTTTTAAACGTGCTAGGAGTAGAATATTTCCAATCATTCATGAGATTTGTTTGAGTTTCAACATTTTGATGTAATGTAATATGTGATTTTGATTGAGATTGATGTGCAGCAGATTTATTTCTTTTTTTATTTTGATATGCACATAATTCTTGTCGAATTATAATCCATTTATTAAAATCACTAATTTTTTTATTATTTAAAATAGGTAAAAATTTTAAATTTATCAGATCATTTCCTCGATCATCAACTAAAAGTTTATTGTATGCATTTGGATGCATTAAAATTACTTTGTTTAATTGATGCTTACTTTTAATCATGATTTAATAGTTTACCAAAAATACCAGAAAGCAATGAATTAATTAAAATTGGTAAAAATCCTCCCTTTTGAATAAGAACTTTTCTCTTGGAATTTATAGAATGTTTTGGGCTTGAAATGTGTCGCAATACATTTTTATACTTTTTTACCGATTTCAGCAGGTTCTTAGATATTTTATGGGTTCCTTTTAAAGTATTTATCACTATCTCAGACAATGTTTTTACTAACTCGCTGTCACTATTGCAAATAATTGCTTTTCGAAGTTTGTTATTTGCTTTTTTGAGCACATACAATAAATGTTTGTTCGCTTTCAACCGCTTTATGCTCTTTTTGCAAAGCATTTTCATCTGAATAACAAATTGAATATAATGGGTTAAAAATCTCAATTCTGAATCTTAATAGGTCATTTATTCCTTGAGTGAGATCAATTAGCAAATAACCATGAGGCTCATTAGTAACTTCCTTATATATTCTAAAAAGCTCTTGAGGATTTTCAGGATAAATCTGCCTAGCCAAACATTGAAATTGTAATTTATCTCTTGGATTTTTAAATGCTACAATGTATTTAGTGTTTAGTGATATATCGCGAGTGTGTGAAGATTTATGAAATATGTTTTGTGTAACCAAAATTACAGATAAATTTCTGTGATGAGATCCTTTTGTAAAAAGTTCGCATACATTTTTATTAAATGCTCCCATCATTAAATCATCTAAAATCAATAGTATTGGTTCATTAGCTTCATTTTCGATAGACTCTGGAACTCCATGATAGTACTCAATGCTGCTAAAATTAGGTTTTGCTTGTTCTTCTCCATAACACCATATTATTCTTTCAATTAAAGTATCTATTAGATCTTTCCGATCATTTAATAGGTTTTTTAAAAATGTTGTTTTACCCGATCCCGATGGACCACAAATTAGCATTGTAAAAGGGTGAATAAATTGCATAAACATATTGTTAATTTTTTTTTTTTTTTTTTTTATTTATTTATTTATTTATTTATTTATTTTTTTTTATTTTCTATTTTTGTTTTCTTGAACACGCTTCTTAGCGCAGTTCTTTTCAAAATGAGTATCAGATCCACAATAATTGCAGTATATAAGTTTACTGTATCCTTTTTTACGAGGATCATTTCGGAAGTAATTTTTATAATGATCCATTATGCGAAGCCAACTACTTAACTAAAAATCTTATATTTATACATAAGAAACCCCATTATGATATATATCGTAATTACAGTTTTCCAAAATTACAAAAAGCTTAAATAAATTATTTAAAGCACATCTAAGCTTTAGTTTCTTATGAATTTTACAATTAGTGTAAAAGTTTGGATAACACGCTAGACTTTTTCCAATGTCTATATCGATAATATTGTTCGATAGAAATTTTGATAAAAATTCCTTTTTTACTTCACCTCGTACAATAACATTAGTAAACTTGTTAAGTGGTGAAAGTATGTCGTTTAAGCAATTATAAGGTATATCACCCTCCATCCATTCCAATCCATTAATGTGTTGTCGATGTGTATTGTGTTGTTGTAAAGTTTCATAATCCAATTCCTTTATGTTGTATGGAGGCTTGAAGTGAAAAAAGTTTGGTATTACAGCTCCTCCAGGCATAAAAGCTAATTCGTTAACAAAAATTTGTTTGCTATTTCCAACAACATATTGAAAATCTACTATGAAAGAAGAACTCCTATCAAATTTACTCATTTTAGGTTGAGCTAGATATGAGAACTAAAATTTTGCTTAACACCATAGGCCTTTTTTACATTAGTTTCAGTATATACTATACTATATACTATAAATAAACTTATATACTTATCTATATATATATATATATATATATATAATATATGTATATTATGTATGTATATGTATATATATATATTATGTATATAAACCGAATGTTTATATAGCCTCTCAGTCCTTTATATACGAAACATTTCAAGTATGCTAAAAACAATCAAGTCCAATGGATACACTCCAAGCTAAAAGAGATAAGACTACAAGAAAAAAGCAGGATCATGAAGTTATATTTGGTTTTGAATATTTTGTGTCATCAAACTTAAAGATCAAGTGTGGATTTTCAACATCTAAAAAATTTACCCCAATGATCTGGATGCAGCAGTCCAAAAACAATTTTGTTGGCATTGATAAAGAGGAATGGATGCAGCTTCTTACGTATAAGGAATTTATACAGCTGAAGCTTGAGCAGTATGACTTTTTAATTGCTGACACAATTTTGGATCATCCGATTTTATCAACAAATAAATGTAGTTTTAGATTTAGAAAATCAGACAAGCAGTATGTTCTGGTTCTAAATCAATTTGGTAATAAAATTGAATTCGATAGTGAGTCTTGGAGATCGTTAATACGTTTAGGAATATTTTTTACAACATTTTTATGCTGGAATACAATATTAAAACAACAAATAACATATTTATACTATAATCATATAATTCCTAGGTGTTGTAAAGTTCCTCCCAAGGAATAGTAAGTCCAGATCCTTTTGAGTAGCGCAGCCGTCAGGCTGACTTATATTTTATTTGGGTTCTGTTTATTATAATTATTGATTGGCAGAAATGGCTCTGCCAGTTCAATGTCTTGATAGTATCTGAATCGTAAGTTTAATATATTCGGTCTTATATATCTAGGCTGGAGCGAGCTATGTATGTGCGTATGTATGATGCATTTGGTCGGCGTGCTAATGCTGACCATGCACTTATACTTTGTGGAGTTTAAGTGTGCGATCATGTTACATCCGCCTCGGGTCTTATTGCTTGCATAAACATAAACATAAACATAGCAAAAAAATGCTGCTATATGTTTGTATGCTGTTACACTTAAATGCTCTCAATATAACATAGATAGAAACACTGTTGGTGATGAGCTGTTGCACATATTACATCTCCCTCCTTTTGAAAAATAACGTAACCTAGTGAAGTTATTTTAATTATTAAATGCCAATTATTATATTTTTTTTTGTAATTTTTTTTTACTTGTTCAGCTTGAGCAATAGTATTATTAATATAAAAGTTGATTTTTTTTATTTTTTTTTTTTAATGCGAAAATAAAAATATACATAGTGATTGGAAAATTTTGTATAAATGATTAAGAAAAATATAAGTTTAAAATCAATCATGAATGAAATTTCTTTAATCTATCTTTATGAACTATTTGTTTTTTGTTTTTATCAGTAAGTAGCGTAGTATTGTTATTATCTCCTATGCTTTCTATCTTATAGGGCCCTGTGTATTTAAAGTCTAATTTATGACCTACCTCATTTCTTAGTAAAACTTTATCTCCTACTTCTAACTCTATGTCTTTTACTTTTAAGTCATAGATTCCCTTATTTTTCTCTTTATGCGCTTCAAGCAGTTTTCTTGCTCGCGCATATGCTACTTCTAACCTATATTTACTCTCCTTAGCGTAATCATCTATATTATATATTGGTTCTATGCTATGTAGTTTGTTAAAATGTTTTGATAAATTACTTGTTCTACCGAAAACTAATTCGTATAGACAGTAATTATGTACCATAGATGGGGTCGTGTTGAAGCAGTATACGAAATATTGCAGCCATACGTCCCAATCGGTTTTGTCCGCCGATATGTAGGATCGTATATACTCGTTTAAAGTTCTATGACTTCTTTCTACTACTCCAACTGTCTGGTGGTGATGAGCTGTTGATGTTATATTTTTTATTTTCAAATATTTACACAGGCCAGTAATTATTTAATTCTTATACTCCGTTCCCATGTCCGTTATGAACGTCTTCATTGGACCGTACTTTAGAATAAAAGATTCAAATATAGCTTTTGCGACTGTTTTTGCGCTTTTATTTGCTATTGGTATGGCAACTAAGTACTTGGTTAAATCACATATGAGAGTGACTGCGTACTCGTTACCATTTTCTGACTTAGGTAGTGGACCAATTGTGTCCACAACAACTCTATCGAAAGCATGTTCTGGTGTTTCAGTTATAGTCATTGGGGTCTTTGTGTGCTTTGTTGTTTTTGCTTTTTGACATTTTTGACATTTTCTTACGTACTCTTTTATGTATTTACTCATATTTTTCCAGTAATAATGTCTTCTGACCTTGGCCAAGGTTTTTATAATGCCTGTATGCCCTCCTTGTATTGGATCATCATGTAATGTAGACAATATAGCTTCTTTTTCTTTTTCATTATTTATTTGGGTCACCGGGATAAGTAGCGCTACTTTTAAATTCTTTAATGTTTTATTTCCCATATTTTTAAATTCATCTATTGAAACGTGTTCAAAGATTTTCTTCCACGGTGCCATTTTGATTTGGCTGATATCATATATACCGGCTTGCAATTCAAGCCTTTGGAAGAATTGATCTAAATCAAGAGTTCCATTAGTATACAGATCACCAACATCGTATCTTGCAATGATTTTCTTTCCATGTTTAAATAACCATATCGTGTCATTCAATTGCAGTGTCACTACTTTTCGTACCTCGTCATTTGTTATGACTTCGTATACGTTGGGCTCTGAAGCTTTTTTCTTGGTTTGTTCGTGCAAATCAAATTGTTCTTTTCCTGCGCAGAATTTTTGTCTACTTTGAAATCTTGTAGTGACTTTTAATATATTTCCAGTTGTTTCTTTTAGCTCTTTGATGGTTATTCTTGATAACGCATCAGCTACATGATTGTCTTTGCCCTTTAGATACTCTACTGTAAAATTATATTCCTCTAGTTCAAGCCTTATTCTTGTTAATTTAGAACTGGGGTTCACCATCGAGAATAAATATGTCAATGGTCTATGGTCTGTTTTCACAGTGAAGTGTTTTCCATAAATGTATGGTCTAAAATGTACTATTGCCCAATGAATTGCTGATAACTCTTGTTCCGTTGTATTCTTATTGCTTTCACCTTTTGTAAAAGCTCTTGATGCATAAGCAACTGGGAGTTGGTGGCCATTATGGTTTTGAGTTAAAACTGCGCACAGGCTTACTTGCTTGCATCTGTTGTTATGCAAAATTCTTTGCTGAAATCTGGGTACTGCAAGAGTGTTGGGTTAATTAGCTGAGATTTTAAATGTATGAATGCATTTTGACATTCATCTGTCCACTCGAATGGAACATTCTTTTTACATAATCTTGTTATGTGCCGCGAATAGTCGGCGAAATTTTTGATAAAACGTCTGTAGTAATTGCAAAATGCTACAAAACGTCTAGCGCTGTCCGCATCATGTGGAACTGGATAGTTCTGAATGACATCATATATTTTGTCATCCGGCAAAATTCCTTTGTCTGTGCATTTATGTCCTAAGAATGTGACTTCATGCATGAAAAATGAACATTTTTCAGGATGTAACTTTAGGTTGTATTCCCTGCATTTACCAAAAACTTCAGTGAGGTTTTTAAGCATATGTTTTTCGGAACAACCTATGAATATTAAGTCATCCATATAAAGGAATGCCTGAGACGGTTCTATTCCGGAGAATGCTATAGTCATCATTCTTTGGAATGAATTAGGCGCTATTTTTAAGCCAAATGGCAATCGCGTGAAACGATATGAGCCATTGTTGGTTGAGAAAGATGTTATATCTCTCGAGCCTTCATCCAGCTCGATTTGATGGAAGCCTGACATTAAGTCTAAACAGCAAAAGTATTTTGCTCGACCAAGTTGGTCCAAAATATCATCTATTCTCGGTAGTGGAAATTTGTCAGCTAAAAGTTTCTTATTAATTTGGCGATAGTCTACTGCTAATCTCCATTTCTTCTTATCTGAATTTGGGCTTGACTTTTTGGGTACTAATAGCAAAGGGCTATTGTACTGTGAAACGGATGGTTCGACTATTTTATCTTTTATTAATTTCTGAACCTGGGCTTGCATTTCTTCTACTTGACTATGAGGACTTCTATAATTTCTTGTGTATACCGGCTCATCATCTTTTAATCTCAACTGTTGTTTATAAAAATTATTAACCGTTATTGGTTCTGATTCTAATGCAAATATATCTATATATTCGCTGCATATAGTTTCTAATTGTGATTTAAACAAGTCGGGGAAATTTTTCTTTAATTGAGATAATACAGTTTTATTTCTGTTTTCACTATTTGCCTGAACTACATTGTAGTTCGAAAGTGGCTCATATTTTAAAGTGTCCATATTGACTAATTGGTCGGAATCGGTTGTGTTTAAAATTCGGACAACTGTATTACTTGATGTTGCGATTGTATTTGCAACATAAATACCAGTTTTAATTTCCTGGTTTGGAATTAAAATGTTATCATCTTTTGATGATACTGTTAATCTTCGGACAACTTGGGATCTTGCTGGTAATAACGTTGTGTTAATACCAGAGCTGTATGTTATGGGAATGTAGATTGGAAATTTCAAATTGTTTGGTCTAATTATAAACCAATCTTCTTCTGTGTTTAAATCGATTTGGCAATTATATTTTTTAATGAAATCTATTCCTATTATTCCATCACACGGTATGGGAAAATTTTTATCTACTAAATGAAAGTCGTGTGGGATAATGTATTTACCTGTCTGTATCTCAATAAAAGTCTGTCCTAGAGACTGAATTTTCTGTTGGCTTATGCCTTGAATGTTTATTTTGTTAGTTATTTGAATATTAGAAAATTTGTCAGAGTTCTCTTTGATAATAGAGATATCTGCACCTGTATCAAGAAGAAAAACTAGTTTTACGCCTGTTTCGGCATGAATGAATGTAGAAAATATGTTGAGATTATAATTGATGCTGTATACTCTTCGATCTTCTTCTACTGAGTACCTAAAGGCTGTTGCGAGTTTCCCTGATCTTGGATTACTCGTACATTTGCATTATTATTCTGATTGTTGCTACGGCTTCTGTTTCCATTATTGCGGCCTCTGTTATAGCCATTATAGCGGTTATTATAACCGTTATTCCGGTAACCGTTATTTTGGTAACCGTTATTTTGGTAACCGTTATTTTGGTAACCATTATTGTAGTTGCCTCTATTACTATTGTTATTGAAGCCTCTACCGCGGTTACCACCTCTATTGGAATTACCGTATCCTCTGTTGGATCTGTTACCTCTAAAGTACATCACTTTATTGATGTCACCGGTAACTCTTGCACTCGTTCTTATGTATGCGCTTATCGCTGCATCCATAGTGGTGCAAGTCCCTGCTTCCAGTACTGTTTTGATACTTTCGTGCTCAGCACGATTTATCATTGTGTCAATTGCCTTTTTAGTACTTAGACCAGTGGCATGTTCGAGAGGTATACCCTCATCGATAAAGGAAGTTTCTAATAGCTTTCTCAGTCTATCAACTTCAGCGGTAAATTGCATTGCAGTTTTACCTCTCTGCTGAACTGTTGATAGTTTTGCCTTGACATTACTGGATGTTTCACCGACAACTACTTTCTGCAATTTGTTTATAATTGCTGGAATTGTCGTTTCATTGTCAACTGAGTTCAAAATTGTGCCAACTATTTTTGACTTAATGACCTCAACTGCAATGTCTTCAAATGGTCCCTTAGCAAGGTCTACCAATTTGATTGCCTTAATGAATCTTTGTAGATGGATCTTTTGCCCATCAAATTCTGGCACTGTGGAAGCTACTTCCTTAATATAAGACCTAATGGCTGCTGCTTGTTCTGCCATGGTTAAGTTATTTTCCGAGTCAGCTGCGTTATTTGTGTTATCTTCGTCCTTCAGCATTAATTTTGCTGGTAAAGTTAGATCGTGAAGATCTTCCTCTTTAATGTCTTCCTCGACTACAGTTGTATTTTCTTCGTCTGAGTCAGTGCTTTCTTCATTAAAATTTATTGTTAATGGAGTGTTTACTATTGTCGGAATTTCTATCTGGAGGCTGAATTTATTTTTTATTAATATTAATTTTTCTCTTAATGCCACCAGTAGTTCCGAAACTTTAGCACACTGTTTACTGTCCAAATTCTTTCTATTCTGTTGTATCAGTTCTCTGACTTCATTGTAACTATTTACCAATGTTTGGGCATTTTTATTTATCGTTACAGCTTGTATTGATCTATTTTGCGTTAAGCATTTATAAGATTTTCTGAAATTTTCTTTTGATTCTTTTATCTGATCAATAAGCTTTTCCCAGTCCATGCTGTGGTATACTTATACTTTTGAATTTAGACATTTGTATTTTTGGATTCTAATCTAGATAAAGTCAATATTACGTTTGTATTTTTATTTATTATTTCTTTTTTTTTAAATTGTTTCATATTTTTATTCATAATTGAGTTTATTCAAAATCTTCCTTAAATATTATCTAAACCGTTAGCAGTGCTATGGTATCGTTTCTTAAGACACTTGTTGTGCAATTTGTATATTTTTATTAATGCATTGGATATTTTTATTAATGCATAATTAGTGCAATTACAATTAGTATTATGGTTATCCAGAACAAGTCTGCATTTTGGACTTCAACTTTATTTATAACATTGGCTGTAGAGTCCACAGTTTTAGTGTCTATTAGACCCATTTTGGGTATACTAGTTTTATATTCTGGTAGAGAATCTTCTTTATATATATTTATATTTTTAGTTTTACTTATTCTATTTGTCTCTATAGACATTACATTTGGAATGACTAATTTAAAAAAAAAATTTTTTCAATGCTTGTAAAAAAAATTGTATTTTACATTATTTCCTGCCTGATTCTAGCTATGGCTTCACGGGCCATATTGGGTTAACAGGGCATAGTAGTATATGCTCCGTTTTACAATATTTCTTACAATTTTCTTATATATATTTTATATTTATTGTTATTTATTTAATTTTCTACTGCTGCTGATGTTCATCTGGTGTCAGCTGGGCGTCGCCGGGGGAGGCACGCTGACACTCCCTCGCTGCTGTCTATTTCTTGGGCGCTGCTGACGTTGATGGCTGCTCACAAGTCCCCAGGCAGTGAGGACTCCAGATTTCTTCGCAGCAAGGGGGGCAGGACTTCTTCGGCTTTGTTAGTGCTGGTGCTGGTGCTGGACATGCCTTGTATTTTGGAACTTGATTAATTTTGGTTATATTTTTAATATTATCTGAGTGAGTTTTCTCGAGTTTTTGGGTCTTTAATTCTTGCTGATATTGCAGCAAGTGGTCTAGTTCTGCATGTAGCTTTAGAGCTTTCGACCAAACCGGTGGCGTTTGCTGACCGTATATTAGCCACCTTACGTGGGCTATACGTTTATTCAGCTTAGTTTTTAAACCGCCACGGTGTTTTTCCATACTCAATAGAACTCTACTCACTCAGATTTTTCCTTGGCAATTCCATTTAGAGTTGATGGGTCCTCTTCCAGTCCAGTCTTCCTTTGATTAGTCTAGTCAATTCGTCCAGCGTTGGACGACTGTCACGGTCGCCATGTAAAGTTCCTCCCAAGGAATAGTAAGTCCAGATCCTTTTGAGTAGCGCAGCCGTCAGGCTGACTTATATTTTATTTGGGTTCTGTTTATTATATTTTATTGATTGGCAGAAATGGTTCTGCCAGTTCAATGTCTTAATAGTATCTGAATCGTAAGTTTTAATATATTCGGTCTTATATATCTAGGCTGGAGCGAGCTATGTATGTGCGTATGTATGATGCATTTGGTCGGCGTGCTATATGCTGACCATGCACTTATACTTTGTGGAGTTCAAGTGTGCGATCATGTTACATCCGCCTCGGGTCTTATTGCTTGCATAAACATAAACATAAACATAGCAAAAAAATGCTGCTATATGTTTGTATGCTGTTACACTTAAATGCTCTCAATATAACATAGATAGAAACACTGTTGGTGATGAGCTGTTGCACATATTACATCTCCCTCCTTTTGAAAAATAACGTAACCTAGTGAAGTTATTTTAATTATTAAATGCCAATTATTATATTTTTTTTGTTGTAATGTTTTTTTTAACTTGTTCAGCTTGAGCAATAGTATTATTAATATAAAAGTTGATTTTTTTTATTTTTTTTTTAATGCGAAAATAAAAATATACATAGTGATTGGAAAATTTTGTATAAATTATTAAGAAAAATATAAGTTTAAAATCAATCATGAATGAAATTTCTTTAATCTATCTTTATGAACTATTTGTTTTTTGTTTTTATCAGTAAGTAGCGTAGTATTGTTATTATCTCCTATGCTTTCTATCTTATAGGGCCCTGTGTATTTAAAGTCTAATTTATGACCTACCTCATTTCTTAGTAAAACTTTATCTCCTACTTCTAACTCTATGTCTTTTACTTTTAAGTCATAGATTCCCTTATTTTTCTCTTTATGCGCTTCAAGCAGTTTCTTGCTCGCGCATATGCTACTTCTAACCTATATTTACTCTCCTTAGCGTAATCATCTATATTATATATTGGTTCTATGCTATGTAGTTTGTTAAAATGTTTTGATAAATTACTTGTTCTACCGAAAACTAATTCATATAGACAGTAATTATGTACCATAGATGGGGTCGTGTTGAAGCAGTAAACGAAATATTGAAGCCATACGTCCCAATCGGTTTTGTCCGCCGATATGTTGGATCGTATATACTCGTTTAAAGTTCTATGACTTCTTTCTACTACTCCAACTGTCTGGTGGTGATGAGCTGTTGATGTTATATTTTTTATTTTCAAATATTTACACAGGCCAGTAATTATTTAATTCTTATACTCCGTTCCCATGTCCGTTATGAACGTCTTCATTGGACCGTACTTTAGAATAAAAGATTCAAATATAGCTTTTGCGACTGTTTTTGCGCTTTTATTTGCTATTGGTATGGCAACTAAGTACTTGGTTAAATCACATATGAGAGTGACTGCGTACTCGTTACCATTTTCTGACTTAAGTAGTGGACCAATTGTGTCCACAACAACTCTATCGAAAGCATGTTCTGGTGTTTCAGTTATAGTCATTGGGGTCTTTGTGTGCTTTGTTGTTTTTGCTTTTTGACATTTTTGACATTTTCTTACGTACTCTTTTATGTATTTACTCATTTTTCCAGTAATAATGTCTTCTGACCTTGGCCAAGGTTTTTATAATGCCTGTATGCCCTCCTTGTATTGGATCATCATGTAATGTAGACAATATAGCTTCTTTTTCTTTTTCATTATTTATTTGGGTCACCGGGATAAGTAGCGCTACTTTTAAATTCTTTAATGTTTTATTGCCCATATTTTTTAATTCATCTATTGAAACGTGTTCAAAGATTTTCTTCCACGGTGCCATTTTGATTTGGCTGATATCATATATACCGGCTTGCAATTCAAGCCTTTGGAAGAATTGATCTAAATCAAGAGTTCCATTAGTATACAGATCACCAACATCGTATCTTGCAATGATTTTTCTTTCCATGTTTAAATAACCATATCGTGTCATTCAATTGCAGTGTCACTACTTTTCGTACCTCGTCATTTGTTATGACTTCGTATACGTTGGGCTCTGAAGCTTTTTTCTTGGTTTGTTCGTGCAAATCAAATTGTTCTTTTCCTGCGCAGGATTTTTGTCTACTTTGAAATCTTGTAGTGACTTTTAATATATTTCCAGTTGTTTCTTTTAGCTCTTTGATGGTTATTCTTGATAACGCATCAGCTACATGATTGTCTTTGCCCTTTAGATACTCTACTGTAAAATTATATTCCTCTAGTTCAAGCCTTATTCTTGTTAATTTAGAACTGGGGTTCACCATCGAGAATAAATATGTCAATGGTCTATGGTCTGTTTTCACAGTGAAGTGTTTTCCATAAATGTATGGTCTAAAATGTACTATTGCCCAATGAATTGCTGATAACTCTTGTTCCGTTGTACTCTTATTGCTTTCACCTTTTGTAAAAGCTCTTGATGCATAAGCAACTGGGAGTTGGTGGCCATTATGGTTTTGAGTTAAAACTGCGCCACAGGCTTGCTTGCTTGCATCTGTTGTTATGCAAAATTCTTTGCTGAAATCTGGGTACTGCAAGAGTGTTGGGTTAATTAGCTGAGATTTTAAATGTATGAATGCATTTTGACATTCATCTGTCCACTCGAATGGAACATTCTTTTACATAATCTTGTTATGTGCCGCGAATAGTCGGCGAAATTTTTGATAAAACGTCTGTAGTAATTGCAAAATGCTACAAAACGTCTAGCGCTGTCCGCATCATGTGGAACTGGATAGTTCTGAATGACATCATATATTTTGTCATCCGGCAAAATTCCTTTGTCTGTGCATTTATGTCCTAAGAATGTGACTTCATGCATGAAAAATGAACATTTTTCAGGATGTAACTTTAGGTTGTATTCCCTGCATTTACCAAAAACTTCAGTGAGGTTTTTAAGCATATGTTTTTCGGAACAACCTATGACTATTAAGTCATCCATATAAAGGAATGCCTGAGACGGTTCTATTCCGGAGAATGCTATAGTCATCATTCTTTGGAATGAATTAGGCGCTATTTTTAAGCCAAATGGCAATCGCGTGAAACGATATGAGCCATTGTTGGTTGAGAAAGATGTTATATCTCTCGAGCCTTCATCCAGCTCGATTTGATGGAAGCCTGCCATTAAGTCTAAACAGCAAAAGTATTTTGCTCGACCAAGTTGGTCCAAAATATCATCTATTCTCGGTAGTGGAAATTTGTCAGCTAAAAGTTTCTTATTAATTTGGCGATAGTCTACTACTAATCTCCATTTCTTTTTATCTGAATTTGGGCTTGACTTTTTGGGTACTAATAGCAAAGGGCTATTGTACTGTGAAACGGATGGTTCGACTATTTTATCTTTTATTAATTTCTGAACCTGGGCTTGCATTTCTTCTACTTGACTATGAGGACTTCTATAATTTCTTGTGTATACCGGCTCATCATCTTTTAATCTCAACTGTTGTTTATAAAAATTATTAACCGTTATTGGTTCTGATTCTAATGCAAATATATCTATATATTCGCTGCATATAGTTTCTAATTGTGATTTAAACAAGTCGGGGAAATTTTTCTTTAATTGAGATAATACAGTTTTATTTCTGTTTTCACTATTTGCCTGAACTACATTGTAGTTCGAAAGTGGCTCATATTTTAAAGTGTCCATATTGACTAATTGGTCGGAATCGGTTGTGTTTAAAATTCGGACAACTGTATTACTTGATGTTGCGATTGTATTTGCAACATAAATACCAGTTTTAATTTCCTGGCTTGGAATTAAAATGTTATCATCTTTTGATGATACTGTTAATCTTCGGACAACTTGGGATCTTGCTGGTAATAACGTTGTGTTAATACCAGAGCTGTATGTTATGGGAATGTAGATTGGAAATTTCAAATTGTTTGGTCTAATTATAAACCAATCTTCTTCTGTGTTTAAATCGATTTGGCAATTATATTTTTTAATGAAATCTATTCCTATTATTCCATCACACGGTATGGGAAAATTTTTATCTACTAAATGAAAGTCGTGTGGGATAATGTATTTACCTGTCTGTATCTCAATAAAAGTCTGTCCTAGAGACTGAATTTTCTGTTGGCTTATGCCTTGAATGTTTATTTTGTTAGTTATTTGAATATTAGAAAATTTGTCAGAGTTCTCTTTGATAATAGAGATATCTGCACCTGTATCAAGAAGAAAAACTAGTTTTACGCCTGTTTCGGCATGAATGAATGTAGAAAATATGTTGAGATTATAATTGATGCTGTATACTCTTCGATCTTCTTCTACTGAGTACCTAAAGGCTGTTGCGAGTTTCCCTGATCTTGGATTACTCGTACATTTGCATTATTATTCTGATTGTTGCTACGGCTTCTGTTTCCATTATTGCGGCCTCTGTTATAGCCATTATAGCGGTTATTATAACCGTTATTTTGGTAACCATTATTGTAGTTGCCTCTATTACTATTGTTATTGAAGCCTCTACCGCGGTTACCACCTCTATTGGAATTACCGTATCCTCTGTTGGATCTGTTACCTCTAAAGTACATCACTTTATTGATGTCACCGGTAACTCTTGCACTCGTTCTTATGTATGCGCTTATCGCTGCATCCATAGTGGTGCAAGTCCCTGCTTCCAGTACTGTTTTGATACTTTCGTGCTCAGCACGATTTATCATTGTGTCAATTGCCTCTTTAGTACTTAGACCAGTGGCATGTTCGAGAGGTATACCCTCATCGATAAAGGAAGTTTCTAATAGCTTTCTCAGTCTATCAACTTCAGCGGTAAATTGCATTGCAGTTTTACCTCTCTGCTGAACTGTTGATAGTTTTGCCTTGACATTACTGGATGTTTCACCGACAACTACTTTCTGCAATTTGTTTATAATTGCTGGAATTGTCGTTTCATTGTCAACTGAGTTCAAAATTGTGCCAACTATTTTTGACTTAATGACCTCAACTGCAATGTCTTCAAATGGTCCCTTAGCAAGGTCTACCAATTTGATTGCCTTAATGAATCTTTGTAGATGGATCTTTTGCCCATCAAATTCTGGCACTGTGGAAGCGACTTCCTTAATATAAGACCTAATGGCTGCTGCTTGTTCTGCCATGGTTAAGTTATTTTCCGAGTCAGCTGCGTTATTTGTGTTATCTTCGTCCTTCAGCATTAATTTTGCTGGTAAAGTTAGATCGTGAAGATCTTCCTCTTTAATGTCTTCCTCGACTACAGTTGTATTTTCTTCGTCTGAGTCAGTGCTTTCTTCATTAAAATTTATTGTTAATGGAGTGTTTACTATTGTCGGAATTTCTATCTGGAGGCTGAATTTATTTTTTATTAATATTAATTTTTCTCTTAATGCCACCAGTAGTTCCGAAACTTTAGCACACTGTTTACTGTCCAAATTCTTTCTATTCTGTTGTATCAGTTCTCTGACTTCATTGTAACTATTTACCAATGTTTGGGCATTTTTATTTATCGTTACAGCTTGTATTGATCTATTTTGCGTTAAGCATTTATAAGATTTTCTGAAATTTTCTTTTGATTCTTTTATCTGATCAATAAGCTTTTCCCAGTCCATGCTGTGGTATACTTATACTTTTGAATTTAGACATTTGTATTTTTGGATTCTAATCTAGATAAAGTCAATATTACGTTTGTATTTTTATTTATTATTTCTTTTTTTTTTAAATTGTTTCATATTTTTATTCATAATTGAGTTTATTCAAAATCTTCCTTAAATATTATCTAAACCGTTAGCAGTGCTATGGTATCGTTTCTTAAGACACTTGTTGTGCAATTTGTATATTTTTATTAATGCATTGGATATTTTTATTAATGCATAATTAGTGCAATTACAATTAGTATTATGGTTATCCAGAACAAGTCTGCATTTTGGACTTCAACTTTATTTATAACATTGGCTGTAGAGTCCACAGTTTTAGTGTCTATTAGACCCATTTTGGGTATACTAATTTTATATTCTGGTAGATAATCTTCTTTATATATATTTATATTTTTAGTTTTACTTATTCTATTTGTCTCTATAGACATTACATTTGGAATGACTAATTTAAAAAAAAAAATTTTTTCAATGCTTGTAAAAAAAAATTGTATTTTACATTATTTCCTGCCTGATTCTAGCTATGGCTTCACGGGCCATATTGGGTTAACAGGGCATAGTAGTATATGCTCCGTTTTACAATATTTCTTACAATTTTCTTATATATTTATTTATTATTATTTATTTAATTTTCTACTGCTGCTGATGTTCATCTGGTGTCAGCTGGGCGTCGCCGGGGAGGCACGCTGACACTCCCTCGCTGCTGTCTATTTCTTGGGCGCTGCTGACGTTGATGGCTGCTCACAAGTCCCCAGGCAGTGAGGACTCCAGATTTCTTCGCAGCAAGGGGGGCAGGACTTCTTCGGCTTTGTTAGTGCTGGTGCTGGTGCTGGACATGCCTTGTATTTTGGAACTTCATTAATTTTGGTTATATTTTTAATATTATCTGAGTGAGTTTTCTCGAGTTTTTGGGTCTTTAATTCTTGCTGATATTGCAGCAAGTGGTCTAGTTCTGCATGTAGCTTTAGAGCTTTCGACCAAACCGGTGGCGTTTGCTGACCGTATATTAGCCACCTTACGTGGGCTATACGTTTATTCAGCTTAGTTTTTAAACCGCCACGGTGTTTTTCCATACTCAATAGAACTCTACTCACTCAGATTTTTCCTTGGCAATTCCAATTAGAGTTGATGGGTCCTCTTCCAGTCCAGTCTTCCTTTGATTAGTCTAGTCAATTCGTCCAGCGTTGGACGACTGTCACGGTCGCCATGTAAAGTTCCTCCCAAGGAATAGTAAGTCCAGATCCTTTTGAGTAGCGCAGCCGTCAGGCTGACTTATATTTTATTTGGGTTCTGTTTATTATAATTATTGATTGGCAGAAATGGTTCTGCCAGTTCAATGTCTTAATAGTATCTGAATCGTAAGTTTAATATATTCGGTCTTATATATCTAGGCTGGAGCGAGCTATGTATGTGCGTATGTATGATGCATTTGGTCGGCGTGCTAATGCTGACCATGCACTTATACTTTGTGGAGTTTAAGTGTGCGATCATGTTACATCCGCCTCGGGTCTTATTGCTTGCATAAACATAAACATAAACATAGCAAAAAAATGCTGCTATATGTTTGTATGCTGTTACACTTAAATGCTCTCAATATAACATAGATAGAAACACTGTTGGTGATGAGCTGTTGCACATATTACAGTGTGCTTCTTTACAAAGATTCGATATTAAATTATCTGATTTAGAAGGTAACTATGGAAAAAATGTTCAAATCGATTTAACCAGATTATGCTTTGAAATTTCCAAAAAAATGACTAAAGAAATAAAAGAGGATGTACATCAATATAAGAAATCATTAATCTATAAGCACTCTACCGTTAATAATAAAAATTAATAATAAATAAAAATGAGCAAGAAACAAGTTGTTGATGAAATTCATAAAGCTCGTAGAAAAAATTTTGTACGTAGAAAATTTGTACAAAAAGGTTATCATGCTACTTGCCAAATAGATTTGGTTGAAATGATTCCATTTTCTAATCAGAATGGATGCTATAATTATTTACTAACTGTTATAGATACATTTTCAAAGTATGCTTTTGCTAAGCCTGTTAAATCCAAAACGGGAATGGATATTGTAACTGCTATGAAATCGATACTAGACGATTCGAAGTATATACCTAAAAATATACAATCAGATCAAGGCAAAGATTTTTTTAATCACCTTTTCAAAGATCTGATGAAGAAAAATTCGATAAATCATTATCACTCTTTCACACATCTTAAAGCCTCTATCTGTGAACGATTTAACCGAACTTTAAAAAATAAGATGTGGAAAATGTTTAGCTTTAATAGAAATTATAAATGGGTTAATCATTTAAAAATAAATCAATAAATATTTAGTAGGCGATTATGTCAGAATAAGCACGCAAAAAGCTATATTTGTGAAGGGTTATGAACCTAATTGGACACCTGAAATATTTAAAATTTCTAAAATTAAGGCAACATATCCAGTTACTTACGAACTCAACGATTATAAAGGTGAATCTATAAAGGGCTCATTTTATGAAGCTGAAATGCAAAAAATTCAAGACAAAAGCGCATTCCTAGTAGAAAAAATAATAAGAAGAAAAAAAGATCAGGTATTTGTAAAATGGTTGGGATTTGATGATTCACATAACTCATGGATAAAGGAAAAAAATTTAATAAAATAATTATGCATTAGAATATTTTATTTTTATTTTTATTTTATTTTATATTTTAAAGCATTTACAATATTTGTTAATATTATTTAAACACTTAAACTTAAATTAATTCAAGTTGTATTTATTTCTCTTAATAAATAATGACCATATGCTAAAGTATTAATATTATCAGGTAATATAAATCGTTTATCATCCTTATAATAAAGGCTTCTTTTATTAATTACTTCTGTATACAATTGATGACCTCTACTTCTTATATATCTTTGTTGACCATAATATGTTTTCTTATTTTTAGTACATTCTATATAATCAAAGTGACAAAGTTTTTTAACTACCGATAACTTAACACCTTTAACTTTCTTTATATTAATATCTTCATATTCAGAGTTTTCTACTAAAATGGAATAAGCTTTAGCTTTTATACCAGCAAAGGAGGTCATAATTTTGCCGGCATTTTCATCCTTAAACAATCCTAATTCCTTATTATTTGCCTGCATTATATTAAATAGATTTTCTCTATCATAATTAGAAGTATCGAACCGACTTGAGTTTTCTTTTATGACTTTATAAATATCTTCTTCACATGAAACTATAAATGAATCAGTATCCATATATATTATTTTTGCCGAGGGACATTTTACTAAAAGAAAATTATAATAATTTAGCTAATTTCCTGTGTTTAGTATTTAAATCTATATAAGGTTTTAACCAGCACGATTGACTAAATGATAGAACTCTATGAACTTTCTTTAAAATTAACCCATTTTGCAAACATTATTGGAGTTGATGTAAATGAATTATATAATTTTCTTTAGATGTTAGATCAGCAATTAGTTTAGCCTGCTTTCCTCCGAGAGGAATCTTATTTTCAGGGCAAAATGGTAAGCTATTATGTTTATCATGTATACTATCAGGATAATCTAAATCGACTTCTAGTATATATCCTGTTTCACCTTTAACATCGATATTATTAATGTCAAACGCGTTTATTTCATTTTGACTTAAAAATTTAAAGTTTGAATATGGGAGTTTTTGGCTCATAGCCCAGCCATATAAATTATTTGCGTCTATATATGATAAATAATTGTTTGGAATTTTGCAATTAAAATTTTTCATATACTTATTATTTGCATTAGAAATACTTTGAGTACATTGAGTTAAGCCACCACGTATTCCTCTTTTTAAAAAATTGTACATATTGGGATCACTAATTAATTCTAATTCTACTTTTGTATATTTTAGCATTGCATCCCATGAAATAGATGGTGCAGAAACATAATTTACTGGGTTTATATTTATAATTTTAATTTTAATTTATATATTTTAGAACAAATAGTTTTAAAGTTTTCAAAGACATCAGATAAAATTAAAACATCACTCTCCAAATAGAGTTTGAGATAGTCTTTCATAGTACTACAATTAAATGAATTCCATATTTCCTGGGCAAACTACACTCTTCATCTTTTAATGAATTATAAAAATATTCTCTAGGGGGAAGCATAGTTTCATTAAATTTATTAAAACTATCTAAGTAATCATAAGGAAATACTCCTTTTTTCCTCATTTGCTTAAACTTTTTGCCACTAAATTTGGATTGCAATAATTTAAAATCCTTATCATCCATATTGGCTGCTAATTTTTCTAAACTAGAATTTACAAATCTATTCGAGTCTATATATTTAATAACATAATTTCCCTTTCCTTTAGTAAAAATTTTTGCGTTAATGCAATATATAATTCTTTTGTAAAGGCTTCAGGGTAAAGGCTTCAAATCACCACGTAACTCATTTATGAATAAATGAATATCATATTTCCATGTCATATGTCCATAGTTTATTCAATTCAGGATGATACTTATGGACGACATAAAATGAAGCAGCACATGCCGTGTGTTTTTGTATCTTCGTTGTCGAAGAAACATTTGGATTATCGATAGGTGCTTCAAAATTTTCAAGCACAGCTTCTATATCCGCATAAATGACTACAGGAGGTGATAACTTCCTGGAAAACGCTTTAAATTGAGTTTTTAAATTTGGTTCGGGGTATAGCGCTGCAACTTGTCCACACTCCTTAATATTATGAGTTTTATTTGTGGTGCAATAAAATTGTAGGCAATTTCTGCAAAAGTATCTTCCCGAGTTAGATTTATTTATTTGAGACTTACATAATGATTTCATGCTTGTTATATAAGCATAATGCATTAAATCGCCGCTTTCATTTATTAGACCCAGCATGTCTATATGATGTTCTTTTATTTGCTTTGTTATAATAGTGGGTCCAACTATCCGATCTTCAAATATTTCATAAATATTTATGCTAAATTTCTCATTATTTTTCTCAAAAATCTTTATTCCTTTCCTGGTAATAGGAAATTCAACACCCGAAAAATTAAGTCGATGGTTTTTATAGGTTATTATGTTCTGACTTTTAGACAAAACCTTATAGAAATGGGTTTTGTTAAGCTTTTCACGACAAGATTTTTTATTAGATGTGGAAGTAAAATTTTGATCAATATGATGCATATATGCTATATGGGCTAAAACACACCACTTAAAATAATAAATGTCATTATTTCTAACATTTATGAGTGCGTTTCTAGCTTTAATTGTTGATGGTGCTTCGACATATCCTGCACCAGGAAGATGTTCTAGTTTTATTATTTCAACTCCGAAATAATTAAAACTCTTTATAGCCCAACCAGAATCCTTTTCTTGGAACTCTTCTGTTTGTACGACTAATTTGTCTATTGATTCATTTAATATGTCAGGAATTTCATTATACTCATTCTCGTATATTGAACAATACGGAATCGAAAAATTCTTTTGGCATTCAATAAATCTGTCCTCTTCATCAGTCGGTTTTACATATGTGCCATAGATCGTTAGGGTCATTTTATATGAGCGGAAATCACTCAACCCATATTGTAAGATTGTTAAAAGATTACTCTTACATGAATTATAAAATTCTTTTAAATCAATATCTGGATTGCCAAGTACTTGAAATTGTTTAACTGGCAGGAAAGTGTCTTCCCGTAACGTTGAAATTAGATCATTTTCTTGAAATAATTTCTGCATTTCTTTTTTATAATTTACAGATATGGGCTATTTCAAAATTTGCATTATATTTTTCCTTGCACACTAAGCAAACATAGTTATTGGGCTCACCAGGTGTCTCTGATTGGGTTATATGACTCTCTTTATTTAACTCGGCAGAGTTTGTGCTCATCCGTAAGCGTTTGGAGGTTGTTGGCTGCTCATCATCAATCCTAGGTTGCTTTCTTAAGATTTCCTATTTATTGCTTCCTTTATTTATTGCTGTTCCTCCCGTCAAATTGGTTGATTCCTTAGTCTTTTGAAATTTCCGTTTAGCAGATGATGATAATGATGAAGGAGGGCACCGGGTGTCAGTTTTTGCTCGGTATAACCCATTCACCGCACTACACTTATTTTTCATTAGTTCATTGAAGGCATTTTTAGGACCTTCACATTCTTCATAATGAGTAATAAACTCATTAAAAGCAATCTCCTTCATGCACAAATCACACATCACTTTTGATTCCATTTTTAAGTTCGTGAAAATATTAATTTTCTAACACACGCGAATAAAAAAATTCTTGAATTCGGAAATTCTTCAAATTGGCTTTCCAATGCGTTTGGAATAACAGTGAAGATTTGCTTCTTAACATAAACCTATTTATCCTTGAAAACAGAAGACAGGTACTCGTGTTTGAATGTATTGGGTTCAATAAAACAGGGACTTATTAACTAAAAACCACCCCAACATTCCATACGATTTCCCATGAAAAGAGAAGGGAGAACCAATCAAAAGGTCTGAAAACCCTGATAACGCTTAGAGCCTAAAGTAGCTATTACATAGGCATATCACCTTTTTTCTTGCAGCATACACTTGTAAGAATGTGTATGAGTGTGTGGGACCTCATAAGTATCAAAATATATAGGACTACCCATCCCCTAACACACAATCCCGGAAAAGAAAAACACGAAAATTAGTTACACCCCAAAAACCCACCCCGACCCTTCACCCAATAAATATTCCTACTTCAGCGAAGTGATAAAAAAGGATCGGGTCAGGTAGAATGGTAACCTTTCCTTGTAACATTTCTTTTTTGGTAGGGGATGTAATTACCTTGAATTGTTTGGATTGGGTTTTAATAAATTAAAATTTTAAATAATAGCATTTAATATTTTTTTATCCATTGCAATAGATGCTGATTAAAAAATAAATTTAAATGATATGCAACAACATATATTTTGATTTAATTATTTGTTATACAAATTACATATATTTTAGAGGTTACAGCAGGTAAGGGATAAAAAACCAAGGACCAAGAACCAGTTCAGGTCAAATAGTAAAAGGTTTTTAATTTTGTTCAGAGGATTTTTTAGGTAACAAAATTATAGTCAAGTGGGGAAATTTAACAAAATATACCATTTTAACGCTATAAAAAGGGAAATTTTTTTCGAGAGATTATAGGTCAAGCCAATGTCGAGCGCCCCTGAAATTTACTACCGCCCCCTGTTGGGCAAATTTGGCGTTTTTACCATAATTTTTATGGTTAAAATTATAGCGTCGATGTAAAAATGCATGTCAGATGAATGTTAAATGTAAGATATATGTAAAATACATGTGAGTCAAATGTAGAATAAACTTTGGTAGCGCACGATCGCTAGTAAATGTAAAATACGCGTAAAATAAACTTTCTTCATTGGACTGACATAGAATCTCTCGAAAAAATTTCCCTTTTTATAGCGTTAAAATGGTAGTATTTACTACATAGTCGAAAGTCATCCATGTCTCATCGGGTGTCCCTCAGGGTAGTCATCTAGGACCACTGTTGTTTATACTCTTTGTAAACGATCTTGCTAATGTAATTAGTTATGCCTCTCTGATTATATATGCTGATGATGTCAAGTCATGCTATTCCTCCCCGCAACATTTTCTGCACAGGCACCTTCAACTAGACCTAGATGAACTCTTTACGTGGTGCTCAAGCAATCTTCTATTCCTAAACTGCTCAAAATGCAAACTTATGACGTTTCATTGCAGTGCTTCTTGTCTCTCGGAAATTCTTTTTGATCACAAACTTAAGTTTAATTATCAAATTTTTGTGACAGTGAATAAAGCCAGAGAATTGTAAGCCGTTTTTTAAACGCTGATCAAACGAATTTAATTTTCCCTTCACCACCAGATCCCTATATATCACCCTAGTTCGTCCTATCCTACTGCTGGTGCGTTTGGAGTCCACAATACTCCGCTCACCAAAATAGCATTAAGTCTGTCCAAAAGCACTTCCTGTAATTTCCACTGAGAAATGAAACTGGGATCCTGACAATCATCTTCCGGCGTACTGTTGTAGGCTTAAATTGTTAAAGCTACCTCCCCTGAAGGAGCGCCGAACCTGTGCTGGGGTCGTGTTTCTAAATATGCTTATCAATGGTATGGCTGATTCCAAACACCTTTTAGATCAACTATCTTTTACTTATTTGTAGATCGAATTACGCTAAACACGATCCATTTTGCAGTATTTGTAAAAAATATAACCTCTCATACCATATTTAAATTTTTTTGAATTCCTCTTATTAAATATATTATAAGTATATTGTATTTGTATTTAAAAGATTATTGTTAAATTGTTGAATAAATTATATTAAATGAAAAGACAGGAGCAGGCCCCAGAGCCTGTGTATACCATATATAGGAGACTCCCGTGCCTAGGTTCAGACACGTACCAATGCTTCTATGTTTCAAAAGATGGTTGACCCTCCATCTTCCCAAAAAGGAATAACTCGTCAAAACGCTTGACGGGACTAAGAAGCCAGAGTGTCAACAATATGTTGCAAAAATCTAATAAAAAAAAGAACGCTGACTACGAGAAAGCAGCCACTGCGGTTTCTGAAGAAATCGATAATGATGACGAGTCCACATATGACTCATTGAATTTTTAAGGAACCGCTTCCAGCTACCGTTCATTGAACGCCAGTAGGCTGGGGGAAGACAATGCATTCTCATCTTATCCGAAGGAAGTAGACCAATTAACATAATTTCCCGTACATTAAAGAGGCGGAATCACAATATGCAATAAACGAAAGAGAGCTTTTAGCCATCCTATTGACTTAAGGTAAATTTAAAAATTTTTTATATGGTACAAAAGATATTAAGTGAAAATACTGACCACCAGCCGTTCACTTTCGCAGTCTCGGATAGGAACACAAATGCAAAAATAACAAGTAGGGAAACAGCAGTCGAGTTTCCCGGCTGCAAAATACCCTGTACCCTTAGACATGCTCACAGTTTATTTATTTAGTATCAATAAATAAATGAAACAATATTCTATTATAAAAGAAAATAAGTTTCGTGTGTCATAAAGCCATACACATTTCGCTGCCAACGTCGCAGTCGGCGTCGCGCAATGCGTATTTTGCTGCGCTTCTGCTTCCCTTGCCATAGATTTTGCATGTGGCATACCTTCCGTGTTTCTTATCCGATTTGGTTCAAATTAAAAAATTAGATAGCTTTTATAAGCACCAACGCATGTGCCGAATTGCACAGAATTAGGTTAATAATTGTAATAATTGGCGTAGCAGTTTTTTGCGATTTGCGGGGTAGCGGGGGGTGATATCAAAATAAAACAACAAACTTGTAATGCGTATGTTAATTACCTATCCAACGATATATGGCACATGTCTGTAGCTCTTTTAGTTTCTAGGCGTTGATACGGACAGACAGACGGACAGACGGACGGACGGACGGACGGACGGACAGACGGACATGGCTATATCGACTCGGCTGTTGATGCTGATTAAGAATATATATACTTTATGGGGTCGGAGATGCTTCCTTCTGCCTGTTACATACATTTGCTCCATATTATGATAACCTCTTCACCCATTTTTAATGGGTACAGGGTATAAAAAGGTGGAAAGCCTATATAGATGAACATAATCGAAGATCTTTTTAACACCAATAGAAGAAAATTTCGTAGCTGTCACACTATTTTGACAAAGCCTAAATGCCTTACAGGACGACTCTAGATCAGGTGCTGCAACTATTCACAGCGAAGTATCATCAATCTACACGGTTCAAGCGTGACAATCCATTAAATTGCTTTAGGAACCGAATAATACCGAAGGAGACACGTTTTCCGTTGAAATGACTAACTACTAAATTCTGGTACTGCAAAAAGATGATGTCAGAAATAACAGATCAGAACGATCAAGTAGAGATTGTCACTGCGGAACAAAATCGTGCCCACAGAGCCGCCAAAGAATATATTAAACAAGTCCTCTGAGCCTATTTTTTGCAAAAATTAGAAAATTGGCCACCGATTTGTGTCAAACTGTAGAGTTTGCACGAAATCCAAATATGACAGATACCCAAAAAGCAAGAACTTGGAAAACCCTAATTTCAACATATGCAGGAGAAATTCTGCATATCGACATATTTTCATCTGACAAAAACTGTTATTGACCTGCATTACACCGATAGCATCAAGAGAAATCGTCGACGTCATAATTCCCATAATTCAGTTGGTGAGTTTTTTCTCAAGAACTATGAACTGTGACAACGACGTTGCATTCAAGTCTGACATAATAGCGTCACTGCTTAGAAACAGCTACAACGTTGACGTTGTGAATGCACCTGCCCTCCACAGATCTTTAAATGGTCAATAGGAGCGATTCAACAGGACTATAACAGAGATTGTGAAATGTTTCAAAATTTTTTTCTTTTGACTATTTACTGAGGCATACAGGGTATCTTAAAACTCCATGGTGTCCTTGGTATCTATTAATACTGCCCGAGAGGCTCGCCGGCTGAGTCTGCTTAGCGTTACCATAATTACTTAATTTAAACTAACTTAACAAACTAAAAATAATTAACAATATTTAAAAACTAAGAAATATAAAAGAAAGAAAGACGATGGGGAGTATATCGTTTGGCTCATCATCATCTTGCTGTGCGTCTTGTTGGCAGATGGTGGATTAGGTCCCTAGGAAGTCACCTGTTGGGCCTCCTTTGTAGGCGAGACCCTTAGCGTGTCGGTTGCGATGGCGCTCCAGTCGGTCGTTGTAGCGGCTCTAGTGGAAATTTATAGTCTCAAAGACCGTGAGCAGCTTAAGGTCACTGTGGAGGGTGGTGTTCCTCACATACCACTCACAGCCAGTGATCGTTCTCGCCATCTTATTTTGGATGCTCTGGATTCTGCGGATTTGGCTGTCACACGCCAGGCCCCAAATTTGGCACACATACCTCCAAATAGGAGCTATGATTTGGTTGTATATTGTCAACTTATTTGTCAGCGAAAGTTTGCTACGCGGGTCCATGAGCCAGGGGCTTTGACGCCGCGGCCCGTATGCGTATTCTCATTGCACTCACTTGTTAGAGAAAGTGAGCCGACGGTCGACTATGACTCCCAGGTATTTGGATGAGTCAACCTGTTCCACTGGGGTGTCGTTAATGAGCTCTGCTGGCGGCGTTCTCCATTTGAGGGTGTAGCAAACATTCGTTGACTTGTTGCCATTTATACCAATATTCCTCCTCCGAGCCCAGTCGGCAAATTTGGTTGCGTAGTTCTCGATACCGTTGCCGGCCTACTGCTCGCACCTGGACCTGGACACGTCGTCTGCAAATGTGGCCAACATTGCCATATTATACTCGGTTGAGAGCGCAGAGTGGAACTGAATCTCCAATTCCCAAGGTACGACGCCAGGAGATAGTAGTAAGGCGCAGGCAAGGTGCTTTTGATTTTCAGGAGCAGACCAGGATGCCACACACGGTCAAACGCCTCACGGACATCGAGAAATAGAGCGTTGCAGTATTCGTCGCAGTCGAAGGCCGTTAAAAATTGCCCGACCACTCGATGCAATTGCTACATCGTGCAGCGACCAGCACGGAATCCGAACTGGTGAACTGGCATTATTCCCTGGGCATCCATTAACCTGACCAAAACCTGAACCTCTCAAACACCTTTGATATCGATGGGAGGAGACTGATCGACCGGTAGGACCCAGGGTCCTTTTTCGGTTTGCCAGATTTATGGATCATAGAGACAATTACTAGCTTCCACTGAGGAGGGAAGTACTGTAGCCTCACAATAGCGTTGAAAACCATCGCTACGCAGCGGATCGCTCTCCTCGGTAGGGCCTTTAGAGTGGCATTGCATATTGCATCATAGCTGCGGGTTTCAGTCCTGGGGTGAGAGTGACCCATCTATATTTGGGTTGGATTTTGGATTTTGTGGGTGAGAGAGTCGATTGCAACTTCAATGTCCCGCTCGGAGTTCAGAGCCATGTCAAGGTTCAGTGACGACTCGAGGTGCTCTTGAAAATGTTCCATGTTAGTGCGCCTGCTGATAAGTCGCTCGACTTTGGGATAGGCTGTAGCTGTTGTGTCCAGAGTGATGATGAGAGGTAAGTGGTCAGAGCTGAGCTCGGCAAACGACCGGATATCTGAGTGTAATCCCAGGATACCTTTTGTCAGCGCAAAGTTGATGTAGCCTGGAGACCCTCTACTGCCATAAGGAAACCATGTGGGGTTTCCTGTTGCTAGCGAGTTTACATCTAAATTGAAGACTAGACTTGCCAGGGCATGACCTCTTTGGTTACACTTCCCTGCTCCCCAAAGCCAGAGGGAAGCATTCCAGTCGCCTGCTACGATTAATGTATGCTGATGTTGCTTCAATATGGATTTGAAGTCGTCTGTGGTCCTTACGAACCTTGGTGGGCAGTAGACCGCGCTGAAGTTTATAAGGCCGTCTTCAGTCTCCATAGTTGCAGACGCAAGTTGCACCCTAGCAGTGGCTACTGAAGGAAGAGGAAAATTTACTAAACTTGATTTGATCATAATCGCTGATCCACCTTTGGTGTTACCCTCACCCGTGTCGTTTGCAGTATAGGCCTTGTAACCATACAGCTTGGGCTTGACTGCGTCTTTGCAATGTGTTTCACTGATAAGCAGAACATCAATCTCGCAGCGCCACACAAGCCATTTAACTTCGGGCAGTTTTGCGGAGACGCCGTCGGCGTTCCATACTTCATTTTGGCGCTGTCTCCGCGTGTATAGCAGTGAGCAGATGGATCATCTGCTCTTGCTGTAGTAGCATCATCCTCATTTGTTCAATCTGCTGTTCCTGAAGAGAGCGCAAGGCGTTCATGTCTCCAGGATGCTAAAAGTGTTATTGTCCAAAGGGGGCTGATGTCCGCCTTAGATAGACTCCTTTGCCGGGTGTGCTTCCTGGTCTCAGGTTGCTGCTGGAAGGGCTGTGGCACCTGTTGCTGATCCTGCTTGGGGCCCATTCTGGCTTTAGCTACATCTGCGTAGGAGACTGCGCTTTGAAGAGGTGCAATCGGCATACATCCAGTTGGAGCATGGGACAAAGGTCGATTGTTGACTTCGCTTTTTCCGCCCTTTTAGACCTAGAGCGCTGAAGGCATTCCTAGAGTTTCAAGCATCCGGAATAATTCGCTGGGTGCTGTTCACCACAGTTGTAGCAAGTGTATGGCTCGCTTCGTGGTCGCGTACAGTCTTTGGCTGGATGTTCGCTGGCGCATTTGAGGCAGATGTGCGCCTTACGGCAGTATTTGGCCGTGTGACCAAATCGCTGGCATCGACTGCATTGGGTTGTCGTATTTCGCTTGCGAAGGGGTTCGATGACAACACTCATGTGGCATAGACCCTTAAGAGCCAGGATCTCTTTATTGTTCGCCGCAGCAGCGATGTTCCAAAACAACATGTTTATGGGATTGGCAGCGGGAGCACCTGGTTCGTTTCGCCTCTTCGGTGTATGGACGTCTAGTACCTTGTGACCGGGTCTTTTCAGTTCATTAATGATTTGATGATGAAGTGTACTGTGGTGCAGTCCTTTAACGCAGACTCGGTATGGCCTGTCCTCCTTGAGCTGGTAGCAGTGAAACTCAAGGTGCACTGATAATTCCAGATGAGGCTGCATCACGTTTGGCAGCAGCAATAGCTGCTTGATGACTGGTACTGGGCTGCTCACTCAGTTCCTCGGTTTGCGCAAGCAACCCAAAGCGGTTTGAGCTGCCGCTGTGATGGGAATAGGGATCTTGCTATCAAGTATTGCCTTCTTCTTGGCATTCAGTGGAGACCAACATGCCTTCCGTTTAATGACTTGCATCCGCTGGGGCGCTGGCTTGATAGTGTCGGCGTCTATTGATTCCGGCATCGGCACAAAGTCTTGGAATAGTGCTATGTTGAAGAGCTCACCGAGGCTGAGTAAACGCTCGGTAGGAGCGGGCATCGTAGTTTTTGCATTTGTATCCATCGTGGCCGCTGTTCAGCGGCCCACGATTAAAATTGTTTGCAGCAAGTTTATATTACTGTTCTTGAGGGTTTTTGTTACTAATGGTAGATCTAGGGATCGCTATTCAAAGTTTGTGCCACTATTGTGGGGTAAACTTGAGTTTTTTGCGTCGAATTTAATATTTTCCGCCTAAGGTGTCAATGACGTGTAGTTCGTCGTAAGCCACGGTTGCCACTTGTTTCAAAATTTAAAAAAAAAAATGAACGAAACCGTAGAACTAATCTTGAGGGCGATAGTACAATAGAATACAACATATCCATGCATTAGGTTACTGATAAGACTCCCAACGAGATCATACATGAATCGTTGGAACTACCATATATAAAAAAAATAGCAAGAGTTCAATAAATAGACCTGGACAAATGTAACTTAGAACCTCAGAAGCAAATTAGAAACAAACGGCAGCACTTGATAAAACTTTAAAGGCAACTTTAAGCAAATTGGTTGACCACACTTGTACGAGGCACTATTGACTATAAACAGAACATTAATTACAGAAATGCACAAATTTTATGCTTACGACCACTTTTTCTAAAATAAAGATAATTAAT
Source organism: Drosophila vallismaia (assembly GCA_035047325.1). Taxonomy (NCBI): domain Eukaryota; kingdom Metazoa; phylum Arthropoda; class Insecta; order Diptera; family Drosophilidae; genus Drosophila; species Drosophila vallismaia. Next base: position 334,762 of record JAWNPU010000011.1, on the reverse strand, counting down.
AGGATTTGAGATCAGTAATCATTGAACACCCCACACATCGTATAGTAAGTTTGTGAGAAGCATCTTATAATACTTATATAACTTATATATAACGCGAAGGGAAAATAAATAATTATAAAATCAGGAAGAGTAACAATAAAGTTTTCAATAAACCTTTAAATTGTTTTAATTTGTTTTTAAATTTTTGAATGTGCACGTAATTTTTTAAATTTTGTTTTATGAATTTTGAAATATGTATATGTATTATTATTCATTTTATATCTTGTGTTTTTAATTGCATGAGAAAGTCTGAATTTTTGTATTGAGATGAAAAATATGTGCTGTTATATCTGTTTTTTAATATGTTTTTTATTAAAAAAAAAACTTATTGGAACATAACCCCCAAATTTATATGAAAACTAAGGTTTAGATAACGCGCAATTCTTCTGGATCGTAACTATCGCGTTCACCACCTTGTGGTGGTGAAGCCAAAAAAGGCAACTGCAGCGGATTGAAGAAGTTGCGTCACACCATGGAGCGCATAGATAAATGAAATTTCCCTATTGCTTTTATTTCTACCTATGAAGAAGGTCGCTTTAAATTATGACCCAACTCAATGCAGAGATCCATTCAAATTACGAGGAAAAAGGGAATTGCTGTAGGTGGTGGGTACTTCAAGCAAAATAAACAAGGACGGTCATGATCTTAAGGGGAGAGTTGCATGTTCTACTTGATGAGCGATTTTTGTAGCTTTAGGTTATTTGTAGCTTGTAGCTTATAAGATTTTATAAGGTAGCTTTAGATTTAGTTCTTACATAAAGCGCTTTGCAATAAGTCGCACAATAAAATCTTGTAATACTCCGTCAAACACTGCTATTTTCTATATATTTTTACTGTTGTCTAGTCCAAGCCTAGCAACAGAAGGTTAGTCAGCCTCCGCATTCTAACCTTCATATTATCCACCGGGCCATACTCGCAATAATGGAAGCTGGAGGACTGCTGCGGGAGACAAATAGCCGGATCGAAAATTGGTTGCAGTGAGAAAAGGGGGTACATATCCTACTTGGGAATCGAAAATTCTGCAACACACTTCAATTAAATAAGTTACATATAATGAATTTCCTTCTACATAATGTATTTCCGTTCTACATAATGTATTTCCTGTTGTTTATTTCGCATATGTCCTAAAATGCATTTTAGTAGGAAATCACTCCTATTTTCTTAGTGGCTTGCACTCTTCTGCATAAACCCGAACGTTTGCCTATCGTCCCTATACTGGGATGATTACTGCGCTTGAACCTAGGTCCAGTGTAGGATGTTCCCTGTATCTCACCTAGGTGATAGAGAAAGTCATTTGCCCAACGTTTTTTTGGCTCTTTGAACAACTCAGATTTCACTTGTACATCTGGTAAACTTCACACACTCTCATGCGGATAGTTGTACATTTGCTTAGTAGTTAATGATTTAAACATTTAACGATCTCCATGTAACAATTTTAACATAACAAATGGTCCCTTATACTTATCCCCTTTATAATAGTTTCTCCTGGTGTCGTTCCTCGCTCTTTAATAGCACATGATCGCCAATCTTATGATTCACAACACGGTCATGCTTTTTATCCATATCTACCATATATCCTCCATTACTGTTTCACCGTTCTCTCTTTCTGTATCTCCATCATTTCACACTCTCAGCCTCTTGCTGCACTCCTTTCAACGCTCTCACTCATGAGCATGGTCCCTCTTGACCCACATAGCCCCCGCCCTGTGATTGATTTATGGTATCTCGGAGTGGCTCAGTCGCCGATCTCTCGTATTGTTAGGTGTCTACCTCAACAGGCACCGACCGTAACGGCTCGTAAAACTTCTCTAGTGCCTTCTGCCACCCTAAGATGGATTATTTCGTCGAGAATGTGTTTAACAACAGACCATCTAATCGCTCTCGGAACAACAGGCAAACATCGTGTCCTGCCATTTCTTTAAATGATTCGGTGCAACAAGCTTTTTTCTAATCTCATACTTATTCGCTTAATCTTTAATCATTTCGTCACAATTTAATCTACAGCGTCCGGCACTCGAAGTGTAACCAATTAAAAAAGCCGTAAATTCTGTTTGGAAAATTACTTTTGCTCGATTCAAAGTACAAAATGTGTTAAAATAATACAAAATTCAGAAACAATTTACTTATGCTCGATATATTTTGCCTTGACTATGGCCTTCAGACGCTCCAAAAACGAATCGCAAGCTGCCCGAATGTGACTTGCAGGTATTTTGGCCCACTCGCGAACAACGGCTTTTTTCAGTGCCTCGAGACTGATCTACCTTTTAGTTCGGACCTTGCTCTCCAAAATGGCCCAAAGAGAATAATCCATCGGATTCGCGTCTGGTGAATTCCAGAGCCATTGTGCGGTCGTTATGAAGTTCGGGACGTTTTTCAGCCATTCTTGGTTCACTCGAGCTTTATGAGACGGTGCCGAGTCCTGTTGAAATGTCCATGGTCCGCCACCGAAATGTTTGTCTGCCCATGGCTTCAGAGCAACATCCAGAATATTTTCCCGATAATATTGCGCATTTACCTTGACGCCAGGTTCGATAAAAACGATTGGAGATCGCCCATCTGCGGTTACAGCAGCCCAAACCATTATCTGGGGCGGGTTCTGCCTCCTGATGGCCAATCGATGACTTAAATTCTTCTCTGAACGGTCGGTCAAGTAAGCCCTATCGTTTTGAGAGTTTACGAATTGCTCAATTGTAAAAATTTTCTCGTCAGAAAACACAATGTTCGGAAATTGACCACTTTCGGCCAAGCGAAGGAATTCCTTCGCTCTATCAAGTATCAAGTATCTTTGTACTTTTTGGACCATATCACGTGACGTTGCAGTCTTTTGATGACCACCTCCATACCGTTTTGCAATGCTACCAGTATATTATAACGAGTTATGGTGCGATAAACAAAAACTTTATTCACTTTAAGGTGTTTAAGCTCTCGAACAATCGCTGGTTGTGATTTTCCAGCTGAATATAATGCAATCACACTATTACGTTTGAAATCCATTACTGATTTCTTGTTTTTGGGTTCACTGTCGGCAAAATGCTTTCGTGCGCTTGTAAACAATACACCGAACTGTCATTTAGGTAAATTACCGACAGCTGATGCCCGTGCATCAGCTGCGGGAGGGGTCTGAAATTGGTTACACTTCGAGTGCCGGACCCTGTAGAATTCATATGACCCAAGTTATATTTAACCCATCTAGAAACTCACCAAATTGGTATAAATATAGCCTGCAAAATTTATGTAAGCTAAAAGTTATATAGACGGGCTATAAATGTTGCAATTGTGTGTGTTGCAAACAAAGTTGAAAATAAATACAATAAATGGAACATAAAAAAAATGATAGTAAAATTCAATATTATTTATACAAAAATATTAAAAACATTATTTTAAAAAAATTATTAAAAAAGGTGGTTCCCTTAAAAAAAATTGTTTATGGAAACGGTAAGTGTATTTTAATATAAAAGTATTACCCATTCGCTCATTTCATGCGTATCTGGATTTCTATGATGATAATTGAGGATAAGTATGGTTGACACAACTGAAGAGGCCACCATAAACATAATGCAATTGAAATAAGTTCCTAGAAGAACACAAAAATTACACAAGCTTATGGAATTTCTATATTTTTTTTAAATTTCTTAGGCTAATTTTTAAACAATAGCTCTTCAAATTCAAACGTACACTTGACAAGAGTACCAAAGTGAATCCTTCAGTGCCAGAAGCCGACGCTTGAGCAGGCGTAATTTCCTTTCATCACGTGTTTCTAAAGCAAAAACGAGTTTGACATATTCTGCTTATATTAATCGGATTTTAGTTTCTAATAAATATAATTTGGTTGTTTCTCAAAACACATTTAAAAAAATATATATTAAAACAGTATAGCGAATATGTAGAATCTAACGCTCTGAAGACGCATTATATAATAAATTCCATTTGTATTTGAAGAATTATTATTATTAAGTTATAAGTTTCTATAAGTATATTGTTTTAAGTACACTCTTTGAAAAAACATTCGAAATTTGTATTTCCATAGTTTATAAAATATTCAATTCCTTTAAGATCACATTCACGTTTTTTTTTTTGATCATTTCGTACCACCGTAACCGTAGTTCACGTTTTTCTAAAAAACTCAAAGCTTTTGTTAATGTATTGAAAATTTAAAAAAAATAATGACATCCTTTTTTCGTTTCTGTTACCTCAGGTATAATTTTTTAAGACCTTTTCAATGTAGGCGAATGAAATAACATGAAGAGTTATCTCCCTTTTATTCTGCCTTTTGTTTCATGATTCTGAAATTAAGGTATTAAGAAAAGATTGTTCCGTAAAAGATAGATCATAGATTACTAGTTCTGTTTAGGAACACATGGATTGTGCTTCTCGGTACTGAAGGAAATTCACACAAGCAAAATAGTTTTAAAGTATCCTTTAACAAATATTATTTAATGTAAATAATCTTATATTGAAATAAATTTAACTTTTCTTGCTATCTTATACGATATATACTTTCTTAAAATAAGATGTAACATCATTTATAATTATAGCCATTTAAAACCAGTAATTGATTTTAAATTGATTTTTAATTGTAACTTGTCCTACAATGTATTTCATTATATAATTTCATCAGTGCACAATGGCCCCAAAGTGCCTAGTTCCAGTCTTTTTTAAAATTTCGTTAAAAATTCAAAGTAAAATTAAGGGATTCTTTTTTATTTTGAAGTTTGTCCATGCCCTTTCCAAGAACACTAGTATTGAAATTATTTTTGATATGCATTCAATATTGTCAAATTTAAAGTTTTTTTGCTAAAAAATTAATTGAATTAACAATTTAGCTTTTCAGTTAAAAAAATGTATTGTATGTTACACACAAAAAATTGGTTCGGTCGAACGTTTAATGGTAACTAAAGATAAAGAGCTATACAATATGATGAAATAGTAAAGTATCGACTGGTGCTGGATACATTGTTGCCGGATTATGTGATTGCCTTCTTTAAATTTAAACAGCTGTTATATTTACAATACTTCTTCTTATGCTACAAATTAGCAATACTAATAAAAATTCAAATCATGCCTAGACTTTACAATGCCATTGGGCCTATGCCTATTTAGACATTCTGTCAGTACATTGGTAACATAAAGCTTACAATATCACCGTCTTTGCTTTTCTTGATTTGATATACCCATTTCGAACCGATATCCAATGTATCGTTGCTAGAAGAGCGTCGACTTCATTTTCATTGACTTTTGCCAATCATGGGTATGTTGCCCTGCAATGCATCTTAATCGGATTTCAATGTTAAATGTTAGTCTGAATAATAGACTATTGAGCACGTCATTTTACTTCCTCCACCTTGTCCATGTATGGTTTGTCCTGTCAAGTTTCCCTTGCACCACTCCCAGCATCGCTGCTTTTATTATCGCTTGCGTTTATAAACTTCTCCTTTTTGTCAGATTCGCTGCGCAGGTCTTTTATAGCTTGTTCCTGCTCAATCTGCTCGTTTACTGGCGCATAGTTTTTGACTTAAAGCGAATGAAGTTTGTAATAAAGTCGTTAATTTGTTCCCAAGTTGTTATTTTGTTCGGATTTTTTTTAGGTTTTTGTGTTAAGCTCACCTTTAAAGAATTAAAGGTCTCGACGTTCCGTTATGGATCGCTCTTCTTGCTGTTCTCTTCTCTTGATATATTTCTTGCCCTTTTGCTTGAACGTGCTTTTTGTGCATTTATCAAAAGCAAGCACGCTAGGTCGCATGTACTCGCACTCGCATGTATTTCTAAGCCTCAAATGGTGTTCCTCCTGCCATTGCTTTTGTAGGACATCTGTTCCAAAAATAGACTGCAGTGACAGACTGTGTCCCACAAAACCTTTTCTAGCTCTGCATGAAATAACAGACACTTCATTATTTTCATAATGATACGATTATGCTACACCGTTCTGCTGCTGGGTGTAGGGAAACGACAACTGCCATTTAGTCCTGGAATATTTTCCCAAGGGACCAATAGAAACAACAAATTATGCTCGAATCATTAAATGAAATATCGGAGATATTGGTTTCCAAGAATTTTTTGGCTATATAGGGCAGCAGTTTCATGGCAGAAACTTTATAACTTTTTGTCAGATAGTTAAAATTTGCGAGGAAAAAGTGACTGATCCACAATGGGTTCTTGTTGTTCTTTAAAGCGTTGTTTCCGTATTGAGTGTCTAGTGGATCCATCAAATACATAGCTAGAACTTTGTTTCAGCGCTTTCAAATCTGGATACTTTTCAAAAATGTCATTTTTCAATTGAATTAGAAGACTTACCGTGTGATCCAATAGAGACTGCAGAGATACTTGATCCTCAGTTTCAGTGCTCCTTAGCTTTCGAGAATTTGTTATGGCTTGGACGTCAACGCTTCCTATTGTGTTATCTGATATTTGGCTTCTGAATCATTCTGGCGAGGTTTCGTTGCCGAAATGGCAGCACAATGGAGTATAACATCTGTTTCGTGTCAATTACTCCCCGGTAGACACTTAGACATCTATTTTCTTTTTAGTCGCACTCCATCCTCTTTACAGCTAATAGAAGGACGACCCCGTTAAGTTGTAATGGAATAACAGTAAGGGAGTTATCTTGTTCTTTCAAAATATTTTGTGGAAGCCAATGTGTAAGGGTTTCTTTAACCCGATTTATGTCTCGAATTCCTTTAGGTAGTTCTTTTTTCCATTAGCAATACGCGTTCTTACCTAATTTTTAACTATATCCTCTAAATACAATATATGTCATTATCGAATGTAAAAAATATGTTTTAAAATTTATATTTATTTTAAGAATGTCTTTTTGCCAAATAAAAATTTATAATTTAAAAAAATTTCTAAGAATTTTTCGACTTTATGGACGCTATGGGAGCATTGTGCAGTTGCCTATCCTTTAAATTGATCCTCATATTTCTTTAATACATATTTTAACTTCATTTTAATATTCTACGTCTTCTGGATCCAAGCATAAATTTTTAATCAGTTAGTTAGGAAGTATAATGATTTTTAAGTTTTTGTGTACAACCAATTATCCACAATCATCATTATGTTTTAAAAATCGAGATCTAATCGGTAATTTTTTTTTTCAATCTTTGGCTAAAAAACTACGAAACGCATATGAGAAAGTTGTTTACGAAGTGCTTTTATGTGTATGAATACAAGTCTAATTTTGTATTTGCAGATTTTACTATAGTGTCTGAACTTTGTATGCCCTTTTTTATTAATTACCAATGTTAGAAACGTATATTTTATATGGATAACAAATTAATATGAGTTTTTGAATTACCCAAACAATTAGACTACAACATATCCAAATTTCGTGATTGCCATAAATACTAATTATATGGTTTTGGTTGGGTTTTCAATTTGATAAAGAAGAGTTTAGAGTATTATTTTATTTGGGAAAGATACTTTTCTATCTATTTTTTAAAGGCATAAGTAATTTTCATAAAGAACCGCATTATATATATAATATACATATATACCATATATAATTTTTTGTTAATTTTTTGGGGCACACTGGTTTATCTAAATAAAAAATTTGAAATATTTTAAATTTATATATAGACAATAAATTTGATTTAATATCCGCTAGATTGATGAAAATAAAATTTTAAAAGAAATAATAGTTCAAAAAGTAATTGAAGTCCGGAAAATGTTAAACCCATCCTTGAACCAATCCTTTAACTAATCAAAGCCCCCACACTATAGTGCTGGATGACACCCGTACAGGTGCTCGACTAAATCCAACAGTAGAGGCAGAACTTAAGCCCCTTATGTATGTTATTTTAACTTTTTTTTCCAAAAATCTTAAACACAATTCTCTACTCACCAAACTTTAAACATAATATTTCCAACTCCCTTCTACGAACTTGGTCCGAGGAATTCGAAGACTATAACTTTTGCACACCTTTCCGATAAAAACAAATAATCCACAATCCACATATTTCCTACATATCACCTTCAACTACACTTTAAATAGAAGAAAACAATTCATTTACTGAATTCTCTTCCGCTCTCAACTCCCTAGGAGGATTTACTCAACCGAATTTCGTATCATTTAAAAAAAGCTTCCTAAACGCCCTTAAACGCAGGATTAAAGAACACCGTGGCAACATTCACAACTCACACATTCCCCAAGCTTACAAAACTTAGTCTAGTTTTATCTTTACTTAAAACTGAAAAATTCCATCACTGATATAAAATCGTACAGACCTGTATATCACTATTGTAGCGAAAATATTATTGTGGTTCGTTTTATATAAGATCTTATCCCTCATTTCCCAACTACAGGAATGGAAACTAGGTCCTCCCATTCTGTACTGTTTACAACTTTATGGTGAAAAGAGAAAAAAAATTTCTAAAAGGGTGGTCCGATACGAGGGTGGTCGTACAAAAGAAAAACAAAAATTTTGAAAAATTGGTGATTTAATTTTCAACATGGTCTCATTTGATTTCGATACACTTGACTCAGCGATGCTCCAATTTCTTTAACCCGTCTGAAAAATACAACAATAGCCAATCCCAAAGACGTCTGAAGAAGAAACACCCGCTTGACCTCCCCCAATAGACACCTAAGTCAACTTTCTTAAATATACATTCCATGTACCTCCCTTATGTCAATGTCACCCCTAAACCATGTAATGATTGTCCACTCGGACAGCTTTTAAATTAAAAATAAGAACGTTAAACCAAAAAAAAAAAAAAAACTCACACAACCACTAACACCTTTAAAATATTCGGCATAACAATTAACAGATACCGCTGGAAGGAATCACAAGGAACAAGGAATCATTAAGCATCTCTTATTCCACAACTACGATACCAACACCACAACACTAATCCCAATCACAAAATCACTTCTTAAATTTAGTAAAGGCTTCCATTTATGCGTATGCCCCTAAAACTCAATTTAACATTTTAAAAACCTCCCTGAATTTGGCTATCAGAGCTGCTTTCAGAGCGTTTGGCACCATATTCTTATACAATCTGTTTTATAAAGCCAAACAAATCCCACAGAATTCAAAAGGTGAATTTCTTACCAGTAAACTAGCTTAAAACATCTAACACTGCCAAAAAACCACAAAAAAATCCATTTAAATTGCCCTACTTCCTATATGCTGACGGGTCCCAATCTGCAGACATCACTTCTGTATTATTAAAGGTTCTTGATTCAGTGTTGGCCTTGAATTCAAATTCAATTATTAATGCAAAGTTAAGGACTTACATCAGTCTGTCTCGATTGAAGGTTCTTGAAATTATACAATTCTGTTTAACATACGAGCACGTCCAAAAAGTAGACAGTAAGTGTTCTGTTGCTCTCTCAGGTAGGGCAATGTCGACGTGTTGACAACTGTTTAGGAGGAAGAAAAAAAATCGTTGTTACCCCCAAGTTCCGATTAGAAACTGTTTTATTTATAAGCTTTCACATCTAAAGAAACATACAAAAATCTTCAAAAAATCAAAAATTCTTATGTACTAACAATAGTTTTTATGAAATATTTATATACTCCCAACCACTTCAATGTGTTGGTATGTGTGCTGGCGGCCTAAGTGTTTAACTTGCATGGCGGTGTCACCTTACGCATGCGTTTCCATATTCCTTTAAGGGATCAGTTATAAAATGCATTATTAATTATATAGTTGCGCAACCCAGTCAAGTGCATTTGTTCTTAAAGGGATCGATTATAAAATGCATTGTTTGAAATATTGGTTTTAGGACCGATCCCTTTTACATTATTTTTATATTTTTAAATATGCACATGTTTAGAGGTCTCTCTCCTATAAAACGAGACCAATCTGAAGCTAGTGTGCTGAAAACTCTTGACGCAGTAGCATCTTTCGTAAAAAACGTTGATTGAAGTGCGAAATTTGCGCCGTCATTCGCTACTCCATTTCAAAGGAAACATCTCCGGCTGAAATTTATAATGAGGTATTATATGTTTACGGTAATGGAGCTACGCATCGTGACAGTGTGTACCGCGAGTTTATAAATGGTCGTATTTCCGTGAATGACGATCGCACATTGACGTTAAATGAACTTTCTGTGATGTTTCCGCAAATCTCTAGATCCTTGATTCAAGAAACAATCACAGAGACTCTCTGATATAGGACATTAACATTCTGTTCCTCGACAATGCAAGACCAAACATGACCAACGCCACGAAGCAACTCCTGCACTCTTTTGGGTAGGACGTTTTGTATCACCGCGTACTCCCCTGACATGACCCCTTCTTGTTTTAATAAATTTTTTTTAACCCTATATAAATTAAGGATATTAACTTTCTTATTTACTAGCTGCACTTCTGCTGGACGCCAGTAGTGAAGCGGCTGCGTTATGAATATATATTTACGCTCTCGTATATAGTTGAAGAGAGAGAGAGATTTTTTTTCGTTTGTCAATGAACTTGGATATTGCGTAATATTTCTAGCTTTGTTTGGATATCGTGAATATTCTTTATGTGCGCATACTACATCTTCCTCCTTTTGAAAAGTAACTTAACCTATCGTAGGTCATTTTATTTGAAATTATATATATAAATTGACAATTAAGTAGGATCTTAAATAAGCTATTGGCCTAGCAACTAAGGAGATTTCCATAAAAAATGCTGACGTACCAGATGATGTGAAATGCTAAGTCGGCTTGCCGATCATTAAGTTGTGGCGTGATGCATTGACGCTTAGGGGAGACCTAATCTTTTTCCCTTTTTTCATGGCCGGCAACAAAAAAGCTAGATTACTCCGGCTCACTGCAGTTAAATACTTTGTTGAATTTATTCGTAAAAAGACCAATCCAATTTCAGAGAGGCACCAAGATAAAGCATAATTCACGGGATTTCATCGTTGAATTGCCATTAACATAATTAATACATATAATTATTATAAAAAAAATATATAATTTTTTTTATACAATTTGAAGATGCGACTTATGCGATGTTTAGACGTTAAAAACTATAGGGACAAATCTTAACTCAAACTTATGCGATCAAGCCTCGGTGCCAAGCCTTTAAATTATTGAGTGAGTTTTTCGTGACTCCTGCTGCATAACGGGCGTACGTCACCTCCCTCCCATTCGACCAAGGGGCGCTGCCCTTTATTGACGGTTTAGATTGCGGGGATAAATCTTGAAGAACAAAGGAAGTTGAGAATTGATGATTTGATGAAAAAGGAAGTGCAAAGTGACTTTACTTTGGTGGATGCAATAATTCATGCTGGGCATATGTTGATTTACAACAACTTAGGAATGGAGGAATTACATTTTTAGTCGTCGTTTTAAATATTAAATTTTTGGCGTTTTAGTAGATACTGGCTGTCTACATTACCATCAATAAGGTTATGTAGGAAAACTACACCCAACATCTTTTTACGATTGGTTAGGCACGGTAAATTAATTAACAGAAGTCTGTTAAAATAAGAAGGGAGGTAAAGATTTGCATCTTAGTTGAGGCCCCTAAGAGCGAACATCGAAAAGTTCTTTTGAACGGATTAAAGCGATCTTGATTAACCCCATACAGAGGTCTCCAGACGCTTGACCCGTACTCGAGTATCGTACTAAAGATATGTATAAGCTTTTTGTTATAAAAAAATCATTGAATTCCTTAGACCATCTTTTAATGAAGCCAAGCTAACTCTTGGCTTTTTTTACCATCGTGGAAATATCGTCACAAAATTTAAATTAAAAATCTAATAGGATACTAAGATTATTAACCTGAGTATATATTTTAAAGGAAATCCCTGAGAGAAAGTACGTGGCCCGGTTAGGACACGAATGATAAAGGGATATGTACTTTTAGTTTGACCCATTAGGTTTTGAGAGATTGGTAGAACATCAAGTTTATATTGGGCATTTTTTCAAAAAGCTTTGGAATTTCTGACAATTTAAAGATGCCACTTTAATTGGAAGCATGGGGTTTTTTTCATTTTTTATATAGGGAAAATATAAAGATTCCTTTATTGAAGTTTCCAGAGACAGGGTGAAACGTTTTAAGAGAGGCACAATTTCTTAGCTTTGTGCTGTAGTACATAGCCTGGAACACAATGGGGACCTGGCGAGTAGGCTGGTTGTACCTTCATAAGATCCGATGAGACACTACTTTCAGAAAAAAATGGTCTGAAAATAAGATTGTCTTATTGAGTATTATATGAATAAGGTTGATCCATAATTGTACGAAATTATAACGTTGTTTGAAAGAATGTTGCGCATAGATCGGCAATACCCTGATCAGTAGTCGCCGAAAAATGTTCATGGTGGGGGAGGGGGCGTGGGGATAGAATATACGTTTACGCTAAGTGTTCACAAAATTTTAAAACTGCTTTGGGTTCTGTGTAAACTGGATCCGGTAGCGGTAAATACAATTCTTATAACACTCAGTCTTATGCAAAGTGAAGTTTGACCGAGCTACTAAGTATATTGAAGAAATATCATTGAAACCAGTTTTTTCTTATATCTCTTAAGGAGTCTGTTTTTAATATTTTTTAAATGGCACGCAAGAGTTGAAGACTGAGTTAAGCGTTTTGTAGAATGTCTAAGGCGATATTAATATTGGTGCACTCCAAGAAATCAAACTAATCGAATGTATAAATTAAGTTGGTTAGTCTCTGAAAGTCAGTCGAGACTGACGACTGGCGAGACTGAAGATTGCTAGAAGTAAGTGTTTCAATGGACACCTCAAGCGTTGGATGGTATGGATCTTCTGGTGACAAAAGGCGCCTTTTCTGGAAATGATGATATCATAGGTCCAAAATATAGGTCCAGAAGCCGACCAAAAGAATGTCTTACATGGTTTATTTGACCAAGGAAGATATCGAACCTACCCTCAATGAAATCATGGTGTGTTGAAAGTGATAAAGATGGTGAGTGCTTGATATTTGACCAAATGAGTTCTGGTAAATTAAGGTCTCCCAGAGTCACTACCAGGTCGCTATTGGACATTCGATTTAAAACCGAATGAATGGCACATAAGTGGTGCCAGTATGGAGGCGGTTCTGAAAAAGGCGGTAAATATGAGCATATGATAAACAGTCATTGAGCAGACATAGTGATTTTTATACATAGCGATTCTAAATCACCAAAATTTGGTAACTTCATACAATCTTTAAATATTTGTTTCTTTGTTTCTTTCCCGCTAAACGTTTTATTACCTACTAATAACATTTATCTTGAATTTTTTCTATTAAAATATTATTTTGCTCATCTGGGTAGGGAATTATTTTATATTGTATATATAATTACAGCTCCGGGGTATCTTTCAGATAAAAAAATATATTTTTATTCCTTATTAGATTTGAAGACGGTAGATTAGGTGTATACAAACGTACAAATCTTAACTCGAACTTACCATATATCCCAACTTATCTGGCGATCAAGCCTCGGTGACATGCTTTTAATTTATTAAACGAATATTCTGTGAAGCTTTCAATTTATTGAGTGAACAGTCTGAGTGAACTTTGGTAAGCTTTCAGAATAGAATGAGTTATTTTTGAGTTATGAAATTTTATCAGCAGTTTCAAGGCTTGCCTTCGCTCCAAAATTTTTATAAAATTGGTGCCGAAATGTCTAGGTGCCGAAATGTGAGTTTTAGAATTTTGTTTATATGTAGGTTGCCAATGGAAATTGCTTTTGAGGCTCCCGAAACTTGAGTGTTCGTCTGGCTAAATATGGAAATATATTGGGATTTTATTTGTTTTTTTTTTAATATAGGAAATTTGTAATAGGATTACAATTTTGTTTAAATCGGGTTTTTTTAAATTGGATTTTTTCATATTTTTAAGTTTTTTTTGAGTTTACAGATTTGAAAAGGTCATGTAATCAGTTATTTGCATTCCTAATTCAATGTATTCAATATATTCTGTGAATTTTTGTAGCCTGAACACTTAAATTTATTTCTTTTTGTCCCTTTTATCTTTGTCTCTTAAATTATTTATTACTTTAATACCATGACCCAGTTTGTTCTCTTAGTTTGTTGCAGTGTAGTCTCAGGGCGTTGGAGGAGGTTGAGATTTAAAAGGACCAGCGAGTGGTCATACTATAGATCCGTTAGAGATTAGGCACTGATAAGGTTTCGAGGGATATTTTTGGTTATTGCGAAGTCCATCAAGTCTGGAAATTTGTTCGGGTCGGTAGGCTAGTATGATGGTCTGCCTGAAGGGACATAGTCAAGCATACTGTTGGCATTATACAACTGCTGGCATTATTCTTAAAACTGTTCAGGGGTGAAAAGGCGTGATCCCTAGTGGGTGTGTTTGGCATTGTAGTCACCAGCAATGAAGTGGTCCCGTAGGGTTTTGAAGAAGTCCAGAAATTGATTTTCGGAAACATTGAAACGAGGGGGCTTCTTAGCTGTACCTTTATAGATGTGTCCTGCAAGTGGTTTTTGAAACTCGCTATGGTAATGGTGTTTGATGCGGTGGATGATTTGTTCCGTAGAACAAAAAGCCACTTATTTGAAAGTTGTATTCAACAGTGAGATGTGTTTCTGACAGTAGCTGGACGTTAATATGATTTTCATGTAAGAAATGAATTATTTCAAGCTTATGGCGTGAGTTTGGGATTCCTTCAACTCCTTGAATATTAAGCACGTTGGCCTAACTTTGCTTCGTCATTTGAACGTTTCCCGCACGAATTACCCCCCTTTGTCAGCTCTGAATTGATCTAATCAACCAGTGTTACCGCAAAGTTGTCCACAAACTGAAGAGCACCTCGAAACTTTAAACGTCTATTCTTCGTTTATTTTTAACGCGATAAAACTGTGATTCACGAACAACAACAAAGTAACAAAAACTCGTTGCTTTGTTTTGCTACAACAAGCTGCTCACCGCTCTTTATCGGACTCCCGCTTTTTGTGTAGCTTCTTCATCTCCCTCTGGATTGCTGCTGCTCGTGCTCTTCGCCGAAACCGCTCCCACGGTACTGTCGTTGGGTCACTCTCTTCATCGTTCATTCACTGATCCATCTGTTTTTGAGCGCATTTTTTCTTTTGTTACCCAAAATGTCTATAGTTTGTACCTTAAAGAGATGCGAACTTGGGCAAAGGCATCGGTCCGACCTGGTCTTGTTTAGCCTATCGAGATATAGAGGGAAAGATGCGCACGTTTATGCGGCAAACTCGAAATGGTTTCTGGGAGGTTCGGAAACAATTTGCCTTGTTAAATGAGCAGATTCCCAACCTTGAATCTCTATTTCTGAGCCTTAAACTACTAAGCGAATCACCCAGCCGAAAAATGAAAGCAGCAAATAAATATATGTACCACTCCAGCCACTAATTTCTCACTAAGTAATGTTATGGCTGATGCCCCTGGCAAATAGCCACCCAGCCTAGCTCTTCAGAAACCTGGTCTTCCCACTTCAAAAGTTGATTTGGTCCCATGCTTGACAAATCTTCAACCGTCATACCACCAAGCCGGACTGCTGCTCTATCACTACGCCTGCCTGCCACCGCGCCAACCCGCCTACTCCTGGTAAAATCACCAAAGCCATTATCGGGTGCTCCATCTGAATCACGATCTTCTGGACTTACGCTGAGAGCTGTGGCTCCCCGCAAATCCATCTTTGTATCGCGGCTTACGCCTGACGCCACTCCAGATGACGTTAGGTGCCACCTTGCAAATAATATAAGTATAGCTCCCTCAGAACTTTTTGTGACCAAATTTAATTTTAAACATAAACGTATCTTTCATTTAAAATAACTTTACAAGATGCTTTCCTTGCTAAAGCTTTAGATCCTGCAACCTGGCCCGAGCGCAGTATTGTTCATGAATTCTTGACCAGAGATTCTCAATGTTCCAGTCCAGTTGCTATTTCAAAAACTAAGCAACATGATTTTTTTCTTGTTGCTACCAAAACGTTCGCAATATTCTTGGTAAACTGAGCCTAATCTTTACTAACAGCGTTTCCTTTGACTTCGATTATATTTTCCTAACAGAAGTAACATCGAAGTACACTGTCTTTCGGAGGTGGCGTTTTGATTGGCGCAAACAAAATTTACTCAGTGGAACGTACCACTATCACTAATCCTTTTGGAATTGCATTTTTAGCCGTTAAAATTCATTCTGAGTCCCTTAACCTTTTCATCACCTGTTCCTACATTCCTCCTCTGAGTGAGCAGTTATGTATATGCACCACTTAACTGCCATTAAATCAATTTTGTCTCTGCTAAATGATGCTGATCTTACTCTAGTTATAGGTTATTTTAATTTGCCCCTTATATCATGGATGAACTCAGACGATGATAACTCGCTGTTACCCACTAACCAAAATGACTTCCTTGATGGCTTAGCCGACTCTGCCGTTTTCCAACTTATCCCTATAAGAAACTATAAGACTACCTCCTCGGCCACAATAGTAAGGTCTCCTCCATTATATACTCTCATCATCGAACACTCTTATTTTCGCTAATTATTGACTCTCCTGAAGTCCCCCCAGTAATAGCACGCAGTCTCGTCAAAAATGCTTAAAAAAACCGACAACTGTGACCTAAGACATCACCTGACTAATATTGACTGGAGCTATTTTTTATACCCTGTACCCATTAAAAATGGGTGAAAAGGGTATCATAATATGATGCAAATGTATGTAACAGGCAGAAGAAAGCATCTCCGACCCCATAAAGTATATATATTCTTGATCAGCATCAACAGCCGAGTCGATATAGCCATGTCCGTCCGTCCGTCCGTCTGTCCGTCTGTCTGTCCGTATCAACGCCTAGATCTCAGAAACTAAAAGAGCTACAGACATGTGCCATATATCTTTGGATAGGTAATTAACATACGCAGTACAAGTTTTTGTTTTATGTTTTATTTTGATATCACCCCCCGCCACCCCACAAATCGCAAAAAACTGCCACGCCCTAATTAACCTAATGCTGTGCAATTCGGCATATGCGTTGGTGCTTATAAAAGCTATCTAATTTTTTAATTTGAACCAAATCGGATAAGAAACACGGAAGGTATGCCACATGCAAAATCTATGGCAAGGGAAGCAGAATCGCAGCAAAATTCGCATTGCGCGACGCCGACTGCGACGTTGGCAGCGTAATGTGTATGGCTTTATGACACACGAAACTTATTTTCTTTTATAGAATATTGTTTCATTTATTTATTGATACTAAATAAATAAATTGTAAGCATGTCTAAGGGTACAGGGTATTTTGCAGCCGGGAAACTCGACTGCTGCTTCCTTACTTGTTTTAATTTCAGCAATATCGATGATGCTACAGACTCTTTTTATGAAGTAATTCATAGCGCCTTAAATAAATAATTCCCTGAAACATTGACTACATCAACGTCAAACCCTCCATGGTTTAAAAAGCACCTCTCTCTCCTTAAAAATAGGAAATCCAGAGCTTACAAAAAGTCATTAAAGTCTCCAACCTTGTTACATCTTTCTAATTCTAATCCACAACCAATTTATTGACCTTAACAATCAACTATACAAAAATTATATTTCTAAATGCAAACTCAATTTTCGCAACGATCCAAGCTCTTTTTACTCTTTTGTAAACTCTAAACGCAAATCCAATCTTTTCCCCCTCTCCCACTCATATAATAATACTTCCGACTCCTCGCATCTCGGCATTGCTAATCTTTTTGCGACATTTTTTCAATCAACCTACTCATCTAACTCAATTGATCCCTCCTCTAACTGTCCATATCATTTACCCTACATAAATAACATTTCCCTTTCTAAAACCCACTATCATGATGTGTTTACGGCTCTTTCATCAATTAAAATCTCATTTTCACCAGGCCCAGACAACGTACCTAGCTGCATCCTCAGAAGGTACTCCGATATTCTTACCTTACCTCTTACTTTACTATTTAACCCATCATTGGAGCAAACTTCCTTACCTAAAATATGGAATGAATCTTACCTTATACCAATTCATAAAAAAGGCTCTAAGGCTTCCATTGAGAACTACCGCGGTATTGCTAAGCTTTCTGCGATTCCCAAACTTCTTGAGAAACTCATCACATCGCAGCTGCAACATGCATGCAAGAGCATAATCTCACCAACAACTAATCTACTTTAATTTCTCTATTTCTAATTTCTCTATTTGTGGTGCTCAATTAATCTTCTGTTCCTAAACTGCTTTAAAAGCAAACTTATGACATTCGCACTGTGCCGTTTATTATATCTTACTCTCTCGGAAATCACGTCCTTGATCGTGTTTCCACAACCAACGAACTTGGAGTTATTTTTGATCATAAACTTAAGTTTAATGATCACATTTCTGTGATAGTGAATAAAGCCAGAGGAATTTTAGCCTTTATCAAACGATGGTCTAAAGAATTTAACGATCCTTTCACCACCAAATCCCTGTATATCACCCTAGTTCGTCCTATCCTTAAATACTGCTCGTGCGTTTGGAGTCCTCAATACTCCTCTCACCAAAATATTATTGAGTCGGTACAAAAGCAGTTTCTGTTATTCGCACTCAAAAACTTAAACTGGGATCCTGATAATCGCGTCCCGCCGTACCGTTGCAGGCTTAAATTGTTGAAGTTACCTCCTCTGAAGGAGCGCCGAACCTGTGCTGGGGTCATGTTTCTGCAAATGCTTATCCATGGCATGGTTGATTCTAAACGCCTTCTTAACCAACTATATTTTTGCATCCCTAATAGAAAAATTAGGTCCTTTCGACCAACTACGCTGAACACGATCCCTTTCGCACTACTTGTAAAAACTATAACCTCTTAACTCATACTTTATCCCCTGAACTCTCCCTTAATGTTAATAAATTAAAAATCTTAAAATACCTCTTAGAATATTTATATTATAGTCATATATTGTATATATTTAGAAGATCATTGATAAATTATTGTTAAATAAATTAAAGCATCTCCATGAGTAAATTTTGGTTCCGCATTAGGCCTTGCATGGTAGTCCTCGTGAAGAACATAAATTCAATCATATGGTGCTGCAGAGTATGCATTATGGTTTCAATACTGATTTGCTGTTGCGTCAATGATTTGGGATTCGGTGTCAGATCAGATTGGTCGGCACGCAGAGTTGCTGTCGTAGAGCTTGGTTCTGTTAGTCCGATTTTAGGACGTTTCCGAAGGTCACATTTTGGAAGGTGGTCGCAGGCTAAAATGAGGACCCCTTTGCGGTTGCGAAAAAGACTTCTGGGGTTGTTTCTGATGGTATAGGTGTATTCTGTGCGAATTGGAGGCATGTAGACGTTACTTGGTGATGAATCCGGTCTATACCCTTGAGAACGACTTGGAGGCCCTTACTACTTTTTAGTTGGTACGTTAATAGTTTTTGTTATTTTTGTTTTAGTAATGTGCAAGAGTCCTAAAGTTCTCTTCGGTTTATACTTTGACCTTGGATTCTTGGATGCTGCCTTTTTTTGGGGTCTTTTCCAACGAGTTCAATTATTTTGTTAACCAATGTATTCGAGCTTTTCTCTTGGATGTACATAGGTGGGTGCTTTGGCTTCCTATTGTCCCCTTCATCAGTACTGGGGGGTAGATCCTTATCAATATTTTCCAGTATTTCAAATCTGTTGGACTCTTGGGTCTCAGACTTAGAGTGTGCCGATTGATTTTTATTTTATTTCCTGCCGCAAAATTTTGTGGCTCCATTTTCTTTTAATTTGGATATAGTGATTCAGCAGAAATGAGCGTTGCACCGTACCTTCAGTCGATACCGCTGCAGTATTTGTTGTTGTTGTGCGGGCCGTAGTTAATGAGATCGAAGTTTTGGTTGTCGTGGGAGAGGTCATTGTTGGGATTGCCGGTGAGCAAGAATGCGCTCTCTCGTTCGTTGTTGGCATAAGTTCATGTGTCGGGTTGGGGGTGATTGACCGTGGCCGATTGACGTTTGCATAAATTTCGTGCACTTCCGCGGCTTGCAAAGATACATACGAGAAATACGCGTTTTTTTGTTGAGCGCGAATGTCGTTTTGCCTCATTGTGAAGGTTCGAGGTTTAGTTCTTATTTTTTGTTCTTAGTTTTTATTTGTGTTAGAGTAGTAGAAGAATTAAAGGGAAAAGAACGACGGAAGACACACAAACTGCCCAACCATTTTTAAGTCCGCATATAATAACCAGCGCTTTAACAGAACAGGCCGCTGAGAACCAGTGGAGGAAAAAAGAACTTCGTCAGACAATACAGGGACTGGCCAGCCAGGTGTCAGAATTGTGCGTCGCGCAGGCCCTCTGAAATTAAAACATACACAACTGTGCTAATTTGGGACGACGTGCAGTGCAACTAGATGCAGTTAAATAACGACCCGAATTTGCGGGTACGCAAGAGACGTATGTCTATTGGAGGCAAGCGTCTGCTGATTCAAACCAAATTTTCAATCGATGTGATGGTAGCTCACGCCATTATCAGGCAGTGATTATTATTAGGAGCAAGGTTAGGGGCCCTGCTGATGCCGTGCTGTCCTCATTTAAAATTGTATTAAATTTCAATGGTTATAAGCCTGGATTTCACGTGTAGTGATAAGCGACCGATGCATGTAATAGAAAAGGAGCTAAGCACACTTTAACAAGGCGCCAAGATCTTGTTTAAATATTACGAAGAGGTGGAGAAAAAACTCACATTGCTGACCAATAAGGTAAACATGTCATATAATGCAGGTATGGCAAAGCTACTGTGTGGCAAGTTCCTTAGGGATGCTTTGAGGGTATTTTTATCAGGCTTGTAGTGTCGCACGGGCGTACTCTTCTCAGCGAAACCAAAAAACATGGCATCCGCCTTGGCACTGGAACAAAAGGTTGAGTCGAACAATGAGAGATAACTTTTCGCAATGAGCCAAGAGGAATAAAGAGGTGTAAAGTCGTCAACATGACATGACACCTCCAGAAATGGATCCACAGTCTGGTACCGGTAGAAAGTAGCATTTAAGGCAGCTACACAAAGCACAGATCCATTTCAATCCGCGTAGAAGTACGACACAACCCCATACAAAATAGCCCATGGATATTGACTCTTCGAGCTCAAAAATATTCCGCTCTCCCAAGCCCCGGCCTATCAAAATGTTGTAACGTTTAAGAAAAACGTTAGCTTTCTAGGGTTCCGACTCACCGAAAATGGAACTACCAGAAATTACACACCCAGAAAAAGCCAAGGCCATAAAAGAATTTCCAGAAGCTTAAAAAAGGGCGTCCGATAACATTGATATCGAGGAAATTGAAGGGCAGAGACGTGAACTATGCCACCAATGGACGCAAACTATTAGCTATAGTATGTGCATTGGCCAAACTACGGCACTACCTGTACGCGGTTAGAGATGTAAAAATTTTGACCAACCACCAGTTCTTGACCTTTCCGGTTTCGAAATCCAACCCAAATGCAAAAAAAATGGAAGGGGTTCATCGACGAGGCTGGTGCACGCGTCCTTCTATAAGCCTGGCAAAGAGAATTTGGTCCCTGACGCGTTATCCAGACAACAGCTAAATGCCATGGAGGAGCAAGGGGAATCGTGTGTGGCCACAATCCACAACAAACAGTAGCTCACCCATCCAATTGAAACCACACACATACCCCTAAATTGCTTCTAGAACCAAATAAATCCAGAGGAGGCCTGCTATCCGTAAAAACACACTTTCAATCTCTTCGGAAACAAGAAGTAATTACTTGATGACGATGCGGACATAATAGTTTCAAAGGGCGTAAACGCTGTCCATTGCGATTTGCACACGCTAGCAATGGTACAGAACGACCTGGTCCGAAGTTTACCAGCCACGATGTTCTGGCATTGCAACGAGCCATCATTGAAATCACAAATCACGACCATGCTAGACAATCGATTTGGTGTCAGTGTGGCAATTGCGCACCCATTCACAGTGTCTTAAACGGTCCAGTGGAACGTTTTCACAGCACTCTATTAGAGCTCGCCAGATGACTAAAAATGACAAGGACATATTTGATACTTGCTAGCCACCATTACATATAACAAATCAATCCACTCGGCTATCGATGAGAGACCAGCCGACATGATACAAGAGTACACGAACGACGCAAAAGTGCGGATCACTGACAAAATTAGAAGTACCCAAAACGCCATAAGGACCAGAGAAAATGCATCTCGGCAAACATAGTTATCGAAGTGGGCGAAAAAGTTTTAGTAAAATCCAATAGAAGGCTTGGCAGATAAAATAAATTATAAATTATAGAAAAATTATTAAAAATAAATTGCATTCCATACACGCACGTTAACTTCACGAAGCTGGAGCCCCTTTCGAAAGAAGGCCTTCGCGGATCCCAATGAAGCCCTAGCGTATAAAACGTCGGTAGTGGCCACGATTAAAACGAGAGTTTACCTACGTGGTCGACGGGATGCATATCAACGTTTTGACAGCCAGGGTCAGAGTGGAAAACGACACGGCACGCATCCCATCATATTCGACATAATAAACAAGATCATCTTCGTGAATCACGGCAAAGCCAGAATACGAGCTCCAGGGATAGCAAATTCCCCATACTTTAACATCACCGCCAACAGATATTCTAAGCCTATCTTCTTCATTTAAGTGAACACTACCTGGAGTTAATTTAGGAGTCCAAGGAAGAAGCCAATGCTAACCAATCACACTGCATGATTTTATCGAAGCGATTTTTTTTTTCATACTTATTTCATATGTATTGCATCTTATCTTATTGTGAGAATTACATTAACGGTTCAAATCATATTATATAACATAGATTAATAATAATATGAAGTAATTGTATTCGTTATAGACGGACCTAGGATTTATTTGTTGGGCTGGAGAATCTTTGAGCTTCAGTCAGGTCTGACTGCTGACTCGCGCAAGCGACTTCGCCAGAGAATTTTCGTGTGCAGCGAGCTTTGCTTGATGTTTACTCTTTTTGATCTGAATTTACTCGTTGACAAGATTTATATGGAGGTCTCTGTGAATGCTTTGTTGCGTAGGTACCATGATGCCCCAATGATAGTTTGCAGAATCGTTAACTTACCTCGCTGTATAATTTCAATATTGGTTTTTGAAGCGTTTCCCCATATTTCACTGCCGTATGTCCAGATGGGTTTCAGCATGGTATTCTAGAGGAGTACTTTGTATTCCAGGCTAAGAGAAGAGTTGCAATTTATAAGCCAGTGAAGATTGGCTGCTTTAAGCTTCATTTGAGTCCTCATGGATTCTATATGTCGCCACCAGGTGAGGCGTCTATCTAGCTGAACGCCGAGATACGTTACTACGTCTGCTTTTGGGATGAATGTATTGTTCAGAGTACAGGATGGGCAGGTTTGTCTGTTCAATGTGAAGGTTAAGTACATGTCTGCCTTCGGTTTCGCTTATCTTGATGCGCCAGCCCGCAAATCATTTTTCCACTATTTAAAGGTGACAGGCAAGTTGTTCTATTGTCTTTTCTGGGCACCTCGATCGGCGAAGTATTGCGGTATCGTCAGCAAACGTAGAGGTTGTGGGCTTATACTTTTAAGGCAGCTTTGCCTGGCTTGGGAATCGTAACTATGACCGCTTTTTTCCACCTTTGGGTATCGTAGCCAAGTTTTATAAAAGCGTTGAAGTGATGGCATAAGGTTGGAACCGCACAAAGTTTTACAAGGTGCGTTCCAAAGTAAGCAGGACTTTTAAAAAATAGACAGAACAAATGGTTTTATTGGCAAAATCAATTAATTTTTTTCAAAATAGTCTCCTCCTGCTTCAATACAGCTGTTTGCACGGTCCAAAAGTTTGTCGAACGAGTGTTTTAGCTCGTTGCCCGGTATGGCCGCCAGTATGCCGGTGCAAGCCTTTTGAATGGCCTCACGTCTGCATAACGCTTTCCTTTCATCGGCAAATGCATTTTTCCGAAAAGGTAGAAGTCGCACGGTGCCATATCAGGTGAATACGGGGAGTGGTTGATCGTTAAAATGTGATTTTTGGTCAAATAATCGCTCACAAGCGTCGATCGATGAGACGGCGCATTATCGTGCAACAAACGCTCGAAGCTCATTTTCGCACCGATGACAAAAAAGTACTGACACTTAAAACGCAATAACTTCACTTCTAATAGATGGAATGTTATGAAATTTTACTGGAAGTCAATGAAGGACAGCAGATTCTAACGCACTAGTCGAGATATGGATGACGCCACTAGAGGGCGCTAGATTCAAAAAGTCATGTTTACTTTGGAACGCTCCTTGTATAATTGGTGATTTTTTGGGCTTAAGATCTTTTATGGTAGATCCTATCACACTATGGCTGAATTTACAGGTGGTAAGTTTTTAGTGACTGCAGGTACGACAAATAAGTTGCTATTAGGATTTGGTTGGAATACTTTCTGTAGGTGATCGGCGAACGCATTAGCTCTATCTTCGTTGCTGCATATCCAGCTTCCAGAGGGGCCTCGCAGTGGAACGACTATTTCTGCCGCTGGCTGAATATTTTTGTGTGCTTTCCACAAAAAGGGGTTATTTTTGCTTATGGGCGATAGTTGTTTGATATATAGATGCTGGGTGTTTGCTTCCTCAAGCTTAAGTGCCCTGTCTAGTCTACGTGTAGCTTTTTGTAGTTGTTCTTTAGCCGTTGGGGATCTGCGATTCTGCCATTCTCTTCTTAGTTTTCGTTCTCAAGTACTAGCTGTTCGATTTCACGATTTGTTTTGCTATGATTTGTCGTTTTGTGTGTATCTGGAGGGGTAGGGGCCTTGGATGTAGCAAAAAGTATTTCCTCTATTGATTTGACCAGGCTACCAACATCCTCATCGGTGAGTAATTTATGAATTGGTTGCATATGCATACAAACATATTTCGCGTGCCTTGCACAGTTGGTCCTGTTGTATGTCAGCCTTTAGGGCCGTTCAATTATGTATGGTCGATGCCTGAGAGTAAGTAGAACTGGAGAGTGGTCTGATAATAGCTAGCCAAATGACTCGGCCGTAATATTATTTCTTGGGATCTTCCTTATTATTACGAAGTCAATGTGTTCCGGGAGCTTATTTGGATCTCTTGGCCAATATGTAGGCCTACCCGGAGTCACGTAATCGAGCTTATTTCGCGGCTTGATGAGCGCGTTATACATTTGGATCTCTTGGCCAATATGTAGGCCTACCCGGAGTCACGTAATCGAGCTTGTTTCGCGGCTTGATGAGCGCGTTATACAGTTTTCCCTTGTGTTCAAAAGGAGGACCCCCAGTGCGTGACGGGGTCGCTGCTAAATTAAATGCTTATGGAAGTTGATTGCAGGCAGTCCATTTCTGTTCAATGATATAGGTGGTGCTTGATGAGACTTCTGATAAGTATGCCAGTGCCGCCATGGGCTTTGCCATCCGGATGGTTTGTGGCGTAGAAGAGGTATCTTCCCGAGAACGGATTCACAGATTCAATTCCAGATTTAAAGGCAACGAAGGAAACACTAGGACTGGTACATGTATAGGAGTGGGTGTCGTGTAAAACGGACCCGATTTTGGCGGAGTGTGCCTGATGTGGATGGTCTGTGCGTGTATTGATTCTCCGCTTTCGTTGAGGCGGCTCTTTAGTTCCTTGTAACTACACAGCCAAGCCAGTTCGTGAGTGACTTTCATCGCAGTTGCTCCACATTTTTGCAGAGATGTCTTCATTGTTCTTGTGGAAGTTTGCTGTTATAGCACAGCATAGCTTCACTACAAACTACAACTACAAACTATTTTTGGCAGTTAGTGCACTGCACTAGGCGATTGCGCTTGTGTGGCTCTTCCACTGTGATGCGCCGATGCAGTAGGAACTGTAGCTTGTAGATTGGGTGAACTTCATTTTTTCAGTTTCTGGCTCTCTGTCTCCAACTCCATTTTAATCATTGATTGTGGTTTCTTATTTTTGTTTAATATGTTCATGACCATTTTTGCATTAAAATTCGTTTCCTTAAGCGCTTCTACGATTTCAGTGGTCAAAACATTTGCCTCAATCCCTTTGAGAATAACCTGCAGACCCTTTGCGTTTTTAAGTTGGTATGTCTAAAGGTTTTTTTCTGCTTCATCCAAGAATTTGGTTAGTAGACGATGGCTATCATCGGTTTTATTTTAAATCTTTGTTTCATTTATGTTCGCTTTTCTTAAGGGGATTATGTATTAGTGTGGCTATTTTGTTCACTAATGCACTTGAGTTATTTTCGCGAATGCATCTTAAAGAAGGCTTAAACTTAGGTTCCTCTTAAGGTGACTTTCCCGGTTGTATACTTTCACCAGTAGAATTTGCCGGCAGCTCAAATCTGTTGGGGTTTGATAGCGCTTTATTAGGGAGCATGTTAACTTGTTAACTAGTGAACTTGTTTTCTGTTTGCTGATTTTTGTACTTTTAGGGCTAAGCTTTCTTTTTATTGTTATGTGGCGATCCATTCGAGTCTTTATGGTCAATCCGGCGATCTTGTTTACTTTTTGATTTGTTGATGATGCACCAGAACCGCTAAGTTGTGTTATTTGTTTTGATAGCTGGTTCAGTGAGAGCCAAATCTTGCGTCGACGAAATTGAGCAAGCTGAAGATGCCGTTCCAGTTGCACTTGTGATTTCAGTTGTAGTGGTTGTTGTTGTCACATTGCTTGTCTCCGTAGGTATGTGTAGCGAGATTTCGCAAGTATTTGGACATTGCTGGTTTTATGTCGAAACTATTAGTGAGGGAGAGCAAGAACGCGCTCTTTCTTGAGCTTTGGCAAAGATAAAATTTCGGGTTAGAGGTGATTCACCGCTCGCCGTCTGCAGTTGTCGCGGAGACGTAGGAGAAGTACGCGTTGTTTCGTTGCAATGAGAGCCGGCGATCGTCTTTATACTATTTCAAACAAAGAATATGTATTCGAGCGATGGTGCATCGCACGGAGCGTCTCTTTCGCTTTAGATTTATTGAATTGTTGGGGTCAGCCGAGGTTGTCCTTATCGTAAAAGGGGGAGTAGTTAAAATGGGCCAACATACTAGATTAGTTGGCCCATTATAAAAAAGATAACACCAATCCATGATTACAGCATTGAGCCAAAAACACGTGCGCAGTCTTCGAACAGAGCATATGACAGCTATAAAAGCAATAAGTGTTTTTTTCGAAATTACCATTTTTCATCATCATCATCCTTTGGACCAAATTAGCTCGAAACTAGACTCTCTGACCCAAAAATTGGTCTTTCGAGATGGATCTTAAATTTCCTTTTTTCACGGCGCTATTTCAAGATAAGTTCGAAGTCCGTTTTGCATGTATATTTGTATATGATCCCTTGATTGCCGGCGCCATTTCTTCGTTGCACTTCCCACATGAGGGCTACTATTTCGGGTCCCCAGTAGTGAATTCATACATATAATATGTATATATTCTTATCCATTTAAGCATGCATGGCATTTACATATATATATTGTATATATAATATTTATGATAACATATCCAAATCTCCATTTATCCCATTGTCCAATACGTTTCCTTTAATCTAGCAACTTACTGTTATTGTATCTTCCAATGTTATCCAAGATCAGCATATTACCATAAGTCCATAAGTCCAAGCGGCCATAAACATTTCTTGTGCCCGATCAAACATTAACATGAAAATCCACTTTACCCAGATGAACACTCAAGTTTCGGCAACCCCAAAAGCAATTTCCATAAGCAGCCTATAAACAAAATTCTAAAACTCATATTTCAGCATCTAGATATTCGGCACCAATTTTATAAGCATTTTGGAGACGAAGGAAAGCCTTGAAACTCCTAAACAAATTTAATAACTCAAAAATAACTCATTTTATTCTGAAAGCTTACCAAAGTTCACACAGACTATTCGCTCAATAAATTGAAAGCTTCACAGAATATTTACTCAATAAATTAAAAGCATGTCACCGAGGCTCGATCGCCAGATAAGTTAGGATATAAGTTCGAATTATGATTTGTGGCTACATTTGTAAACATTTAACACCTCGCGTTCGGATCTAATAAATATTAAAATATTTGATTCTGTATCTTACGGATACCCCGAATTTGTAATATATTATTAAGTTAACGGTAGTCGATAACCTTTTTAGGTACAATCCAAACTACGGGAACCTTGTGAGAATTACAATAATTCAAAAATTATTATATAACTTAGATTATTTACAATATCAGTCGAATCATCATTGAGAAAGGGATCAGTTCGATTTTATTTTCATTAAATATTTTCCGACAAAACAAAAAAAATAAAAGTTAATCAAATTTTATTATTTCATCGAGGAAATTAAAAAATAGAGGTGCTTCAAGAGAAGTATGGTCGATCGATTCCGGGATGTCGGAAGTCGCTGGGTGCACCAAAGCGGAGTTACGAGAGGTACCACGAACAGGATGCTTCTTTCAGAGCATGCACCCGCCTAGCACAACTGGCAGGGAGCCTTTTATGGTTAGCAGCCCAAGCCAATTAAATAATCCTAACCAGATAACAGTTGGACATAGTCGCCTATTACCGCAAATTAAAAAAAAATATTAGTACGCTCACATTCCAACCGGCTTCAGTCTCTTGGCAAACAGTTCCATCCAAGAAGAGAAGCCTACCAACCTCACCGAAAAGTTCGAAAAAAAGAGCCCATGTAATTTAACATAGAAACCAACTCGCTTTAAATAAATTTTCTGCTCTTGCAAACCTAGATGACTGTCAAGAAGGCGAAATTAGCATGGACATTCTCCAGTTCGAAACCGTTGCAGAAGAAGAAACTGGACAAGCAAAAAATTCCAGTGACAAAAAAGTCACCTAAACCTAGGCACATAACAGTACTTGCTGTCAGCGACGTACCTGCCTTAGAAAGACTTCTCGACTCGGCGGTATCGTCTCACTCATATGAGCTCAAGATCGCGCGTAATGGCACCTTGCGCATATACATATTCTATCATAAAAGAGTACCACAACAATTTAAATTTTTTAATGTTAAAAAAAAATAAGTAAAATTATTTTATTTAATTTAAAATTCAATATTAATAATTGTTTTTAATATATAATAATCTAATATTGCTTAGAATTTATTTTCGCAGTCTGCGTCGCGCAATGCGTGTTTTGCTGCGCTTCTGCTTTCCTTGCCATGGATTTTTTATGTGGCATAACTTCCGTGTTTCTTATCCGATTTGGTTGAAATTTAAAAATAGCTTCTATAAGCACCAACGCATATGCCGAATTACATAGCATTAGGTTAAGGGCGTGGCAGTTTTTTGCGGTTTGCGGGGGAGCGGGGGGTGATATCAAAATAAAACAACAATCTTGTACTGCGTATGGTAATTAGCTATCCCACGATATATGGCACATGTCTATAGCTTTTGTGGTTTCTAAGATATAGACGTTGATACAGACAGACAGACGGACAGACGGACAGACGGACAGACGGACATGGCTATATCGACTCGGCTTTTGATGCTGATCAAGAATATATATACTTTACTGGGTCGGAGACGCTTCCTTCTGCCTGTTACATACATTTGCACCAAATTATGATACCCTTTTCATCCATTTCTAATAGTACATTTATTATAATGAAATGTCATGAAATTTTTACTGGAAGTCGATAAAAAATAGCAGATTCTTACGCACTAGTCTACATATAGACGGCACCATCAGAGGACGCTAGATTCAAAAAGATTCCTGTTTATTTTGGAACGCACCTTGTAGATGCCCCACAGTACTTGCTGTCAGCGACGTACCTGCCTTAGAAAGACTTCTCGACTCGGCGGTATCGTCTGACTCATATGAGCTCAAGATCGCGCGTAATGGCACCTTGCGCATAAACCCCCGTGACTCTGATGCCCACAGAGCTATCACTAAAAAAATTATCGGAAGTAAATCTCCAATACACTCACTTCTGCCTCTCGAGAGACAGAGCCTACAGGGTTATGGTGCAACTCGGCTGCTTCTACCCCAGTTGAGCAAATTTTAAATGCGTTCACCTTCCAAGGTCACGCTGTGGTTAATACCTATAATCCAAAGGTGAAGTCACAGAATGTTGACTCCTCTGATCCAAATCCAGGCAAGGCTTCTGGCCAGAACGTTTGGTTTATAGACATTAAAAAGGCTATTAATAACAGGGAAGCTCTAAAAATAAATACAGTTGGCCGTCAAAGAGCCAGAGTGGAACTGCCGAGAAAAAATGTTAATAGGCGTCAATGTTACCGATGTTTTGGCTTTGATAACACCAAAAACTATTGCTCTAAGGAGCCCAGATGTGATAGATGCAGTTTGCCTCATTGGACTGGTTCCAGTCAATGCCAGGCAAGGATCTATGACGACCTGGAGTGCGTTAATTGCCAAGGCAAACATGAGGCAACCCACAAGGGCTGTAGAATTTACGTCCAGAGACTCAAAAGCCGAAAAACTGGAATCAACATTACTCCCATGACCCGCGTAGAACATCAACAGCCCATGCGCAACATCAAGCAACAAGCTACTCCATCCTCAATCGTGCGGCAGGGCCTATCGTATGCAGATGCGACTAGAACTGGACAACAGAGCACACGACCTGATGGAAAACACTCCCAACAGCGAAATGCTTTCTCAAATACAAGATTCCAGACTTTTCCGAATGCTGCGTTTGCTCCTGTAACAAACACAGGCGAACCTCAACATCCTAACCAAACGGTAATTGATGGCTCCCTCGCACAAATCATCATCTCAATGCAGCAGACCATTGCTGGTCTACAAAAAACCATCGCTGAGTTATTTGAGGCGATCAAAGAACTCAGAGGTTCTAAGTCGTTTACGCAGCGCAATGGCTTGTGAACTGCGCCTCGGAGCCTGGAACGCTCGTAGCATTATCCCAAATGCTAATGAGCTTAAAGTATTTCTCAGCAAGCACGAAATTGATGTTATGCTTATTTCAGAGAAACTCCTATACGACGGATCCTACCTCAATATGATAGGTTACAGCTGCTATCGAGAAGATCACCCAGGAGGTCACCCCAGAAGAGGAGCTTGTATCCTAATCAGGCAGGGATTAGTGCACTATCACCTGCATTCGATCACAACGAATCACCTACAAATGGCGACGATAAAAATTTCCACTAATTTGGGCGAAATTACGGTGTCAGCTATGTACCTTCCTCCAGGCCTGCCTTGGAATTTCTCTGAGTTTGATAATCTCCTTGGTCAACATGGTCAAAAGTTTATCATTGGAGGTGATTTTAACGCTAAGCATCGCCTCTGGGGTAGTATAAGAGCGAATGCTCGAGGCACAGCACTTCACGATGTTATCTCCGGCAGCTCAACTTAAGTTCCGGCTACAGGCAAACCCACTCACTACCCGTATAACACGAGGAATGTACCTTCATGTATCGACTTCTTCTTGTACAAAGGTATAGCTAACAGTCTACTGTCAGTACGCGAAGAGTATGACCTATCTTCCGATCACTTGCCGCTGATCGCTTCATTAACAACGTCACCTCATAGCACCGCCCCTATTAGGATGCTCGTTCCACCTGGTGCGAATATAAGGCTGTTTCAGTACGAACTTAACAATGCCTTTAACCTTAATACAGAGATAAATACAGCAGACGATATCGAGAAAGCGGTTGAAACTTTTATGAAGAAGATCAAAGATGCAGCTCAAATTGCAGCTCCTGGCGGCGCAGTTCACCTACGCAAAGTGCGTAGCAGCATCGCTCTCTCTCCGGAAGCAGTAGGATTTTAACTCTCAAGAAACGTCTCCGGCGTGAGTTCATCGGGACAAATGACTCAATAATTTGCAGACTGTACCGAAGGATATCAAATCGGGTGAGAAAAGTACTGGCCAACCTGAAAAGAGAAGCAACTGACGCGTTCCTCGGGAAAGCTACTGCCGATGAAAACTCAAAATTCGCGCTCTGAATGCTCACGAAGAGATTCAAGAGACAAGTTGCTCCAAAGTTTCCAGTTCGTAACCCAGATAGCACTTGGGCAAAATCACCTCAGGACAGAGCTGAAACTTTTTCCAGAAACATGGAGGAGACAGCATCGCCAAGACGAATACAACTGGTTGCTGAATCCCTAAAAGCCCCATTGCAGATGTCTCTTCCTGTAAAGCCGATTAAACTCACGGAATTGGAAGACGACATCAAATCCCTTCGCAATAACAAGGCTCCTGGTGAGGATCACATCGACAACCGCTCCATTAAGCTGATGTCCCACAGAGCTTTGTTATTCCTTGTACTGATTTTCAACTCTTCTCTTCGACTGGGACACTTCCCAAGCGCCTGGAAGAAGGCGAATATCATTATGCTCCATAAAAGTGGGAAGCCAGCAGAGGAATTAGACTTCTATCGCCCAATAAGCCTGCTTCCAGCATTTGGCAAATTGTTTGAGAGGAGCATTCTGAGAAGATTGCTCGAGTCCCGAAAGATCCAGAAAGCTATTCCAAAGTTTCAGTTTGGTTTTAGACTCAGGCATGGCACACCTGAACAGCTACACCGCGTAGTGAACTTTGTACTGGAAGGTTTCCATGGAAAGGAGTACGTCGTTGGAGCTTTTCTGGACATCCAGCAGGCTTTCGACAGAGTGTGGTGTGAAGGACTTCTGTACAAGCTTAAAAGCCTACTAAATCCTCAACTCTTTTTGATAATAAAAAGCTTCCTACACGAGCGATACTTTAAAGTAGTACAGGACGGACTATTCTCCCAAACAAAAATAGGAAGAGCAGGTGTACCCCAGGGAAGTGTGTTAGGCTCAACACTATATAGCCTGTATACGCACGACATGCCCTCAGCTGACAAAATGACGCTTACAGATCCCAATGACCTGCTAGTTGCCACCTTTGCTGATGACACTGCAGTTCTGGCCAGAGATACTTGCGTCTATACAGCCACCGATACGCTTCAGCTTTACCTAAAAAAATTCGAGAACTTGGCCCTACGCTGGAACATCGCAGTCATTCCGTAAAAGTGTGTCTCCCTGACGTACACCCTGAGAAAAGAC
The DNA here is from genome assembly GCA_035047325.1 of Drosophila vallismaia. Taxonomy (NCBI): domain Eukaryota; kingdom Metazoa; phylum Arthropoda; class Insecta; order Diptera; family Drosophilidae; genus Drosophila; species Drosophila vallismaia. Next base: position 301,904 of record JAWNPU010000011.1, on the reverse strand, counting down.
ACATCACCAGGTGTGTTTCTGCATGGAGAGCTCCTCACACAATCGAACGCCCACAAATACCTCGGTGTCACTTTGGATAAGCGACTTATATTTCAACGCCGGCGGCTCAAAACAAAGGCAAACAGCATGGCTTGGCTCCTTAGGCCTGGAAACAAACTTTCAATTTCCAACAAGTCCAAAATTTATAAGGTTGTCTTGGCTCCTATTTGCAAATATGGCATCCAAGTGTATGGCATCGCCGCAAAGTCGCACTTCAACAAAATTCGTGTGGCGCAGTCGCAAATCTTGCGTAAACTATCTGAAGCGGCTTGGTACATCCGCAACAAAGACATTGAACAAGAGCTGAAGGTACCAAGGATTGGCGATGTCATAAACAAACAAGCAACCGCGTACGTTAATAAATTTGGAAAACCACCTTAACCAGTTGGCTCGAAAACTCTTGAAGAGGAGACAAATAATGGGACTGAGGGCGAGAAGGAGGCTCCAGCGCATTCACCCAACAGATCTGCCAAGCAGATATATAAATTAATTGATTAAATTAATTCATGCATCTAGACTCCTTAATTAGGTTTAAGTATGAACATATGTAAATACTCCCTAGAAATTATGAATCTCTGCAGTATATTTAAAAAAAAAAAAAAAAAATTCTATATGAAGTAATTGTTTTAGATGGCCCCAGGATTTATTTGTTGGGCTGAAGAATCTTTGAGCTTCAGTCGGCTCTGACTGCTGACTCGCGCAAGCGACTTCGCCAGAGAATTTTCGTGTGCAGCGAGCTTTGCTTGATGTTTACTCTTTTTGATCTGAATTTACTCGTTGACAAGATTTATATGGAGGTCTCTGTGAATGCTTTGTTGCGTAGGTACCATGGTGCCCCAATGATAGTTTGCAGAATCGTTAACTTACCTCGCTGTATAATTTCAATATTGGTTTTTGAAGCGTTTCCCCATATTTCACTGCCGTATGTCCAGATGGGTTTCAGCACGGTATTCTAGAGGAGTACTTTGTATTCCAGGCTAAGGGAGGAGTTGCAATTTATAAGCCTGATTGGCTGCTTTAAGCTTCATTTGAGTCCTCATGGATTCTATATGTCGCCACCAGGTGAGGCGTCTATCTAGCTGAACGCCGAGATACGTTACTACGTCTGCTTTTGGGATGAATGTATTGTTTAGAGTACAGGGTGTGCAGGTTTGTCTGTTCAATGTGAAGGTTACATGTCTGCATTTGGTCTCGTTTATCTTGATGCGCCAGTGCGCAAATCATTTTTCCACTATTTTAAGATGACAGGCAAGTGTTCTGCGAAGTATTGCGGAATCGTCAGCAAAAGTAGAGGTTGTGGGCTGATAGTTTTAAGGCAGCTTTGGCTGGCTTGGGAATCATAACTATGACCGCTTTTTTCCACCTTTGGGTATCGTAGCCAAGTTTCATAATAGCGTTGAAGTGATGGCATAAGGTTAGAATCGCACACGGTTTATAATCATTTAAACTACTCAGTGAATCACCACGCCGGAAAATCCCTAATAATAACCAGAATATAAATATATGTACCACTCCAGCCACACATTTGCCAGTAAGCAATGGTATGGTTGATGCCCCTGGCGAGCAGCCACCCATCCTTGCTATTCCGAAACCTGGTATTCCCACGGCAAAAGTTGATTCGCCGGAACCTGCCAGTAGGAATCCCCCATCTGGTCCCACGCTCGAAAAATCCTCGATAATAGTGGAGCCTGCTGCTCCATCACTACGCCTGCCTGCCGCCGCACCTACCCGCCTACCCGCTGTAAAATCACCAAAGCCATTGACAGGTGTTCGCTGAGAGCTGTGGCTTCCCGCAAATCCATCTTTGTATCGCGGCTCATGCCTGATGCCTCTGCAGATGATGTTAGGTCTCACCTAGCAAACAATCTAAATACAGCTCCCTCAGAACTTTTTGTGACCAAATTTAATTTTAAACATAAACGTAGCATATCCTCATTCAAAATAACGTTACCAGAAGTTTCCCTTGCCAAATCTTTAGATCCTACAACCTGGCCTGAGCACAGTATTGTCTACGGATTCTTGACCAGAGATTCTCAAGGTTCCAGTCCAATTCCAAAAAACTAAGCAACAAAATTTTTTCTTGTTGCTACCAAAACGTTCGCATTATTCTTGAAAAACTGAACTTACTTTACTAACAGTGCTTCCTTTGACTTCGATGCTATTGTGCTAACAGAAACCTGGCTAAACTCCACTGTCATAGACAATGAAATTTTGGTATCAAAGTACACTGACTTTCAGGAAGATTGCCCAACCTTTGGAGGTGGCGTTCTGATTGCCGTAAACAACACCTACACAGTTGAATGTATTACTATTGCTAATCCTTTCGGAAATGAATTTTTAGCCGTTAAAATTCATTTTGAGTCCTTTAACCTTTTTATCAGCTGTTCCTACATTCCTCCTCTAAGTGATGCAGTCATTTATATGCACCACTTAACTGCCATTAAATCAGTTTTGTCTTTGCTAAATGATGCTGATCTTATTCTAGTTATGGGGGATTTCAATCTGCCCCTCATTTCATGGATTAACTCAGATGAGGATAACTCGCTTTTACCCACTAACCAAAATGACTTCCTTGATGGCTTAGCCGACTCTGCCGTTTTCCAACTCAATCCAATAAGGAACACCCGTGGCAGGTCGCTTGACCTCATTTTCGCTAATACTTCCTCCTCTGCTACTATTGCAGGGGATTTCTCCCTTATCTTCTCCTGAGGACTCTCAACACCCAACACTCTTAGTCTCGCTAATTTTGGACCCTCCTGAAGTCCCCCCTAGTAATAGCGAGCAGCCTCGTCATAAATACTTTAAAAAAACCAACTATTGTGACCTAAGAAATCACCTGACTAATATTGACTGGAGTTATCTTTCTACTTTCAGCAATATCGTGAAAGCTAAAGACTCTTTTTATGAAGTAATTCATATCGCCTTAAATTAATCTGTCCCTGAAACATTGATTCCATCAACGTCTAAACCTCCATGGTTTAATAAGCATCTCTCTGTCCTTAAAAATAGGAAATCCAGAGCTTAAAAAAAGTCATTAAAGTGTCCAACCTTGTTTCATCTTTCTAATTACCTTCTAATCGGCAACCAGTTTGTTGACCTTAACAATAAACTAAATAAAAAGTATATTTCTAAATGCAAACTCAAACGATCCAAGCTCTTTTTACTCTTTTGTAAACTCTAAACGCAAATCAAATCTTTTCCCCCTCTCCCACTCATATAATAATACTTCCGACTCCTCGCATCTCGGCATTGCTAATCTTTTTGCGACATTTTTTCAATCAACCTACTCATCTAACTCAATTGATCCCTCCTCTAACTGTCCATATCATTTACCCTACATAAATAACATTTCCCTTTCTAAATCCCACTATCATGATGTGTTTACGGCTCTTTCATCAATTAAAATCTCATTTTCACCAGGCCCAGACAACGTACCTAGCTGCATCCTCAGAAGGTACTCCGATCTTCTCGCCTTACCTCTTACTATATTATTTAACCTATCCTTGGAGCAAACTTCCTTACCTAAAATATGGAATGAATCTTATCTTATACCAATTTATAAAAAAGGCTCTAAGGCTTCCATTAAGAACTACCGCGGCATTGCTAAGCTTTCTGCGATTCCCAAACTTCTTGGGAAACTCATCACATCGCAGCTGCAACATGCATGCAAAAGCATAATCTCACCATCACAGCATGGTTTTGTTAAGCTTCGCTCGACAACAACTAATCTACTTGAATTTTCGTCAATAATCAACCGAGGTTTTCAGCATCGCAAACTGATGTAATTTATACTGACTTTACCAAAGCATTTCATTCAGTTAATCATCAGCTCTTGCTACGGAAACTCTCGCTTATTGGTTTTTGTCCTACCTTTCAGATCGAACTGAGCGTGTCCTATTTAAATCTACAAAGTCGAAGGTCATCCATGTCTCATCGGGTGTCCCTCAGGGTAGTCTTCTAGGACCACTGTTGTTTATACTCGTTGTGAACGAACTTCCCAATGTGATTAGTTTTGCCTCTACGCTTATGTATGCTGGATGTTAAACAGGCGTTTGACAGAGTCGAGCTCTAACTCCTGTTCAAAATTAAATCCAACCTTCCAGATTCACACTTCGCCTTCCTCAAGTCGTACACAGAGGAAAGAGAATTCGGAGTGAGATGCGGATCATCAATCAGCACGCCTAGGCCCATAAGAGCAGGAGTACCTCAAGGCAGTGTTCTTGGACCCATCTTATACACACTCTACACAGCGGACCTTCCCCTCACCCCCTCTCGGAACCACACAGTAGCTACATACGCGGACGACACCGCGTTCCTAGCCTCCGCCACAAATCCTCAGGAAGCATCAGCCATCATACAAAGACAACTGGATGCTCTAGATCCATGGCTGAAACGATGGAACATCGTGGTCACCGCGAAGAAATCCTCCCACACAACCTTCGCATTACGCAAGGGGGATTGCCCCCCCGTCACACTCCACGGGGAAACCATTCCAACGAATGACACTCCCAAATATCTAGGGCTGACCCTGGACCGCAGGCTCACATGGCGTCCACACCTAATCAACAAGCGCAACCAGGCCGACCTACGACTCAGGCAACTTCACTGGCTCCTGGGCAGAAGATCCAAGCTCAGGGAAAAATTCAAACTACTCACATACAACGTAGTGCTGAAGCCAATCTGGACCTATGGTATTTAGTTGTGGGGCACGGCAAACTGTTCCAACCGCATCAGAATACAGCGGTTTCAGAATAAATGTCTGAGAACATTTTCTAACGCTCATCCGTACCACGAAAACTCAATAATCCACAAAGAGCTTGGAATTCCTTCGGTAGCAGAGGAGATCACCTGACACAGTGAAAGATATACAAAAAGACTGGACAACCACCCCAACCACCTGGCCATCAAGCTACTAGAAAACAGCCAATCCCTAAGACGCCTGAAAAGGAAACACCCGCTTGACCTCCCCCACCAATGGACACCTATGTCAGACTCATATGATGTACATTCCATGTCCTCCCTTAAGTTAATGTCACCCCCAAATCATTTAATGATTGTCCATTCGGATAGATTTTAAATATAAAATAAGAATGAAAACAAAAAAAAAAAACGCTTATGTATGCTGATGATGTCAAGTTATGTTCCTTCTCGGAACATTTCCTTCATAGGTATCTGCAACTAGACCTTGACGAACTCTATTTATGGTGCTCAATTAATCTTCTGTTCCTAAACTAACTAAACTAAACTGCTCTAAATGCAAACTTATGACATTCCATCGCACTGTGCCGCTTATTATATCTTACTCTCTCGGAAATCACGTCCTTGATCGTGTTTCCACAATCAATGATCTTGGAGTTCTTTGTGATCATAAACTTAAGTTTAATGATCACATTGTGATAGTGAATAAAGCCAGAGGAATGTTAGCCTTTATCAAACGATGGTCTAAAGAATTTAACGATCCTTTCACCATCATATCCCTTTATATGCCCCTAGTTCGTCCTATCCTTGAATACTGCTCGTGCGTTTGGAGTCCTTAATACTCCTCCCACCAAAATAGTATTGAGTCGGCGCAAAAGCAGTTTCTGTTATTTGCACTCAAAAACTTAAACTGGGATCCTAATAATCGTCTCCCGCGGTACCGTTGCAGGCTTAAATTGTTAAAATTACCTCCATTGAAGGAGCGCCGAATCTGTGCTGGGGTCATGTTTCTACACATGTTAATCCATGGCATGGTTGATTCTATACTCCTTTTAAACCAACTATATTTTTCAATACCTAATAAGAAAACTATGTCCTTCCGACCTCTATGGTTACCTATATGCAAATCCAACTATGCAGAACAGAACCCCTTTCGCACTATTTGCAAAAACTATAACCTCCTATCACATACTCACATACTAATTATAATTATATTTATTTATTTTATATTTATATTTATATTTATATTTATACCTATATGCAAATCCAACTATGCAGAACAGAACCCCTTTCGCACTATTTGCAAAAACTATAACCTCCTATCACATACTCACATACTAATTATAATTATATTTATTTATTTTATATTTATATTTATATTTATATTTATATTTATATTTATATTTATATTTATATTTATATTTATATTTATATTTATATTTATATTTATATTTATATTTATATTTATATTTATATTTATATTTATATTTATATTTATATTTATATTTATATTTATATTTATATTTATATTTATATTTATATTTATATTTATATTTATATTTATATTTATATTTATATTTATATTTATATTTATATTTATATTTATATTTATATTTATATTTATATTTATATTTATATTTATATTTATATTTATATTTATATTTATATTTATATTTATATTTATATTTATATTTATATTTATATTTATATTTATATTTATATTTATATTTATATTTATATTTATATTTATATTTATATTTATATTTATATTTATATTTAAGTTAAGCGAGCCTACTGTTCGCTCTACTACTCCGGCTCTCGTAGCCGCACAGCTCACCTAATCAATATCCTAAGCATTCCTGGGAATCTCGGGAATGAATGAAGGAAACAGCGAGCAGCTTCGTTTCTCTTTATAATTTTATTCAATTCAACTTAAGGTTGAGGTTTTACAAATTAATTTAATAATTCGCCGCAGCTCGCCGGGTTGGGGTTTCGGATGTTAGTCCAAGACTGACTTCTGCAGTCTTCGCCAGGTCTCACCAGAGCTCCGGCTCCAGTGTTTGAACGCCTCGTCAGCAGGCGACTTGTGGCGAGGGGCGACCCCGCATAGCTGCTGGGCCAGCGGCCGAAATATTAGCTATGCTGTGTCGGCAGTCGCTTGCGCAACATCCGGCGGCTGCGCTGCTCATAACAACAATGTGTCATTTGCAGGCGCAGCAGTTTTGCAGCGGGCGCGATCGGCAACAAAGTGTCTCCTGCGAACGCAGCACATAGTGGCCGGCGTGGCTGTTGAATGCATCGAAAAATTGGTGGGCAAGGCGGGGGGCGAAGTCAGCGTTTCTTGGGGTATGTGAGAGACCACTGTGTGGTGTAGAGTGGTCTAACGTGGGAAGCGTATATAAAAGCAGCGGGGCGGGAGAAGAGGGAAGATATTCAGAGAGGGTTCATAACTCCTCCCCCTTCAGGATCTGCGTCCCGCAGATTATTGGGCTTTAGGTGTCCCGCCAGCGCCTAGCGTCTCAGGGCCCGAGGCACAGTTTGCCACGACAGGAATACCCTTGGTTGATGTCAGCTTCCTCCATATGGTGTAGAGGAGCGCCCCGATAATCAGGACTACCAATGCCTCCAGTAGGAAGGAGAAAGAGACCTTCTCGGACATCCCAGAGAGTCTCCTCGAGTTCTCCATGTTGAAGTCATTGACATAGTGAAGTGAAGGCGCGTACCCGGTGGCGGTGACCGTAGTCAGTATCGCAGGCATGACCATGAAGTGACTTGATGAGTAACTTGTATAGGTTCTTCCAGCCACACTAATCGTCTCGTTAGCGAACTGTACTATGTAGGTCCCATTTAAGTTATGAGTGTTGGGGCCGGCCTCAAGTGTCCCGTTAAAGTTAGAAAGGAACATCATCCCGTCCTCGACCAGTTCCACGCGAGCTTCGTTACTCCTGAGGAACTCGCATCTAGCCTGACCACCCTTCAGCAGTTTGGGGACACAACTGTTTTCGTCCGTCTTCAGGAGACTTTCTTCCGGGCAAACAGTCGTGTTGCCTATGGAAAGGCAGTCGTTCACCACAGCATATGTTTCCTCGGTGCTAACGGCGACTTGGTCATGCCTCAGCATAACTTGCTTTCCCTCGATCGTGGCAGGGAGGAGAAGAAGCAAGCGGTATTCCTTGGGGGCGACCTTGGGCATGGCCAAGATATACAGCAACGTCGTTCCATTAGTTAGTACCGACGGGCGTGAGAACTCCAATGCCTCCACGGCATTTTGGTAAGGCAAATTCCTAACCTCAGTCAGAATAGCCTGCACTTCTTCGTGATCCAACAGGCGAGAGTTGACGATCCCTGACTTGGCTAGTTGGCACGCCTGTGTCAGCTCGGCGACCTGGCTATTGATGATTAAGGCCTTATGCAATAGGGATGTAGCCGTGTGAATATCCCCGTCGATTGCGTTAACCCTAGCGGTAACTTCGTTCAGCTGCCTCAGGGAGTCGTGTGAGGCATCAAACAATCCAGCGTTTATCCGTACCTGCTGGTCGGCCGATTTCACGATGCTTTCCTGGGCGTGAAGAATGGCGTCCCAGTCCGACGCATCAGGTGATCCCGCAATCCACTTCCACGCGGACCCAATCCAGTCCAGTGATCGACGTCCGCGCCGAGTGCCCGTCAGTCTAGATAGGCCCTCTTGCGATTCCTCCAGATAATGTGCCACCAACGCCGCAATCCTGGGATCCGTCAGTTGCACAGCCTCGCGCCGAGCTTCCTGGACCAGCGACTCGAACCTTCTCAAGTCGATGACATGCGCCAGCTTGAAATGTCCATTGACGCGCCAAACGGTGCCCTCTTGTAGCGGGACGAGCGGAGCCTCGTACTTGAAGACGTCTGCAGCCCCCACCATATGGGTGACAATGATACTTGCAATATTGGTTGAAAAAGTTATCTTATGAGTAACATTATTTTTTGTGGTGTTGCTTATATTAGCTTAGAGATAAGGGATTTAATAATTAATTCTGAGCAAAGGGTGTCAATTGGTAAAGTATTTTGAAATGTAAAAAGTGTATTTTGTAATGGTAGCGCGTGAAACATACTCAACGATCCGGTGCCATTTTAATTACGCAGGTCTGATTTATGCAATATCTTGCCCTTCTTGGTTTTTACCGTTACCCTTCTATCCTCGGCAATTTCTTCAGCCTTAAAGCGCTGCTTCTCTTTCGTTTTAATTTGCTTATTGGCAACAAAGATCTTATCGCCCACGTTATATGATAAAGGTTCCTTTCTAGTTTTGTTGTGAGCCGCGTTCGCGAGCTCCTGGCGGTATTCTATCATACCCCTAACGTCTTCGAGAGCCTTAGTTCTGAAATTAGTTAACCCCTGGTAATTTATTCTAGCCGAGCGGTCGAAAAATAGATCAGCTGGCTTATTATTGGTTACTGAGTGGATAGAATTATTGTACCTATCCACTGCAATGGCGACCAGTTCATTAAATTTGAAGTCGGGGTGTTCGCTCTTCAAGCATCGGTAAATCTCGAGGAAGGTGGAATGAAACCTCTCGATTTGACCATTGACCTCGCTTTTCTGGGTCGGTGTATTGTACAAACCGATACCCAAGGTACGTAAATAATTTAAGACCGTCGGGCACAGAAGACCTCTTTCATTGTCTGAGACCAGTACCCTTGGGACGGTGAAGTAATGTAGTGCTTCAACAAGCTTTTCCCGGAGATGAATAGAGGATTTTGATTCGAGAAGGAAAAGCTTGGCAAATTTGGTAAACTTGTCAATACAGCTTAGGTAAATTTTCTTCTCTAAAGTGAAAATGTCAATGTGAAGAATTTCACACGGATATTTCGGGATAGGTGTCGGTTGACTTTATATTTATATTTATATTTATATTTATATTTATATTTATATTTATATTTATATTTATATTTATATTTATATTTATATTTATATTTATATTTATATTTATATTTATATTTATATTTATATTTATATTTATATTTATATTTATATTTATATTTATATTTATATTTATATTTATATTTATATTTATATTTATATTTATATTTATATTTATATTTATATTTATATTTATATTTATATTTATATTTATATTTATATTTATATTTATATTTATATTTATATTTATATTTATATTTATATTTATATTTATATTTATATTTATATTTATATTTATATTTAAGTTAAGCGAGCCTACTGTTCGCTCTACTACTCCGGCTCTCGTAGCCGCACAGCTCACCTAATCAATATCCTAAGCATTCCTGGGAATCTCGGGAATGAATGAAGGAAACAGCGAGCAGCTTCGTTTCTCTTTATAATTTTATTCAATTCAACTTAAGGTTGAGGTTTTACAAATTAATTTAATAATTCGCCGCAGCTCGCCGGGTTGGGGTTTCGGATGTTAGTCCAAGACTGACTTCTGCAGTCTTCGCCAGGTCTCACCAGAGCTCCGGCTCCAGTGTTTGAACGCCTCGTCAGCAGGCGACTTGGGGCGAGGGGCGACCCCGCATAGCTGCTGGGCCAGCGGCCGAAATATTAGCTATGCTGTGTCGGCAGTCGCTTGCGCAACATCCGGCGGCTGCGCTGCTCATAACAACAATGTGTCATTTGCAGGCGCAGCAGTTTTGCAGCGGGCGCGATCGGCAACAAAGTGTCTCCTGCGAACGCAGCACATAGTGGCCGGCGTGGCTGTTGAATGCATCGAAAAATTGGTGGGCAAGGCGGGGGGCGAAGTCAGCGTTTCTTGGGGTATGTGAGAGACCACTGTGTGGTGTAGAGTGGTCTAACGTGGGAAGCGTATATAAAAGCAGCGGGGCGGGAGAAGAGGGAAGATATTCAGAGAGGGTTCATAACTCCTCCCCCTTCAGGATCTGCGTCCCGCAGATTATTGGGCTTTAGGTGTCCCGCCAGCGCCTAGCGTCTCAGGGCCCGAGGCACAGTTTGCCACGACAGGAATACCCTTGGTTGATGTCAGCTTCCTCCATATGGTGTAGAGGAGCGCCCCGATAATCAGGACTACCAATGCCTCCAGTAGGAAGGAGAAAGAGACCTTCTCGGACATCCCAGAGAGTCTCCTCGAGTTCTCCATGTTGAAGTCATTGACATAGTGAAGTGAAGGCGCGTACCCGGTGGCGGTGACCGTAGTCAGTATCGCAGGCATGACCATGAAGTGACTTGATGAGTAACTTGTATAGGTTCTTCCAGCCACACTAATCGTCTCGTTAGCGAACTGTACTATGTAGGTCCCATTTAAGTTATGAGTGTTGGGGCCGGCCTCAAGTGTCCCGTTAAAGTTAGAAAGGAACATCATCCCGTCCTCGACCAGTTCCACGCGAGCTTCGTTACTCCTGAGGAACTCGCATCTAGCCTGACCACCCTTCAGCAGTTTGGGGACACAACTGTTTTCGTCCGTCTTCAGGAGACTTTCTTCCGGGCAAACAGTCGTGTTGCCTATGGAAAGGCAGTCGTTCACCACAGCATATGTTTCCTCGGTGCTAACGGCGACTTGGTCATGCCTCAGCATAACTTGCTTTCCCTCGATCGTGGCAGGGAGGAGAAGAAGCAAGCGGTATTCCTTGGGGGCGACCTTGGGCATGGCCAAGATATACAGCAACGTCGTTCCATTAGTTAGTACCGACGGGCGTGAGAACTCCAATGCCTCCACGGCATTTTGGTAAGGCAAATTCCTAACCTCAGTCAGAATAGCCTGCACTTCTTCGTGATCCAACAGGCGAGAGTTGACGATCCCTGACTTGGCTAGTTGGCACGCCTGTGTCAGCTCGGCGACCTGGCTATTGATGATTAAGGCCTTATGCAATAGGGATGTAGCCGTGTGAATATCCCCGTCGATTGCGTTAACCCTAGCGGTAACTTCGTTCAGCTGCCTCAGGGAGTCGTGTGAGGCATCAAACAATCCAGCGTTTATCCGTACCTGCTGGTCGGCCGATTTCACGATGCTTTCCTGGGCGTGAAGAATGGCGTCCCAGTCCGACGCATCAGGTGATCCCGCAATCCACTTCCACGCGGACCCAATCCAGTCCAGTGATCGACGTCCGCGCCGAGTGCCCGTCAGTCTAGATAGGCCCTCTTGCGATTCCTCCAGATAATGTGCCACCAACGCCGCAATCCTGGGATCCGTCAGTTGCACAGCCTCGCGCCGAGCTTCCTGGACCAGCGACTCGAACCTTCTCAAGTCGATGACATGCGCCAGCTTGAAATGTCCATTGACGCGCCAAACGGTGCCCTCTTGTAGCGGGACGAGCGGAGCCTCGTACTTGAAGACGTCTGCAGCCCCCACCATATGGGTGACAATGATACTTGCAATATTGGTTGAAAAAGTTATCTTATGAGTAACATTATTTTTTGTGGTGTTGCTTATATTAGCTTAGAGATAAGGGATTTAATAATTAATTCTGAGCAAAGGGTGTCAATTGGTAAAGTATTTTGAAATGTAAAAAGTGTATTTTGTAATGGTAGCGCGTGAAACATACTCAACGATCCGGTGCCATTTTAATTACGCAGGTCTGATTTATGCAATATCTTGCCCTTCTTGGTTTTTACCGTTACCCTTCTATCCTCGGCAATTTCTTCAGCCTTAAAGCGCTGCTTCTCTTTCGTTTTAATTTGCTTATTGGCAACAAAGATCTTATCGCCCACGTTATATGATAAACGTTCCTTTCTAGTTTTGTTGTGAGCCGCGTTCGCGAGCTCCTGGCGGTATTCTATCATACCCCTAACGTCTTCGAGAGCCTTAGTTCTGAAATTAGTTAACCCCTGGTAATTTATTCTAGCCGAGCGGTCGAAAAATAGATCAGCTGGCTTATTATTGGTTACTGAGTGGATAGAATTATTGTACCTATCCACTGCAATGGCGACCAGTTCATTAAATTTGAAGTCGGGGTGTTCGCTCTTCAAGCATCGGTAAATCTCGAGGAAGGTGGAATGAAACCTCTCGATTTGACCATTGACCTCGCTTTTCTGGGTCGGTGTATTGTACAAACCGATACCCAAGGTACGTAAATAATTTAAGACCGTCGGGCACAGAAGACCTCTTTCATTGTCTGAGACCAGTACCCTTGGGACGGTGAAGTAATGTAGTGCTTCAACAAGCTTTTCCCGGAGATGAATAGAGGATTTTGATTCGAGAAGGAAAAGCTTGGCAAATTTGGTAAACTTGTCAATACAGCTTAGGTAAATTTTCTTCTCTAAAGTGAAAATGTCAATGTGAAGAATTTCACACGGATATTTCGGGATAGGTGTCGGTTGAAGGAAAGGTCTATTGTATTTGTCTCTCGTACTTGTAGAGTTTGCAACACTCGCACGACGAGAGTTGCCTGCGGATGGTACTAGCCATGGGGGGGAAATAATATTTCTCCAAAAGCTGCAAGCGCACTTCTTTAGCACCCCTATGAGCCCTGCGATGTTCTAGTTCAATGGCTTCGCAGATCTCTTCAGGGTCCGACAAATCTACCACCAGCCTCTGCGTTATTCGGAACGCTCGGAGTCAAAGACAAGTTGGTTACGATAGACGTTGATAGGTACTTCTACGTGAGGTAGCAAATGAGATGCGTCCTCATCCGCACTATGGACGGTAGAACCGCCCTCGGTAGCCGACGCAGTATCCGAATGGCACCAATCAAAGTAGTGGTTTATTGGAACTATACGGGACAAGGCGTCAGCGACGACGTTAGATTTGCCGGGCTTGTAGATGAGTACGCAATTATACTCTTCTATTCTAGCCTTCCAACGTTTAAGTTTGGCATTGAAATTTCTGCTCCCTAGCGCAAAGGTCAAAGGTTGGTGGTCGGTATACACCTTAACCGATGCAGCGCCATACAAGTAAGACCTGAGGTTGTCCAATGCCCACACTATAGCAAGCATCTCTTTTTCTATAGTGGCATAGTTTTCCTCAGTTTTCGACAGGGTGCGCGAGATGTAAGCTATAGGACGATCTTTTCCCTCAGTGTCCTGGGACAATACGGCTCCCAGAGCGTAGTTGGACGCGTCTGTGGTCAAATGGAACGGCTTACCGAAGGTTGGGAAGGCGAGCACCTCTGAAGAAGACAAAATCGTTTTAAGGCCATCGAAAGCCTTCAAAGCCGCGTCGTCAAGCTCAACCGGGACCTTCTTAGATTGGTTTGCTTTAACTCGAGCGGATTCTCCGCGAGTTAAATTAGTCAAGGGTTTAGCAACTTTAGCATAATCGCGAATAAACTTCCTATAGTACGATGTCATGCCGAGGAAACTCTTCAGTTCCTTGACATTCTTAGGAGGCTTTATTTTGGTTATAGCCTCCACTTTCTTCTTGTCCGCTCTGATACCGTCATGACTGACGATATAACCGAGGAACTCGACCTGAGTCGACAAGAATTGAGTCTTAGACAGATTGACTTGAAGTCGGGCCTTTTTTAGGCTTTCAAAGACCAAGCGAAGGTTCTTCCAATGGCTATCATAGTCGTTACTAAAGACGATAATATCGTCGATGTACACGTAACAAATTTACCCGATGTGTTCCCGAAGAACATCGTCGATCATTCGTTGGAAGATAGCCGGGGCGTTTTTTAAGCCGAAGGGAAGACGGAGAAATTCATACTTCCCGTTCAGGGTAGAGAACGCCGTTTTCACGGTATCGGAGGGTTTCATGTGAATTTGGTGAAACCCTGAGGTAAGATCCAGTGTTGTAAAATATCTGGCTCCGCCAAGGCTAGCCAATGTGGAGTTTATATCCGGGATTGGATATGTGTCAGAAATTGTAACCGCATTTAGACGTTTGAAGTCAATGACCAAACGCCATTGTTTCTCGCCATCTGGTTTCGCTTTCTTCGGCACTATCCACACCGGAGTGTTGTAAGGGCTTCTCAACGGGCGTATGATACCTTCGCTAAGAAGTTCCCCAATTTGTCTATCCACTTCAGATCTCATGTTAGCCGGGTACGGATAACTCTTGGTATAGATTGGGTCTGAAGTGTTCGTTCGTATTTTCGCCCTTACACTGGTGTCGACGGCCTCGCCCGGCGACAAAGGGTCGAAAAGGTGCGAGTACTCGTCAATCAGTGCCTTTAAGATCCTTCTTGCTTCTTCTGGGTGTGTTGAGTCCAACAAAGTGTTGACATTAAGGGACCTTTTAGCAAGGAGGGGAATCTTTATCCCGGGGGATATAACTAAATAATTATTTTTTCTGTCTACTACTGCTTTCAGGTCTTTGAGCGTGTCGTCCCCTATGATGCCGTCGAAGGTATCTAAACCGGGGAGGACAAAAAAGGTGAGGGTCGAGTCATTCCCTAGTTTTTCGAAAAATTTTCCGGCTACGCGGCGTGTTATTCTAACAGAACCTGTGGCCGATTGAACGCAAAAGGGAGTAGGGAGGATAGTTGATCCGGCGGCGATTTTGGGGCTGATGAAGTTTTTGTTAGCGCCGGTATCGATCAAGAATTGTAATTTAGCCCCATCTTTCCCCTCGTATTCTAAGTAAGGGACGCTCGAGAGGCCTCGGTCATAAAATTCGGACCCTCAGCCCCTATTTCAGGGTCGTCCCTTTCCTCCATGATATCTTGAGGGGCCATGCCGGCATCTTCGCCACCGATTTGGTTATAGTAAGGGTCGGTAGAGGGATCTTCGCCATGTTCGGCAGGCATTGTCGGATGATCAAGCACGGGCTCCATATGATAAAGCTTGGTTGCCCTTTGGAACGGATTCTGATATTCATACGACGTTCTTTTCACCCCAGAACCCCCGCTCTGGGGGACCCTGTAATCAGAACGGTGGGACTGACCCGACCGGTTCGACTCCATTTTAATGGCCGGTCTTGGACCTTGGAAGCGATTACTATTCTGTGAGCCTCCATATCCTGAACCTATTGAAGGTCTAACATTTCCCTGATAGGAAGAAGCAAAGCGAGGGCCACTCGGCGGTCGATAGAACCGGGTATGGAGTAAAATTTGGTGGGAAGGAGCGGACGAATGAGCCTTCTCTCGGGCCAACTGCCTGCAGTTCCTTACAGAAGAAGTAAGCTTCCTGCAAATCTTTCGGTCTACGCATGACCAATAGCCTGGAGGCGTCGTTACCGACTCCTCGAATGAAGACATCAAGGGCCTGTTGTCGAGAATGTTCGGACAAGGCTCTGACTCCTTCTATCGAGTGTCCTTCGGCTTTCAATCCGTTGAGGATAAGAGAGAGATGTTTCGTCACCTCCGAGTAATATTCCTCCAAGGGTTTGTTTCCTTGGTTCAGCTGGCTAAGCTGATACTCTAACGTTCGCACATCGCGTTTGTCCGCGTATTGCATTGCTAAAACTCTTTTGATTTCTGGCCAGTCGTCATCCAGAACCCCATAAGAGTCGAGAACTTCTTCAGCTTCGCCTCTTATCTTTTGCCTAAGGTGACATACTATAGCACGGAACAATGGTCTCCCTCTGATAACCTCGTAATCGTCCAAGATCGCTTGCGCACGATTAACCCACGAGACATATCTCTCGGGCTGACCCTCAAACGTTTGAAGTTCTTTGACGCAGTCGGGAAGCGTAGAGACTTCCTTCAGTTCGTATTCGTTACGTGCTCGGGCCAAGGGCACCGGAGGGGTGACTACCGGGTTACGAGCTTCGTTTTCAGCTTCGAAAGTGTTCATTCGAGTGTTCATTTGGGCAAGGAGCGCATTAAGTGTTTCCTTAATTTCTTCCATTACTTAAAAAAAACGCAATTAGCAACTTAAACGACAGGAATGTATTGGGTCGGATAGGGTATAACGGATAACCAAGATTTTTCTTTTTATATTCCTTATCAAAGGCACAGAGGTAGTTAAGTGTAGTTTCACTCACCCTTGACAATTTGTGTTGGTCCTTGTGTGAGTGTGTTGAGGAAAAATGTGTGTGTCGTGTCTCTCTTAGTATCTAAAGGGAGAAAAAGAGATTTTTTTTTTTTTTTTTTAATTTTTTGTAATAGGCAATGGTTTATGGTATGGTAATTAGTATTTTTTATGTTAGCATTTGTATTCGTATTTTTTCTTTGTATTGTATTACGGTAGTGACGGACGAGTGAAGCCTAGCACTGGGCACGGTGGTCCGTATTTTCCCTTTTTGGCCTTGGCCTACTAAGGTACGGTTGCCACACAATTTACTGGGCAGCTTTTTCGGGTGCCTCCGCACCGCTCAGCCTATCCAGCAGATTACCACACGCTTTAATCACAATTCACAGGTTATTTTATTATTGACGAAGTTATTCTTCTTGTTTCATTTAGGTATCAGTTTGACGCTATGAACTTTGCACTCGCGAATGGGCTACAGGGGCTGTAGACAGATCGCCGCAGTGGGTTGTTACATAGGTCATTTTTTTAATATTTGAGGTAGACACTTTGCGCCCGCGTTAAATATGCCCCGCTCCTGGACGGAGACGGCGTTAACGCTGCGGCGGGTGGTCTTTTGTTTTGTTACATACGACTTTTTGCGCCCGTGCAGAATGTTTCTCCCGTTACAGGTTGTAGCGGCATTCTCACCGCGGCGGGTGGTCGTTTTTTACTTTCATAGTTCCACTATCACATCACTGCCATTCGTCACTTGTCGTTATCTTGTTTTACCACATTTCGTGGTTCATTTTTTTTTTTTTTTTTTTTCTTCTTTTCATTTTAATAATTTTTGGTTCACTTTTTCCTTTTTTTTTTTTTTTTTTTTTTTTAATTTTTTATTGTGTTAAGTTGGTAACCATTGCCGGTAGTCAGAGTTCTGACTGCTCGGGCGCCAGTTAAGCGAGCCTACTATTCGCTCTACTACTCCGGCTCTCGTAGCCGCACAGCTCACCTAATCAATATCCTAAGCATTCCTGGGAATCTCGGGAATGAATGAAGGAAACAGCGAGCAGCTTCGTTTCTCTTTATAATTTTATTCAATTCAACTTAAGGTTGAGGTTTTACAAATTAATTTAATAATTCGCCGCAGCTCGCCGGGTTGGGGTTTCGGGTGTTAGTCCAAGACTGACTTCTGCAGTCTTCGCCAGGTCTCACCAGAGCTCCGGCTCCAGTGTTTGAACGCCTCGTCAGCAGGCGACTTGGGGCGAGGGGCGACCCCGCATAGCTGCTGGGCAAAAGCAGCGGGGCGGGAGAAGAGGGAAGATATTCAGAGAGGGTTCATAACTTTTATATTTATATTTATATTTATATTTATATTTATATTTATATTTATATTTATATTTATATTTATATTTATATTTATATTTATATTTATATTTATATTTATATTTATATTTATATTTATATTTATATTTATATTTATATTTATATTTATATTTATATTTATATTTATATTTATATTTATATTTATATTTATATTTATATTTATATTTATATTTATATTTATATTTATATTTATATTTATATTTATATTTATATTTATATTTATATTTATATAAGTATTAGTAATAAAAATACATTCAACTGTGTAGGTGTTGTTTACGGCAATCAGAACGCCACCTCCAAAGGTTGGGCAATCTTCCTGAAAGTCAGTGTACTTCGATACCAAAATTTCATTGTCTATGACAGTGGAACTTAGCCAGGTTTCTGTTAGCACAATAGCATCGAAGTCAAAGGAAGCTCAGTTAGTAAAGTAAGTTCAGTTTTTCAAAAATACGAACGTTTTGCGAACGTTTTGGTAGCAACAAGAAAAAATTTTGTTGCTTAGTTTTTTGGAATTGGACTGGAACCTTGAGAATCTCTGGTCAAGAATTCGTGGACAATACTGTGCTCAGGCCAGGTTGTAGGATCTAAAGATTTGGCAAGGGAAGCTTCTGGTAACGTTATTTTGAATGAGGATATGCTACGTTTATGTTTAAAATTAAATTTGGTCACAAAAAGTTCTGAGGGAGCTATATTTAGATTGTTTGCTAGGTGAGACCTAACATCATCTGCAGAGGCATCAGGCATCAGCCGCGATACAAAGATGGATTTGCGGGGAGCCACAGCTCTCAGCGTAAGTCCAGAAGATCGCGATTCAGTTGGAACACCCGTCAATGGCTTTGGTGATTTTACAGCGGGTAGGCGGGTAGGTGCGGCGGCGGGCAGTCGTAGTGATGGAGCAGCAGGCTGACTTGGTGATATGACTATAGAGATTTTTCGAGCGTGGGACCAGATGGGGGATTCCTACTGGCAGGTTCCGGCGAATCAACTTTTGCCGTGGGAATTCCAGGTTTCCGAATAGCTAGGATGGGTGGCTGTTTGCCAGGGGCATCAACCATAACATTGCTTAGTGGCAAATGTGTGGCTGGAGTGGTACATATATTTATATTCTGGTTATTGTTAGGGATTTTCCGGCGTTGTGATTCACTGAGTAGTTTAAGGCCCATAAATAGAGATTTGAGGTTTAAAAACTGCTTGTTTAATGCAGCAAATTGTTTCCGAACCTCCCGGAAACCACTTCGAGTTTGCCGCATAAACGTGCGCATCTCGCCTTTAATCTCTCGACAGGCCAAACAGGACCATGTCAAACCGATGCCTTTGCCCAGGAGATCACCAAGTCGGCCATAATGACCAACACCAGCGCATTTCATGTGCGAGCAATTGTCGCATAGCCACCAAGTTAGATAGGAGTCGCCGGTAATAGCTCCTCCAAATTAGCCTCTCTTTGTGGTACAAACCAAAGACATTTTGGGTAATGAAAGAGAGAATGCGCTCAAAAACAAAATGGTCTAGCGAATGTACGATGAAGAGAGTGATCCAGCGACGACAACGTGGGAGCGATTTCGGCGAACAGCAGGAGCAGCGTCAATCCAGAGGGAGATGAAGAAGCTCCACAAAAGGGGAGTGTGATAGAGAGCGGTGAGCAGCTTGTTGTAACGAAACAAAGCAACGATTATTGGTAACTTTGCTGTTGTTGTTCGCGAATAACAGTCTTATCGCGTTTAAATAAAAAAGAAGAATATGCGTTTAAAATTAAGCATTTGAGGTGTTCTTCAGTGCATAAAGTTCAACGTTCAACGTTAATAAAAATGATTGGGTCTTAGAGCCAAATATTAACGGGAGGTCTTCATCATCAGAAGAATCAATATTTATGACTTCGTTCGGTTGAGATTCACAGAATATAATTTTAAATGTTCCTACAATGTTAACATAAACCTATTTATCCTCCAAAACAGAATACATGTACTTGTGTTTGAATGTATTGGATTCATTAATACAGGGACTTATTAACTAAAAACCACCCCAAAATTCCATACGATTTCCCAAGTAAAGAGAAGGGAAAACCAATCAAAAGGCAAAAAAAATGGATAACGCTATGAGCCTAAAGTAGCTATTACATAAGCATATCGCCTTTTTTCTTGCATCATACACTTGTATGAATTTGTATAAGTGTGTGGGATCACAAAAGTATTAAAATATACAGGTTTACACATTCCCCTAACACATAATCCTATAAAAGAAAATACGAAAATTAGTTACACCCAAAACCCACCCCGAACCTTGACACAATAAATATGTCTTTTTTAAGGAAATGATAAAAAAGGATCGGTACAGGTAGACGGGTAACCGTTTTTTGTTGACAACGATTTCACTTTCCTTGTAACATTTTTTGCTAGGGGATGTAATTACCTTGAGTTTTTTGCGTTGGGTTTTTAATAATAACAATTTTAAATGATAGCCTTTACTACTTTTTTATCCATTGTAAAAGATGCGGATTGATAAATCATTTTAAATGATATGCAACAACATATTTATTGATTTAAATATTTGTTTTACAAATTACATTTATTTTCCAGCATACAGCAGGTAAGGGATAAAAACCGAGGATCAGTACAGGTCAAATACCATAATAACTGATTTTTAATTTTGTTCAATAGTAACTGATAGTAACTGAAATAGTAAATAGTAACTAATTTCTAATTTTTGTTCAAGGGGATTTTTTTAGGTAAAAAAATTATGGTCAAGTGATTTTTTAGGTATCAAAATTATAATAATATTAGTAGAAATTTAACAAAATATATTATTTTAACGCTATAATAAGGAAATTTTTTTCAAGAGCCAGATAGTCAGTACAACGTCGACGGCCCCCGAAAATTACGAGCGCCCCTGTGGGTTAAATTTGGCGTAAATAATCAATTTTTATGGTCAAAATTATAGCATCCAGGTAAAAAAATGCATTTCAGATGAATGTAAAATATAAGATATACGTAAAATACATGCAAGTCACATGTAGAATAAACTAGTAGACTAAACTTAACAAGTAAGGAAGCAGCAGTCGAGTTTCCCGACTGCAAAATACCCTGTACCCTTAGACATGCTTACAATTTATTTATTTAGTATCAATTAATAAATGAAACAATATTCTATTATAAAAGAAAATAAGTTTCGAGTGTCAAAAAACCATACACATTTCGCTGTCAACTGCGCGTCCCTTGCTTCCCTTGCCATGGATTTTTCATGTGGCATAACTTCCGTGGTTCTTATCCAATTTGGTTCAAATTTAAATTTAAAAATTCTTCTATTAACTTATTAACTATTAACTATTAGCTTCTATTAACACCAACGTGTATGCCAAATTGCATAGCATTAGTTTAAGGGCGTGGCAGTTTTTTGTGGTTTGCGGGGGAGCAGGGGGTGATATCAAAATAAAACAACCATCTTGTACTGAGATCTAGGCGTTGATACGGACAGACAGACGGACGGACGGACAGACGGATATGGCTATATCGACTCGGCTTTTGATGCTGATCAAAAATATATTGTATACTTTATGGGGTCGGAGATGCTTCCTTGTGCCTGTTACATACATTTGCACCATATTATGATACCCTTTTCACCCATTTTTAATGGGTACAGGGTATAAAAAGTGCTTGAAAATATTCAGCTCGGGCAGTTTTAAAAGACATTTTCCGGAAACCTAATTGTTGAACAGTATTTGCAAATTTAGTTACGAATTTTCTATAAAATCGACAAGAATCTGCAAATCTATCAACTGGCTCTGTTACAAAAACAACAACTCCACCGGTACACGCCCGATAAACGATGACTGCAAGTTCTGCTGAGCAAGCACCACAAAAAAAAATTCACTGTGTGCTGAACCCTCAGCAAAAAAAAGTTCCTCGACCATACAGACTGGTATAGATCGATACATACAAATAAAGCGAAAACTAAGCCCGCAAAATTCTTTAATGGGTAATAAAAAATAAATTGTGACATAACAAGACAGAAAACTAATATGCCCAACAATGATAACCGATTTTGCATTTTGGCCGAAGATTTAGACGATCAGCCAAATTCTGATAAAGAAGACCCCTAAGCCGCCTCCAATCTACATCAGAGAAAAAAGTTTCAGCGCCCTCGTAAACAAAATAATGAACCTTATTGAGAAAGACAGTTTCCATATAATTCCCCTGACCAAGGGCAACATTCATGAAACAGAAGTGCAAGTCAAAACGGAAGTAAACTTCAGAGCGCTTACCAAATACCTCAACGATTCCAAGAAAAACTTTTATACGTACCAGCTTAAAAGCACCAAGGGAATACAAATAGTTGTTAAAGGCCTTGAGCCTGAAATAAATCCTAAAGGAAATATCAGGAGCCCTAATAGAACAAGGTTCTATTAATAATCAATGGCTCCCTTACGCATAACTCTATGGAATGCCAACGGCATTTCGCGACACAAGCTTGAAATGGCTCAATTTCTCCAAGACAAACATATCGATGTAATCTTTCTGAAACACATCTTACAAACAAGTACAAGTTTCAAGTAAATGGTTATACATTCTACGGTACCAACCACCCTGATGGTAAAGCACATGGAGGCACTGGAGTCCTGATTAGAAACCGCATAAAACATACTTTCCGCGACGACTTTGCGACAAACTACTTACAAGCAACATCTTTAAATATACAGCTGGGCAACGGACAAATAACACTTGCTGCAGTACTGCCCACCTCGCTTTACGATATCCGAAAACCAATTTTTGGATTTCTTCAACACACTAGGGGATCGCTTCATAGCTGCTGGTGACTACAATGCAAAGCATACGCACTGGGGATCTCGTCTTGTAACCCCTAAGGGAAAACAACTGTACAATACAATTATTAAAGTAAGCAACAAGCTTAGTTGTGCCTCTCCGGGCTCAGCTACATATTGGCCAACGGACCCCAGAAAGATACCAGACTTGATTGATTTTGCTGTCACAAGAAACATCTCTCATAATCATATTAACGCCGAATCCCTCCCAGACCTATCTTCTGATCACTCGCCAGTGCTCCTTAATTATCTCCAACGTCCGGATCTGAAAGACTCACCCGGTCGATTGGCATCCAATAGAACTAACTGGCTAAAATACAAGAAATTCGTAAGCTCGCACATTGAACTGAACCCAAGAATCATCAACAAGGCTGACATAGAAAGCACCACTAAACTTTTGGAGTCTGTCCTTGTTGCAGCAGCCCATGCCTCAACCCCAGAAAAATAAACTGTACAGTATATGCAACCTAAGACAAATGTTCAACTTCAGCAGCTTGTCGCCATTTGCAAAACAAAGGCTCAAAAACGCAACTCGTAGATTAAGAAAGGAGCTAATCAACGAGCAGGAATGCGCAGAACGCCGTTACATAGAGCAATTAGCACGTTTTAGCACAAAATACCCTTTATGGAGAGCACACCCATCTCTAAGCCCTCCGGTAGAATCTGTTGTGCCAATAAGAAATTCCGCAGGTGAATGGGTCCGCAGCGATAAACATAAAGCTTCTACTTTCGCGGAGCACCTTCAAAATGTGTTTCAACCAGCAACGAATAATTTCGTATTACAAGAGCAAACAGTTGTAAACCAAACGACACAGGATCCAATAGAATTTCGACCAACTGAAATTGCTAAAATCATTAAGGAATTAAAAGCTAATAAGAGCTTCGGCAGCGATCTAATAACCCCTAAGATGATCATCGAACTTCCATTTTGTGCCGTCCAAACTACTACTATTTGCCAGCTCTTCAATGCAATAAATAGAATTGGTCACTTCCCTTCGTTATGGAAAAAGTCGATCATCATTATGATACCGAAACCGGGATCATACACTTCCATCATCATACGACCTATAAGTTTACTACCATGTATGTCAAAACTCTTCGAAAAATGTCTGCTGACATTTGTTATACCCCTATCTGCGAACTTTTAACAAAATACCGGAGCATCAATTTGGCTTTCAGAAGAAACATGGAGCAATCGAACAAGTCAATCGAATCACATCTGAAATTCGAACTGCATTCGAAAGAGCACTGCCATTTTTCTCGACATGGCCCAAGCATTTGACAGAGTCTGGTTAGATGGCCTAATGCATAAAATTAAGTCAACACTCCCTGAATGCACAGAGTGTTCTCAGTTAGATGCGGCACTGTTACGTCTGAGGACCACATCATAGAAGCTGGGGTTCCTCAAGCCTGCGTACTTGGCCCAACACTATATCTACTATATACAGCCGATATACCAACATCGAGGCAGCTAACAATATCTACATTTGCCGATGACAGTGCAGTCCTGAGCCGCTCTAATCTTTTTTCTTTTATAGAATATTATTTAATTTATTTATTGATATTAAATAAATAAATTGTAAGCATGTCTAAGGGTACAGGGTATTTTGCAGTCGGAAAACTCGACTGCTGCTTCCTTACTTGTTTTTACTTACCTTAATTGCGACGCCCAAAAAGAGTGATTTGCCAACTAGTTTGTTTGCAGCAACTGCAAAAATCAGTCGACGTCAGTAGTGTTTTGCAATTTTTACAATGCAAAAAAAAATTGAACAAAGAAATTGCATCAACTTTAATGTTTTGAACCAAATTTCGTGTGCGGAGTCGTTGCGAATGTGGAAAAGGGGAATCTATTCTATCGAAAACATAAGTCTACGACTTGTATAAAGCTTCTAAGGATGGTCGAGAAACCGTCGTAGACATACCTCGTTCCGGTCGTCCTTCGACGTCTAACATTGACGATAACATCAAAAAAAAAAAGGAAATCCTGTTTGAAAATCGTAAAGGCACCCCGGACAGTGCCTACCAGGCATGTTTTGATGATAGGAAAAAGAGGTGGCATATGTGTATCGCTTCGGAAGGAGCATATTTTGCAAGCGATAAAATAAATATTGATAAAAATTAAAAATTTTGCATTTTATTCACAAATTTCCGGAAACTTAATTGACTATGATGTCAGAATTCCAAATTATCAGTGATCACAAGCCATTTTTTTGGCTATACAACATAAAAAATACAAATATTTCATATAAAAAAATATTTATCTGGAAAATGGATTTGAAGAAACTATGCTTGAAGACTCTTTAGACAATTCACAAAGTGTAGTAGCTACAATACATAGCGCATAAGAAAACAATCAAAATTATATTTTATCTACGGAAAAAAGTAGAGAAAATCATAATTTTATTTTACCAAAAATAAAATTTAAATAAAACACAAACATTAGAGAAAAATACGTGATGGATTTCTATTTAGTAGGTAATCAAATATTTTTATCAGAAGTAAATAGCAGAGATTGGCTAGAAGCTAAAAAAGCCATAATAAAAGAATTTAACGAAATGGGAAACCCCATGAAATAAAAGCGGATAAAGACTCATCACTTATGTGCATAGCTTTACATAAATGGTCCACAAATTATAAGGCGCAAAAATTCAGATAAAAACTAGTAAACACGGTGTATCTGTTGCAGTGAGATTTCATAAGACCGTAAATGAAAAAATTAGAATTATTGAAGTTAAAACAAACATCGAAAACAAATACACAAATATTATATACCTACAATCATAAAACAAAACATTATACCACTAATATGAACCCAGCTGATAAATTTATTCACACAGGAACAAATAAATGCAATACTTAGGCAAATAAAATTAACAAACTTAATAAAAAAATAACATAATTTCAAGGTCGACACTAAATACAAATAATCTCCGTTCGTAAAGTCAAAAACAACCAATCCATATAAAACGACAGGACAAATTAATCATGTAGATGACAAATACTAAGAAGAAACCAATGGAAGGGCGAAAGATATACATTTCGAATAAAAATTCAAAAAGCAAGAGAAAGTTAACGAAAGTAAATATGATTATAATGCCAGGGAAAGCGCCAATCCAATGACATCAAGTCAATTGGAGTGTTAAAGATGTTTTAATCATCTTTACTTTTTTACTACCTTTTATCCAAATTAAAAAGTAACAGAGTATTGAAATCAACCCCATTAAAGACCAAAATATTTTATTTTATTTTACAAACAGGATTTAAAGGCCTACCATAAAAATATGAAATACCACTATTGTACCACTATATTTCCAAAACAAATGAAACTTATGAGAATTTATTAAATTCAGCCCAAGAATTTAAAGAACTAATTCACATTAAATACCTAACAGGTCAACTTAACCGCGAGATAAACGGTATTAAAATTGTCAAACGCAACAAAAGAGGATTAACATACATAGTCGCAACAGCATACATTATGAAATGAAAATGAAAATTTATCATTTTTAAAGAAAGAAGAATTTGAAAAGAAAATACAAATAATAGAAGCAAATGGTATTCAAGTAATTGAAATAAAATTAATAATAGACACGATTATTCATGGTATTAAAGTAAAGAACAATTTCAGAGACAAAAATCAAACAAGAGACAAACAGATAGAAATTCAAGTATTTAAGTATTCTTTTATTGTTAAAATAAATATTTGATGATTGTAATGGAATAATAAAACGAACAGCCTCAGTGCCAAGCTTTTATTTTATAGAACGAATATTCTGTAGAGCTTTTACTTTATTAAGTGTATGTTCTGAGTGAACTTCGATAAGCTTTCAGAATGGAGTGAGTTCATTTTGAGTTATTTAATTTGATCGGGAGTTTAAGGGTTTTACTCTGTATCCATAATGTTTATGGCTTTCTTTAGTGCCGATATGTCCAGATGACGAAATATGAGTCCTTTTGTTTTTAAGAAAAGCTTTTTTGGGCTGCCGAAACTTGAGTGTTCGTCTGGTTAATTATGAGGACGTGCCAGTAGAAGCTTATGTTTATTTTCGATAGAGCATGGGAAAGTTAATGACCGATTGCTAAGTTAAAGGATATGTATTCTACAATGGGATATATGGAGATTTGGATATGTCACTATATAATATCATATATATAAATTTGGATATGTCACTAAATGTAAAATGTCTGCATAATATTTAATCTAAATTCTACTTGCCAACTTTCTCCTTTTAGGTGCATGGCACCACATCAGTGCGATGTCAACTTACATAAAGATTCAAACTAAAATAACAACACAAAATTTCGTTTTTTTCAAAAGGAGGGAGATGTAGTCTGCGGACATAAAGAATATTTACTTTAGCCAACCCTTGTTTGAAACATTACAGATATAAAAAAAACTTTGTCTCTTCATCGCTGTTACAGTCCCAGACAGAACAGGTGCGCTATAAATAAACTTTAAATACTTTCATAAACTTTCAAATACTTTAAATACTTAAACTTTCAAATAAGTGGTTTTTTTTTCTTCGGAACAAATTATTCAGATGGAAAAGCAGATGGCGGAACCCTTATCCTGATTAGGAACCGCATCAAACACCACTACCATAGCGATGGTTGAAAAAACTACTTGCAGACCACATCTGCAACTAAGAAGCCCCTCTCGTTTCAATAGTTCCAAAGAACAACCTCTTAAATCTAAACCACCTCCAAAGCCCTGAGACTAAAATGCTGGCTAACAGATTAACATCAAAGAAAACAAACTGGGTCAAATACAGAAAATACATAAGTTCACACATTGAGCTAAGCCCAAAGCTAAACTTTGATGCCGAGATAGAGTTAGCTGCAAATACCCTGAAGAGTGTCTTAGTTACAGCCGCCAGAATCTCAACACCCCAAATAGAGAGCGCACCTAGCAGACCCAGGATGAGAAACGCAGACATCGAGCGTCTTGTTCTTGAAAACAACACGGGAGTGTCCAGCTCATAGATCGCCAATCGCAAAGAAAAGATTCAAATATGCCTCACGAAATCTCTCCAATGCGCTGAAGGAAGATGCTAAAAACGCCCAATTGTGCGATATATGGTAGAAAAACTTTCATTTCATGCAGCAAAAATTCACTATGGAAAGCCCATTCCAGTTTAACCACACAGGCAGTGATAAAGATAGAGCTACCACATTTGAAACGCATCTTCAGCATGTGTGTTCAATCAAAATCCTGCAACAAGTTCGTTTGTAACAGGTGACGTAGTGTTGGGTAATCCTAGTTCAATTTGAGGAATAAGTTCGTTCGTTCGTTTAAAATCAATAAACTAGTTCGTTCATTTAGTTGAATCGTTAATTTTTTAAACTTGCTTAAAGGTGCTTCAAAAAAAAAAAAATGTTATGAATTTATTTCATACAATGCTGTCATTGAAAATTAATATTATTTATTCAATTTATGTCAAAAACACTTATAAATAATAAAAATAAGAAATAATAAAGAGTTTACAAACAGATAATATAGTAATTTTAATACATTAATTTGATTTCTTAAAAGAGAATAGAGAAGTTTATTAGGGAACATTTTCAATAACATATGATAAAATTATGTTTATACCTGTGATCCATCTACATGTTGCTATGAAGGAACATTAGATTTTCCACTTTATTAGGTTTTAGTAGCATCCGTCTTTTTCGGATGATTTCCCCAGCACTTGAAAATAGGCGTTCGCAAGGAACTGATGTAGCCATTAGGCATAGTCGCTTAAGGCTGTAAGAATATAGATGCGGATACAATTTCTTTCTTTGTTCCCACCAAAGCAAAGGGTCAGCAGTCCTCGGTATTAATTCTTCTTCGAGGTATTTTTCGATCTCTTTCTCGGCAGAACCGGTAGTGTTTGCAGCCTTTATCGTGTTCTTGAACTCACTGTCATAATCACACCAAACCGAACTCTGATTGGCTGAATTAGTTTCAAATGCAGGTGATTCGAATTCATAATTTTCGCTGTTGAGACGAATTAGAGTTACTTTCCTTTTAAGATTACTTACAGCTTTTTGGTATTCTTCTTTCGACTTGAACCAACGACCTTTGCGACTCTCTGCGTAGAGTTCGTTACTTTCCAGCTTGCAAAATCGTCGATTTATCTCAGCTTTTAGAACTGCAACAAGTGCAGCAACACATTTATCCTTAGGCGTTTTTTTATTCAAACAGTTTTGTAGCAAAATAGCAAGAACTATAACCTTTGAAAGGGTTACATTTTTTTCTGTTGATATTTCTTCTGTTACCTCCATGAATGGTTTTAATATAGGCAGTAACTCTTCTACTATCGCCCACTCATTCTGACATAAGTTTAATTCAGGACGCAGATTAGAAAGTGTTAATATAAGAGCATCTTTCAACACAACAAGCCTTTCTAGCATTTTAAAAGTTGAGTTCCAACGAGTTGACACATCTTGAATCAATTTGAGATCGGGCAAGTTCAATTGGGTTTGAGTTGACTTTAGCTTCTTAAGGCTGAAAGTGCTATAATTGCAAAACTCCACAATGAATTTGACTTTGTTTTGTACAACCCCGATTTCGCGGAGTCCTTTTTGCACAATTTGGTTGCCTCGCATGCAATCATATGTGAGCTCATAACAGTTGCCTCACTCTCAATATAATGAGCTGTAACAGCAATATAACTTTCATTTGCAAGAGAGGTCCAACAATCCGTTGACAAACAAACTGCAGATCCCAGCTCCATTTTTTCTTTGACGCTACCAACAATTTCGTCCCGAAGCTTTGGAAGAAGCACGTTGGACAGCGTTTTTCGAGTGGGCATCTTGTATCCGGGGCAATTAGACACATCATCTATGAGCTGCTTGAAATCAGGCTCTTCTACAATTCGCAATGCATGATGACCTTTTGCAATCATACGAACTAGTTGCCTATCAATTTTCTCAGCTTTCCCGGCAGCCGGTGGTCGTTGAATGAACGAAGTTATTACTTGCTGTTGGGGTCCAATTATCTGAGGAGTCTATGTTAAAAGAAATCAAGAATTTAGTAAGCCTACTTAAATAAATAAATCAAAATATTATGTTTACATTTGCTTCCTGTCGGCTTTCATTGGTTTGGCTCTTTGTTTCCTCAAAAGCTACTGGGTGCTTATTTTTAAGGTGACGTGATAAGTTTCCTTGCGATCCACCAGACACACTAAGCACAGTTTTGCAGTATTTGCATTTAGCACTCTTCTCATCCACTGAATCAAAGAAATTCCAAACTTTGCTATGCTTTCGTTTAGATACCAAGCCATAGATACACACAAAATTGTAAACCGTAGTTTTAAATGTATGCGAAAATTAATCAGCTTATTCGACAAGCGAACTTTCGAACTAAATGAACTAAGACCGACCTATCGAACTAAGTGAACAACGAACGAACAATCGGGGTAAGAGATCAAAATGAACGACGTGAACTAAGTGAACTATATTGAACTAAGTGAACTATATTGAAAAGTGAACTATATTGAACTAAATGAACTATATTGAACTAAGTGAACTGTATTGAACTATATTGAACTAAATGAACTATATTGAACTAAGTGAACTAAATTGAACTAACGAACTATATTGAACTATAACGACAGACCTAGTTTGTTCATTCAGTTTGGTGAATAGAGCAATTTAGTTCGTTCGTTCACGAACGACACAACACTAAGGTGACGACCAAGCACCACATGAGCCAATCGAATTTCAAGCGAAAAAAATTTCTTAAAATTTGAAGGAAAAAAAGGCCCTAGGATGTGACATAATATCTCCTAAGATTTTTATTGAGCTTCCACCGATCTTCCTTGCTTTTTAACGCTATTACAAAACTCGGGTACTATCCAGAGAGATTAAAAAAATTAATCATAAAAATTATACCATAGGCAGTATGGAACATTCAGTTTCCTCATCGTACAGGCCTATAAGCCTATTGCCTTGTTTCTCGAAACTATTTGAAAAATATCTGATGACCCAAATAACCCCCTACCTGAGGACACGCAATATTATTGCAGCGTATCAGTTCGGTTTTCGAGAGAAACATGGAACCATTGAACAAGTCAATCGAATAACATCAGATATACAATCTGCTCTCGAAAAACGGGAATTTTGCACTGCAATATTTTTGGATGTCTCCATTGACTCCTAAAGTTGTATCTCTACACCAAAACCTTTGCTGTGAGGTGCAACTCTGACATTTCCGACGACCACGCTATAAACGCTGGAGTTCCCCAAGGTAGCGTACTTGGACTAACGTTGTACGTCCTTTATACAGCAGACATACCCACAAGCCGACTACTAACAACTTCTACGTTTTCCGATGACACAGTAATCTTAGGTCGATTCAAATGCCCGGCACAAGCAACAAATCAACTATCTTTTCACCTTGTGGCAGTGGAAAAGTGTCTATCTGACTGGCGAATCAAAATAAACGAAGAAACATGTAAGCGTGTAACATTTACAATCAATCGACAAGACTGTCCTTCACTTTAAACAACACCGTACTACCGAAAGCAAATGCAGGCACATCGACATGTGGAATCATATAATTATCAGATGATGTATAATTTTAAAATTGTATAACCTTTTGTTCATTTCAAAGAATATTATTGTAAATAGGTAAGGAGAAGTACATAAAGAAAAAAACAAAAAAAATTATTCCTTACCATGTGTGCCCCAAGAAATACAATATTTTTTAATTTAAGAAACTGCAAGTTGGAAGAAATAACTTATGAAGTTATTTTACTTACCAAGTAAAGGCACAGCATCGGAAGTTGCAGGCATTGTTTCGGCAACCATATTTAAGAAGACTGTGAGTGACAGTAATATAGTTACCCCTGAAAGAAGTGTAGCATAGTTAATTGTTAGAAGAAATAGGTAATAGCCAAATATCATATTTAATGAATTCAGTAACAAATGTTCATAAACTGATATAAATTATTGAAATCTACCGTTAAAAACATTTTCATGAAAAATTGGTTAAACAAGCTACACACAGTTAGGTTGTTGCATGACTTTGAGGACATCAAAGGACGGCTTCGAAAAGGTTGTATATGCAGTCACGTTAGCATACACATTATTAGAGCTCAATTCGGGTATTTGAATCTGACGGAAGCGCTCCTGCGAGAGCTGCCCTTTTTAATGCATTTCATCATGCATACGTTAAACTTATCTATTGCTGCGCTTGTAAACGGCAGCTGAGTTTAAAGCTTATTCTTAAATCTAGTTTTGAGGCCTATAATTGCAATAATCACCTTCCGCGTGGTAACATCTGTTGAAACTTGTAGCTACCTTTGTTAATCCTCACTCCTGTAAAAGGCCGCTGAAGTCGTTCATATTTGCAAGTCTGTAGCAGCTGTTATCCCACGCTAGTGATATGTTTATTGCAGACCCTAATTTGTATATTTTATCCTTTGCTTACTTATGGTTTTATGTTTTAACACATGTTTAGACAAAGATTTTTTTTTTTTTTTTTTTTATCATTCTTATTTTATATTTAAAATCTGTCCGAATGGACAATCATTAAATGATTTGGCGGTGACATTAACTTAAGGGGGTACAAGGAATGTACATCATATGAGTCTGACTTAGATGTCTATTGGTGGGGGAGGTCAAGCGGGTGTTTCCTTTTCAGGCGTCTTAGGGATTGGCTGTTTTCTAGGTTGTTTAGACAAAGATGTTACAAGAACTAATGATCTTAATCCAATATCGAAATACTTAACTTATTTTGTTTTTACGTTTGGATTTTAATTTTAAACTTTAACTAAACATTCTATTTTCACTTTTAAAGATTCTGGTTGGAGTTATGTTATTTATGTGGGGCTTGCCTCCTCTTACTATATTAATCAATAGTCTTGTATCTCAGCGATGCGATTAAAGGCAACGAACAAGAGGCGACGAATGAATTTAACGGCCGTGTGCCGGAGTGATGTGGTTTATTTGCCGACAAGATCATTGCATAATTCTATCCTAAGCACCAATGCATCACATACAACTTAAGGGTCGGCAAGCCGACCCAAGATTAATACTGACTTATATGTAATAAGTATATTAACCACGCTAACTACTCTCCCCTGAGAACCGTCCTCGGTCATCTGGAACTTGTCAACGTTTTGAATTTCCCGCGTATCTCGTCGCTAATGAAGATTCTCGCTCCCACGCCAACTGCGAACCAGATGTCAGTAGCTACATCTGATTTCACTTCTTCCTTAAGTCCTTGTATAACCTCCAAGTTTTGGTTATTAATTCTTTGGAGAGTGGTTTGCTTAGCCTTGGGTCGTAGCCGATGATGTTCAGTAACAGGGATGCCGCCATGCCCGGTGTTTTCCTTATAAATTCAAATTGCTTTGAGTATTGCCTTTGCCTTTAATGCAAGACACTCGCTCGGACACAATAAGATGTGATCCGTTGGTAGATATTTCGAGGCCATTGTCGGTGCTGTCTTTAGCTGGACACTCGTTGATTATTATTACTACGTTGTCTACCAGTGTGATGGGGCTTAAATGGCTGGCCTGCGTTTCGCATAGTGCGTTGCTCCCCACGTCTAGCCCTCGAGCACAATTATCGTGGTCTTCAAGCGGTAACTGCTGGGATATCGTTGTTGCATTCGGTTACTATGTTCTCCTTTAGTAACAGAATCATGTGCTGGTGTGATCCGGGGAAAACTATGACCTTTTCACACGTATCTTTAATATTAGGATATGCAATTAGCGCATATCGGATAATTCTATCGGACAGAAAGACTTTTATGTTAGACGCCTCTATTAGACTTATGATGGGGACTTCTATGCGATGATCAACCAATACAGACTTCAATCATTGTTCTTAAAAATAGCTGGGTTTATAATGTTGGCTTAAGTAAGTGTGTCTGTAAACATTGAATTTTGAATCTCTGTTATTAATATTTGTTTTCTGACCAAAAGGACCTCGTACAAGTGTGGAGTGTCGACCATGTTATTTTGTTTTGCCTTGATGATTTCGTTAATTTTGTTTTGC
Organism: Drosophila vallismaia; assembly: GCA_035047325.1. Taxonomy (NCBI): domain Eukaryota; kingdom Metazoa; phylum Arthropoda; class Insecta; order Diptera; family Drosophilidae; genus Drosophila; species Drosophila vallismaia. The sequence goes on along the minus strand of JAWNPU010000011.1, from coordinate 268,183 downwards.
GTTTGCGAATTAATGATCACCGACCTGTCTATTATTTCAAGGTCGGTACCAAGAAGGTCTAGCCTCCTGGGAATCCTATTGTGTACTTTTAATATGCACAATAACTTCTAATATTATCGGTATCGATGGCTAACTTTCTTTGCATATGCGACTCTGTGAAGGCAAAAAAGTCAATTATGCCTCTAATAGGGTGAATATGCTTAAGTGTAGGGTGCATGCAATTTTTTAAGGTTGTCCTTATGGATCACCCTCCCTCTCATAATGAAAGAAGTTCCGATGCTTCTACACGCTCTTCTGTGTACAGTGCGGTTAGTTAATTTCCTAACCTTTTTTATTTTTAAGGTAAACCTTTTCTCCCACCTGAAATATTCGTTTTGTTTGTAGGGTAGATTAGCCTGTTACGCCTGGCTTTGATATTTTTTCATATTGCCAATTTCTGACCGTCGTTGTCAGAGTGCAAGGCATACTTGCGTTGGAAATTGGTCACTGAGTGAAAATTTTCATTAAACTCTACCGAGGCTCTCATTATGGGCTAGATGGTGTCATCAACCTAGCTATCTCCGTTAGGGTGTTGTGAAATCGCTCCACTTACCCGTTGGAGCTACTATGTAAAGGAGGTGTCTTAACAATGTCAATGGCATACAGATTTTACAATAATGAAGTTATGGTCTCCGAGTTGAAGGATGGCTCATTATCGTAGTATATCGTTTTGATATTTGGGGAAAAATTGACCAGCTTTAATATGGGGCTGCGTAAGTCCACAATGGATTTAAAAGGTTATGGCTGACTTCGGCGGAATGTGAAAATTTATCTACACAGGTAAAGAATAACTAAAGAATAAATAATAACAACTTCTTGAACCATACCGAACAGGGAATCTTTGCTATCGAAGTGGATTATGTGTCGGTTTTTGGTGCCGAAAATTATAAAATGAAGCCGTAAAGTCTGGCTTGCGTCTTCCAGGATTATTTAATTCCTATAGCAGTTAAAGGGTTTATCGATAGCTTCGATCGTGTAGGTAAACGAAAGTTCACTAGGCATAGTGGCAACGTCAGATTGGGGTTTATTTTGCATTTTTTTTTAACGTTCTTATGTTATATTTACAATCTATCCGAGTCAATCATTAAATGGTTTGGGGGTGACATTGACGTAAGGGAGGTACCCATGAAATTCCAAGCTCTTTATGGATGATTGAGTTTTCGTTGTACGAATGGGCGTTAGAAACTGTTCTCAGGCATTTATTTTGAAACCGCTGGATTCTGATGTGGTTAGAACAGCTTGCCGTGCCCCACAACTGTATCCCATAGGTCCATATTGGCTTCAGGATTACTTTGTATGTGAGTAGTTTGAGTTTTTCCCTGAGCTTGGACCTTCTCCCCAGGAGCCATTGCAGTTGCTTAAGTCGTAGGTCGGCCTGGTTGCGCTTGTTGATCAGGTGTGGATGCCATGTGAGCCTGCGGTCCAGGGTCAGCCCTAGATATTTGGAAGTGTCATTCGTTGGGATAGTTTCCCCGTTGTGCGAAGGTTGTGTGTTTGGATTTCTCCGCGTTGACCACGATGTTCCATCGTTTTAGCCATGGATCGAGAGCATCCAGTTGTCTCTGGACGATGGCTGATGCTTCCTGGGGATTGTGGCGGAGGCTAGGAAGGCGGTGTCATCGGCATATGTGGCAACTGTGTGGTTCCGGGAGGGGGTGACGGGAAGGTCCGCTGTGTAGAGTGTGTACAAGATGGGTCCAAGAACACTGCCATGAGGAACTCCTGCTCTTATAGGCCTAGGTTTGCTGATTGATGATCCGCATTTCACTCGGAATTCTCTTTCCTCTGTGTACGACTTGAGGAAGACGAAATGGGAACTTGGGAGGCGGGTTTTAATTTTGAAAAGGAGTCCAGGGTGCCAGACTCTGTCAAATGTCAATTTGACATCCAGCATAACGGCGCAGGAGTACTTCTTCTTTTAGAAAGCCTCTAGTATGCTCTCAACAAGCCGGTGGCATTGCTCAGGTGTTCCATGGAGGCGTCTGAAGCCAAACTGGTGATCAGGGATCAGTCCGGCATCGTCCAGTACTGGCAGTACTCTGCGCAAAAATACTCTTTCAAGTATTTTAGACAGGATTGCCAGCAAACTAATCGGACGATACGAGGCTAGATTGGCTTCAGGTTTTCCAGGCTTGAGGAGGACAATTATTTCAGCACGCTTCCACACTTTCGGGAAGTACCCTAGACGGAGGCAGCTGTTAAAGATGTTAGCCAGCCTTTGGGAACAGATTAGGGGCAACATTTTCAGTGCTGTTGCATCGATTTGGTCAGGACCTGGTGACTTGCCATTTTTTAAGACGGCGATCTCCTGCGCAATCTCTTCTGGTTCGACGGGCTGTATTGGCGGGCCAGGAGCACTTGGACTGTCTACGAACCTTTTGGTGGAAGCTCTCTCTTCGCCAGTGAATCTTTGAAGAGGAGAGAATGCACTGTGTAGATGGTCAGCAAAGGCTTCTGCTCTTTCGACCTCAGACCGACAGCAGGATCCGTCCGCTTTGCGCACGGGTGATATCTTCTTCGCAGGTCTTTTTATGTGCCTCGTGACATTCTACAGGTTGTCCTGTGGGTCTCCAGGTTCCAGCTTCTCAAGGAATCTTTAAAAGGAGTCCTGCCGTAGGATGGATAGCTTGTCCTTCAGTTCCTTGGTGGCACGATTAAGTGCTGTCTTGTCCCTGGGGTTGCGCGAGGAAAACCAGACTCTTCTGAGGCGCCTTTTTTCGGCCACGAGGGCCGCGATTTCAGGAGACCACAAGTGCACGTCTCTTTCAGGTATTCTCGGGTATTCTCGGGGTAGTCGGAGGAGGTGGATTCGCAAACTCAGCAGCATTGTGCATCTGTTTGGTTAGTTTTTCGATGGCCGCATCTATGGTGCTTGGTGTGGAAAGAGGGGATCTGGGTTCAGGGAGGAAAGCATCCAGAACGTAAACTTGGGGGCATCTGAGTGTTTCCCGGCGAGTTTTCTGGGCGGGGTTTTTCTGAGGCCGGGGGTGTTTAGGAGCAAGTTTACTGCGCTGTGGTCGGATAGCAGTTTATCATAGCTTGATCATGTTATCTTAGAGTTTCCTATGTCCTTGGAGATGGCGAAGTCCAGCAGATCCGGCTCCTTTGGGGTTGTTTGTGCGGGACCCCCGCCAGGATTGTTCGGCGTTAAAGTCTCCGGCTGCTTTAAAGCAAGGTCCAAGGGACTCGAAGAAGTCCTGAAGGTGGGTCTCGGTAATCGAGTGTCTGGGTGGGAAGTAAACCGCACCAATGGTGATATCTCCTTGTGGGCTAGAAATCCTGGTCAAGGCGCACTGTGCCCATTTCTCCTGAAACGTGGGAAGTTTCGTGTACTGAATGCCACTCCTAATGAGCATAGCTGCTCCTCCGCGTGCTCTGCCAGATGGATGGTTGGCGTGCATCAGTTCGTACCCGCTGATGTGGAAGTAGGATCTGGGACTAAAGTGGGATTCCAAAACTAGAAGAACATCGATATTGTCTGTTTCGATGAGATGCTCTACTTCGGCTTTGCTCCTCTGCAGGCCGTTTGCGTTCCAAAAAACTATATTTAGACTTACTTGCATTATTTCCTGTTGGGGAGGGGAGCTATTAACTCCAACATCTGCGAGAACATCTGCGAGATCAACTTTTCCATCATTCTCTCAATCGTTCCTTCTATGGGACTAATTCGTCTGTTTAACTGTTGTGTTCCCTGTATATGGCACCGCACATTCAGCTGATCGATAGTGCATCGACAAAATCAAAAATGGTGTGGGTACCATTGAACCATTCAAATGATATATTTGTCTTTGTATCTGCAATATATATGTATATGTAGTTGTTGTGCGTTGCAGTTCATTGTGTTGGTGTGAGTGATTGGATATGTGTGTTGTATCTTTTACCTTGCAAGTCGGCATGAAGCCGCCTTCTCAAATGATATTAGCTCCATCTATTAGAAGTGAAGTTATTGCGTTTTAAGTGTCAGTACTTTTTTGTCATCGGTGCGAAAATGAGCTTGTTGGCCTTTGTTGTCCGATAATGCGCCGTCTCATCGATCGACGCTTGTGGCCGATTATTTGACCAAAAATCACATTTTAACGATCAACCACTCCCCGTATTAACCTGATATGGCACCGTGCGACTTCTACCTTTTCGGAAAAATGCATTTGCCGATGAAAGGAAAGCACGTCGTTCTCGAGGAATTTTGGACTATGAACAGAGTGGTGAATTTAATCTCAAATTTAATCTCACAGTTAAACTTACTACCTTAAAGACAAATGCCTGCTGATAAAATTAAATAAAAATTTCCATAATACACGTGATTAATTTGATGGTTACCAATTGGAATGTTAGGAAACGAATAACTTATTTTTTTACTTTTTTTTTCACAATTCCACAGTGAACACAATACCGGCTTGTCACATGAAATTAACTGAGCGGAGAACAATGAGTAGCTCTTAAACAATGTTTCATGCAACGCATGCTATGAATCAGAGATGGCGCTGTATGTGAAAAAAGATTTTCTCGCTTTTCTGTTGAAATTTTTCCTGAGTTGTCTTTGTTATAAACCTCACGGAGTCCTTTCCGGACGGACATCCGGGACCTCTCCAACGAATGCAAAACCGTGGAAATCGGTTAATACGTTCTGGAGTTAGGGCGTTAGGAACGAACTTATTTTTATTTATAGAGATATAGCCCCATAACCAATTGAGCTAGCATCTGTTTGCAATTCTAATACGTGCTGTGGATCAAATATGGTCAAAACGAGTGCTTGTGTCAAAGCTGTTATTATATTTAAACGAATTCGTTCATTCTATGATGGTCAAAAAATTTCGGTTTTATTCTTTGAAGTTTGGGAATATAAAGGCGTATCTCTGAGAACTTTGGAATAAATTGACGAAAGTATGACTAAACCTATAAATTGGCAGCGCATTGATACTCGAACAGTGCGGACGAGTTTATTTTCTGTGCTTCGAAAATATACAAAATACTCCAAGTGAAAATTAAATAATTACCAACAATTGCGAAAAGACGCCCAATGCGATGTATATTCGCTTAATAAAATAATTGCATAAGCTCCCTTCTTTTGAAAAATTATTATTTCAAATTAACACAAAAAAACAAGCCATGTACTCTCACAAATAGCTAAAACGACATTCGTGCTCAACATCAAGAAGAGCAAGAAAAATGTCCTCTCTCATCGAAACGAAACAACGCGTATTTCTCATGTGTGTCTTGGCAACTTTTATAAGCCACGGTTAATCACCCCCAACCCGACACATGATACAAGTAAGTTGTAATACTTGCCAATAACTAACGAGAGAGCGCATTCTTGCTCACCGGCAATTAACTACTGCACTCCCAAAAAGAACAAATACTGCAACGGTATTGACCGTATGCATGGTGGTCACTGCAACGCTTTTTTCTGTTGAATCAGCAATAAAGCCAAAAAACACTGCAAATTGGGATCGCTACATCCAATAAACGCTTTTTTCCGTTGAATGAGCAATAAAGCCAAAAAAACACTGCAAATTGGGCTGGACCGCTACATCCAATAAAAAAAAAATTGAGACCAATTTTGCGGCGGGAAACAAAACAAAGATCAAACGGAACATTTTTAGTTAGCGAACTGAGACCTAAGAGTCCAACCGATTTGGTATATTTGCAGATATCGGTGCACTGACAAATAGGAACAAATGAAGTCAAAGCTCCCACCTATATGCAAGTAATCCAACCCGTAAAATGTAGTTTATAAACAGTTTATAAACAAATTTCAAATTCCAGCATTTCCTTTGTCTTTGTTTTTGTCGTTGCCTTTGCCAGCACTTAGCTACCCGATAAAATAATTAATCAAACTTAAAGTAAACACAGTTTCCACTTGGAGACCAAGCCATGATCAACTTATTGCGCTTCAATCAAACTGCATCAGTCAGCAAATTTCAATTCCACAATGCAGTGAAATAATTTCAGCATAAAGGTTTTATTTTAAAAAGATAAAAGTTCAAGAAGTTTCTAAAGAAAAGATTCTGGCCTATTCTAAACATATTTGAAATTTCAAGAAGTTTCTGAAGAAAAACTTGTGGCCGAGGTTGATTGGATTAGGATTAAGAATTATAAGATCAGTCTGTCGGGACAAGATCGAAACGGGTTTCTTATTAAGGATAAGTAAAAAACCAGTGTCTTGTAATAGTGTGTTAAGTGAAAAAGTTTATCATCAAAAAATATAAAATTATATTAAAATACAAATTAATTTTTTTTTTTTAATTTAACAAGAACAATTTATTAATTAATAATTAAATAATTAATTTGCATTCGAGAGAAAAGCACAAATCTTATGTTAAACACAATAATTGACCTTTTTGCCATCATCCACGAAACTTAAGTCCAAATAAAAGCTGAAGAGAACTTTAGGATTCTTACACACTACTTAGGCAAAAAAAAAGTAAACATCAAGCAAAGCTCACCGCACACGAAAATCCTCTCTCGAAGTCGCTTACGCGAGTCTACAGTCAGAGCCGACTGAAGCGCAAAGATTCTCCAGCCCAGCAAAGAAATCCTAGGGCCGTCTCTAACTAATACAATTACTTCATATTGTAATTTATATAAGTTATATAATAAGATTTGAATAATTATTGTTAGTCTCACAAAAAGAGAAGATACAATAAATAACGCAATAAGTCTAAAAAAAAAAAAACTTAGGCAAAAATAACAAAAACTGCTACACGTACCAACTAATAAGAAGTATAAGGGTTTCAAGGCGAAAACTGTCTTTAAATCCTGAACAAAGACAGAAAACCCTAACCACTCTTTAAAGTCGAGCTGGAACCTGACACTAAAGCTATCAGGAAAAATTAAGTGCATGATATTTACATCGAAGCCTGAAGAACACACCTTAAGCTTAAGGCTAATTGTCTCCACTGGCTTATCAACTCTCGGTCACCCCTCTGTCTAGACGACAGGGTCCTACTCTACAACTTCATACTAAAACCAATTTGGACGTATAGCTTCCAACTTTGGGAAGTGCCAACAGTATTAACATTGAGATCATGCGAAGGGCCCAATCGAAGATACTGAGAACAATCAGTGGAGCACCCTGGTATATCCGAAATGAAAATATACAAAGAGACAATAATATCAGATCCATCAAAGATGAAATATCACATCAAAAACATAAGTATATGAGTAAATTAACGTCACACCCCAAGCAAACTTGCGAGAAGTTTAAGACGGGTTTGTGACCGATCCCGACTTCGCCGCAACGACCTTCCGACCCAGAGCTGATTTTTAGGAAATTTTTTGCAGACCACACTGTTGAATATCGTTTAAAATAAAGATTTAAAAACTTTTTTTTAGTCTCATATTTCCAGAGAAGATCCGATAAATACAGAAAAGTTTAAAAAAAGGTCTGTTGGCGTGGTAGTCCTATCAATGCTTGAATCTCACGAAAATTTGGTCGAACTTCCCCATTGCATATCTCAAAACTAAAATATTCTATTTTATTTCGGTAAAAGGAACATTTTGTTCCCGGTGACTGCTGGCTGTGTGAAAACGTTATACATGGTAAATGTGCCGGTTTCACCGCCTCAGTTTTGAATAAAATTTTCCGAAATGCTGGCTTCTACTTTTGCTATACTGGATATCCAGTATGCGTGCTTCCAGTATACAGTATACATTGGTATACTGGATGTTCAAAAAGACATGGGAACTTTCATGCGGTAGACTAAAAATGGGCTTAAGAAGTTGCTTGGTGGCTTCCGTAAATTCAACGACGAACTCTCTGCGCTTAATTCTCAGTTCAGCAGTTTCCAGCTGCTAAATGTCTCCTAAGACTCAAATCTATACCCATATTCTATATGCTATATCCATATGCTACCCAAAGAGCCTGAGTCGTAAACAAAAATTCTGTCTTTAAAATCTACTCACAATTGAGCTTAACTTGTCCGAGTTATCTTCCATGGCATCACTTCAGGTGATTCCTCCGGCACCAGTGGAATTGACCCCCCTAAAATCCACGGTCTGGACTCCGGTACGGACTGATGTCGGGGTCTTACCAACCGTAAAACTAAAACCCCAATAGGTGATTCTCCCCTCTAAGCATATTTCTATTTCACATCTGGGCCCTGACCCCTCAGAAATTGATATTTGTCCCTAGATCCAGCCAAATTAAAGGCCGTAAAAAGTTGTTTAAGTTGACGACATTAGGAATCAGAATACTAGGAGCTACGGCGTAAGCTCCCTTAACTTTATTCTGATATTTCTTTATTTGCATCCCAGATAATAGTCTCTACTGAAACCTGGTTAAAGCCGGAGATTTTTAGCTCCAAAGTTTTTTCAGATAGGTACACCACTTACAGACGGGACCGACCACTGCGAAAAGGATTCCACATTACTGTGGACTCCGACTTCACTTCTGAAGAGGTGAAGTTACCGAATATTGGTGATTTTAAAATGCTATTACTGTTTATACTTAAACTTATTGTTTATACTCATACTTACCACTTTCTTCAGAACCGCCTAAATACTGACACCATTTTCCTGCTATTCAGTCGGTTTTTAGTTGTATGTCCTTTCATAAAACTCGCTGCTTTCGTAAGGCTGATTTTAGAGACTAACCAACTTCATTTCTACATTCGATTGGTCCGTTCTCTTGGAATGCACCGATATTAAAATTACTTTAGAAACATTTTGCAAAACGCTTAACGCGTTCTTCGCCTTTTGCGTGCCTTGGAAGTAACCATTCGATGCGACTGACCCGCCTTGGTTCACAAAGAGTCTAAAAAACTTAAAATATATCAAGAACAGACTCCTAAGGAAATAAACCAAAACTGGCTGCGATGTGACTTTTTCAAGATACTTAGTAGCTAGGTCAAACTTCACCGTGCATACCAGTGATTGTTATAAGAAATATATTTACCGCTTCCAGATCCAGTTAACACGGGATCTGAATCAGTTTTATAATTTTTTGAACACTAAGCGTAAACATAACCTTTTCGTTTTATTTCGATTGAAAATATGTCTGCGGCTACTGATCAGGGTATTGCCGATCTATTTCCAATATTCTTTCAAACAACGTACGAAATTCATACAATTATGGATGGACCTTATTCATATATTATTCAATCAGCAATCTTATCTTCAGACCGTTATCCAAAATCATTGTGTTATCGGATCTTCTGAAGGTAAAACCAGTCTATTCGCCAAGTACCGATGGTTTTCCAGACTGTGTACTGAAAAACTGCGCCAAGCCAAGTGCAGACCTCTTCTAAAACTTTTCTGCCTTGTTCCATTCTCTAAACACTTCGATCTTTCCCCATACATGGAAGGAATCTTTTATAATTCCACTACATAAAAAATGATCAAAATCCGATGCTATCAACTTTTTTAAATTGTCAGCAATTTCAATGCTTTTTGAACAATTGGTCACACCATATCTGCAACAAATCTGCAATTCAATTTTTTCTCCATGCCAACATGATTTTATAAAGCGTCGCTCTACCAACACAAATCAATTGGAGCTGACGTCCTTAGGGAGGCTTTCGTAATGGCCTTTAATTAGATGTCATCTATACGGATTTCAGCAAAGCATTGGTCACTGCAAACCACTTACTCTTTTTGATTAAACTTGCTACGTTGGGATTTCGCTCAGACCTTCTTATGTGGATTTCTAGGTTCTTTGCTGGGAGAACCCAACGTGTTCCAAAAATGTACACTCTCGCATTTTTAGAGCTATATCGGGAGGCCCCCAAAGGAAGCCATCTTAGGCCATTATTTTCACTATTTTTATTAACAACTTACCCCCTGCTCTAACGAAAACTCGGTTTCTTATGTATGCAGATGACGTTAAGCTTTGTTTTTAGTATAAATCCTCTTCTGCTTAATATATGGTAAACTTCAGTCTGATTTGAACAATTTTCAAATTTGGTGTTGTACTAATCTCTTAAAACTTAATGGGTCAAAATGAAAACTAATGTCTGTTTGTCGTTCGTGCCCTAACCACGCCATATAGTTTTTCTATAGGATTTCCTTAGAAAAATTAACCCAGGTTAACAATCTTTTCCGACTATATTTTTACGGTGGTTAATAAATCCAAGTGTGTGCTTGGTTTCATTAAAAAATTTATTTATTTATTTATTTAACAACAATTTAACAAAGATCTGCTAAATAAAAATGAAAATATATCTACAATATTACTATTCTAGGAGGTACTCTATGATTTTTAATTTATTAACATTAAGAGAGAGTTCAGGGGATAGAGTATGTGATAAGAGGATATAGTTTTTCAAATAGTGCGAAAGGGATCGTGTTCAGCATAGTTGGATCTACAAATACGTAACCATAGAGCTCGGAAGGACCTAGTTTTTCTATTAGGGATGGAAAAATATAGTTGGTTTAGAAGGTGTTTAAAATCAACCATGCCATTGTTCGGCGCTCCTTCAGTGGAGGTATCTTTAACAATTTAAGCCTGCAACGGTACGGCGGGAGACGATTATCAGGATCCCAGTTTAAGTTTTTTAGTGCAAATAACAGAAACTGCTTTTGCACCGACGCAATACTATTTTGGTGAGAGGAGTATTGAGGACTCCAAACGCACGAGCAGTATTCAAAGATAGGACGAACTAGGGTGATATACTGGGATTTGGTGGTGACAGGATCGTTCAATTCTTTATACCATCGTTTGATAAAGGCTAAAATTCCTCTTACTTTATTCATTGACACAGAAATGTGATCAATAAACTTAAGTTTATGATCAAAAAGAACTCCAAGATCATTGATTGTGGAAACACGATCAAGGACGTGATTACCGAGAGAGTAAGATATAATAAGCGGCACAATGCGATGGAATGTCATAAGTTTGCATTTGGAGCAGTTTAGGCAAAGAAGATTAATTGAGCACCATAAATAGAATTCGTCAAGGTCTAGTTGCAGATGCCTATGCAGGAAATGTTCCGAGAAGGAATAGCATAACTTGACATCATCAGCATACATAAGCGTAGAGGCATAACTAATCACATTGGGAAGATCGTTCACAAAGAGTATACACAACAGTGGTCCTAGAAGACTACCCTGAGGGACATCCGATGAGACATGGATGACCTTCGACTTTGTAGATTTAAATAGGACACGCTGAGTTCGATCTGAAAGGTAGGAAGCAACCCACATCAGGATATTTGGTGGAAAACCAATAAGCGAGAGTTTCCGTAGCAATAGATGATGATTAACTGAATTAAATGCTTTGCTGAAGTCGGTATAAATTACATCAGTTTGCAAGCGATATTGAAAACCTTGGTTGATTATTGACAAAAAATCAAGTAGATTAGTTGTTGTCGAGCGGAGCTTGACAAAGCCATGCTGTGCAGGTGAGATTTTGGACTTTCATGCATGTTGCAGCTGCGATGTGATGAGTTTCTCAAGAAGTTTGGGAATCGCAGAAAGCATAGCAATGCCGCGGTAGTTCTCAATGGAAGCCTTAAAGCCTTTTTTATGAATTGGTATAAGGTAAGATTCATTCCATACTTTAGGTAACTTCCTTACCTTGCTCCAAGTATAGGTTAAATACTATAGTAAGAGATAAGGCGAGAAGATCGCAGCACCTTCTGAGGATGCAGCTAGGTACGTTGTCTGGGCCTGGTGAAAATGAGATTTTAATTGATGAAAGAGCCGTAAACACATCATGACAGTGGAATTTATTAAGAGAAATGTTATTTATGTAGGGTAAATGAGCGACTACAATAGGTAGCAACTAGAAATACTTGTAGTTGTCTTCCACGCTCGAGCATACAGAGAGAGAATACAGAGAGAAGGAACATTGAAAACGAGATAAGCGGACTGTCGCCTCGCCACTCTGGCGGCAATGTTCGTTACAATTTGAATTTAAAAATAATCTGTTACAATGTTTGTTGTAATTTGAATTTGAAAATAATCTGCGACACTTATAACATTAATCAGCCAATTTGAATTTCAGACCATCTTTCTCTGAAAGTAGTTTTTTATCGGATCTTCTGAATGTAAAAACAGTATTACGAATGAATCGTTCATAATTACCAATTATAGAGGCATCTTCAAATTATTTTTAATTACAAAGCTTTTTAAAAAATGGATCACCCCCATTTATAATATATAAGTTAATTAATAAGTAACTGGTAAGTCGAAATAATCTTGATTGATTATTGTATCACCTTGGTGGTTTTATATGCAGATTTAGAATAAACGCTGTTAGGGGCCGCTCCGGGTTACCGTTGCTTTGACCAATGTGGTGAGATGTGCTATTCGGACTTGCCGACTGGAGTTAGCTTAGTTATTGATAAGTAAGGTTCAGTTCGAATTTAATTGTAATAAAGAGCAAAGCTGGTCTTGTTGAATTTATTATATAGCCTTAAGAGCATATAGTAACGGAGAGAAGTTCACCCAGTATATCCCGCACATATTCAGGCACAGCGCTGAGCCCAAACCGAGTCGGCCACTACACTCCCCGGTGAAGAGAATCCTCCTTACCGACCTGGCAGAGTAGCGGTACGGCGATTACGTCAGGCCCATATAGGGAAACTAAACGCCAATTTTGGAGCGTCAGTGAAGAAGAATTGGTCCGAGAGCACCAAGGATATCCACCAGCACAGGCAGAGGCGGAAGAAAACACGTACACCATGAATGCTGCCCAAATAGAAGCATTAGTTCAGGCCGCATTGATTAATCTTGAACAGAAGCTTGGGGCCGAATTTGCGGGACAACTTAGTGCCATTTACTAACAATTACAAAATTTGACTGTACAATTGCCAGAGGTAGAGCCCTACCTAAGGGTAGCTGTGTTACCGGAAGCGGTACAGTACGACATACCACTAGACAAAGTGCAGTCAAATCCAGATTTTACTGGTAGACAGGACAAGTACGTGGAATTGAGGCAGTGTGCCACCGATTCCTTTGAATTGTTTGAATCTTATTCGGGCAGTAGCGTGCATTACCAAGCCGTTACTATTATCCGAAAAATCATCACAACACAGTGCTTAATTCTAAAGCCATTTTGGCTAGATTCGACTGCTCCTTCGTTAATAAAATATCCTAGCGCCTATAACGAAGGAGACGAACGAAAATTGACACTCGGTACGAGCAACATTGTCATGACACATGAAGGGTGAAAGAGCCTCATTACTCAATACAGAGGTTATGGCTGACGCCTATTTATTTCGGGTCTGAAATAATCTCTAAGAGCTATTGTGTTTCCAGCACAGCCTAAAGACCTACCAGCAGCACTGGCATTAGCTAGCGAGGCAGAGGCCAGTATTTAGCGATGTATGTTCGTGGCCACATATGCCAAGGCGGTCGAGAAAAGAAATCAAAATACTTATTTTCACAAGGGCCAACATCGAGCGCCTGAGAAACAATATTCCGAATACCCAGGAAAACAACTGCACTTTTTTAAAAAGTCTAGCAAGAATCAAAATCAGGGTAAACAAAACCAATCCTCGAAGCCAATCCTCTATCATCCTTAAAGTTTAAACATTCCACGAATTTTAGGCAGGAATATATAATACAATTTCAAAATTTCAATTTCAAAACCAAACTGTTCGGAGAGAATGACTGGCCAAATTCGAAGTAAGGTACTGTGTCCAACTTCTATTCCCCATTTCTTACATTTTCTGCAATTTCTATTATTGCAAAAACTCATTCTCCTAGTTTCTGCTCTTTTTTTCTATTTCCTCTCCCTTGTATCCCGCTCCTACTATGTAAGTACAGTGGTTTTTTAAGCTACTGGTTTAAGCTACTAGTTTTTGTGAAAATAAATTTTTTGTGTCAATATATTTTTATATATTGAAATTTTTTGTTTTTAATCTAAAATCTCTTATAATAGAATTTTATAGCATAAGCGCTATAAGATTTTTTATCAATAAGCCGATTTCCGCGTCCCAGCCTAGCATCCCCTGTTGGCTGTGTGAAAACGTAGAACATACTAAATGTCCCGATATCACCGCTAAATGAATCTCCAAAGCGTAAAAAACCGCTATTAGGGACTCCGTATACACTGATAATGCTTTTCAGCCTGTTTAGCCGACAGTTTTAAGAGACAATTTTCAAAAATGGTGTTCAACCAATATCCGAAAACTTAATGGGTAAGAATGTAAGCTTATGTCTTTTTATCGTTCGTGCCCTAACCAGGCCACATACTTTATCTATGGGATTTCTTTAGAAAGATTAACCCAGGTTAACGATCTTGGTGTCCTATTAGACGTTTAACTTTAATTTTCCGACCATATTTCTACGATGGTTATTAAAGCTAAGGGCGGGCTTGGCTTCATTAAAAGATAGTCTAGGTAGTTCAATGACCCTTATATAACTAAAACGTCCAATACTGGAGTACGGGTCATGCGTCTGGAGCCCTCAGTATGGGGTTCATCAAGATGGTATTCATTCAAAAGAATTTCCTGATGTTTGCTCTTAGGGAACTCAACTGGGATGCAAATCTTCACCTCCCATCTTATTCTAACAGACTCCTTCTAATTAATTTACCTTCCCCAACCAATCGTAGAAAGATGCTGGGGGTCGTTTTCCTTTATAACCTTATTAATGGTAATGTAGACAGCCAGCATCTACTAACACGACTAACATTTAACATTCCAAATATACGTACTAGAAATCTTAGTCATTTGTTCTTAAGTTGTTGTAGATCTACATATACCCAGCATGAACCTTTTAGGGTTTTATGTTCTGACCACAATGACTTATAGTCTATTTCTTCACTCTGCACGTCCATTTCTATCAAATCCTCAATTCTCACCTACCTTTCAGTGCAACAAACGAACTCCACTTTTCCCTCGTAATCTTTTCTAAATTTTATTCTCTCGGGTCTATTCCCGCGATCCGAGCCATACGATAAACGGCAGCTCCCATCTGTGAACCATACGTTATGCAGTGGAAGCCACGCGAAAAAAAATTATGCATTTTCTGCAAGCTTTTCGATTTACACGGTTTTGACTTTAAAAATTTTAATTTTCGATTTACATGTTTTTTCTCAGAAACGTATCTACCGTGTAAATCGGGGGATATGTGTACTGGATTTTGCGAATTGGGCTCCACTCAAAAATTAGAATTGCATTTGATAGGCGCTAGTAGGGCAAAGGGTCAGGTAGAACGGGTAGTGAGTGAACTCAATAGTATGTTAACCGCTGTAGAAACGAGTCAGAGGTCGTGGCAGGACTTCTTGACTGAGAGTCAACTGGCAATGAATTGCACGATTAATCGAGTTACAAAAGTTAACCCACTAGAACAATTTTTTTTTTATTTTATTTAGCGTCGGAATCAATTCAGAGCCTTCTGAATATAACCGGACGAGGGAAATGGAGGATTAAATGTTCCTACATAAACAACTAACTTACATTTAACACTTTGGTGGGGAATTTAGAATCTTACGATATTATGCGGGTAGGAAGATCAGAATGGTGGATCCTCTTCAGACGTCAGAAGCAGAGAGCATTGGCGAGAGCCAATTCTTGTACTACATTCGAGGCCGTTTGCAGAGACATGTGAGACGCAAGCATAGCAGTGTCGTCGGCGTATGTAGCCACTAGTACCTCAGCCAAGGGAGCACTGGGGGACGGAACTGGCATATCTGCTGTGTATAGGGTGTACAAAAAGGATCCGAGTACACTTCCTTGAGAAACTCTTGCGTTCATGGACAGCATTTTCTATCTAGAGTCTCTCACTGCCACCTTGAAGGTCTGATCGGTGATGAAGGATCTCAGGATATTTTAGTGGGGTCCTGGAAGAAGAGTCTTAACTTTATATTGGAGTCTGTCGTGCCGTACCCTATCAAAAGCTTGCTTGACATCGAGAAAGACTGCCACCGTGTAAAGCTTGGACTCAAGGGCGTGCGTTACGTGATTGACTAGACGGCGGACTTGTTCCGGGCAACCGTGTGACTTCCTGGAGCCAAATTGATGTTGGGGTAGGTAGCCTGATACCTGCGGCAGATTCATCAATCGCTTCATCAGAATGCGTTCAAAGACCTTTAAAAAGGTTGGAAGTAGACTTATTGGGCGGTACGAGTCTATCTGCGTTAGAGGTTTGCCGGGTTTGGGTATCATAACGATCCTCGAACGCTTCCATTGCTTAGGGAAGTGACTTAGACTTAGCATAGCATTATCAATTTTTACTAATAACATAACTCCTTTGTGTGAAAGGTATTTTGGTTGTCAATACCATCGGGTCCAAGTGTCTTCTTCAATTGGAGGCCCTACAGCCCACTGTATCCCAAAACGGGAGATTGGCAGAGCGGCTGCCTCTTTATTCCTCTCCGGCTCCCTCAAGTAGGCTGTTGAAGTTTTCCTGGCGGTTTTTGGCAAGCAAGAGTGCAAGACGCACTCTGTTTGTGACACTTGAGAGGGACTGCTTAATTGCAGGATTTCCTGTTGCTATGAAACGCTTCCTGAGGTGTCTTTTGAGGTTCAAAAGAGCTCTTGCCTCTGAAACAGCAACAGAAAATATAGAAAACAATGCACGATATAATAAAATAAGGTTTTATAAAAACAAAGCAAAGATTATTAAACATAACGTAGGATACCACGTATTGGTAAAGCATGAAGAACGCCATCAAATTAAACTTGGCCCAAAATTCAAGGGAACTTTTAAGATAATTAAAGCCCTAGATAGGGACCGATATGAACTAAAATCACTAATAACTAAACGCACCTATAAGTATTCTTATGAATTTTTAAGATCTTTACCAAGTAATCAGGAGGGGTTGAGCAATGAGATAGATGACACTGTTTGAGGGACAGATTCCCAGTAAGGAAAGTAAAGGATCACAGATTCCCAGTAAGGGAAGTAAAGAATCACAGATGCCCAGTAAGGGAAGTGAAGGACCGCAACATTACAGAAGGACTTGTTATGGTGGGGGTCTAAAGGACCGCAGCTTTTCAGGAGGGAAGTAAAGGATCACAGATTCCCAGTTAGGGAAGTAAAGGAACGTATCATAACAAAAGGACTTGTTATGGCGGGAGTCTAAAGGACGGTAGATTCCCGGGAAGGGAAGTACAGATCGCACCATAACCGATGGACTGGTTATGGTGGGCGTCTGAAAGCCAAATTTAAATTGTAACATCAATGAGGGAAATGAAATACGAAATGAAAATAAATGTTAATAATCTTGATTTAAATGAAATAAGAAGAAGAGATATTATTTTGAAAATTATAAAGAAATTAAAATAAATGTAACATTGTTTCAAGGATCCTGTTCCAAAGGAATTGAATAGGGGGAAAAAAATTATAACGTTTAAATAACGAAGAAAAGAATAATTGTCTTTTTGAGAATATCTAAGTTACAAGTTAACACACTAGGACGAGTGATTCAGAAAGGCCGTGTCGCAGAACGAATTTAATAAAATGTTGAGACACTGTGATTATTTGTACCGGCGACTATTAGTCGCAGTATTAGAACAAGAAATAAGAATTGTGTGTGTGAACTTCTCTTAGCAAATCATGACTTTTTTTCTTACTTTTTATTTGCCTTTTTGTCTTAGAGGATGTAAGAAATGATTTATCTCTATGTCAATTTTAATAATAAATTGCTGTAACCTTACAGTTTTGATTTTGTAGAATGGCAAGGAAGTCAATCGGTATAACGTATAATTCTTTTCCGATAAGATTTTTATTAATAATAGTAGTTATTATTAGTATTTTGTTCACCGAACTACACACTAGTTTTCATAAACAAGATATTCTTGATTTCGTGGTCTGATTTTTTATTTTTTGTTGCTGAATTCCTTATTTTTTATATTTAAAATGAGAGACTTTCGTATAAGCCACCCAAATGGGAGTAAAGAACGTCTATATAAAAATGTATCTTAATTATGCTTATAAGTTTTATGTTTTTCTAGTCCCCATCAAGTTTTTTAAAATGTCTTTATAAACTCCTGTACTTTTTTAATATGATCTTTTATTTCCTAAAGACTAACAGTAGTTTCGTTTTGGAGTTGGGCGTTTGAATCAATGTTTTTCTTAATTTGCTTTATTTTTGTATTAATTCGTTTTTCGTCAGTGGCATCTATGTTGCCACTTACTATATAACTATGATGCCTAATCCTTTGATCAGGCCTCTCCCGGTCCTGTTATTGGGTAGGTATTGGGTAGGTAGTAGGTAGTACCGTTGTTAAGTCAGTAACCTCTGGTTGTTCTGGCAGATTCTCTATTAGTTCGTTGAGCTTGTTAGTTGTCTTCTTAATGGTCGTAAAAGCCGTTACTAATCTGGCCGTTCCTGATCGACTTTTACAATTGCTTGGTCTTCGTCCAGTACGTTCAATATGAGTCGTTGGGCGTTCTCTATGGTCAACCTGCAAGAGGGGGAAACAAAATTTTGAGCGTTACCTTCGGGTCTGGTAAGGTTTTGTTAATTGGTTGTTTGTGGTAACGAAATATTCCTAAAATTTTGTTTATGTAATTTTTGATTCATTATAGTGTGTAGAGTAACTCCGCCGTTCCGTAGCTCGTGGAACTTGTTTAACTTTATTTTCGTTATTGAATTTAATAGTTTTTTTAAAAACTGTGGATGCGACAATAAAAAGTTAAAACGGTTTAAGGTTCGTATTTGAACGTATCTAACTATTTTAGGTTAATAACTTCTGGGTTACTACTTCATCGTGATCTAATAATGAGTTTATTTCTTTCCTTTTGGCTGGCACAATTCTATAGATTTTTTTTATGGTTGAGTGTAATCGTTCGCCAGTAGAATTGCTGATCGACTGTTGTAAGGAAGTCGCATGCTGTATAATGTTGTACTGAACCAGGAGGTCTTTAAAGACAGCCCCGGCAAACTCGGCCCCCTGGTCAAAACAACTTTCCTGTGTATTTCAAAATGTCAAAAGAATGGCTTAAATGTTTCAGTGACAAAAATTGCATTCCAATTAGATAGGGGAAATGCTTGCACGAATTTGGAGATTTTGGATCGTAAGATTGTGTTTCTTAATAATGGTGTACATATCCGTGTGTATAATAGTCCGTTTTGGTATTTCTGGTTGTTCGAAAGGTAGTTTTTGTGTCCGTTATATTTCAAGGTAAGGCACATTTGATAGTCATGGATTGCCCGTAGTATAAGAGGTAGGTTATCCAGCCCGTAAATGCATTTCCATTAACCATTTTATAACCAACTCTTAGCTGAATGTGAGTTTCTCATCCTCCCTTATTCTTATCCCGGCCACAATTAAAGCCGATCCTCCCAATATAAGCAATCAAACAAACAAGCTCCGTCCTCTTAATTTAAACATTTATTGGCAAGCCGAAACCGATTATTGAATTTCACAACCCGGCCGAGAATGTCATCACCCATTTTATAGCTCCCCAAGATAAGAAAATCTTTTTGGCCAGATTGAGGATAATTTCTCTTATCCCGGGATTTCATTATAAAGAAACCAAGTTGAGAATTTATTTCGGAACTAAAAGGAAAGGGACGAAGATTGAAATAAGATCGGCAAAGCGACTAGTGATAAGCGAATAATGAATAAGTTAAAATTATAAAGATAAAAAATTTTATTAAATAATAATATAATTTAAAAAAAATATATTTTCACTAAGAAACACAATAAAGTTACAAATAAAAAAATCAAAAATAAAACAAATTAAAAAAGGTTTAAAAAAAACGGAGCTCTCGCCGCCTAAAAACCCAAACCATGCCGTAAAAGTGGATAAAAGTAAAGGAGAAAATTAATGAATGCAAACTTTCACTTATCTAAACTAAAACAAAAAAAAAAAAATAAATCATTGCCACTATCTTCAAAAAATATAAATAACAAAATCACAAAACAACAAGTAATTAAGAAGGAAGGACGATTTAATGGGTTCCATCCCAGTACCAACCCAGGAAAAAAATGAATAAAAAGGAAGGACGGGCTGAGGGCTCTCCTTCGCCAAAACCAGCAAAACGTCGATAAACATAAGCTATACCCAGGACCAAGTAGTGAGCTACAATCTTAAGAATTTAGAGGAGATGAATATAAATATATTAGTTGGAGGGGCTCAACAGAGACAGCAATGAGACATATAAAAGGAGCCGTAAATATTATTAAGCCTTATCAATTTTACGAAACAAAATAGCAAATACAATCCGTATTTACCATATGCAAAGTTTATCGTACGAGTATTAGAAAGTAATAAGACGCGAGCTCAGTTCGCGAATACCTTTTCAACCAGTCGTAACAAAAAAATTAATTAAATTATCAGTGCGCAAAACCAAATAATAAACACTGACAGCATTATAATAACAGCAATAATCTAAGATACAATTAAACGAATGACAATCTAGAAAATTTCGTAAGGAATAATTATAATAATAGGGAACAAGAAAGTCCCAATAACCATTAGACCAATGGAAGGAATAACAATCAGTGGAAACCGTACAAACACCAAGAAGCAAAACCAAAACCTAGGTCGATAAATCAATAGAATTTAAAACCAACCAAATTACAACAATCAGGAGTAGAATAGATATAACCAATACAATAATTACAATCGAAACGGTTGGCAACAATACAACCAAAAATCAAAAGCTCAAAATAATCGGTCAAACCACCCACCATTAAAAAGGGAACCTAAGAGCTTAATAAATCAACCCGCAAATAAAGCAATGCGAGTAAACAATACCGAAGAGAATCGTTTTTTAGAACAAACCTAGAAACCTTGTCCTATTGAACGAGAAACGATAAAAAAATAAATAAAAATTAAAATTTTTGATGGATTAGGAGCACCGGGCTGTTTCATGAAGAAAGTTACTACAAGTAGAAATGAACTTCCAATTTATAAAAAAGTACCAACCATAAACTGGTTTTCAAAAATTAAATATTATCACATAATCACTATATTTAATGCTAGGCTTGTTTTTATGAAATCAAAGAATTCGGAGCAGATTAATTAGGAGGGTATCTTATATATATAAATGCAACGCAAAATGTGTTGGTAACCGCATAACTCAACAACGCCTGGACCAATTTGGCCAAATCTTTTTAAAATGTTCGTTGAAGTTCAAGGATGGTTTTTACGGAGAGAAAAATTAGAATTATTGCTGGAAAACCCCTAAAAATAGCTCTCTTCTTTTTCCCATACAAATAATTTGTAACTAAAACGTAGTCAATCGTAGTAATCTACTGAGTTTGCTTTTGACAACTGATTAATTTAAAATCGGATCAGTAATTTGTTACGGAACATAAACCAGCCACGTCTATGTAATGGCATCCGGTTTGCGGTGAAGAAATTATTGAACAACGTCATCGAAGCCACAATTTTGAAAGGGAAGTACAAAGGCGAAGATGTTTTAATCCCACGCATCCCTATGATACCGAAAGATATGCCATTCAGCTTTAAGCGTTTACAGTTTCCAGTGCGGCTTGCATTTGCAATGTCAATAAATAAATCACAAGGGCAGCCGCTAAGTGTATGTGGCAACAATCTAGAAAATCCATGTTTTTCACATGGTCAATTGTATGTTGCCTGTTCCCGTGTTGGAAAACCATCAGATTTGTTTATCTATGCGCCAGGTAATCAAACAAAAAACATCGTATACCACAAAGCACTACAATGATAATAATCTATAATATAAAAATGAATCGCAAAATGTATGTTATATGCGCACATATTGGGTATCTACTGTATACAATTAGAGCCGAATATTTTGTTAAAACATAACGTCAAAGTAAAAGCCCAAGGGAAAGCGTAAGAAGATCACTGACTTCAGCTGAACCGTTACTACAAAAGTAGATAATCACATGCGCTCAGAGAACACTCTCTCTATACGCTAAAATAAGAAATATATATGAAAACCGCTCCGCTGCTGGCGTCACGGCAGTGCAACTTTGCGGTTTTAGGCTAAGCGAAACTTTATAAGCAGATATTAAGAACAGTCGAAGAATAAATTTCGGTGCGGGACCTTCCCTGCTCCCTGATAATTAGTTGGACTTTTTCTGGGTCAGGACTCTACTATTATATAACGACCGCCCTTAATCACGTGGCCACTTAAACCCGTGGCTATTACAGCATACTTAATGAATTAAATATTCTGTTGCACACCCTTCGTCAAAGTAATTTTTAGCGTATAAACGTGGAGAATCGAATAAAAGTGCAGCGCCCTGAACTATTACGCCTACCGCTTATTGATTCGAAATAATGAGAGTTATATTTTAAAATTAATTACAATTTGCCACAGGGAAGCGTGGCTGGGTGAAGCTAGTAATCTAATAAAAAAAATCGGAGGAAAACCAGATGCAGAAATGGATGCTATCAAGTATAATGGCAAAGGAGAAAAATTTAAAAATTTCCTTCCGTACGGGATTTTATATTGAAAAAATATTTCAATGAAGAAAAAAACATGATTCAGATTCAATAATAGCTGAAGAAAGTATAAAAACCTGAAAAATACAACAAGAAAATAAATATCTTGGGATAATAAGCCCGAGAAGAGCGGCAAATATCCGCCACAATAAATATAATATAAATAAGGTTAAAATCTTTTTTTTTTAGTTTTAAACGCGAAGTTGTTGATGTATCTAACAATCATAATTTAAATAATTTAAATTCTGAGAACAACTTATGAACGCTGAGGGAAAAAGTATTAAATAATATAGAAAAGGAAATATTGAAAATTAATATGCCTTTTAATACCTAATAAATTTTTTTCGAACAGTCATAAGAGGGGAAATAAATTTAGTCCTCAATAAACCGATATACGGAAAACAATATGCAAATGCTTTATCCGTCGCGGAATTTGTAAACAATGATATTAGGAGAATTTTATCGGAAAAAATAATTAAGCAAAATCGAAGTCCTTACAATTAACCAAACTCTAGTGGTACCAAGAAAGGGGCCAAATGGGGATGGAAGCCAAAAATTCAGGCTTGTCATCGATTATAAAAAATTAAACGAAAGTAGATTTCCTGATAAGTGTCCTATGACAGATTCATCAGTCTTCCTTGTTAATTTAGGAAAACCCAAAAAGTTCTTAACAATTGACGGATTAGGGTTTCATCAGATACTTATGAAAGAAACAGACAGCAAAATTTTTCAAAGAATAGATCACATATTAAAGGATCAGAAGGAAAACATGTCATAACTATATGGAAGACATAATAATATTTTCAAATTCAATTAAACAAAATTTTACCGATTTAAATAGGATAAATAAAATTTTATTAAAGTAGAACACATGAAAAATGAACATGAAAATCTCAATAGAAAAATCCAATTTTATTATGTATTTATATATTGATTCACATAACTTAATAAAATCCGATCCAAAAAAATTTCTAGAATTGCCAAAATATCCAATGTCTTTGTTGTCTTTTTTATGAGCTGGTGCTCTTTATTCAATAAGGCTTCAAAACGAACTGACATAACAGCTAACATAAGAAATGCTTCATAGCGGCATTTGCCAACATGCAGAGCTTTCCGGCTACGTAAGAGCCTCCGTTCAAATGCTGTGTCAGCAATTTGGCCGGAGCTGGTCATCGGACGATCCGTGTTAGCCGCCGTCCGGCTAACTTAGTTAACTACTCCTCCCTCAGAATTAAGGCCGCCCCTCGGCCGACCTATTTGGGCCATTACTTCCTTTAATTGGGCCGCGAATCTTCTGGTCTTTATGGCTCGCTGGCAGGTTAGGCCGACTCAGATAAGGGCGCAGACAATTGCTCCTGTAATTAGCGCCATCTGGCTCATTCGGTAGCCGCCGACGTCCTCTTCGAATCTCTTGATTTGCTCCAGATTGAGTTCACTCAAGCGGTGAAGATATGGGAGGCTCAAGATTTCGTGCTTCATCGTAATGTTCAGGACGAGTGAGCTAGCTACTCCAGGTGCTTTCTTCTGGACTCCGTCATGGTTGATAAACGAAGTCCCATTGACCATAGCACTCCCTATGCATGTTATAAGGTGCGTGCCCTCAAGGTGGATGGTTGTTCCGT
The DNA here is from genome assembly GCA_035047325.1 of Drosophila vallismaia. Lineage (NCBI taxonomy): Eukaryota > Metazoa > Arthropoda > Insecta > Diptera > Drosophilidae > Drosophila > Drosophila vallismaia. The sequence goes on along the minus strand of JAWNPU010000011.1, from coordinate 244,244 downwards.
TATCCATACGCACCAGCGTGGAGTTCTTGAACGCACGAGCTCATTGTGGATAGTTGACAGAACTTGGCCTTTGGTGTTATGCATCAGTTCTTGACGGTGCGTATTTCTCCATTGCATTCCGCCACTACATTATCCTCTAACCTTAGCACCGTATCATGCTGTGCCACAGGAAGAATGGTGATCTTATTGCAGGCTATTTTAATCATGGGGAACTTAATCACAAAGTGCAAGATGTTAGGGAATTGCAAAACTCTTACGGACGCACGGACAAAATATCCCAGATGGGGGTATCGGTGGCTCCTCGACCCAAACACTCCCCAAATCTGCATGGTCCTAAATATTTGGACTATCTATGTTCATTTTTGCAATGGCAAGCATGAGATTCTGCAATTCCATGAAATTGATCCTGTTACGAGTTAATAACATCTCGTACAAGTGCCCTGAATCTACTTGTGTTTTCTTTTTACATTTAAAATCTGATTGACAGTCATTAATTTGACTTTGTGCTCTAGTATTGATTTCTATCTGTCTATTGTGTGCGTTAACTAACTGCGCTTCTGTAAACTTCATTTTCTCTAAGTCCTCAGCGTCAGGTGTCCCTGCGACAACCTTTAACACAGTTCCCAAGAATTCTAAGCTCCTCACTACTCTGTGATGGATGCTCAACGAGTCAAGCATATCACGAAGGTGAGCGATGTCGACGCTCAGAAGCTTCTGCATGTGGGATTGGGGAAACATGCCGATCATGCTGTCGGTTTCCTCCACCACTCGCCTACACTCAGAGATGTTAGCTGAATGTCTAATATAGGCAAATTCCTCCTAAACTAAGACTCTAGCGTCGAAGACGGGAATGTAATTTTCTAGGGAATGATCAGTAAAATGGGTCGTGTCACGGGCAGGAGATAGAGTAGAAGCGTTGGTAACTACCTGTAATATGTGTGTTTTGATTAATACATGTTCAGAATGGAGTTACCCACCAAGAATTACACTAAAAACAATTAAAAAATTATGTCAAGCTGCTACGAATAATAAAAGGTAATAAAAATGTATGTTAAGTGGCTACAAGTAATGAAGTGGCTACATGCTATGAATGAAAAGTAAAAAGCTCCGAAGGAACCGCAACTGGGTTCTGTTGGGGTTATTTGAGGCTGTCTTTGTGGACAACCCTCCCTTTAGGACTGTGGTCCCCAAGTCCGCTTCGATGGTCCTTTCTTCACACAAGGGAGTAAGTTTGTTGCCTAGTCGTCTATTCGACTTTACTAGGACTTTATCGCCGACCTAGAACACTCTGTTCTGCCGAGAAGCGTTCTCCCGGTTCTGGGTCTGATTGTTTGGATAGATTTGTTATATCTGGCGGTGGGCAAGCAAGATCAATTCCACCGTTTCACTTATGCCTTTGCCAATTTTAAGGAATCTAGCAAGTTTGACCAACGTGCTATGGAAGCGTTCCACTTGTGCGTTGGAGACACTGCAGGGGACGGCGCATTCGAGATGCTGACGCCAAAATGGTTTTCCGGCATGGATACTATCGCATGCGAATTCAATGACGGTTCATTGTCGCAACAGATGGCCCTGGCTTTGGGGAAAATATTTATGACTTATAACAGGGGGTTTGAGATCCTCTATGGTTCTAGACGGAATATGCTGTACCATAGCGAATTTGGAAAACTTGTCTATGCAGGTGAGGAAGTGTTTTTTCTGTTGAGAAAATATCAATATGCAGGATTTCGCCTACATGGACCGGGACTGGTGTCTCTCCGAGCTCTAGTTTCCTCGGGTGTCTGTCATACTTTCCCTTGGTCCAAGTTTTGCAATTTGCGGCTATCTCGTTCGCCAATTTTGCCATCTTTGGGAAGTAGATGAGGGAAGCGCGCCTCTAAAATTATCTGGTTTTGGAAGCAGTTCACAGGTTTGTCCGTAGACTCAATCGTGTGAATGAGCGAAAGTTCACTGTGTATCGTGGCTGCACACGACTCCGGCTCCTGGTGTTCAACAACGTTGAGTTGTTGTCTCAAAGGGTATTTGCAACGAGGCTATCTTTCCCGCGCCGGACTCATCGATGCGTGTTTTCTTCTTCTTGATCTTGGTATTCGGATTGCTTAAGATGGTCGCTTAAGATGTTTATTTCTTTCACCGCATAAAGGTAGTGCCGCAACTTAGCTAGTGCAAAGACTATGTCTAACAGCTCCCTTTCGTTGGTAGCATAGTTAACTTCTCAGTCACTCAATGTACTAGAGATCATTGTGATTGAACGTCCCTCTTGGGATAGCACTGCGCCAATGCCGTGACTTTTATGCGATATCCTCATGTTTGCATCGTATAGGCTCTTCAGAACCCAATCTACGTTTGTCACATGGGCATTTTCATCCTCTGAAAATATGATTACATCATCGACGTAAACGTAGCAGAACTTACCGATCTGCTCCCGCAGAATATCGTCAATTGTCCTCTGGAAGATGCTGGATTTCTGAGTCCGAATGGGAGCCCTTCGGAACTCATACTGCTCGCCTTTCACTGAGAACGATCTCTTCTCACGGTCGCGTTCAGCGAGCGTTACTTGGTGGTAGTCAGACTTCAGATCGAGTGTCGTGAAGTGTTTGGCTTTTCTGAGGTTCCCCAATATCACTGAGATATTTAACATGGGTTATCTGTCGGGTACCGTCCTTTCGTTTAATTTGCGAAAATCCAGTTCTAAGAGCATTTTTCTATTGCCCGCTTCGTCAGTGCCTTTTTTGTCTACGACCCATATTGGGGACTTCGACTTCTGGATTATGACGTTTTTGTGGTAAGCAGTTCCTGAATTTCGCCGTTGACGAAGTCAGCTACTCCCATGGTATATGGGTATAATTTGGCATAAATGGGCTCTTCGTCAGTCGTCCGGATGGTGGCTACTACCGACGTATTGTAAGGAAGAGCCTCATTAGAGAGGCAAAAGCATTTTTCCTGTCCCCGAGCATTTTTAAGAAAGCACCCTTGAATAAGGACGGGGCGTCCGAGCAATCCACGTTGGTAAAATTGACATCGTGGCAAGTGTAAAAATCAATTTGCTCTACTTTGGAGCCCCATTTGAGCTGACCGGATGCTAGGCACAGCGACGCGCCGGCCTGTTTCAACAGGTCTATGCCAACGATTGCGTCAAAGTCAAGTGTGGTAGTATGAAAAACGTCGCTTTAAGTTTAAAAATGGACATTAAAAATTTTATTTGTGATTGTAGTCACACAATGAATCGAATGGATTGCAAATGGAATCTCAACCGGGCGGACGCCTTTCAACCCCCCTAAATGGTCGGATGAAATTTTTGGCCGCGCCCGTGTCAACCAGGAGTTTCATGCCGATCCCTGCTACTCTTCGTCTGATGACGGGCAGCAGGAATTTTCCCCTAAAAAATTAATAGTGTCAGAGTCAAACTCCAGAATGGCATCGTCATCGATCTTTCCCGCTGCACTTGAGGCTGCGGTGGCATAAGCCGTGTCGGAATTATCCCGGGCCTCAGCCACGTGGGTGAGTGAGTTTTTTCCCAACACCCTCATAATATTGCAGGAGTGTGAGGCGTCCCTGTCTGGGGGTGCTTAGTTCTTGATCGACAACATGTATCGGCTGTTTGTCACTGTATGTGAAATCGAGTCGATTTATAATCGCATCGAAATTCAGTACAGTTCCAAAGAAGATAAGGACGGCATCAGCGAGGCCTCTGATGATGACTACCGTCTGATAGTGTCGTGAACTATCTTGGTAACTCCTGAACATGTAATACGCGACTGCCACCGCTTGTCGCCAGGAAACGTATATCTCCTGAGTTCCCATGAATTCAGGGAGGTACTTGACGGCGTTTCCCGCAATTTTCGCCGGTAGATAAACCTTAATCTAAGGAGTTTGTGCCCGTGTGGGGGCAATCTGAATAACCGCGATTTGCCTGGCAAGTTTTTGGATTGTTCGGCGCAATTCATTTTTTCTGAGCTGGCTCTCTACAGCTTGTTCTTGTACACACACCACAAATAATTTGTCTTTCGACGCGGAACAGATAAAATCTGTCATAAAGGCGCTTATGACGGCGCAAAATAAATTTTCCACAGCAATGCATGCGCCACTGTATCGGGTATCAAAGTGGAATGGGGTGACAATAAAAAAACTCAAGACGGCTGCGAAGTTAATGCAGAGAATTCAAATACAAACGAGGAGAAAATGTACAGAAGCGGAATCGAATGCACAATCAATTAAACATAAATTACAAAGTCAATCAGTTGAAAGTTGATAATAATTCAGCGCATTGACTGGGAATTTTATAATAATAAAACCAATTTGAAAATACAAGTCACACAAGCATATAGATGTTTTAATTCATACAGAAATGTAGGACCTTTTCTTGCAGTGTAGTGTTATATATTTTTATTTATATCTATTTTTTTTTTGTATGTGACAAATATATTTCAATGTTTACCATAAATATATTATTGTGTCCGCATAACAAATTTTGGCGGAGCTGTTGTTTATTTTATTTTATCTACTGTAAGCCATGAAAATATTTAACTCTATAGGGCAGTTTGGAGTAGTAGAACCAAGATAGTTCACGACACTATCAGGCGGTAGTCATCATCAGAGGCCCCGCTGATGCCGTCCTTATCTCCTTTAGAACTGTACTGAATTTCGATGCGATTATAACTCGACTCGATTTCACATACAGTGACAAACAGCCGATACATGTTGTCGATCAAGAACTAAGCACCCTCAGACAGGGACGCCTCACACTCCTGCAATCTTATGAGGGTGTTGGGAAAAACTCACTCACCCACGTAGCTGAGGCCCGGGATAATTCCGACACGGCTTATGCCACCGCAGCCTCAAGTGCAGCGGGAAAGATCGATGACGATGCCATTCTGGAGTTTGACTCTGACACTATTAATTTTTTAGGGGAAAATTCCTGCTGCCCGTCATCAGACGAAGAGTAGCAGGGATCGGCATGAAACTCCTGGTTGACACGGGCGCGGCCAAAAATTTCATCCGACCATTTAGGGGGTTGAAAGGCGTCCGCCCGGTTGAGATTCCATTTGCAATCCATTCGATTCATTGTGTGACTACAATCACAAATAAAATTTTTAATGTCCATTTTTAAACTTAAAGCGACGTTTTTCATACTACCACACTTGACTTTGACGCAATCGTTGGCATAGACCTGTTGAAACAGGCCGGCGCGTCGCTGTGCCTAGCATCCGGTCAGCTCAAATGGGGCTCCAAAGTAGAGCAAATTGATTTTTACACTTGCCACGATGTCAATTTTACCAACGTGGATTGCTCGGACGCCCCGTCCTTATTCAAGGGTGCTTTCTTAAAAATGCTCGGGGACAGGAAAAATGCTTTTGCCTCTCCTAATGAGGCTCTTCCTTACAATACGTCGGTAGTAGCCACCATCCGGACGACTGACGAAGAGCCCATTTATGCCAAATTATACCCATATACCATGGGAGTAGCTGACTTCGTCAACGGCGAAATTCAGGAACTGCTTACCACAAAAACGTCATAATCCAGAAGTCGAAGTCCCCAATATGGATCGTAGACAAAAAAGGCACTGACGAAGCGGGCAATAGAAAAATGCTCTTAGAACTGGATTTTCGCAAATTAAACGAAAGGACGGTACCCGACAGATAACCCATGTTAAATATCTCAGTGATATTGGGGAACCTCAGAAAAGCCAAACACTTCACGACACTCGATCTGAAGTCTGACTACCACCAAGTAACGCTCGCTGAACGCGACCGTGAGAAGAGATCGTTCTCAGTGAAAGGCGAGCAGTATGAGTTCCGAAGGCTCCCATTCGGACTCAGAAATCCAGCATCTTCCAGAGGACAATTGACGATATTCTGCGGGAGCAGATCGGTAAGTTCTGCTACGTTTACGTCGATGATGTAATCATATTTTCAGAGGATGAAAATGCCCATGTGACAAACGTAGATTGGGTTCTGAAGAGCCTATACGATGCAAACATGAGGATATCGCATAAAAGTCACGGCATTGGCGCAGTGCTATCCCAAGAGGGACGTTCAATCACAATGATCTCTAGTACATTGAGTGACTGAGAAGTTAACTATGCTACCAACGAAAGGGAGCTGTTAGACATAGTCTTTGCACTAGCTAAGTTGCGGCACTACCTTTATGCGGTGAAAGAAATAAACATCTTAAGCGACCACCAACCTTTGACATTTGCGGTGTCGGAATTCAATCCGAATACCAAGATCAAGAAGAAGAAAACACGCATCGATGAGTCCGGCGCGGGAAAGATAGCCTCGTTGCAAAAACCCTTTTGAGACAACAACTCAACGTTGTTGAACACCAGGAGCCGGAGTCGTGTGCAGCCACGATACACAGTGAACTTTCGCTCATTCACACGATTGAGTCTACGGACAAACCTGTGAACTGCTTCCAAAACCAGATAATTCTAGAGGCGCGCTTCCCTCATCTACTTCCCAAAGATGGCAAAATTGGCGAACGAGATAGCCGCAAATTGCAAAACTTGGACCAAGGGAAAGTATGACAGACACCCGAGGAAACTAGAGCTCGGAGAGACACCAGTCCCGGTCCATGTAGGCGAAATCCTGCATATTGATATATTCTCAACAGAAAAAAACACTTCCTCACCTGCATAGACAAGTTTTCCAAATTCGCTATGGTACAGCATATTCCGTCTAGAACCATAGAGGATCTCAAACCCCCCTGTTATAAGTCATAAATATTTTCCCCAAAGCCAGGGCCATCTGTTGCGACAATGAACCGTCATTGAATTCGCATGCGATAGTATCCATGCCGGAAAACCATTTTGGCGTCAGCATCTCGAATGCGCCGTCCCCTGCAGTGTCTCCAACGCACAAGTGGAACGCTTCCATAGCACGTTGGTCAAACTTGCTAGATTCCTTAAAATTGGCAAAGGCATAAGTGAAACGGTGGAATTGATCTTGCTTGCCCACCGCCAGATATAACAAATCTATCCAAACAATCAGACCCAGAACCGGGAGAACGCTTCTCGGCAGAACAGAGTGTTCTAGGTCGGCGATAAAGTCCTAGTAAAGTCGAATAGACGACTAGGCAACAAACTTACTCCCTTGTGTGAAGAAAGGACCATCGAAGCGGACTTGGGGACCACAGTCCTAAAGGGAGGGTTGTCCACAAAGACAGCCTCAAATAACCCCAACAGAACCCAGTTGCGGTTCCTTCGGAGCTTTTTTACTTTTCATTCATAGCATGTAGCCACTTCATTACTTGTAGCCACTTAACATACATTTTTATTACCTTTTATTATTCGTAGCAGCTTGACATAATTTTTTAATTGTTTTTAGTGTAATTCTTGGTGGGTAACTCCATTCTGAACATGTATTAATCAAAACACACATATTACAGGTAGTTACCAACGCTTCTACTCTATCTCCTGCCCGTGACACGGCCCATTTTACTGATCATTCCCGAGAAAATTACATTCCCGTCTTCGACGCTAGAGTCTTAGTTTAGGAGGAATTTGCCTATATTAGACATTCAGCTAACATCTCTGAGTGTAGGCGAGTGGTGGAGGAAACCGACAGCATGATCGGCATGTTTCCCAATCCCACATGCAGAAGCTTCTGAGCGTCGACATCGCTCACCTTCGTGATATGCTTGACTCGTTGAGCATCCATCACAGAGTAGTTAGGAGCTTAGAATTCTTGGGAACTGTGTTAAAGGTTGTCGCAGGGACACCGACGCTGAGGACTTAGAGAAAATGAAGTTTACAGAAGCGCAGTTAGTTAACGCACACAATAGACAGATAGAAATCAATACTAGAGCACAAAGTCAAATTAATGACTGTCAATCAGATTTTAAATGTAAAAAGAAAACACAAGTAGATTCAGGGCACTTGTACGAGATGTTATTAACTCGTAACAGGATCAATTTCATGGAATTGCAGAATCTCATGCTTGCCATTGCAAAAATGAACATAGATAGTCCAAATATTTAGGACCATGCAGATTTGGGGAGTGTTTGGGTCGAGGAGCCACCGATACCCCCATCTGGGATATTTTGTCCGTGCGTCCGTAAGAGTTTTGCAATTCCCTAACATCTTGCACTTTGTGATTAAGTTCCCCATGATTAAAATAGCCTGCAATAAGATCACCATTCTTCCGTGGCACAGCATGATACGGTGCTAAGGTTAGAGGATAATGTAGTGGCGGAATGCAATGGAGAAATACGCACCGTCAAGAACTGATGCATAACACCAAAGGCCAAGTTCTGTCAACTATCCACAATGAGCTCGTGCGTTCAAGAACTCCACGCTGGTGCGTATGGATAACGGAACAACCATCCACCTTGAGGGCACGCACCTTATAACATGCATAGGGAGTGCTATGGTCAATGGGACTTCGTTTATCAACCATGACGGAGTCCAGAAGAAAGCACCTGGAGTAGCTAGCTCACTCGTCCTGAACATTACGATGAAGCACGAAATCTTGAGCCTCCCATATCTTCACCGCTTGAGTGAACTCAATCTGGAGCAAATCAAGAGATTCGAAGAGGACGTCGGCGGCTACCGAATAGGCCAGATGGCGCTAATTACAGGAGCAATTGTCTGCGCCCTTATCTGAGTCGGCCTAACATGCCAGCGAGCCATAAAGACCAGAAGATTCGCGGCCCAATTAAAGGAAGTAATGGCCCAAATAGGGTCGGCCGAGGGCGGCCTTAATTCTGAGGGAGGAGTAGTTAAATAATTTAGTTTTAGTAGTTAGTTCATTTTGAAGCCTTATTGAATAAAGAGCAGCAGCTCATACAAAAGACAAGTCCGGCAAATAGCCGTTACATTATTTTATTAAATCAAAACTGAGTGAGTCTCTAGGCCAGGAGTTAAGAAGGGTAGCCCCCCTTCCACCATAATCGCCCTATTTATACAGAAACACACAACGGCCAACCGGTCATACTCTAGAAGTGACTGCAGCGAGGGATTATAAAGACGTATAACGGCCCATGCAGCACTTATAAACAAATTAATTTGTACATCTACAAAAACTTAGAAACAGAGGACAAAAATGTCTAGTCCGTCTATTTGGAATCCTATATGTTAGTCGTGTTACTAGATGCTGGCTGTTTACATTAGCATTAATAAGGTTATGTAGGAAAATGACACTCAGCATCTTTCTACGATTGGTTGGTGATGGTAAATACAGGGTCCGTTATGAAAGTAATGCGCATTTTCTAAGAAAAATATATTTGTTGTTCCAATCAGTAAAAATTATTAAAATTCTTCAAAATAGTCCCATCCTGCGTCAATACACTTGCGGAGACGTGTATGCCACGCCTAGAAAGCACCCTGAAACTCCTCGACAGAAATGCCTTTCAGGAACCTTGTTCCGCGAGCTTGGATGTTCTCCACCGACTCCCAGTGTTTTCCCTTTAGCTCTCTCTTCAGTAGGGGGAACAAAAAAAAGTCGCACTGAGCTAAGTCAGGGCTGTAAGGAGGCTGGGGCACAACTGAGATCTTCTTCTGGGTCAAGAAGTTGGTGACGACGAAGGCCGTGTGGCTGGGGGCGTTATCGTGGTGGAACATGAAAACGTCTTTGATGTCTAGCCTGACGCGTACGACTCGGCGTTTCAGTCTCTTGAGTACCTCTTGGTAAAAGGCTCCGTTGACAGTTTGTCCTTGCTCATGCGCGCCTTCTTGGGTCTGGGAGAAAATTGTGCCACTCGGAGCCCTGTCGTTTGGATTCTGGATCGTACTCGAACATCCAGGATTCATCCCCAGTTACAGTAAAATTTAAAAAACCTGGATCATTTCTAATCGATTCCAACAATTCTTCACAGCGCAAAACTCGAACGTTTTTCTGCTCCTCCGTCAACACCTTCGGCACAAGCTTCGCACAGACCTTTCGCATTTGCAAATCCTCCGTCACTATTCCATGTACCGCAAATGTTGACAAGTTTAGGATGTCAGCGATTGCCCGGATGCTTAACCGACGGTCTGAACTCAAAGTTTCTCGCACACGGCGAACGTTTTCATCAATTCGTGCTGTTGTTGGACGTCCGGAACGTGGATCGTCGGCGACCTCCTCTCGACCCTCCTTGAAGGCCTTCCACACTGAGATCTCGAAATGCACTCCTCCTTAAAAGCCTCTCGAAGCATTTGATAAGTTTCCGATGCATTTTTGCCAAGTCGCACACAAAACTTTATGGCGTACCGCTGTTCCAGCGAACGCTCCATCGCACCGTGACACAACAGAAAAAATGACTTCGCTCTACGACACGTCCTACCACTTCTATTGCTCAGAGCGAATTGAGACCGAGCGCGTTGGAAAGGAGAGACTCCGCCCCAAATTTTCAGACAGGTCCGAGCGTGCTACGACAGGTAGTTACGTGACAATGAAACCATGCGCATTACTTTCATAACGCACCCTGTATATGGATTCCAGTGGATTCCCCTAACAGCGAAAATCCAACAAGTTCTTTTGAACGGAATCAATGTGGTCTTAATGAAACCCATACTAAGGGCTCCAGACGCATGACCCATACCTTAGTATCGGACGTACTAAAAATACGTTTAAGCTTTTAGTTATATAAGGGTCATTGAATTCCCTAGATCATCTTTTAATGAAACCAAGCACACCCTTGGCGTATTAACCATCGTGGCCGGAAAATTTAATTTTAAAGTCTAATAGAACACCAAGATCGTTCACCTGGATTAATCTTTCTAAGAAAATCCCATATAGAAAGTATTTTAGAAAGTATATATTTTGACCCATTAAGTTTTAAGAGATTGGTTGAACACCATTTTTGAAAATTGTCCAAATCTGACTGAAGTTTTTATTTGGCAGAAGGGGATTTGTATTGAAGACAAAGCTTAACGTCGTCCGCATACATAACAACCATAGAGTTTGTTAGAGCTGGGGGTAAGTCGTTAAAAAAACTTGTGAAAAGCGGTAGCGGCATACCATATACAATTCTTTTAACACTCAGCGTTATGCACGGTGAAGTTTGACCGAGCTACTAAGTATCTTGAAAAAGGTACATATCTCTTAAGATGTCTTTTTTTAATATATTTTAAGTTTTTAAGACTCCTTGTAAACCAAGGGATCAGTCGAAGCGGATGGATACATCCATGGCACGCAAGAGTCGAAGAAAGATTTAAAAGTTTGTTAGAATGTTTCTAAAGCGATTTTAATATCGGTGCATTCCCAGAGATCGGACCGATCAAATGTATAAATTAAGTTGCTAAGTCTCTGAAAGACCAGTTCAGTTGTTAAAAGCAGCTGTTCACAGCTGATCGAAGTTTGTTTACTAACTTTTGGAAATTTGCATTTTATGAAATCAAATGCAAAAACTATGATGCCCGCTCCCACCGAGTGCTTACTCAGCCTCGGCGAGCTCTTCAATATTGCAGTGAATCAAGACTCTGTGACGAAACGGACATCCAAAGTCGCCACCGCCTCAGCGGATGCAAGTTATTATGCGGAAGGCATGTGGGCATAAAGGCATGTGAAAGCCAAGAAGAAGGTAAATCTTGGTACCAAGATTCCTCTTCCCACCTACAGCGGCAGCTCGAACCGCTTTGGGTTGCTTGCGCAAGCCGAGGAACTGAGTGAGCAGCCCAATTCCAGCCATCAAGCAGCTATTGCTGGTGCCAAACGTGATGCAGCCTCATCTGGCATTATCACCGCACCTTCCAAGGCGCAACCTAAGCCCCCTCCAATAGTTTTGGAAGGTGTTGAAAGCGCACCCCTGCTGATGGACTACATCTCAAAAATCGCTGATTTGAACAAGGTCTCTGCCAAGGCATCGATGGGCGGGGCTCTGAGGCTCTACGCGGCAGACGCTAGCACCTTCCGCAGCATAGTAAGCAGGCTCAAGACCGAAAAGCTTGAATTTCACTGCTATCAGCTCAAGGAGGACATATCGGCCATACCGAGTCTGCATATAAGGACAGCACCACAGTTCGCTCCATCATCGAATTATTAAAGAACTGAAAACGTGTGCTAGACGTTCATACGCCAAAGAGGTGAAACGAGCCAGGTGCTTCAGCTGCCCAGCCCATAAACCTGTTCTTTCTGAACATCGCCGCTGCGGCGAACAACAAGGAGATCCCATCTTATAAGGCTCTATGCCACATGAGAACTGTCATCGAGCCACTTCTCAAGCGAAATACGACAACTTAATGCCATCGATGCCAGCAATTAGGTCACACGGCCAAATATTGCCGTAAGGCGCACATCTACCTTAAATGCGCCAGCAAACAGCCACCCAAAGAGTGTACGTGACCAAAAAGTGTACGTGTAATCGGAGTCTTCTACGAAGATGCAGATAAAGCCAGGATGGGCCCCAAGCAGGATCATCAACAGGAACCACAGCCTAACCAGCAGCAACCCAAGACCAGGAAGCACAGCCGGCAAAGGAGTCGGTCTAGGGGCGGACATCATACTCCTTTGGGCAATAACACCTTTAGCATGCTGCAGACGCTAAACGAAAGCATGAACGCTCTGCGCTCTCTTCAGGAAAACAGATTGAACAAGTGATGATAATGCTACTACAGCAGGGGCAGGCAGGCCCAATATGATGCCGCTGCGCATCTTAATATGGAATGCAGACGGCGTCTCCGCGAAGCGTCCTGAAGTTGGATGATTCGTGCGGCGTTACGAGATTGATGTCTTGCTTATCAGTGAAACACATCGCAAAGACGAAGTCAAGCCCAAGCTGTATGGTTACGAGGCCTATACTGCAAATGACCCGGGTGATGGTAACGCCAAAGGTGGATCAGCGATTATTATCGAATCAAGTTTGGTTCATTTTTCTATTCCTTCAGTAGCCACTAATAGGGTGCAACTTGCGTCTGCAACTATCGAGACTGGAGACGGCCTTATAAACTTCGGCGCAGTGTACTGCCCACCGAGGTTCGTATGGACCACAGACGACTTCAAATCCATATTGGAGCAACATCAGCATAAATTCATCGTAACAGGCGACTGGAATGCGTCCCACTGGCTTTGGGGAGCAGGGAGGTGTATACAAAGAGGTCTTGCCCTGGCAAATCTAATCTTCAATTCTGAAGTAAACTCGCTAGCAACAGGTGGCCCCACAAGGCTCCCTTATGGCAGTAGAGGGTCTCCAGGCTACAACGACTTTGCGCTGACAAGAGGTATCCTGGGATTACACTCGGATATCCGGTCGTTTGCCGAGCTCAGCTCTGACCACTTACCTCTCATCATCTCTCTGGAAACAACAGCTACAGCTCTTCCCAAGGTCGAGCGGCTTATCAGCAGGCGCACCGGCATGGAACGTTTTCAAGAGTACCTCGAGTCATCACTGAACCTTGACATGGCGCTGAACTCTGAGCGGGACTTCGAAGATGCAATCGACTCACTCACACACAAAATCCTGGTAACCTAGATTGGCCACTCACACCCAAGGACTGAGACCCGCAGCGAAGGCTACACAAAGCAGCATGGTTTGACAACAGGCTAGCCAATACGGGAACTGAAACCGATGCGACGCAGTCGCTCTGGCAGGCCACACACGCGATCAAAAGACGTTGCCTAAGGAAAGCACCATTGGTGAACAGCAACGCGGCATGGTGCCGAACTGATTTGAAGCAAGCGTAAGCGTTTACCGCGCACCTTGGTGAGCGGTTCCAACCTTTTAACCTCGCCAGTCCGCAGCGGTCCGCGAAGAGACTCACGATCAGCTGTCTCAAGCTTTCCAAATGGACAGCCGATCCAACCGTTCCATCCTGGTGAGATAGCTGATGTTTTCGCCCAGGCCATGATGCAATATGCAACGCCACTCCAAAGGCACTACCGAGCAGAGCGATCCGCTACGTAGCGTATTTTCAACGCTTTTGTGCGGCTACAGTACTTCCCTCCTCAGTGGAAGCTAGGAATTATATTTACGATCCATAAATCTGGCAAGCCGGATCCCTGAACCCGGGATCCTACCGGCCGATTAGTCTCCTCCCATCGATCTCAAAGGTGTTTGAGGGACTGATTGCCACCCGGATGGTCAGGTTGATGGATGCCCAGAGAATCATGCCAGATCACCATTTCGGATTCCGTGCTGGTCCCTGCACGGTGGAGCAACTGTATCGAGTGGTCGAGCAAATTTTAACGACCTTCAACTGCGACGAATACTGCAACGCTCTTTTTCTCGATGTCCGGAAGGTGTTTGACCGTGTGTGGCATCCTGGTCTGCTACTGAAAATCAAAAATACCCTGCCTACGCCTTACTACTGTCTCTTGGCGTCGTACCTTGGGAATAGAGATTTGTGGTTCGGTTCCACTCTGCGCTCTCAACCGAGTATAATGCGGCTGCTGGAGTACCCCAGGGAAGCGTCCTAGGCCCGCTACTATACTGCCTGTATACCGCGCCCGGCTGACAGTCACTACAGAACGTCAATGTTAGCTACATTTGCCGACGACGTGTGCATAACGTACAGGTCCAGGTGCGAGCAGGAGGCCGCCAACGGTATCCAGAACTACGCAACCAGATTTGCTGACTGGGCTAGGAGGTGGAATATTGGTATAAATGGCAACAAGTCCAAGAATGTTTGCTTCGCCCTCAAATGGAGAACGTCACTAGCAGTGCTCATTGGCGACACCACATTGGAACAGGTTGACTCACCCAAATATCTGGGAGTCATAGTCGACCGTCGGCTCACTTTCTCTAAGCAAGTGAGTGCAATGAGAATACGCATACGGGCCGCGGCGTCAAAGCCCCTGGCTCATGGGCCCGCGTAGCAAACGTTCGCTGACAAATAAGTTGACAATATACATCCAAATCATAGCTTCTATTTGGAGGTATGCGTGCCGAATTTGGAGCCTGGAGTGTGAATGCCAAATCCGCAGAATCCAGAGCATCCAAAATAAAATGACGAGAACGATCACTGGCTGCGAGTGGTATGTGAGGAACACCACCCTCCACAGTGACCTAAAGCTGCTAACGGTCTTTGAGACTATAAATTTCCACTCCAGCCGCTACAACGACCTACTGGAGCGCCATCGCAACCGACTCACTAAGGGTCTTACCAGACCTCGCCCACAAAGGAGGCTCAATAGGCGAATTCCTAATCCACCATCTGCCAACAAGACGCACAGCAAGATGATGATGAGCCAAACGATATACTCCCCATCGTCTTTCTTTTATATTTCTTAGTTTTTAAGTATTGTTAATTATTGTTAGTTTGTTAAGTTAGTTTAAATTTAGTAGTTATGGTAACGCTAAGCACACTTAGCCGGCGAGCCTTTCGGGTAGTATTAATAGATACCAAGGACACCAAGGAGTTCTAAGATACCCTGTATGCCTCACTAAATATGTGTATTCCACCATGATCAAAATGACTTAGTGGCTTATGGGAAGCTGCGGTAAAATCCACAAAACCGCTGTCATCGATCACATAACACAGCTTTATAAACATTTAATAACTTAACGCAGTAATAAGAAAAATTGAAGCCATTCTCAATTCCAGTCAAATCTCTCTTATGTCGTCGGACCGGACCGATAAATCGGCTGATTTATGATTGGCGAACCTTTAACCACTCCTCGTAAGACCAACCTTATCTCTGGCAACACCTTTGATAAGAAGATGGTATTTGGTGCCATGACTAAAGCACGCTTTTTGGAGGCAGTAGTCGTCTGCAACAGTTGAAAAATTGGCACAAAATTAAGCTTGCAACCCCGAACATCAAAAAGCATTTCTAGTCCTCATGAAAGGGGATAACATCCCTGTAAATGTATATAAAAATCTTAGTATGACCAATTCAGCTACGGGATCATCCAGCACCCAAATACATGCTATCAGTTGCAACGACCGACGTTCTTCATCTTTACAGAATAATGTCAGAGCAAGGCACTACAACAGATACAACAGATATGGGACTCAAATAACTGGACAATATATGCTTTATATAACACCACACAACCACATAATAGCAACGACATATATCCATAACTTTACTGATTTTCAGAGGAACCTACATATTACGGTATCAACGAGCATTGTGGCAAAGCAACTCCGAAACCTACCACAAGACTTTACCCGATAGAACTGGACGACGGTTGATTAGCTGGTCGGGAGAATTTTACGTCACTGGATTTATTATTACGGTAAGATAGAATATACCATTAAAATCAGGTCAAAACACAAGAAAATGAATTTATTTCTCGACAAATACTACAAAAAATACTACCAACAACCCGGAACCGTCGACATTAACGCTTACGACTTCTGAAACATGTAACACACTCCACTCTTTAAAACTTTTGATTTTATAATATCATTTAATGCTACATTTCCATTACGTTAGCACCTTTCTCCTGAAGAATTCTTTGTATGCTTTCCTTTGTTACTTAGTATGTTTACTATTATACTGATATGCCGTTGGAGCTTTAACCTGGTGAATGTTGGTAATGTTGGACGCTACTGATGGCGAAACGAGGGCACCATGTCTGACTGTGCTAAATCGAATAACTGGTAATCGTTTCTTTTATCTACTAATTGAAATTTTTTTTTCGATGTGTTCTTTTCCAAAATTCTTCGACGTAACGTCTGATTATTGGCTATCACTTTTGGGCTTTTCGATGTCGCAAGCTGTTGTAATACTTTATCGCAGGTTTTGTTGGTTTGGTTAGCGGCTCGACGAGTTTGGTTTGCGTTTTGAAACCCTGCCTCTTGGTGGCCAGCTGGTATTCCGGTAGCATGTTTTCGTACACTCGCTACAGCTCTTGTTTCGCATTGTATGGTGCCCTTATCATAAGTAGTAGCGATAGGTCCGAGGTTATCGAGAACGGTTCTCCTGGTATTTGCATCTAGGTTCTAATTTGGTACTCCAGTCGTTGGGAATATATAGGCGGCTGGAAGAAATCAAGAAAGTCCTGTCGTACTCTTTTTTAAGTATGCCCAATCCCTGATCTAGCTGTTTCTTATCCACTTAAGAGGTCTCAGCTCTGTCCTTCATATGCTCCATGAAGCTCACAGGGTTACAGTGGTTTCATTGAAGACAACACCCCATTTTGTCCACCAGCGCTGCATGGTGCTTGGCACTTAAATCGGTGAGCACTGCCCTCAGATCCTGGTTTTTCGATACACGATCCATGTTACACCTACGTTAAATTGACCTCATCGAATGAGGTGTCTGGTGCTTCGCGTTGTTGGTTTTACTGTGTAGTATTGGCTTACCTACTTCTTAAAGGGTGTATTCTTGCTGGTTGTACTGTATTGAATGTATCACTCGTCGTTCGAGGATGTTCGAGGAATCGTGAGTTACCGAGCTATCAATATATATATATATATTTATATATATATATAAAGACCTTTTTTTCTTATTACTTTAACAGAAATTTCTGCATTTTTTAAGGTACTTAGTTTTCGATATTTTGCGAGAGTAGTTTTCGTCCCTTTTTTTGAAGTTTGGTTTTTTTTTGCATACTTAATAGGATTTCAACAATAATGCGTTAGAAGTTGTTCCGAATTTCACATATATACTTCTCATATATATTTCATTCAGTGAGTGCATACTAAGTAATCCGGCCGTAGCGCATCTGTTTTTGACAGGCTGTGTTTGTCCGTCGTTCCATATGACAGTATCAAAAAATCAATATGGTTTTTTTTAATCTCCTCCGTTAGTTTGTAAAATCGTAATTGCTTTATGTTTGAATCGATTCACGTCAGAATATCATTGAGAAAGGGATCAGTTTGATTTTATTTTCATAAAATATTTTTCGACAAAAAAAAGAAAAAAAGTTGTTGGAAAAAATAATAAAATTTAATTATTTCATCGAGGAAATAAAAAAAAAAAAATTTGGTTCAAGAGAAAGTATAGTCGATCGAATCCGAGATGTCGGTAGTTCCGGGGTGCACTAAAGCATCTCCTTTCAGAGCATGCCCCCGCCTAAACGTAGGAAACGGGTCCCTACAGACACTGATAATGAATATTCAAACAAGAAAAAGAGCAAGGACACCTCTTCCCTTGCGTCTCCGACTCTTCTTCGTCCTCATATGGCCTTCGCAACAATCCCTTCGCAGCTTTAGCTGAAGAGATTAGTCTTGTTGACGAGATGGGGACTTTTGAAGAAGCTATTGAAAGTAACGCAGAATTTTTTTCAAATAATGTCCAGCCGCGTCAAACAGCAACTCCAAAAGCACCTCCTATATGTGTTCTCCACGTTAATAACATCGGAACTCTAGAAAGCTCCCTTAAGCAAGCAATCCTAGAAATAGTCGGGAAATAATATCATTCGGACTTCTAAAGCAGGAATTTCGCGAATCTACACGTCTGATGCAACAGCCTTTAGAAATGTGGTCCGTAGTTTGTCTGCCTTGGAATGTGAGTTCTGGCACCAACAGCTGCGTGAGGAGAAACCTTACTGGTGTTAAAGCTGGTTTTGAAGAATTTACACCCAACAGTTCCTAAGGAAAAAATTGAGCGCTGTTTCACAGACAAAGGCTTTGTGGTTTTAAATATCTACTCGTCAAAGGAAGCCTAGATGGCAAGAAATTCCAATTGACGAAAACGATGACGAAGGAGCTATCAATTTAAAAATGAGGCAAAATTTGTTTTTTATTAACCTCAAGTCAACTTCCAATGTAGCTAAGTCACTTAAAGTGAATCGAATTGGAAGGCACAGTATAACGGTAGAGAAAGCCACTCGAAGCGAAAATATACCTTAATGTTTCAACTGCCAAAATTTTGGCCACAACCGCAATTGTTGTTTCTTAAAGACAACTTGTGGAAATTGTGCGGGACTGCATCCTACCAACTCAAAGGCCCAGCTTAAGAAACAGTACACATGCATAAACTGCATGGAGAATCATCCTGCCAGTTTCAAAGGTTGCAAAGTCAGAATGCAATTAAGCAAAAAATTAAAGCCAGGAATTAGATATCCCAACCTCAATAATAACGGAGAGTTTGATAGCCGTCGTGCAGAAGTAACGATCATCCCGACTGCCAGAAACGGATGTCGTATGCAGACATAGTAAGAACCAGTACTCGAAACATTTCCAGCGTTTCAGCTCTAACAAGAAATATCCTTCTGCTGAAAAGGCTATCCAGGATATTAACGATCGATTATAACGAACGATCATTTATTTAGACTAATCAATGAAACGATCGAAGCAAACAAGACTTTTCGAGAAATACTACTTTAAATCTACTTTAAAACTCGGATTATAAAACGCAAGAGGAATTTTACAGAACAATAAAAAACTAAGACTTTTTCTTATTGCTCACTCCATAGATATCATGCTAATTACAGAGACTCATATGCGTCCGGGACTAAAAGTATACCTATCAACAATACTACGCGAACCACCGTAGGAACAACGCCAGGGGAGGCTCAGCAATATTTATTAAAACTCTAAACAGACTAAAAAGGCCAATAATGCGAACTGACTCCCTGAAAACCAGCCTCTAGGTACCAACGAATGGTGGTGTCTTCAAAATAGCCTCTTTGTATCTTCATCCCAACAAGCCCTGGACCAAAAACGACTTCGACCAACTACTAATCGCATTGGGCCCTAAATGTATAGCAGGAGGCGATTACAATGCAAAGCACCAATGGTGGGGCAACCTTAGGACATGCAGTCGAGGAAAACGGCTACATGAGGCCATCATAAATAGCTCTAGCCAAGTTTTAGCTACCGGTAAGCCTACCTTTTATCTATCTAACATTAGACTGATGCCGATAGCATTGGACTTCTTTATAATAAAGGGGGTGGCAATAAACAAGTTTTTAATCGCAACACACTACGATCTATCTTCGGACCACTTGCCAGTACTAGCAACACTTAGCCACACTCCCCAATACAAAACCATAAAGAGAACTTATCTATTACCCGGCTCTTCAGTAAAAAAATTCAAAGAAACCTGGACAGAAGCATTAGTCAAAACATCGAGATTAAGCATCCAGAAGACATCGAAAATGCGGTAGAGATCTTTATGGACAAAATACAGTTGGCCGCGACACTTGCTGTCCCAAAAAGTAGAAATTTACCCATCCTAAATAGACACAATATGCTTCCACAAAATGCTTTAGACCTCATACGACTTCCGTGCCCACAACATTTACAAAAGGCTGTCTAACCATCTAAGAAAAGTTATGGCGAAAAACAAGCAGGACCACTTTGATGAAATGCTGGAAAATGCAAGCCTTGATGCATCGACCAACTATACTGACGAACAGCATTAAAAGACAGGTTATCTCAAAGGCTCCCATCAAGAATCCTACTGGTTGGTGCGTCTCAAGCAAGGGAAAGGCAGACGTCTTTGCAAACAGAGATTTAAGCCTTTCAACCTCACTTCGGCAGAAACGAGAGGCAGGGTACAAATAATCTTAGAACAACCTTTCCAAATGCCCCCCCCCCCCCACAAATGCTGTCATAACAAATCTCAAAGCTAAAAAATCTGCAGGTGAGGATCTACTTCCCCTTAAAGCTGTGCATTCTGAGGCTGGGACACTTTCCAAGGAAGTGGAAATCTGTAATCAAAACTATGATTCAAAAACCTGACAAGCAACCTACTGAAGTAGAGGCATATAGGCCCATTATTATTTTACCTGCGCTGGGCAAAATGATGGAAAGGGTATTATTGGATCACATCCTCAGACTGAGTAGCGTGAGCAAAGCTATTCCTCAATGGCAATTCAGTTTCCGAAAAAGTCATGGCACACCAGAACAGCTTCACCGGGTGACCAAATTTGTCTTAGAGGCAATGGAGAACAAGATGTACACAGTAGCAGTATTTATGGACATACAACAAGCTTTCGACAGAGTTTGGTATGACGGTCTTCTATCGAAGCTAAAAACGCTCTTGACGCCGGAATTATTTATACCAATTAAAAGTTTTCTTGCAGAAAGGAAACTTAGTGTGGTTGTTGATGGCGAAAAATCATCACAGCGATCCATCTTGGCAGGCGTTCCCCAAGGTAGTGCTAGGCCCGACCTTGTATTCGCTGTACACTTCCGACATGCCGGAGTCCTGGTGCTGTACGGAAGTTGAAGAAGAAGACAATATAATAGCAACATACGCGGAAGATACTGCGGTAATGGTCAGGAGTAAAGAAATGACTATTGCAACCAGGGGCCTACAAAATTACGTAACGGCTTTCGAAAAGTGGGAAATGGAATGGAATATAGGCATAATTTGCAGCAAATGTGCTTGCGTAACATTCGCCAAAAGTCCTTTGAATTGCCCAGAAATTACAATGCTTGGCTCCACACTTCCACACAAGACCCACAACTCATACCTTGGTTTGATTTTGTACAAAGGATTAACGTTCTAAAGGCACACAACTATGAGTAAACAAGCAGTGCTTTCAAAGAATACAAAAATGTCATGGCTCCTTTCGCCGAGAAACAAACTTTCGTTGACAAATAAAGTCCGCCTGTATAAATCCATTTTGAGCCCAATCTAGAAGTATGGTATCGAAGTATACGGAATTACAAGTAAATCAAACCTAAACAAAATAAGAGTTACGCAAAGCAAGTTAATCAGATCTATTTGTAACGCCCCCTGGTACATGAGAATAAAAGACATAGAGAGGGACCTTAACATAGCCAAGATAGGCGATGTATGCAGGACACACGCGGAAAGATACTTAAGACGTCTTGGCCTCCACCCCAACACATTGGCGAGAAGGCTTACCCTCCCCACGATAAAGAAGACTGAAGAATTATTACCCTCCTTCCGGATTTTTCTAAAAAAAATAATTGTATTGTAAAATATTTTAATAGTAAAATGTAAGGCACATGTTAATAGTAATTTACTAGATGTGCAGTATGTATTAAAATACCTTTGAGTAATCAATTTATCAATCAATCAATAACAGTAAACATTAACTCAAATAATAAAAATTTTCACCATGAAAAAAAAATAGTTTCTAAGAAACGATGAAAGAAAATGCCTGGCAGAAGACTTTGATCTGGTATTAGATCAAATTAAACTTGATTTAAATTAAATTAAATATAATTACCATGATATTAAAGGAATTTTACTTACAACACGGTCAAAAAAACCTTATTTTAAGAATGCAACATTAATTTCACGTAAAATGTATTTTTACAATTGTTCTTAAGTATTGTATGTCGCACAAAAACCATCGTCAACTAGATCAAAAATGTTTTATTTAATTTTATTGTTCAGATCCCGGATTAGTGGAAGTACAAAAACTGGCTGTTGCACCATGATTACGACCTTTTGATCACACATCATTGCTTCTGCTCGAATTTTTATTAGAAGTAAAAATAATATACATTTTGTTCTATATACATTTCTAATAAATATATATTATTCATAATAAAAATATTATGAGAATCTTTCGCAGGGTCTGAAAATTTTAATTACTGCTGTTTTGTTTAAAAAATCGTTATCAATTAGCTAAGAAAAAAAATTACAATGATTTCATCTAAAATTCCTGTTTAATTAAGGTCCCAATTTTGGAATAAACTGAACTAAAGGAAAAAAAACATTACGACACCATAAAAATAAGAATACCAATTGGAAAACTTACCCAGCGATAACTTTTCACCTGAGTCTGGAGGCAATGTAAACCCTAGAAGTGCCATAGACGCAATCAATACGCACGGTACAATCAAATTGAAAAAGTAGTACAACGTTTTCCGTCGTATTAAAATGGCGAATGTTATGTCTATATAGGGTTCTGGGCAACAATTATAGTAGATTTCATTTCTTTTCCCAGGAACGCCTGCAAGTTTCATAAGGATCATAAATTAATAAATAAATATATAATATATTGATATTATATTATTGGGAACAAAGAAAAAAATTAATAATATTATTAAAATGTTAGGCTCGATAGACGTGTACTTTTTTGTATTATATATATATAAAGTAAACATATATGATTTTTTAATACCCAAACGATTCTTAATACCCAATGGAAATCATTAGTTTCAGAACCCGTAGTCGTAGAGTTATATACTCATTTACAAGGTTGTATTATATCATTGCTAATTACCATATGTAACAGAGAGAAAAATAACGTTTGCCATCAGTATGAATAGGTGTTTTTTGCCTGACTGTATGTATTTGACATGTGGACTACTCGTATTTTACTCGAATTCCAACGAATTTTTATGGTATATAAGAGAAAAGGCCCCGTCCAATTCACCCATTGCCAAGAATATGGCAATACAAGAGCATACCAGCGCCAAAAAGTGCGAAAATTGTGTGGGAAACCACACAACCTATAGGCAAACTATAGGGGCTGTCCAATATACAAAGACCTCAAAAGCCGGATTCATCACCGAGTAACGTCTGCCCGCCTCCATAACTCACACAATACCCCTATACAATCAAAAACATCCCCAGAAATCTTTTTCGCAATCTTCCCAAATGTGACCTTCGCAAGCTGTACGAGAACAACTCTGCATGCTGCCAAAACTTATCTGATACCTAATCCCTCATCATCGACGCAACAACGAAGTACAAGGTGCAATTCAAAAGTACCAGGATTTTTATTAAAAAACGAATATTATTTTTTTTTTTGAAAAATTTATTGTTCGCCTTCAAAATAGTCTCCTTCTGCCTGAATACAACGTTTTGCACGTTCAAGAAGGTTATCAAATGACTTTTTTAGGTCGTTTATCGGTATAGCGTATAGCGGATGGCATCAATGTCAGCATAGCGGTTTCGTTTTATGGCCAAATGTAGTTTTCCGAACACATAAAAATTGCAGGGTGCCATATCAGGCGAATACAAAAAGTTTGGGTCCTTTTTGTCTTCTTTAATAATGTCTCTTGAATGTTGAATTCTGAGGTCTTTTTCGTGTTATTTCAAAGTGTGCTCATTTTTCGACCGCACTACAAATGTAATGTCACATGTAGCGCTATTATAAAAGTCAGCTGTTACATAAATTTTGTAAATTTTTGAAGGCGACCAATAAATTTTTCAATAAAAAAAAAATACAAGTAATATTAATTTTTTAAAAAAAGTGCTGGAACTTTTGAATTACACTTTGTAGCCTTGAAACTTTGATGCATACTCTGCAGCAGCAGATGATCGAATTCATCATACTGGCCTACCGACCTAAACAAAATTCCTGACTTGATGGACTTCGCAATAACTAAAAATATCTCACGAAATTTCATCACTACCGAATCTCTACCGGATCTATCATATGATCACTCGCCAGTTCTTTTAAATCTGAAGCTCCTCCAACGCCCTAAGACTACAATGCAGGATAACAGATTAACATCAAGGAGAACAAACTGGGGCAAATACAGAAAATACATAAGTTCACAATTGAGCTGAACCCAAGTTTAAACTTTGATGCCGATATTGAATCAGCAGGAAATACCCTGGGGAGTGTCTTAGTTACAACCACTAGAATCTCAACACCTCAAATAGAGAGCGCACCTAGCATACCCAGGATGACAAACGCAGACATCGCGTGGCTCGGTCTTGAAAAACGACATATGCGACGGGAGTGTCTTAGATTGCCAATCCCAAAGCAAAGATTCAAAAATGCCTCACAAAATCTCTCCAATGCGCTTAAGGAAGAAGCTAAAAACACCCAACTTCGCTATATAGAGGAACTTTCAATTTGAGGCAGCAAAAATTTACATTAGGAAAGCCCATCCCAGTTTTTAACCACACCGGCAGAAACTATATCACCATTAAGAAACATCACTGGGGGTTGGGCCCGTAGCGATAAAGATAGAGCTACCACATTTGCAATGCATCTTAAACGTGTATTGCACCCGAACCCCGCTACAAGATCGTTTGTATTATCCACGGTAATAGGCGACGACCAAGCACCACACGAGCCAATCGAATTTCAAGCGAATGAAATATATCTAAAATCATGAAGGATAAACTAAATAAAAAAAGCCTTAAGATGTGATATAATAACTCCAAAGATGATTATCGAGCTTTAACCGAGCTTCCTTGCTTTTTCAGGCTATTAAAAAACTCGGGTACTTTCCAGAGAGATGGAAAAAATCAATCACAGCAATGATACCAAAGGCAGCATGGACCATTCAGTTTCCTCATCGTACAGGCCTATAGAATATTGTCTTGTCTATTGAAATTATTTGAAAAAATTATGATGGTCCGAATAACTCCCTACCTGACAACACGCAATCTTATTCCAGCGCATCGGTTCGGTTTTCGAGAGAAACATGAAACAATTGAACAAGTAAATCGAATTACATCAGAAATACGATCTGCTTTCCAAAAACGGGAATATTGCACAGCAATATTTTTGGATGTCTCTCATGCACTTGGCAAGGTTAGGCTAAATGGGTTAATGTTCAAAATTAAAACAATGCTTCCTCAAAACACCCAAAAACTCCTGAAATCGTATCTCTACAATCATATCTCCTTTGTTGTAAGATGCATCTCTGACATGTGAGACGACCACACTATAAACGCTTGAGTTTCTTAAGGTAGCGTACTTGGACCAACGCTGTACGTCCTTTATACAGCAGACATACCCACAAGCAGACAACTAACAACTTCTACGCTTGCCGATGACACAGCTTTTTAAGTCGATCCAAATGCCCGGTACAAGCCACAAATCAACTTTCTTCTCACTAAGTGGCCGTGGAGAAGTGGCTATCTGACTGTCGAATCAAAATAAAAGAACAAAAATATAAGCATGTAACACTTACACTCAATCGGCAAAACTGTCTTTCAATCACTTTAAACAACACCGTAATACCGAAAGCAAATGAGGTGACCTATCTTGAAGTGCACCTCGACCGACGCCTCACCTGGCGCAGGCACATCAAAGCCAAAAGAACACACCTTAAGCTGAAGGCTAGTAGTCTCCACTGGCTTATCAGCTCTCGGTCACCCCTCTGTCTGGACTAAAGGGTTCTACTCTACAACTCCATACTAAAACCAATTTGGACGTACGGCTCCCAACTTTGGGGAAGTGCCAGCAGTAGTAACATTGAGATTATGCAAAGGGCCCAATCAAAGATACTGAGAACAATCACTGGAGCACCCTGGTACATCCGAAACGCAAATATACAAAGAGACCTTAATATCAGATCCGTCAAAAATAAAAAACAACCCATCAAAAACCAAATTACATGAGCAAATTAACGTCACACTCTAACCACCTTGCGAGAACTTTAACACGGGTGTGTTACCACCCTCCCTTTACCACCATCCCCTTAACAGAGTGGTGATAAATCGAGGTGACGTATGTTCAACAATCAAAATATCACAAACTATCCCTCTTACAAGTAGTCTTTCGAATGGGTGTTGGATGTGAACAAAATTTATTTTTTCGAGATTAGATAATCCTTCAAGAGGTTTGTGGTGGTGGAGCAACGCTTTATGAAACTATGTTGGCATGGAGAAATAATTGAACTGCAGAGGTGTTGAATATGTGGTGTGATCAATTTTTGAAAAGCTTTGGAATTGCTGACTATATAGATTCGTCTATAGTTTGTAGCATCCGATTTTTTCCGTTTTCATTTAGGGGAATTATGAAAGATTCCTTCCACATGTGGGGAAAGATAAAAGTTTCCAGAGGCAAGAAGAACAGTTTTAGAAGAGGTCTGCACAATGGCTTAGTGCAGTTTTTCAGTACACAGCCAGGAATACCATCAGGACCTGGCGAATATACTGGCTTTACCTTCAGAAGATCCGATAACACACTGCTTTTGGAGAAAGATGGTCTGAAAATAAGATTGGCTGATTGAATATTGTATGAATAAGGCTGATCCATAATTGTAGGAAGTGAGTACGTTGTTTGAAAGCAAGTTGCAAATAGATTGGCAATATCCTGACTAGTTGTCGCAGATAAATTTTCAAACATAATTAGAGAAGTTACTATAAATAGTAACAGTAGACTGCAATGTAAATAAATACAATTTTAATAGAAAAAAAAAATAATAATAATTAGAGAGGGAGAAGATACATATTAGGTTTAAGTATGTAAATATGTAAATACTCGATAGAAATTATGAATCTCTGCAGTAGAAGTTACTATAAATAGTAACAGTGACTGCTATGTAAATAAATACAATTTTAATAGAAAAAAAAATAATAATAATTAGAGATGGAGAAGATACATGCTTACGCTTAGTATTTACAAAATTATAAAACTGGTTTGGATCCTGTTTAAGCTGGATCCTTGTAAACCAAGGCGGATCAGTCGAGGCGGATGGATACTTTCATGGCACGCAAGAGTCGAAGACAGCGTTAAAAGTTTGGTAGAATGTTTCTAAAGCGATATTAATATCGGTGCATTCCCAGAGATCGGACCAATCAAATATATAAATTAAGTTGCTTAATCTCTGAAAGTCAGCCTTACAAAAGCAGCCAGTTTTATGATTTCCATGGCGAGACTGAAGATTGCTAGCAGTCAGGGTTTCAATCGACACCTCAAGCATTGGGTGGTAAGCACCTTCTGGGGACGAAAGTGGCATGGCTCTGGAAAGAGTTATTCCATCTGGATTAGAAACGAAACATAGATCTAGAAGCCAACCTAAAGAAGTCCTTCCTTAAGTTGTTTTTTTGATACCCTCAGTAAAATCATGGTTTGTTAAAAGTGATAAAGATGGTGAATTCTCGATGTTTGACCAGATAATTTCAGGTAAATTGAAGAGTCTTAGAGTCTCTAGAAGGTCACTATCCGAGATGCGATTAGAAACCAGCTGATTGACAGATAAGTGGTGCCAGTATGTAGGCGTTTCTGAACAAGATGGTAAGTAAGAGAATGTGATGAACAGTGATTGAAGCGACATAGCGATTTTCACACATAGGAATTCCAGATCACCAAGATTCGGTTACTTAACCCCTTCAGAAGCGATGTCGGAGTGCACAGAGGTTAGGACTCTTCCTCCCCTTCGTAGTGGTCAGTCCCGTCTGTAAGTGGTGCACCTGTCTGGAAAAATTTCGGAACTAAAAATCTCCGGTTTTGACCGGAGATACAATGAACAACTATCAGAATAAAGTAAAGGG
This sequence comes from Drosophila vallismaia, assembly GCA_035047325.1. NCBI lineage: Eukaryota > Metazoa > Arthropoda > Insecta > Diptera > Drosophilidae > Drosophila > Drosophila vallismaia. The sequence goes on along the minus strand of JAWNPU010000011.1, from coordinate 216,318 downwards.
ACCTTACTCCGAAGCCCCCTTGTATTTTGATAGGTAAGAGTAATAGATGTTGTTATTTTTTTGAGGAAGAAGTTTTTGATAAAGAAGAAAAGGGTTTAGGGTTTTTAAGTATTGATTTTAATACAACGAGTATATTGTCAGCCAGCCCATCAGCCAAAGTAGTAAAAAACCTTTATTGTCTTTCTTTCAATGTTTCGTTTTATTCAACGCAACCGATACACGCTCTCGCTGTCTGCAGACGAATGAAAGATTACTCTAGAAAATAAAAGTGAAAGGCATCAACCAAGTGAGAGAGGACAGTAAGACAGTGCGTTCTCTCTTTTCAAGACTTCTTGATCATCACTCTCACTTACACACAACTTTGTATATGTGTGATATTTTCAACAGGTCACCTCAAAAGTTACATTTATACAAATTGATCAAAAATAAAATTAAACATAAATGACTTTCAGACGAGTGCATGCGTTTTCTCATGTTTGTATTCTAATTCTTTTCTTCTTTTTCTTCTGGGGCTCGTTTTTTTTTTTTAAACCAGCATTTGCTGCAAATAATTTTGGAAACCCAGTAACACCATATTAGTTCAATCAAACAAAAATTTAACAAGATTTGATTAGATAAACATGGTAATGGTTAGACTAGGAATTATTTTGATTCCATAATCATATACATGTAGGGTTTATTATAGTTTGTTTGAAGAGTTTATTATTATTATCAATTATATTATTGTATGATATTAAAGAAAAATCGCTCTTCTATGCTTTCTGCATTCACCGTCTCGTTCCGAGGCCCAGCTGCCGACTTCTCTCTAGTGCCAGGGCTGCCCACTCTTCTCCAGAGCCAGGGCTGGCAACCCTTTTGATATCTTGCATCTAACATACATATACCATAAATAAAAAGATTCAAACTTCATATAAAAGTTTATCATTATTATTTCTTCCTTATTTTATTTTAATTCAGATGATTTTCATTATTCAGGATTCGGTTAATCCCGCAGTGTAGTGAATGTAAATCTGTGGATACACAAATTAGTTTGTTTTTTTACATATATATTTCTATCTTCCTTCATCTTTCATAAAATATATATGTATAATATGTGTCGGAGACTGTTGGATTATATTCCGATGCGGACCCAGAATCACTCCTCTGCACAGCTTTGGCGCCACGTTCTCTCATCTTTGGTTGGGAGCGCGGCATGTCTGTTCAATTTAACTTTTGTTCATCAAGTGATGAAACCAACTCTGTGCATCCACGCATCATGGCGAAATGTGATTTCTTTGCATACACACATACCATCACACAGTGTTATCTCACCATGCTCATGCACACAATACTAATGCACGATCAGTATCGGTACCTCCTTTTCACACAGACGTCTCCGCCACATACAGACTACGTTAGGTAGAAACTAGAAATAGTTGTCTACCACGCTCGAGCATACAGAGAGAGAATACAGAGAGAAAGAAAATTGCCACAAACGCCACTCTGGCGGCAATGCTCGTTACAATTTGAATTTGAAAATAATTTGTTACAATGTTCGTTATAATTTGAATTTGAAAATAATTTGCGTCACGGCCTTCCTGACATATCACACGTCATCGAGTGTTTCTTACCCAAACTATGCTATCGTGTCGTATTTCAGCCACCATGATCTTTAATAAACAAACTTAAACAAAATCTTTTAAATTAAACACTTTATTTCCTTATTCAACACTTCTTATTTTCTTGAAACCAAATCAAACCAAAAATTATTTTCAAAATTAAATTTCGTGATTTAGGATTGGTTCAAAGCATCTGATCTTAGATTATCGATTAAAATTCATTACAAGTACTTCAAAATTAATTTCAATCATTACATGATTCCGAATGCTACAGATTCGTTTCCAACATTTCAAAATACATTTCACGTATTACAATATTTAATTCAAATATTTCTCAATAATCCACGCCTTAAGATCCGGATTACCAATAACTTAAATTCAAAATACATTCTCAAAATCATAATTTCATTAAAACAATAGCACACAGTTAACTACTCGAGTAACCGGCCAGTCTTCATTACGATAGCTCACAGTTATGGTTAAACAAACCGGCCAATTATTCTCATTGTTATAGTAGCTCACGGTTAAGGAAAGTTGTACTAGCGAAACTACGAGCTTGATCAGCGATCAGTCGAGAAGGAACACCAAACAATGAAATTAAGGACTTCACTGCCTTAATGCAACTCTCTGTGTCTAGATTTAAGGTATAAGACAAATAAACAAATTTGGTAAATGCGTCTATCAGCACGATTATGTCGCTCTTGCCACTAAGATTCCCAGTAATATCGACGTTTACTGTATGCCACGGAATATCGACTTTCGGAATGGGATGCAATTCGGCTTGTATCTTACCAGAAGGGGGCCTGGACAACTTACAGTTATCTACAAATTTGTGAGCATACTTAGACATTTTGTCAAACCAATAGAATTCGAACATTTTTTCAAGAGTTTTCTCCCAACCTAGATGCATAATTGACTCGTGAACATTGTTGACAGCAGACCATCTGAACGGCTTTGGAATTATAGGCAGACAACGAATCTTTCTAATTCTTTGTATTTTTCTATACAGTGTCCCAGAACGTAGCTCGTAGGTTTTGGACAAAACTTCGGACAATTCATTATTACGCAATTTAGATACAATGGATGAAGTTTCTTCATCTCTCTGCTGTTTGGCTAACAACCAATAATCTGCAATTTCGGTCAGATTTATGCGTTTCTCAGCTACTCCTGACGAATTCTAACAACTTTTTAGTGTTGAGTTGTGAGACAGAAAGTCAACGTTGGCCATGCGCTCACCAGGTCTATACTGAATATAAAATTCGAATGATTGCATATACGACCACCACCAACTCAGCCTTCGTACGAGAAGCTTTCAATGAATTGCAATCTGCAAACACAACAAAGTGACGACCATGCAAATAATGACGAAAGTATTTAATAGAGTTGTAAACAACGAGTGTCTCCAATTCGTATGAATGATACCGCGACGCCGCTGATGACGTCATCTTACTAAAATATTCGATAATTCGAGGCTTCTGTTCAATCCTGTGAAATAATATAGCACCATAGCCGTCAGCACTGGCATCTGTATGAAGCTCGATAATAAATTGTGGGTCGATAATAGTGAGAACAGGTTCATTAGTTAAAATTGAAATTACTCGTTCCCGTATTTGCTCAAGCTCCAAATTCCATGAAAATGATTTGCTCTTTGATGTAAGTGCGTAGAGAGGTTTCAACAACTGTGAAAACTTGGGTAACAACCGACGGAAATATGAGACCAATCCGATAAATTGTCTCAATTGAGTTACAGATTGTGGGGGCGGTAAATCGGTAAAAGCTCGTACTATATTTTTCTTGGATTTTGGTAAACAATGGCATACAAATGGGTAAGATCACCCAGGGCACAGTTAATGGCTCTTTGAAATACAGACGGTGCGTTTTTAAGCCCAAATGGCATATTCAAATATTCAAATTGCCCCTATGGGGTAACAAACGCAGTCCGCTCGATCGAATTCGGATGAATTGGGATCTGATGAAATCCACTTGCCATATCTATGCAGGTGAAAAACTTTGGACCGCTCAGTATAGCTATTTGGTCAGAAATAAGCGGCAGTGGATACGTGTTGGAACCGGTATTAGCGTTAAGCTGTCTATAATCGACGCAGATGCGGTCTGTACTATATTTCTTTCAAATAAGTAACATTGGTCTAGCAAACGGCTAGGAACTGGGCCTTATGATATTTGATTCCATCAGTTGTTTAATTAACTGCCGAACTTTTTCTTTTTCCTCTACACTCATTCTATAAGGTCGCATTTGAACCCTCTTATTTGGATCAATTAAGCGAATCTCCAACTGACCCTTTGTCACGCGGCTTTGAGGAATTCCGTCAATAAAAGAATTCGAGTATTCGTGTAGTATTAATAGCAGTTGCTCTCTATCGGATCCATGCACGTCAGTATCAAAATTAGCCAAATCAGAATTGCATTCGGAAACTAGAACAGGCAACATCGATTTTTCATTAAAAATTAGAGCGTTTGATGTACTAGTCACACCAATTCCATGGCTCAAAATATTCCGACCAATCAGAGCGTCATATTTTATGTAACTGTCAAGAACTACATGGAACAATATTTCGAATGAACGTTCGCATATCAGAACATTTGCCAATATTTGTAAAGTACTACAAACCGTACTCCACCGATTCCTCTTAAAATAATTACATTACCTATTCTAGCTCTAGACAGTCTCAGTGAAGCAGCCTCCTTGATGAGCGAGCACTCAGCTCCGGAATCAGAACAAAATTTGAACGACTCACGAAATTGCAGCAATGTCCCAACGGGCTCAAGAACAGTACAAATGTTGACGTCTTTGACAATGTTGCTTCTGTTTGGCATCGAGTTCTTCTGGCGATCAGGACACACTGTAGATACATGCCCCTCTTTCCCGCAATTGTAACAGGCGACGGTAGATCGGTCCTTTCCTCCTGCATAGCCAGATTGTAGCCTAGTTGTTGATTTTGACCAGCCGCTCTTGAGCGACATTCCTCCTGTGACCGGGCTTTACGCAATTATAACATTTGATGAGCGAAAAGGAATTCGCTCGTTTTTCCGGCGGCGCTGATGTGTTGTCGTTTGAAGACTGGCCCTGTCTAGTGTCAAACGAGTAAGGTTTCAGTTGTTGATGCAGCTCGTTTCGAGTGTTGATGTCAGCAGTGAAGACCAAACGTCGCAATCGCTTGTCGATTTCAGCTGCATGTGCCAGCGCAACGGAAAATGAAATGTGTTCCACGTTCAGTGACTTCCAACTGGCCATAAGTGAAGTCACCATTCGGCTTGCATATAATGACAGGCATTCTCCTCCTGCGGGACATCCGTTTAGCAGATGCATAAAAGTTGCAGCCAAAGTCTCCGTTCCAGCAAAGTGTTCCAGAAACAATTCCTTGAACTGCGTCCATGTTATCCCCAGGAAGCACGTCTGAGATAGCCAATGAGAAGCACTTCCTTCCAGCGACTTGCTGAGGATCATCACAAGTGCGCTGCTCTCCAGATGATTTTCGGACAGGATGTAGTCTACTGTTGAACACCAGGACTGAGCATTGGAATTTTCTCGTTCAGGGTTGAATTTTGGCAGCACAACAGAGATTGCGTTTTTGGATTGATTATATGAATTTTGCACTTGTCTTAAAAGTTCAGAAAAGTTGCGATTTTGCGACTCCAAAATTGCAAGAAAACTATTTTCACGTGTAGATGTTGGCGATCCCACTTCTGATGTCGGAGATATTGTTGGATTATATTCCGATTCTGACTCAGAATCACTCCTCTGCACGGCTTTGGCGTCACGTTTTCTGATCTTTGGTTGGGAGCGCGGCATGTCTGTTCAATTTAACATTTCTTCATCAAGTGATGAAATCAACTCTGTGCATATACCTACCACGCATCATGACGAAATGTGATTAGTTTGCATACACACATACCATCACACAGTGTTATCTCACCATGCTCATGCACAAAAGGAGGTGCCTCCTTATCGTACAGACGTCTCCGCCACAAACGCTCCCTCCACTTCGCCCATACTCGCGGTCAGACTACGTTAGGTAGCAAATAGAAATAGTTGTCTACCATGATCAAGCATACAGAGAGAGAATACAGAGAGAAAGAACAACGAGATAAGCGGACTGTAACCACGCCACTCTGGCGGCAATGTTCGTTACAATTTGAATATGAAAATAATCTGTGACATATACATCTGTCTACTTCTAGGTTCCTAAATCCAAGTTTTTTTCGTGTACCTTTAAATACCTCAAACCAGCATCTTGCAGCTTGTTAAAGACCATAAATGGCTTTATGAAGTTTACATACTTTATTTCCATCATACTGGATTAAACCTTTTGGAATCTTCATATAAATTTCATCTTTTAGTGCTCAATTTAAAAAGGCTGTTTTCACATCCCTATGATGGATTAGTAAATAATATTAATTTGAAAAAGCTAAAATATATCTAGAACTAGAAATTCGTGCAACTGGTGCAAAAGTCCTGGGTATTCCTGGTATAAGCCTTTGGCAAGCAATCTTGCCTTATATTTTAGTAAATTACCATTTTATCTTGTTTTATACTTAAAATCTACTTGCAATCTACTATAATTTTATCCTTGGGCTTTTGCACTAAGCACCAAGTATTATTTACTAAATGAGAATTAAGTTCGTTTTAAAAGGCATCCTCCCATAAGGTTCTGTCATCACGAGTTTTAACATCCTCATATGTATTGGGAATATAATTCAAACAGGGAAACTGGGAATATAATTCATCAAAAACCTTTCTAAAAATCAATATGATAATTTTGGTTTATCTTTAATTCTCTCAATGCGTCTAATTATCTCTTGATTTTCATTTTCTTTTACTTTATCACCAGTTTCAGCCACTGGATAGGTATTCTCGATACAAGTGGAGTTTTTATTTAGACTTTTCGTTGAATTCCGTAGAATCCGTTGATTCACTTTTTTTACCAATGGAAAATCTGACTCTTCATTCTCTTCAATTACAGAATCACAATCATCAGGCTTCGAATCCGTTGATTTACAATTTTCCACCAATGGACAATCTGACTCCAATTACACTGACTGACTCCAATTAGATAATCACAATATTGGTCAAAAACACCTTGTTCTACCACAAAGTCAATTTTATATGAAGCCGATTTCAAACAATCTCTTGCTGTCATGAATTTTTTCGTGTTCTCATTCCACCACTTACTATATAATCATTTGGCTCATATCCGACAAGTATAGTCTTGATCGATTTCTAGTCAAACTTTTGCTTTCGCACTTTATTTGGGGCATATACTGTCGACCAAAATATCTTTAGATATTTCACCCCAAAAACTTTTATTTAGTTTATTACAGTTAACCATAGAGCAAGCTTTTTCAGTGATTGTTCTAATCATCCATTCTGCAGCACCATTTTTTTGTGGGGTATGAGGAACCGTTTAATTGGACTTGTTCTTTAAAGGTTTCTTTATAAATTTCATGGCTTTGTTTCTGTTTTTATTTTCCCTAGACTCTCGGTTGCCTATAGCTTGCAGCACTTTTGCACTTGTGTCTTCGTTAGTCGTGTCTTTACGTAGTCTAATGTCAAATTGCTTTCAATAAGAGTTTCTATATCTGTTATTACTCCTTCATAGCTAGTCGAGATTGTAAAAAGTAAGTGAGCAATTTTATCCATTTCGTCCAGCTTGGCTCCTGCCGCAACTAACTCAGTTATCAAAACGTCAAATAAATAAAAATGGTTCACTAGCGGAGTATCACCTTTTAATTGTAAATATTTAAATATTTAGAGAATATTTGTTTGCGTAGTGAAAGTTGGGATGCCAAGCTTTTACGCTCGTATATAATATCCAACAGTATGATTTGTGCTTCTTTTCGTTGTTGCTGTACTGCTTTTACTTTTGCACACAAACCCAAAATGCTCCTCGTTTTTCTTTTTTTGCGTCGTTATACATACATATATTTAAATATGTAATTCACTTTATTTACTTTAAGTATTCTGATTTGTACAATTAAAATATTTCACCACTAGGCTGTAAATGTGACTGGGCCCATAACCTTTTCATTTTAATACAACGAGATACGCTCAAGTATATCGTCAACAGCCAAACGCCAAAGTAGTAAAACACCTTTATTGTCTTTCTTTCAATATTCCCTATTATTCAACGCAACCGCACGCTCTCACTGTCTGCAGACGAATTAAAGAGTACTCTAGAAAATAAAAGTGAAAGGCACCAACAACTAAGTGAGAGAGGACTGTAAGAGAGTGCATTCTCTCTTTCAAAGATCTTCTTGATCATCAATCTCACTTACACACAACTTTGTATATGTATGACTTTTTTTTTCAACATTATGATTTGGGAGTTTAACTCCCACAGGCTTAATACCTTTTTTTTTAACTGTTCTCGTCTAATGTTCTTATACGAATATGTTCTCCAGCCAAAAGCTGGGCGAAAAAATCGTGTCGAACGTATCTTGAAAAATGACGTAAGCCTTGAATAAGTATATTTATGGTAAAATTCCGAATGTCCTCCACTCTAACAACGGCCTTTGATTTGTCTTGGATGTAAGCCGAGATATCAATCTTTGAGGTATCGGGGGACAGTCGTGATATAAATATAGTAAAATTAGTTGTATGTTTTTGTTGAGTCTAATTAATGTCCCGTCAATTGACTAAGGACAACGCCGAGAAGAATAATTACACGAAGGTTTTTTTATTAACTTCTTTATTCAGATATCAGCTTAAGACTAAAAATAAAATGCAAATTGGGTTGAGGAGAAGCCTCAGTATTTTAACAATATTTTATTCGGGAGAGCCTCGCTCTTGGATTGTTAAGATTAGGAAAAGATTCAAAGAGAGCAGTCAAATCTGCTTAGGTCAGGCTTTAGGATGTGTACATCGCTTCCAAAGAATTCTTTATTATAAACGGAAGTTGCGTAACTGGGATACATTATGGAAATTACTTAAGTGCATTATTGCTTATAATTCTTTGAAATAATTGAAGTGGCCGGTTTGGGCCACTTAAATACGTCACTCCCCTTCCCTTAAAGAGAAGCCTATACTTGGGCTGGGATTGATGGATATAGTAATGGAATTGGGAATTTTTCTTATTTTAATTTTTGCATACAGCATCATAAATGGGTTAAATGTTACATATTTTAAATATAAGTACAACAAAATAAGTGCAATTACTACAATGGTCATTAGTATGTAAAGTATAATATTGTTCTCTGAAATCATCTCAACAATGTCGTTGTGTTTTACAATTTTTATTTTAGTTATACTAAGTGGTGCGTATAGTGGTGTCAAATCTATTTCTGGTTTTAACAAATTTTCACTTAAAATTATACTATTGATTTCTATTTTACATTGGGTTACTCTTATCATTTTGTTTCCTTCTATTTTTATATTATTAATTGAATTTTGGCAATTTTGGTTAAGAATGGTTTGGGTTAAGTTTCAGGTTACAATTGTGTTTGGTTCTATGTATTTTATTATTTCGTTCGTGTGCACTGGCTTAAAATTACAAATTGGTTTTGAGTGTTTAATAATATTGGTTTACATTCCCTTTTTATTTCTTTATTTTCGGCATTATAAACTTTATTTTCTTTTTCAGAATATGATTGTGTGTCTGTGTAATCTAGCTGATAGCCATTGGAGTCTAGGTAAGGGATTATTTTAATTGTGTTTATTAGTGAAAGGTAAACGGGTATGTGGGATATGATTAGTAATTGGTTATCATTGTAGTTAATCCAAGTAGATGTTTTAATGTTTAAAATATTTTGGCTGTTAACATTATCAAGTTTGTCATAGTTTAGTAATTTAGGGTTAAACAGTCCAAGTCTGGAAAGCTGCATATCCATTTCCAAATCTTCTACGTATTCCGTAAACTGCATTAGTTCGAACACAAGACTGTTAATGATGGTGAGGTTATTTTCATAATTCTGTATCTTTTGCATTCCGTCATTTATCAATCGTATCGTCGTTAAGTTCATGTAATTTTACTGAGTTATAGGCATTGGTGTCAAGTTTTTCCTGTATTTCGACTCGATCATTTTCATCTAATGTTCCAAATAGGTATTTAAAAGCTGAGCCCACAATGTTAATAAGTCCCCGTTTGTTTCTATGTTTCAGGGTTAATCCGGCTAGTTCTCTTTTCATTTAATTGTATAAAAATTTGATCTGGGGTGCATGATAATCGGTTCGTAGTCTTTGCTTAAAATAGTCAACCACGATGTCTATTTCAGTTAAATTGATTTTTAAGCAATGATGTTCAAAGGAAGATGGTATCTGGACTGGCTTATCGGAAAAAAGGAGATATCCGTGGTTGGTGTCAATATTCTTAATTTGAATTTGCTCTCCATGAACCGTTGGATCAGTATAAGGAATAATGTTATGAGGTACCAGGTGCCTGTGAAATTGAGAGTTGATTATTTTTATTTTGTTTTTTGAATTGCGTTTTGTAGTAGTGCGTAACTCTATTTCTATTAGTGATTTTGTAATGGTCAGGGTCTGTCTGTTCTACATTTTTGGTTGGTTTAAATGGATTTTCTAATTTGCCTTTCTGTAGTGGACCTTTTCTGTAATTAGTGTCAACATTAAATTCCTCTCGTTCTTCATTTATTTTATCTATTTTCTTCTCTTTAATTTTTTGAGTGTCCAATATTGGGTGCCCAGCGTATAAGAAAATTTGAGCGGGTGTCTGTCCAGTAGTGTCATGTTTAATTTTATGGTTGTATGTGTAAAGGATTGTTTCTATCTTGCTTAATTTTACTTCTACATCATCAGATGAATTGATTGTACGCATTTTTTCATTTATTGTTTTGTGTAATCTTTTGACGTACTGCCACCCCGTTTTTTTGCTGTATTGAGCTGTAATTCGATTTCTTCTTCTTCAATGCCATCGCATCAAAGCTAAACTGGAGCAAGCTCCGTCTCTGTCTGCCTTTAGTAATTTGGGTTTACCTAATTGATTAAAAATGCGCATTAATGCGTTTCTGCATTCTATCCAGTCCTTAGTTTTAATTTGCTCAAGTGTAGCGAATTTAGAATAAATATCAATGCAACTGATGTAATGTTTTCCCTCAGCTGAATAAATATCTACCACGAATTTTTCTCGGCAATGTTCCGGGTAAGGTGTGATTTTTAAAGGCATTTTCGTGTTTCAATGTTCTGTTTTGGCCAAATTGCATGTTGCATTCGTTTATTATATTCTTAATTAGTAGTTGGCTATTTGGAAAGAAGTGATTTTCTTTAAATAATTTTGTCATTTTCTGTATACCAGGGTGTTAGAGTTTTTCATGTGATTGAAGTATGATTTCTTTGAATTCAGCGTCTGAACCAACGTTTTTTAATAAAAAAAGACCGCAAATTACTTTTGTATAGGTGGTATTAATAATTTCTATGTGTGCTCTTTAAATAATTTCAAAATCTACAACGCTCTCAATATAAATGGTAATGTTTCTATGGATAAACTGATCGAGTAAAATTTGTTTGGCCATTTCAAGTGTCATTACATCATATTGAATTGTGGTAATGGAGTTACCGAATATTGTTGAATGCTCTATTTTATTTTTATCGGATTTAATAAAGATCATTTGTTTTTTGAAATAATTAATTGGTTTTTCTGTTGAATGAATAAGGTTGCTATTGTGTTCTTCTGCACTATGTTGAGTAACTTCACTATGATGATTTTCTTCAATTTTAATTCTTGCATCGGCAGTGCATCGGCAACTGAATTTTTCTTCCCTTTAATATAATCGATTTTAAATTGTTATTCGCTTAATCTAACTCTCCATCTTTCTAACTTAGCATTCGGTTCCTTTAAGTTATGAAGCCATCTAAGAGGTTGATGGTCACTAGCAATGAGAAATTGTCGCCCTAGTAAATAATGTCGAAAAGATTTAGTGGCCCAAACTATGGCGAGTAATTCTTTTTCGATAATTTCGTAATTTAATTCGTGATCGTTAAGTGGTCTACTAATAAAAGATATAGATATGACCGTTTTGAGAAAGGACAACCCCCAGGGCCAAGTTACTTGCGTCTGTGGTTAAAACAAATTTCTTTTCAAAATCAGGTAATTGTAAGATTGGGTCTCGAATTATCAAAGCCTTAAGTTTTTCGAATGCTTCTATGTACTCAAGTTTTTGCGTATCTATCTTTACTCCTTTTTTAAGCAAGTGGTCATGGGTTTTGCTATGTCTGCGTAATTTGGAATACATTTGCGATAATAACCTGTTAATCCGAGGAAAGCTCTAATCTCTTTTATTTTTGTCGGAATTGGGTATGAAACTATGGCTTTAACTTTAATAGGATTTGGTTTAATACCATCAGGAGTTACTATGTGGCCAAGAAAGTTAGCTTCCTTTTTTAAGAACTCACATTTGTCTAGTTGCAATTTTAAGTTTGCTTCTGCAAGCTTTGAAAGAACTAATTGTAGTGAATGTTTATGTTCTGTAAGGGATGTTGAAAAAATTAGAATATCATCCAGATACACCAAACAGTGTTTGTTAACGGTCGAAGGATATTATTCATGCACCTTTAAAAAGTAGCCGGTGCATTCCTAAGGCCAAATGGCGTCCGAAGGTATTCGTAATGACCGCTTTTGGTGGAGAATGCAGTTTTATGAATTGATTCCTCGTCCATTTCTATTTGGTGAAATCCTTTTACCAGATTGATTGTTATAAAATATTGACATACACCCAGTTTGCCAAGTATTTCGTCCATATTTGGAATTGGATATCTGTCAGGTATAGTTATTTCATTTAGCTTTCTATAATCAATTACTACTCTGTACTTCATTATGCCAGAAGCATTCGGTTTTTTTTATACAACCCAAGTAGGACTATTGTATGGTGAATTACTTTCCCTAATTAATCCCTGATTTAGCAATTCCTGTACTTGGTTTCCTACTTCAATTTCGTGTGTTTGCGCAAATGGGTATTGTTTTGAATAACTTGGGGAGTTATGTGGTTATGTGTTGTATTTAGTACGTGTTTAATGGTATTTGTAAATGTTAATTTGTCTCCTTCCTTATATTCAAGATATCTAAATTTATTTAATAAGTCTTTTAACTTTAAAGTTTCCTCCTGATTTAAGTGATCTAATCGAAACAGTGAAAAATCTAATTTTTTATTCATTCTTGATCTGAGTTTGCAATTGGTTCTGCTGCCTTTTGGTTATAAACATTTTGGTTTCTGGTTTCCGATTCTGAAGTAATCAATTTGTATGTTTGGTCAAAAAGGGTGACTGTATTATTTTTGTAATTTAGAACTGATTGTGCATCTTTCAACAATTTTCTGCCAATTAGCATATCGTAATTATTAGAAAATCGGTGCACATAAAATGGTTCGGGTTTTTTCAAAATACTATTTCTGGGTAACATAATCAAATCGTTCAAGATAATAGGACCATTTGATGTTAAAACTTCACATCTAATATTTTGAATGGAAAGACAAAATATATTTTCATTGAGCATATTAATTGTTGATCCTGTATCTAGAAGGCATTTGTATGTGCACCCTTTGTATACTATTTTTATGTATTCGTATTGTCCAGGACTGTTGACCGAAAATTTACGTTAAGTTCAGAATTATTTTGATTTTGTTCCTTATTAATTTGTACGGGTTGGACCTGTTGTTGTCCTTCATTAATGAACACATGATTTGGATATGGATTGTATAGGTTTTGGTCATAATAGTGCTGTTCGTCATAATTAGGTTGGATTTGTTCAAATTCATGCGCGTCTTGGAATCTCATTTCGTCAATGGACATTTTAGTTTGTTCACTGTCCGATGGTCTTAGTCGTTTAGTAATCGGAACGTTAGTATTTTTAGATGTAGAGGGTTGTTGTAATTGAGGGTATGTATTTCCTCTAAAATATGTTGTTTGGGGATTTTGGGCTTTGTTGGGGTGTTGTTGGAAAGGATTTTTTGGAATAATGGGTTGTGTTTTTATGTATTGGTTGGGTCTGAAATAATTAGGTGCGAGCCTCATAGGTGGGTTGTTAGTCATCTGCTGTGTATAGCTAGGTCTAAATGGTTGCATGTATTGATTCAAATTAGGTTGGAAGGGTTGATAATATTGTGGGTAACTTGGGCGATATTGAGTTTGAACATTTGTATTGAATTTATGTGCTTTCGAATTCTGATTATAATTTGAGTTTTTATTACGGTATTCTGGGCTTAGATTAAATTCAAAATTAATATGTTCTTCATAAATTCCCTCATTTTGTGCAATGTTAATTAAGGATCTTAAGTCTGTAATATCGTGATGAGCTAAAATAGTAAATATCTGTATTGGTAGTTTTCTGATCAGTATCTTAATAGAGTCTTTAATAGCCTGAGTATAAATAAGGAAATCCGATTAGTTACCTTCCAGGTGTAGTTTCGAAATTAATAATAGACGTCGTCTTTCCGCATCTTCACAGAATGCTCTTAGGTTTCCTCTGTATGGTGTCTCCCTGAAGTTCTCCAGAAGTTTGTAGTAGGGTGTTTGCGTTTTAAATTCCGCGATGAGTCTTGATCTGAGGGTAGGCCAATCTTCGATGTTCGGAAGTTCCAAAGATCGTGTAACCTGTCCGTCCAAGTTCCATTCGATGGCTCCTAGTAGAATTCTCTGTTGTCGGACATCATTGGTTTGGTAAAGCGAAATTACATAATCCACTCAGCTGACGAAGGTGTGAAGGGTTGCTGGGTCACCCTTGAATGGCATTATGTCTTTAAGCTGCCGACGGGCTTCAGCAAGGTTGTTGTCGCTCAGCACAACGATTTGGGGGCGGCAATAATTGGTTGTGACATTTTTATTATAAGATTTTAAATTTTGTGTTTTATTTTTTTTATGTTGATTTTATTGTTATTGAGATTGTAATTCTATGTTTGTTTTTCCGATCACTTAATGTTTATGTGATTCACTTATTTCTTTTATGTTGATTTTTTTTGTTGTTGCGATTATAATCCTATGCTTGTTTTTGCGAACACTTAATGTTATTCACTTATTTCTTCTATGCTGAGATTGTATGATTGAGATTGAGATTTTCTGATCACTTAATGTTTCTGTTATTCACTTATTTCTTCTATTTTGATTTTGACGTGGTTGAGATTTTTATTCTATGTTTGTTTTTCCGATTACTTAATGTTTAAATTATTCACTTATTCACCATTATGTTGTGTGTTTTTGTTTTTGTTTTTTTTTTGTATGTAATGTTATTTTTTAGTTTTTTTCGAATTTAATGTTAATAATTTTTTTTTATTTCGGATTCAATGTTATTTATTTATTTATTTACCTTTTTTTGTTTCGGATTTAATTTTATTTATTTTTATTATTTTTTTAAGTTTTCTAGTTTCACTTACACCTTTTATATTGTAAAATTTTTTTTTTTTACTTTAATTTTGGTGTTGTATTATTATGTTGCTTTAATTTATTGTTCTTTTTTTATTTTTATTGAAGTATAAAAGTTTGTTTCACTTCACTTTCTTATAATTTTATATGTTGGTTTTTTTTTTTTAAACTTAGTTGCCTTTGGACTTAATGTTTTTGTTTCGTATTTCAATTCCACTTTTTATTGGGTAACCGAATTGGAATTATAACCCACGTTGAAGAGTTTTCACGAATTTAATTTGGGAAATGTTTTGAGCACTGGATTATAAAATTTAACTTATTTTCCACTCGAAAGTTCTTTTTTCGGATACTTTTTGTATCCTACCGACTGCGCCATTAAAATTAGTTGTATTTTTTTGTTGAATCGAATTAATGTCCCGTCAATTGACAAAGGGCAACGCCGAGAAGAATAATTACACGAAGGTTTTTTATTAACTTCTTTATTCAGATATCAGCTTAAGACTAAAAATCAAATGTAAATTGGGTTGAGGATAAGCCTCAGTATTTTAACAATATTTCGGGAGAGCCTCGATCTTGGATTCTTAAGATTAGGAAACGATTCAAAGAGAGCAGTCAAATCTGCTTAGGTCAGGCTTTAGGATGTGTACAAAAAATGGCTAAGTGTCGCTTCCAAAAAATTCTTTATTATAAACGGATGTTGCGTAACTGGGATACATTATGGAAATTACTTAAGTGCATTATTGTTAAGTGGATTACACTTAACAGTAAATTTTAGGTGGTCAACTCTACTCGTGCCGGAGCAATCCCTTGAAGTGATGCCCTAGAAGATAACTCAGATGAGTTATGCAAACTAAGAAACAGTGAGGTTTTGCAATAAAAAGAATTGCAGAAAGCGAAAGTATAGGGAATATAAGTGGGGCACATTACTTTACTTGCATAAATAAAGTATTGAATTCATACCAAATATATATCTATAACGTCCAGTTGCGAATGCGAAAAGAATCGAGCTAACTATTTGATTTGAATAATTATTATCTTGTTTTCAAAAAACACCGGCTTGTGTTACTAAAGGAAATAATTAATTAATCGAGGAGCGCAAGAAAAAAATATGACCGTTCGCAATGAAATATGATGTGTATCTTGAGAACAGATAACAAAGTTCTCAGATGGTTTGTATCCACCTCTAGTAACTTGCGCATATGTGATTGGAGGTTGCTTAAGTGCCTCAAGCAGTCGAGTGTTCGAATACCAGCGGATCTCCATCTACGGCTGGGAAGTAGTTGGCATGCAAAAAGTCTGTTATCCTGGCATTTTTTAATAGTAGAGTGATGAGCACCGTGAAGACGAACCTAGCACATACAATTTAAGCACATAATGAGACCACAATACTCGGACTAACCAACTAATTGTAAAGAGAAAATCTACTTGAGGTTCCTAATGGACCACC
Source organism: Drosophila vallismaia (assembly GCA_035047325.1). NCBI lineage: Eukaryota > Metazoa > Arthropoda > Insecta > Diptera > Drosophilidae > Drosophila > Drosophila vallismaia. The sequence continues at coordinate 199,952 of JAWNPU010000011.1, read as the reverse complement.
CTCCCCTTAATGAGAACAGACGAACCCAATTCTGATTTCACTTTTTGTTCTGTGCACAACAGGGTCAGTTTGTTCCCTAACCCCTTATTGTTCTTTACAAGTACGTGTTCTCATACCTAAAATCACAGGTTTGTCTAGATAGGTAGCATCTTCCGATTCTGTCTTGCTAGGCTTTTAGTGGTATTGCTCTGATCCCAAGGTAGCGTTCATTGGACCCTATGTGAACAACCTTTACCGGCCCTCCGACAGTAACTGAATGCAAGGTTTTGTTATATTTTTCCGTTGCTTTCAGGATTGACTCTACTGTGTCGTTGATGTTTTTGTCAAACTATAGACAGCTGGCGATTTCTGTCAGGGTGCTTTTGAACCGTTCCACTTTGCCATTTCACGAGCCAAGGTGCATTTCAACGAGTAGCACATATAAAAACATCTCACGCAAAAATAATATTTTCGACGCACCAATTAAAGACAAGCCCACAATAGTGGAACTAATTGTAAATGGTGATCCCTAGAACCACTATTATTGATATCAACGTAAAAAATCTATTTAATCGTAGATCCGCTGAAAGCGTCCGCAAATGTAATCAAAACATAACAACTTTTCACAGCTGTTAGAAGCTTATTGTCAAAGACCCGTCAGCAGTGCACCCGTTAGCTCAATTGCGAGGCACCAATCCGTTACCAGCCGGCAAAAATTTGTGGGAGTATTTGTAAGTTATTTTGTTATTCAATGCTTTGAGTGTATACCGATCTCCTGGCAATACTACTATTGTCTAATTTGGTTTGATTTTTTTCTTCGTTCTTAATCAAAACATAGTCCCCGACCTTATGTCGTATAACAGTAGCTTTACAATTATCAAATCTAGCTTTATCGATTCTGGCATTCTTATCAATGTTACGCTTTGCCATTTCTCTAACTTGACCTAGATCAACATTTTTTTCTTGATTTACAACAGGCACAAGACCAAACGGCTTGGCTTCTTTACCAATAAGTATCTCTAATGGGCTAGATTTAGTCACTCTGTTTATGGTACAATTAAGAGCTAGTTGAATTTCGCATAGGGCATCCTGCCAAGATCTTTGGCTTGTTTCAACTGCAGTTAGCAAGTTCTTCAGAGTACTCATGACTCGCTCTACTTGGCCATTAGCTCGACTAGCTCCTGTGGCGATTAATTGAAATTTTATTTTCTGTAATAAGCAAAAATCACGGAAAGTTGTACTAGCGAAACTACGAGCTTGATCACCGATCAGTCGAGAAGGAACACCAAACAATGAAATTAAGGACTTCACTGCCTTAATGCAACTCTCTGTGTCTAGATTTAAGGTATAAGACAAATAAACAAATTTGGTAAATGCGTCTATCAGCACGATTATGTCGCTCTTGCCACTAAGATTCCCAGTAATATCGACGTTTACTGTATGACACAGAATATCGACTTTCGGAATGGGATGCAATTCGGCTTGTATCTTACCAGAAGGGGGCCTGGACAACTTACAGTTATCTACAAATTTGTGAGCATACTTAGACATTTTGTCAAACCAATAGAATTCGAACATTTTTTCAAGAGTTTTCTCCCAACCTAGATGCATAATTGACTCGTGAACATTGTTGACAGCAGACCATCTGAACGGCTTTGGACTTATAGGCAGACAACGAATCTTTCTATTTCTTTGTATTTTTCTATACAGTGTCCCAGAACGTAGCTCGTAGGTTTTGGACAAAACTTCGGACAATTCATTATTACGCAATTTAGATACAATGGATGAAGTTTCTTCATCTCTCTGCTGTTTGGCTAACAACCAATAATCTGCAATTTCGGTCAGATTTATGCGTTTCTCAGCTACTCCTGACGAATTCTAACAACTTTTTAGTGTTGAGTTGTGAGACAGAAAGTCAACGTTGGCCATGCGCTCACCAGGTCTATACTGAATATAAAATTCGAATGATTGCATATACGACCACCACCAACTCAGCCTTCGTACGAGAAGCTTTCAATGAATTGCAATCTGCAAACACAACAAAGTGACGACCATGCAAATAATGACGAAAGTATTTAATAGATTTGTAAACAACGAGTGTCTCCAATTCGTATGAATGATACCGCGACGCCGCTGATGACGTCATCTTACTAAAATATTCGATAATTCGAGGCTTCTGTTCAATCCTGTGAAATAATATAGCACCATAGCCGTCAGCACTGGAATCTGTATGAAGCTCGATAATAAATTGTGGGTCGATAATAGTGAGAACAGGTTCATTAGTTAAAATTGAAATTACTCGTTCCCGTATTTGCTCAAGCTCCAAATTCCATGAAAATGATTTGCTCTTTGATGTAAGTGCGTAGAGAGGTTTCAACAACTGTGAAAACTTGGGTAAGAACCGACGGAAATATGAGACCAATCCGATAAATTGTCTCAATTGAGTTACAGATTGTGGGGGCGGCAAATCGGTAAGAGCTCGTATTTTTCTTGGATTTTGGTAAACAATGGCATACAAATGGGTAAGATCACCCAGGGCACAGTTAATGGCTCTTTGAAATACAGACGGTGCGTTTTTAAGCCCAAATGGCATAGTTATATATTCAAATTGCCCCTATGGGGTAACAAACGCAGTTAGCTCGATCGAATTCGCATGAATTGGGATCTGATGAAATCCACTTGCCATATCTATGCAGGTGAAAAACTTTGGACCGCTCAGTATAGCTATTTGGTCAGAAATAAGCGGCAGTGGATACGTGTTGGAACCGGTATTAGCGTTAAGCTGTCTATAATCGACGCAGATGCGGTCTGTACTATATTTCTTTCAAATAAGTAACAGTGGTCTCGCAAACGGAGATGAACGGGGCCTTATGATATTTGATTCCATCAGTTGTTTAATTAACTGCCGAACTTTTTCTTTTTCCTCTACACTCATTCTATAAGGTCGCATTTGAACCCTCTTATTTGGATCAATTAAGCGAATCTCCAACTGACCCTTTGTCACGCGGCTTTGAGGAATTCCGTCAATAAAAGAATTCGAGTATTCGTGTAGTATTAATAGCAGTTGCTCTCTATCGGATCCATGCACGTCAGTATCAAAATTAGCCAAATCAGAATTGCATTCGGAAACTAGAACAGGCAACATCGATTTTTCATTAAAAATTAGAGCGTTTGATGTACTAGTCACACCAATTCCATGGCTCAAAATATTCCGACCAATCAGAGCGTCATATTTTATGTAACTGTCAAGAACTACATGGAACAATATTTCGAATGAACGTTCGCATATCAGAACATTTGCCAATATTTGTAAAGTACTACAAACCGTACTCCACCGATTCCTCTTAAAATAATTACATTACCTATTCTAGCTCTAGACAGTCTCAGTGAAGCAGCCTCCTTGATGAGCGAGCACTCAGCTCCGGAATCAGAACAAAATTTGAACGACTCACGAAATTGCAGCAATGTCCCAACGGGCTCAAGAACAGTACAAATGTTGACGTCTTTGACAATGTTGCTTCTGTTTGGCATCGAGTTCTTCTGGCGATCAGGACACACTGTAGATACATGCCCCTCTTTCCCGCAATTGTAACAGGCGACGGTAGATCGGTCCTTTCCTCCTGCATAGCCAGATTGTAGCCTAGTTGTTGATTTTGACCAGCCGCTCTTGAGCGACATTCCTCCTGTGACCGGGCTTTACGCAATTATAACATTTGATGAGCGAAAAGGAATTCGCTCGTTTTCCGGCGGCGCTGATGTGTTGTCGTTTGAAGACTGGCCCTGTCTAGTGTCAAACGAGTAAGGTTTCAGTTGTTGATGCAGCTCGTTTCGAGTGTTGATGTCAGCAGTGAAGACCAAACGTCGCAATCGCTTGTCGATTTCAGCTGCATGTGCCAGCGCAACGGAAAATGAAATGTGTTCCACGTTCAGTGACTTCCAACTGGCCATAAGTGAAGTCACCATTCGGCTTGCATATAATGACAGGCATTCTCCTCCTGCGGGACATCCGTTTAGCAGATGCATAAAAGTTGCAGCCAAAGTCTCCGTTCCAGCAAAGTGTTCCAGAAACAATTCCTTGAACTGCGTCCATGTTATCCCCAGGAAGCACGTCTGAGATAGCCAATGAGAAGCACTTCCTTCCAGCGACTTGCTGAGGATCATCACAAGTGCGCTGCTCTCCAGATGATTTTCGGACAGGATGTAGTCTACTGTTGAACACCAGGACTGAGCATTGGAATTTTCTCGTTCAGGGTTGAATTTTGGCAGCACAACAGAGATTGCGTTTTTGGATTGATTATATGAATTTTGCACTTGTCTTAAAAGTTCAGAAAAGTTGCGATTTTGCGACTCCAAAATTGCAAGAAAACTATTTTCACGTGTAGATGTTGGCGATCCCACTTCTGATGTCGGAGATATTGTTGGATTATATTCCGATTCTGACTCAGAATCACTCCTCTGCACGGCTTTGGCGTCACGTTTTCTGATCTTTGGTTGGGAGCGCGGCATGTCTGTTCAATTTAACATTTCTTCATCAAGTGATGAAATCAACTCTGTGCATATACCTACCACGCATCATGACGAAATGTGATTAGTTTGCATACACACATACCATCACACAGTGTTATCTCACCATGCTCATGCACAAAAGGAGGTGCCTCCTTTTCGTACAGACGTCTCCGCCACAAACGCTCCCTCCACTTCGCCCATACTCGCGGTCAGACTACGTTAGGTAGCAAATAGCAATAGTTGTCTACCATGCTCAAGCATACATAGAGAGAATACAGAGATAAAGAACAACGAGATAAGCGGACTGTCACCACGCCACTCTGGCGGCAATGTTCGTTACAATTTGAATTTGAAAATAATCTGTTACAATGTTCGTAATAATTTGAATATGAAAATATTCTGTGACATATACATCTGTCTACTTCTAGGTTCCTAAATCCAAGTTTTTTCGTGTACCTTTAAATACCTCAAACCAGCATCTTGCAGCTTGTTAAAGACCATAAATGGCTTTATGAAGTTTACATACTTTATTTCCATCATACTGGATTAAACCTTTTGGAATCTTCATATAAATTTCATCTTTTAGTGCTCAATTTAAAAAGGCTGTTTTCACATCCCTATGATGGATTAGTAAATTATATTAATTTGAAAAAGCTAAAATATATCTAGAACTAGAAATTCGTGCAACTGGTGCAAAAGTCCTGGGTATTCCTGGTATAAGCCTTTGGCAACCAATCTTGCCTTATATTTTAGTAAATTACCATTTTATCTTGTTTTATACTTAAAATCACTTGCAATCTACTATAATTTTATCCTTGGGCTTTTGCACTAAGCACCAAGTATTATTTACTAAATGAGAATTAAGTTCGTTTTAAAAGGCATCCTCCCATAAGGTTCTGTCATCACGAGTTTTAACATCCTCATATGTATTGGGAATATAATTCAAACAGGGAAACTGGGAATATAATTCATCAAAAACCTTTCTAAAAATCAATATGATAATTTTGGTTTATCTTTAATTCTCTCAATGCGTCTAATTTTCTCTTGATTTTCATTTTCTTTTACTTTATCACCAGTTTCAGCCACTGGATAGGTATTCTCGATACAAGTGGAGTTTTTATTTAGATTTTCCGTTGAATTCCGTAGAATCCGTTGATTCACTTTTTTTTACCAATGGAAAATCTGACTCTTCATTCTCTTCAATTACAGAATCACAATCATCAGGCTTCGAATCCGTTGATTTACAATTTTCCACCAATGGACAATCTGACTCCAATTACACTGACTGACTCCAATTAGATAATCACAATATTGGTCAAAAACACCTTGTTCTACCACAAAGTCAATTTTATATGAAGCCGATTTCAAACAATCTCTTGCTGTCATGAATTTTTTCGTGTTCTCATTCCACCACTTACTATATAATCATTTGGCTCATATCCGACAAGTATAGTCTTGATCGATTTCTAGTCAAACTTTCGCTTTCGCACTTTATTTGGTGCATATACTGTCGACCAAAATATCTTTAGATATTTCACCCCAAAAACTTTTATTTAGTTTATTACAGTTAACCATAGAGCAAGCTTTTTCAGTGATTGTTCTAATCATCCATTCTGCAGCACCATTTTTTTGTGGGGTATGAGGAACCGTTTAATTGGACTTGTTCTTTAAAGGTTTCTTTATAAATTTCATGGCTTTGTTTCTGTTTTTTATTTTCCCTAGACTCTCGGTTGCCTATAGCTTGCAGCACTTTTGCACTTGTGTCTTCGTTAGTCGTGTCTTTACGTAGTCTAATGTCAAATTGCTTTCAATAAGAGTTTCTATATCTGTTATTACTCCTTCATAGCTAGTCGAGATTGTAAAAGTAAGTGAGCAATTTTATCCATTTCGTCCAGCTTGGCTCCTGCCGCAACTAACTCAGTTATCAAAACGTCAAATAAATAAAAATGGTTCACTAGCGGAGTATCACCTTTTAATTGTAAATATTTAAATATTTAGAGAATATTTGTTTGCGTAGTGAAAGTTGGGATGCCAAGCTTTTTACGCTCGTAAATAATATCCAACAGTATGATTTGTGCTTCTTTTCGTTGTTGCTGTACTGCTTTTACTTTTGCACACAAACCCAAAATGCTCCTCGTTTTTTCTTTTTTTGCGTCGTTATACATACATATATTTAAATATGTAATTCACTTTATTTACTTTAAGTATTCTGATTTGTACAATTAAAATATTTCACCACTAGGCTGTAAATGTGACTGGGCCCATAACCTTTTCATTTTAATACAACGAGATACGCTCAAGTATATCGTCAACAGCCAAACGCCAAAGTAGTAAAACACCTTTATTGTCTTTCTTTCAATATTCCCTATTATTCAACGCAACCGCACGCTCTCACTGTCTGCAGACGAATTAAAGAGTACTCTAGAAAATAAAAGTGAAAGGCACCAACAACTAAGTGAGAGAGGACTGTAAGAGAGTGCATTCTCTCTTTCAAAGATCTTCTTGATCATCAATCTCACTTACACACAACTTTGTATATGTATGACTTTTTTTTTCAACATTATGATTTGGGAGTTTAACTCCCACAGGCTTAATACCTTTTTTTTAACTGTTCTCGTCTAATGTTCTTATACGAATATGTTCTCCAGCCAAAAGCTGGGCGAAAAAATCGTGTCGAACGTATCTTGAAAAATGACGTAAGCCTTGAATAAGTATATTTATGGTAAAATTCCGAATGTCCTCCACTCTAACAACGGCCTTTGATTTGTCTTGGATGTAAGCCGAGATATCAATCTTTGAGGTATCGGGGGACAGTCGTGATATAAATATAGTAAAATTAGTTGTATGTTTTTGTTGAGTCTAATTAATGTCCCGTCAATTGACTAAGGACAACGCCGAGAAGAATAATTACACGAAGGTTTTTTATTAACTTCTTTATTCAGATATCAGCTTAAGACTAAAAATAAAATGCAAATTGGGTTGAGGAGAAGCCTCAGTATTTTAACAATATTTCGGGAGAGCCTCGCTCTTGGATTCTTAAGATTAGGAAAAGATTCAAAGAGAGCAGTCAAATCTGCTTAGGTCAGGCTTTAGGATGTGTACATCGCTTCCAAAGAATTCTTTATTATAAACGGAAGTTGCGTAACTGGGATACATTATGGAAATTACTTAAGTGCATTATTGCTTATAATTCTTTGAAATAATTGAAGTGGCCGGTTTGGGCCACTTAAATACGTCACTCCCCTTCCCTTAAAGAGAAGCCTATCCTTGGGCTGGGATTGATGGATATAGTAATGGAATTGGGAATTTTTCTTATTTTAATTTTTGCATACAGCATCATAAATGGGTTAAATGTTACATATTTTAAATATAAGTACAACAAAATAAGTGCAATTACTACAATGGTCATTAGTATGTAAAGTATAATATTGTTCTCTGAAATCATCTCAACAATGTCGTTGTGTTTTACAATTTTTATTTTAGTTATACTAAGTGGTGCGTATAGTGGTGTCAAATCTATTTCTGGTTTTAACAGATTTTCACTTAAAATTATACTATTGATTTCTATTTTACATTGGGTTACTCTTATCATTTTGTTTCCTTCTATTTTTATATTATTAATTGAATTTTGGCAATTTTGGTTAAGAATGGTTTGGGTTAAGTTTCAGGTTACAATTGTGTTTGGTTCTATGTATTTTATTATTTCGTTCGTGTGCACTGGCTTAAAATTACAAATTGGTTTTGAGTGTTTAATAATATTGGTTTACATTCCCTTTTTATTTCTTTATTTTCGGCATTATAAACTTTATTTTCTTTTTCAGAATATGATTGTGTGTCTGTGTAATCTAGTTGATAGCCATTGGAGTCTAGGTAAGGGATTATTTTAATTGTGTTTATTAGTGAAAGGTAAACGGGTATGTGGGATATGATTAATAATTGGTTATCATTGTAGTTAATCCAAGTAGATGTTTTAATGTTTAAAATATTTTGGCTGTTAACATTATCAAGTTTGTCATAGTTTAGTAATTTATGGTTAAACAGTCCAAGTCTGGAAAGCTGCATATCCATTTCCAAATCTTCTACGTATTCCGTAAACTGCATTAGTTCGAACACAAGACTGTTAATGATGGTGAGGTTATTTTCATAATTCTGTATCTTTTGCATTCCGTCATTTATCAATCGTATCGTCGTTAAGTTCATGTAATTTTACTGAGTTATAGGCATTAGTGTCAAGTTTTTCCTGTATTTCGACTCGATCATTTTCATCTAATGTTCCAAATAGGTATTTAAAAGCTGAGCCCACAATGTTAATAAGTCCCCGTTTGTTTCTATGTTTCAGTTTTATTCCGGCTAGTTCTCTTTTCATTTAATTGTATAAAAATTTGATCTGGGGTGCATGATAATCGGTTCGTAGTCTTTGCTTAAAATAGTCAACCACGATGTCTATTTCAGTTAAATTGATTTTTAAGCAATGATGTTCAAAGGAAGATGGTATCTGGACTGGCTTATCGGAAAAAAGGAGATATCCGTGGTTGGTGTCAATATTCTTAATTTGAATTTGCTCTCCATGAACCGTTGGATCAGTATAAGGAATAATGTTATCAGGTACCAGGTGCCTGTGAAATTGAGAGTTGATTATTTTTATTTTGTTTTTTGAATTGCGTTTTGTAGTAGTGCGTAACTCTATTTCTATTAGTGATTTTGTAATGGTCAGGGTCTGTCTGTTCTACATTTTTGGTTGGTTTAAATGGATTTTCTAATTTGCCTTTCTGTAGTGGACCTTTTCTGTAATTAGTGTCAACATTAAATTCCTCTCGTTCTTCATTTATTTTATCTATTTTCTTCTCTTTAATTTTTTGAGTTTCCAATATTGGGTGCCCAGCGTATAAGAAAATTTGAGCGGGTGTCTGTCCAGTAGTGTCATGTTTAATTTTATGGTTGTATGTGTAAAGGATTGTTTCTAGCTTGCTTAATTTTACTTCTACATCATCAGATGAATTGATTGTACGCATTTTTCATTTATTTTTTTGTGTAATCTTTTGACGTCTGCCACCCCGTTTTTTGCTGTATTGAGCTGTAATTCGATTTCTTCTTCTTCAAGCCATCGCATCAAAGCTAAACTGGAGCAAGCTCCGTCTCTGTCTGCCTTTAGTAATTTGGGTTTACCTAATTGATTAAAAAATGCGCATTAATGCGTTTCTGCATTCTATCCAGTCCTTAGTTTTAATTTGCTCAAGTGTAGCGAATTTAGAATAAATATCAATGCAACTGATGTAATGTTTTCCCTCAGCTGAATAAATATCTACCACGAATTTTTCTCGGCAATGTTCCGGGTAAGGTGTGATTTTTAAAGGCATTTTCGTGTTTCAATGTTCTGTTTTGGCCAAATTGCATGTTGCATTCGTTTATTATATTCTTAATTAGTAGTTGGCTATTTGGAAAGAAGTGATTTTCTTTAAATAATTTTGTCATTTTCTGTATACCAGGGTGTTAGAGTTTTTCATGTGATTGAAGTATGATTTCTTTGAATTCAGCGTCTGAACCAACGTTTTTTAATAAAAAAAGACCGCAAATTACTTTTGTATAGGTGGTATTAATAATTTCTATGTGTGCTCTTTAAATAATTTCAAAATCTACATCGCTCTCAATATAAATGGTAATGTTTCTATGGATAAAGTGATCGAGTAAAATTTGTTTGGCCTTTTCAAGTGTCATTACATCATATTGAATTGTGGTAATGGAGTTACCGAATATTATTGAATGCTCTATTTTATTTTTATCGGATTTAATAAAGATCATTTGTTTTTTGAAATAATTAATTGGTTTTTCTGTTGAATGAATAAGGTTGCTATTGTGTTCTTCTGCACTATGTTGAGTAACTTCACTATGATGATTTTCTTCAATTTTAATTCTTGCATCGGCAGTGCATCGGCAACTGAATTTTTCTTCCCTTTAATATAATCGATTTTAAATTGTTATTCGCTTAATCTAACTCTCCATCTTTCTAACTTAGCATTCGGTTCCTTTAAGTTATGAAGCCATCTAAGAGGTTGATGGTCACTAGCAATGAGAAATTGTCGCCCTAGTAAATAATGTCGAAAAGATTTAGTGGCCCAAACTATGGCGAGTAATTCTTTTTCGATAATTTCGTAATTTAATTCGTGATCGTTAAGTGGTCTACTAATAAAAGATATAGATATGACCGTTTTGAGAAAGGACAACCCCCAGGGCCAAGTTACTTGCGTCTGTGGTTAAAACAAATTTCTTTTCAAAATCAGGTAATTGTAAGATTGGGTCTCGAATTATCAAAGCCTTAAGTTTTTCGAATGCTTCTATGTACTCAAGTTTTTGCGTATCTATCTTTACTCCTTTTTTTAAGCAAGTGGTCATGGGTTTTGCTATGTCTGCGTAATTTGGAATACATTTGCGATAATAACCTGTTAATCCGAGGAAAGCTCAAATCTCTTTTATTTTTGTCGGAATTGGGTATGAAACTATGGCTTTAACTTTAATAGGATTTGGTTTAATACCATCAGGAGTTACTATGTGGCCAAGAAAGTTAGCTTCCTTTTTAAGAACTCACATTTGTCTAGTTGCAATTTTAAGTTTGCTTCTGCAAGCTTTGAAAGAACTAATTGTAGTGAATGTTTATGTTCTGTAAGGGATGTTGAAAAAATTAGAATATCATCCAGATACACCAAACAGTGTTTGTTAACGGTCGAAGGATATTATTCATGCACCTTTAAAAAGTAGCCGGTGCATTCCTAAGGCCAAATGGCGTCCGAAGGTATTCGTAATGACCGCTTTTGGTGGAGAATGCAGTTTTATGAATTGATTCCTCGTCCATTTCTATTTGGTGAAATCCTTTTACCAGATTGATTGTTATAAAATATTGGCATACACCCAGTTTGCCAAGTATTTCGTCCATATTTGGAATTGGATATCTGTCAAGTATAGTTATTTCATTTAGCTTTCTATAATCAATTACTACTCTGTACTTCATTATGCCAGAAGCATTCGGTTTTTTTTATACAACCCAAGTAGGACTATTGTATGGTGAATTACTTTCCCTAATTAATCCCTGATTTAGCAATTCCTGTACTTGGTTTCCTACTTCAATTTCGTGTGTTTGCGCAAATGGGTATTTTTTTGAATAAATTGGGGAGTTATGTGGTTATGTGTTGTATTTAGTACGTGTTTAATGGTATTTGTAAATGTTAATTTGTCTCCTTCCTTATATTCAAGATATCTAAATTTATTTAATAAGTCTTTTAACTTTAAAGTTTCCTCCTGATTTAAGTGATCTAATCGAAACAGTGAAAAATCTAATTTTTTATTCATTCTTGATCTGAGTTTGCAATTGGTTCTGCTGCCTTTTGGCTATAAACATTTTGGTTTCTGGTTTCCGATTCTGAAGTAATCAATTTGTATGTTTGGTCAAAAAGGGTGACTGTATTATTTTTGTAATTTAGAACTGATTGTGCATCTTTCAACAATTTAGCATATCGTAATTATTAGAAAATCGGTGCACATAAAATGGTTCGGGTTTTTTCAAAATACTATTTCTGGGTAACATAATCAAATCGTTCAAGATAATAGGACCATTTGATGTTAAAACTTCACATCTAATATTTTGAATGGAAAGACAAAATATATTTTCATTGAGCATATTAATTGTTGATCCTGTATCTAGAAGGCATTTGTATGTGCATCCTTTGTATACTATTTTTATGTATTCGTATTGTCCAGGACTGTTGACCGAAAATTTACGTTAAGTTCAGAATTATTTTGATTTTGTTCCTTATTAATTTGTACGGGTTGGACCTGTTGTTGTCCTTCATTAATGACCACATGATTTGGATATGGATTGTATAGGTTTTGGTCATAATAGGGCTGTTCGTCATAATTAGGTTGGATTTGTTCAAATTCATGCGCGTCTTGGAATCTCATTTCGTCAATGGACATTTTAGTTTGTTCACTGTCCGATGGTCTTAGTCGTTTAGTAATCGGAACGTTAGTATTTTTAGATGTAGAGGGTTGTTGTAATTGAGGGTATGTATTTCCTCTAAAATATGTTGTTTGGGGATTTTGGGCTTTGTTGGGGTGTTGTTGGAAAGGATTTTTTGGAATAATGGGTTGTGTTTTTATGTATTGGTTGGGTCTGAAATAATTAGGTGCGAGCCTCATAGGTGGGTTGTTAGTCATCTGCTGTGTATAGCTAGGTCTAAATGGTTGCATGTATTGATTCAAATTAGGTTGGAAGGGTTGATAATATTGTGGGTAACTTGGGCGATATTGAGTTTGAACATTTGTATTGAATTTATGTGCTTTCGAATTCTGATTATAATTTGAGTTTTTATTACGGTATTCTGGGTTTAGATTAAATTCAAAATTAATATGTTCTTCATAAATTCCCTCATTTTGTGCAATGTTAATTAAGGATCTTAAGTCTGTAATATCGTGATGAGCTAAAATAGTAAATAACTGTATTGGTAGTTTTCTGATCAGTATCTTAATAGAGTCTTTAATAGCCTGAGTATAAATAAGGAAATCCGATTAGTTACCTTCCAGGTGTAGTTTCGAAATTAATAATAGACGTCGTCTTTCCGCATCTTCACAGAATGCTCTTAGGTTTCCTCTGTATGGTGTCTCCCTGAAGTTCTCCAGAAGTTTGTAGTAGGGTGTTTGCGTTTTAAATTCCGCGATGAGTCTTGATCTGAGGGTAGGCCAATCTTCGATGTTCGGAAGTTCCAAAGATCGTGTAACCTGTCCGTCCAAGTTCCATTCGATGGCTCCTAGTAGAATTCTCTGTTGTCGGACATCATTGGTTTGGTAGAGCGAAATTACATAATCCACTCAGCTGACGAAGGTGTGAAGGGTTGCTGGGTCACCCTTGAATGGCATTATGTCTTTAAGCTGCCGACGGGCTTCAGCAAGGTTGTTGTCGCTCAGCACAACGATTTGGGGGGCGGCAATAATTGGTTGTGACATTTTTATTATAAGATTTTAAATTTTGTGTTTTATTTTTTTTATGTTGATTTTATTGTTATTGAGATTGTAATTCTATGTTTGTTTTTCCGATCACTTAATGTTTATGTGATTCACTTATTTCTTTTATGTTGATTTTTTTTGTTGTTGCGATTATAATCCTATGCTTGTTTTTGCGAACACTTAATGTTATTCACTTATTTCTTCTATGCTGAGATTGTATGATTGAGATTGAGATTTTCTGATCACTTAATGTTTCTGTTATTCACTTATTTCTTCTATTTTGATTTTGACGTGGTTGAGATTTTTATTCTATGTTTGTTTTTCCGATTACTTAATGTTTAAATTATTCACTTATTCACCATTATGTTGTGTGTTTTTGTTTTTGTTTTTTTTTTTGTATGTAATGTTATTTTTTAGTTTTTTTCGAATTTAATGTTAATAACTTTTTTTTATTTCGGATTCAATGTTATTTATTTATTTATTTACCTTTTTTTGTTTCGGATTTAATTTTATTTATTTTTATTATTTTTTTAAGTTTTCTAGTTTCACTTACACCTTTTATATTGTAAAATTTTTTTTTTTACTTTAATTTTGGTGTTGTATTATTATGTTGCTTTAATTTATTGTTCTTTTTTTATTTTTATTGAAGTATAAAAGTTTGTTTCACTTCACTTTCTTATAATTTTATATGTTGGTTTTTTTTTTTAAACTTAGTTGCCTTTGGACTTAATGTTTTTGTTTCGTATTTCAATTCCACTTTTTATTGGGTAACCGAATTGGAATTATAACCCACGTTGAAGAGTTTTCACGAATTTAATTTGGGAAATGTTTTGAGCACTGGATTATAAAATTTAACTTATTTTCCACTCGAAAGTTCTTTTTTCGGATACTTTTTGTATCCTACCGACTGCGCCATTAAAATTAGTTGTATTTTTTTGTTGAGTCGAATTAATGTCCCGTCAATTGACAAAGGGCAACGCCGAGAAGAATAATTACACGAAGGTTTTTTATTAACTTCTTTATTCAGATATCAGCTTAAGACTAAAAATCAAATGTAAATTGGGTTGAGGATAAGCCTCAGTATTTTAACAATATTTCGGGAGAGCCTCGATCTTGGATTCTTAAGATTAGGAAACGATTCAAAGAGAGCAGTCAAATCTGCTTAGGTCAGGCTTTAGGATGTGTACAAAAATGGCTAAGTGTCGCTTCCAAAAAATTCTTTATTATAAACGGATGTTGCGTAACTGGGATACATTATGGAAATTACTTAAGTGCATTATTGTTAAGTGGATTACACTTAACAGTAAATTTTAGGTGGTCAACTCTACTCGTGCCGGAGCAATCCCTTGAAGTGATGCCCTAGAAGATAACTCAGATGATTATCCACCTCTAGTAACTTGCGCATATGTGATTGGAGGTTGCTTAAGTGCCTCAAGCAGTCGAGTGTTCGAACACCAGCGGATCTCCATCTACGGCTGGGAAGTAGTTGGCATGCAAAAAGTCTGTTATCCTGGCATTTTTTAATAGTAGAGTGATGAGCACCGTGAAGACGAACCTAGCACATACAAGTTAAGCAAATAATGAGACCACAATACTCGGACTAACCAACTAATTGTAAAGAGAAAATCTACTTGAGGTTCCTAATGGACCACCCTCCCCTTAATGAGAACAGACGAACCCAATTCTGATTTCACTTTTTGTTCTGTGCACAACAGGGTCAGTTTGTTCCCTAACCTCTTATTGTTCTTTACAAGTACGTGTTCTCATACCTAAAATCACAGGTTTGTCTAGATAGGTAGCATCTTCCGATTCTGTCTTGCTGGGCTTTTAGTGGTATTGCTCTGATCCCAAGGTAGCGTTCATTGGACCCTATGTGAACAACCTTTACCGGTCGTTGATGTTTTTGTCAAACTTTAGACAGCTGGCGATTTCTGTCAGGGTGCTGTTGAACCGTTCCACTTTGCCATTTCACGAGCCAAGGTGCATTTCAACGAGTAGCACATATAAAAACATCTCACGCAAAAATAATATTTTCGACGCACCAATTAACGACAAGCCCACAATAGTGGAACTAATTGTAAATGGTGATCCCTTGTAAAGTTCCTCCCAGGATAATAAGTCTTGTTCCTTTTTTAGTAGTGCAGCCGTCAGGCTGACTTAGATTTTATTTGAGTTCTGTTATTATAATTATTGATTGGCAGAAATGGTTCTGCCAGTTCAATGTCTCAACAGTGTCTGAATTGTAAGTTTAATATATTCGGTCTCGCTGGAGCGAGCTATGTATGTGCGTATGTATTATGCATTTGGTTGGCGTGCTAATGCTGACCATGCACTTATACTTTGTGGAGTTTAAGTGTGCGATCATGTTACATCCGCCTCGGGTCTTATTGCTTGCATAAACATAAACATAAACATAGCAAAAAGTGCTGCTATATGTTTGTATGCTGTTACACTTAAATGTTCTCAATATAACATAGGCACATATTACGTCTCCCTCCTTTTGAAAAATAACGTAACCTAGTGAAGTTATTTTAATTATTAAATGCCAATTGATATATTTTTTTTGTAATTTTTTTTTACTTGTTCAGCTTGAACAATAGTATTATTGATATAAAAGTTGATTTTTTTTTTAATGCGAAAATAAAAATATACATAGTGTTTGGAAAATTTTTTATAAATGATTAAGAAAAATATAAGTTTAAAATCAATCATGAATGAAATTTCTTTAATCTATCTTTATGAATTATTTGTTTTTTGTTTTTATCAGCAAGTAGCGTAATATTGTTATTATCTCCTATGCTTTCTATCTTATAGGGCCCTGTGTATTTAAAGTCTAATTTATGACCTACCTCATTTCTTAGTAAAGCTTTATCTCCTACTTCTAACTCTATGTCTTTTACTTTTAAGTCATAGATTCCCTTATTTTTTTCTTTATGCGCTTCAAGCAGTTTTCTTGCTCGCGAGTTACCACATCAGCTATACCCACGTCCTCTTCCCCGCCCCCTAAACCTCCACGAGCAAACGGTTAGCGTCAGCACTCACACCATTGCGGCAGTATACATTTACGAGCCGCCTCCACCCCAAATTCTGCAAGAGAGTTCGTGGTACTCTTGTGCAAGAGTACAAGCAGACGACAACTGAGTAACGGTAACTCTTCCCAAAAAATCTGCTGGGAGAGGGGTTCGACGATGACCAGCGGGCCACGTGGATTCTTTAAGTTAGATATAAGATCATTCTAGAACTACCCATTGGCGAATAAAGAGCCTTGTTCATTTTTTTCGAAGAAAACATTTATCCTTGGGAACTTGGACAAATTCTGAAAGTTTACAGAGGCATCAGCCGGGACACTCCACCTACTATCATACATAACTGGCGCAGTCGGAAACCGAATCGATGCAGCTCCTCTGCAGTGTAATTATATGCAAGTGAGTAGAGTGAGAATTGAGATGCCAAAATATATATATAAAAAAAAAAACACAAGCCCTTGTACACACAAAACAAATGCCAAGTGTACACATGCAAATAAATGCCACGATATATACAGTACATGAATGGATTCTACAAGTGAAAGGGTGATACAAGTAACAGGTTTATTACTTTAAATGTACCCGCAAAGGTGATGCAAGTGTTTCTGCAGTGAAACTACAAATTGGTGTCTGACCACGTGGGAGTTCAAATAGAACAAATTTGTGGTCGGAATGTATAGTGAATACACCTGGGCACATAAGGTTCAAATAGAGCAATTATGGTGCCCAGAGTGAAAATGAATTGCACTCATGTCTAATAGACCAAAATATGTACAAGTGCGTGTTTGAGGCTCAAGGTCGAGCATAATAAGTAAACCGCGTCAAACCTGTGCGAAAGCAATTCAGCAGCGAAGATACACTGGCGTGTCGAGCGGTTGCGTTGCTGATCAAACGGGTTACAGCCGGTCGAGCATACGTTCGAGGCAACTCAACAGTGACGATACACTGGCGTGTCAAATGGTTGGGTTGATGGTTCGAGCAGATTGCTAACGACCGGGTGGGCACAAGTTCGAAACAGCTCAACAGTGACGATACACTGGCGTGTCAAACGGTTGGGTTGTGGTTCGAACAAGTAGCCGATTGAGTACAGTTTGAAAATGATTCAACGGCCACGATACACTGGCGTGTCGAGCAGTTGAGTTTGGTTCGAACAAGTTGCGCTAATTATTTTATTTATAATTAGGTCTGCGGTACTCTAGCGGGGTTTACTCTCAAATATTAGACTTACAACAAATGCAACCAACACTACCTATTGGCAAATAATCAATGTGGCAACGTCAAGTAATAACAAATATACAAGCATTCTTTTCTTTCACTCCCAATATTGAGTAAATAAAATAGAGTATTGACTCATACTAATAAACCTATAATTACAGTTCTACACGAGGACAAAAACACATCTAACAATCCAACAACAACATTACCTTCGCCACGACGAATACATCAAACTCAACAATTAATTAAACTCAATTGATATTTTACACACATTCATATTTTCTTTTTCAATTTCTTATATACACAATTAATTTCAAAATAGATTAAACACATACACATACTTTTAATTCACTTACACAGTTAAATCTAAACACAACATATTACACATACACCATATATAAGTTTACACGTATAATTAAGTTCAATACACGATTACATATATAACAACACTTAAACACACAACATTATTCACAATTAAAGGATTTCTCTAAGAGAGTAAATGTCTCAGATTTCAAAAGTCAAAGGACTTATTCCGGTAACTAGAAGTAGAGCTCGGTTGAGTGCAAGTTCTTCAGACGTTAGGGAAGATCAGGTGGCCTTACAAGCCGTTACTAGGCCCTCTACCAGTAGTGCACCTAGCACGATGGATACTTCTTCTGGCTCAAGCCAATCCACACCAATACCTTCCATAATTTCCCCTCTAGAAATTTGTCAATCTTTAATAATTCCGGATGGTATTCGTTATCTCATTCCGTATGAAGGGAATCCAGCTACCCTAAATGACTTTATAAACAATGTCGAGGAAATTCTGCTTCTTATTAGAGGCACGGATAAGACTCCGTATGGGCAGTTTTTATTAAGAGCAATAAGGAACAAGATAGAAGGAAAGGCAAATGAGCTATTAATATCGTCAGGCATAGGCTTAAACTGGGACGACATTAAAGATACCCTAATAAGGAAATTCGCGGACAAAAGAAGTGAGGAAACACTAAATTTTGAGTTACACGGACTGGTACATAAAAGATTGCCACTGCAGGAATTTTTCGAACAAATTTTAGACATCAAGGCAACGTACTGGAGAGTTATAGAAAACACGGAGATAGAGAAGTCAGCTTTAAAATTTAAAAAGGAATCTTTTGAAAAAACCTGTTTGTATACATTTATACATGGCATCAAAGGTCCATTAGGAGCGATTGTTAGAACCTCTGGACCCAGAACCCTCCAGGAAGCCTATGACGTGGCTATCAAAGAAAGGGACATTTTTCTGAGAGAAAGTCGCAATAGGCAAATACAGAACCCAAGATATAATAATAGCAGCTACAAAAGAAACGACTATCGTAGAAATGAAGGACCCCGGGATAACAGAACTAATAGGAGACCAAACTACTATGGAAATTATGAAGCTAGGGATCAATCCTCGTATCGCGATAGATCCAGGGATAATGGCAGGTCTTATAATAAAATGAAGGCGATCATGCCAAAACAAGACGACAGAAGTCGTGAGGACAGAAATAATCAACATTCAAAGAATTACGGAAATTCGGGACAGCAAAGACCGACACCACTGAATCACATAGAAGCGACAAATGAACAGGAGCTACACAATATTGATGACGGAAATTTTCGGTTAAAGGCCTCGTGGGACAGACGGGATACTTAGAGAAAGTTGAAGTTGGAGACTCCCTACTTTACATTTTAATTAATTTCGGTTCAAATAGACCACTAAAATTTTTAGTGGATACTGGTGCCACTTCATCTTTCATAAATCCAGAACTCGTTAAAGAACAGAACCAACAAATACTTGAGAGACCGATTTTAATTATCACAGCCCTAGGCTCTCATAAAGTAAATAAAATGACCCAAGTCAAGCTATTCAATAAATACAACTGTAATGAAAATTTTCCATTGTTGCTCTTCAAATTTCACAACTATTTTGATGGCCTTATAGGCATGAATACTCTGAATACAATGTCAGGAGTAATAGACACCGAACAAGCCATTAGACATAATACATATAGACATATACTCGATTAATAAAAGACTTATTTTAACGGTAATCGACAAATTCTCAAAATTCGCGGAAGGTTACACGCTACCTGCTCGAGATGCAATTAATATCACCAAAAACATGATGTTCTTTTTCAAGACTCACGGTATACCCAAAGTAATAGTTTGCGATCAGGGTCCAGAATTCGCGGGAATTCTTTTTAAAGACCTTTGCAACCAATATGGTATAACCCTACATGTAACATCTTTTCAACAATCAAGCAGCAACGCCCCTGTAGAAAGGCTGCATGCATCGTTAACAGAAATCTATAGAATCATTTTCGAAAAGAAAAAAGTACTACAACTTGACCTAGACCACGACCTGATAATGGCAGAGACCTTTATAACTTATAATAATGCTATTCACTCAACAACAAAACTTACCCCACACGAAGTATTTACAGGACGAACTCATATTTTCGAACAAACGCTCAAAGCGGTGAGTCAACAAGATTACTTGAGGGAACTAGAGACCTTTAGAACCAAATTATATCCAGAATTAAAGGATGAATTAGAAAATCAGAAACTAAAAAAGATCGAGAAACTTAACGTCGATAAAACCCAACCCTTAGAGGTACAAGAGGGAGACACAATCTTCAGAAAAGAAAATAGAAGAAACAAATTAACACCCAGATTCACCAAACACAAGGTAGCTTGTGATAACGGAATAACTTTGACTACCAACAAGAGACAGAAAATACACAAATCAAAGATTAAGAAAAAGACTAGACGTAATAGTGACTAACTACCTAAATAAACTAGAAACCAACTTATACAACTTACGGGACGAAGATTCGAAGGATTCGATATCTTCATTACAAAGGAAAATAGTTCAAGCCAAAGAAAAAGTTTACTCACTGACGCCAAACCAAGAAAAGATTGAGGAGTACATTAACCATTTTAAAAATAGCATTTCTAAGGAATTAATGATAGAAGATAAGAATATAAGAATATAAGAAGATAAGAATATATAAGATAAGAAAATCAAGAGTTACAAATATTAAATATAATAAATAACAATATAGACATTCTTCAGAATCATATAAGTGATATAGCCGAGAGTGTGTTATTAGCTAAACTTAGAATATTCCCAAGTTTTATTTTACCTATAGGAGAACTAAAAGATATTGCACAGAGTTTCAAAATTCAAAATTTTTCAATAAATTCCGAAGAACATATATACAGACTACTCGACTTAGAGGTGGAATCCAAAGGAACACAATTATTTTTCACATAAAAATACCTATATTTGATAAGAACATCTATACACTTTCTCTTTCTTCCTAAATTCATTTTGCACGATAACAATTTTAATTTTACAACGAGTTTTAAGAGAAATGCCCGAGGATACATGGAACTTATATCTGCGACCCCAGATTGGCGGAGAATATTACTATATGTACAGCGGGGAGTGTGTAAACAGATTGAATTGGGAATGAAACCGGGCTGCGAGGCAAAGAATGTGGACACCGACGAAATGGTGGTGGAGCCGGAGCAGCAGTGGATCGTGGTCATCAGCAGGAACCAAACGTGGGCCGAACCGAGTTGTGCAGAGCCTTTTCCTCATTGAAGAAACAACGATTGTTAACCATATCAACTGTTCCATACTCATTGATGGAGTCAAGCAATCTACAACCGATCTTCGATTCCTGACCTACATATCGGCTGTCATCCTGATCATCTTTGTATTCTATACCTTGGTAGTAAAAAGAAAGATCACTTACCTAGTCCTACACCATCGGTCAACTACGTTTCGCCCATTCCTTCGTTATGGCCGTCACTACATTCTAGGGGGGAGGAGTTACCACATCAGCTATACCCACGTCCTCTTCCCCGCCCCCCTAAACCTCCACGAGCAAACGGTTAGCGTCAGCACTCACACCATTGCGGCAGTATACATTTACGAGCCGCCTCCACCCCAAATTCTGCAAGAGAGTTCGTGGTACTCTTGTGCAAGAGTACAAGCAGACGACAACTGAGTAACGGTAACTCTTCCCAAAAAATCTGCTGGGAGAGGGGTTCGACGATGACCAGCGGGCCACGTGGATTCTTTAAGTTAGATATAAGATCATTCTAGAACTACCCATTGGCGAATAAAGAGCCTTGTTCATTTTTTTCGAAGAAAACATTTATCCTTGGGAACTTGGACAAATTCTGAAAGTTTACAGAGGCATCACCCGGGACACACCACCTACTATCATACATAACTCGCGCATATGCTACTTCTAACCTATATTTACTCTCCTTAGCGTAATCATCTATATTATATATTGGTTCTATGCTATGTAGTTTGTTAAAATGTTTTGGTAAATTACTTGTTCTACCGAAAACTAATTCGTATGGACAGTAATTATGTACCATAGATGGGGTCGTGTTGAAGCAGTATACGAAATATTGAAGCCATACGTCCCAATCGGTTTTGTCCGCCGATATGTAGGATCGTATATACTCGTTTAAAGTTCTATGACTTCTTTCTACTACTCCAACTGTCTGGTGGTGATGAGCTGTTAATGTTATATTTTTTATTTTCAAATATTTACACAGGTCGGTAATTATTGAATTCTTATACTCCGTTCCCATGTCCGTTATGAACGTCTTCATTGGACCGTACTTTAGAATAAAAGATTCAAATATAGCTTTTGCGACTGTTTTTGCGCTTTTATTTGCTATTGGTATGGCAACTAAGTACTTGGTTAAATCACATATGAGAGTGACTGCGTACTCGTTACCATTTTCTGACTTAGGTAGTGGACCAATTGTGTCCACAACAACTCTATCGAAAGCATGTTCTGGTGTTTCAGTTATAGTCATTGGGGTCTTTGTGTGCTTTGTTGTTTTTGCTTTTTGGCATTTTTGACATTTTCTTACGTACTCTTTTATGTCTTTACTCATATTTTTCCAGTAATAATGTCTTCTGACCTTGGCCAAGGTTTTTATAATGCCTGTATGCCCTCCTTGTATTGGATCATCATGTAATGTAGACAATATAGCTTCTTTTTCTTTTTCATTATTTATTTGGGTCACCGGGATAAGTAGCGCTACTTTTAAATTCTTTAATGTTTTATTGCCCATATTTTTTAATTCATCTATTGAAACGTGTTCAAAGATTTTCTTCCACGGTGCCATTTTGATTTGGCTGATATCATATATACCGGCTTGCAATTCAAGCCTTTGGAAGAATTGATCTAAATCAAGAGTTCCATTAGTATACAGATCACCAACATCGTATCTTGCAATGATTTTCTTTCCATGTTTAAATAAACATATCGTGTCATTCAATTGCAGTGTCACTACTTTTCGTACCTCGTCATTTGTTATGACTTCGTATACGTTGGGCTCTGAAGCTTTTTCTTTGGTTTGTTCGTGCAAATCCAATTGTTCTTTTCCTGCGCAGGATTTTTTGTCTACTTTAAAATCTTGTAGTGACTTTTAATATATTTCCAGTTGTTTCTTTTAGCTCTTTGATGGTTATTCTTGATAACGCATCAGCTACATGATTGTCTTTGCCCTTTAGATACTCTACTGTAAAATTATATTCCTCTAGTTCAAGCCTTATTCTTGTTAATTTAGAACTAGGGTTCACCACCGAGAATAAATATGTCAATGGTCTATGGTCTATTTTCACAGTGAAGTGTTTTCCATAAATGTATGGTCTAAAATGTACTATTGCCCAATGAATAACTCTTGTTCCGTTGTACTCTTATTGCTTTCACCTTTTGTAAAAGCTCTTGATGCATAAGCAACTGGGAGTTGGTGGCCATTATGGTTTTGAGTTAAAACTGCGCCACAGGCTTGCTTGCTTGCATCTGTTGTTATGCAAAATTCTTTGCTGAAATCTGGGTACTGCAAGAGTGTTGGGTTAATTAGCTGAGATTTTAAATGTATGAATGCATTTTGACATTCATCTGTCCACTCGAATGGAACATTCTTTTTACATAATCTTGTTATGTGCCGCGAATAGTCGGCGAAATTTTTGTCTTTAGTAATTGCAAAATGCTACAAAACGTCTAGCGCTGTCCGCATCATGTGGAACTGGATAGTTCTGAATGACATCATATTTTTTGTCATCCGGCAAAATTCCTTTGTCTGTGCATTTATGTCCTAAGAATGTGACTTCATGCATGAAAAATGAACATTTTTCAGGATGTAACTTTAGGTTGTATTCCCTGCATTTACCAAAAACTTCAGTGAGGTTTTTAAGCATATGTTTTTCGGAACAACCTATGACTATTAAGTCATCCATATAAAGGAATGCCTGAGACGGTTCTATTCCGGAGAATGCTGTAGTCATCATTCTTTGGAATGAATTAGGCTCTATTTTTAAGCCAAATGGCAATCGCGTGAAACGATATGAGCCATTGTTGGTTGAGAAAGATGTTATATCTCTCGAGCCTTCATCCAGCTCGATTTGATGGAAGCCTGACATTAAGTCTAAACAGCAAAAGTATTTTGCTCGACCAAGTTGGTCCAAAATATCATCTATTCTCGGTAGTGGAAATTTGTCAGCTAAAAGTTTCTTATTAATTTGGCGATAGTCTACTACTAATCTCCATTTCTTTTTATCTGAATTTGGGCTTGACTTTTTAGGTACTAATAGCAAAGGGCTATTGTACTTTGAAACGGATGGTTCGACTATTTTATCTTTTATTAATTTCTGAACCTGGGCTTGCATTTCTTCTACTTGACTATGAGGACTTCTATAATTTCTTGTGTATACCGGCTCATCATCTTTTAATCTCAACTGTTGTTTATAAAAATTATTAACCGTTATTGGTTCTGATTCTAATGCAAATATATCTATATATTCGCTGCATATAGTTTCTAATTGTGATTTAAACAAGTCGGGGAAATTTTTCTTTAATTGAGATAATACAGTTTTATTTCTGTTTTCACTATTTGCCTGAACTACATTGTAGTTCGAAAGTGGCTCATATTTTAAAGTGTCCATATTGACTAATTGGTCGGAATCGGTTGTGTTTAAAATTCGGACAACTGTATTACTTGATGTTGCGATTGTATTTGCAACATAAATACCAGTTTTAATTTCCTGGTTTGGAATTAAAATGTTATCATCTTTTGATGATACTGTTAATCTTCGGACAACTTGGGATCTTGCTGGTAATAACGTGCTGTATGTTATGGGAATGTAGATTGGAAATTTCAAATTATTTGGTCTAATTATAAACCAATCCTCTTCTGTGTTTAAATCGATTTGGCAATTATATTTTTTAATGAAATCTATTCCTACAAGGTGCGTTCCAAAGTAAACAGGACTTTTAAAAAATAGACAGAACAAATGGTTTTATCGGCAAAATCAATTAATTTTATTCAAAATAGTCTCCTCCTGCTTCAATACAGCTTTTTGCACGGTCCAAAAGTTTGTCGAACGAGTGTTTTAATTCGTTGCCCGGTATGGCCGCCAGTATGCCGGTGCAAGCCTTTTGAATGGCCTCCACTTCTGCACAACGCTTTCCTTTCATCGGAACATGCATTTTTCCGAAAAGGTAGAAGTCGCACGGTGCCATATCAGGTTAATACGGGGAGTGGTTGATCGTTAAAATGTGATTTTTGGTCAAATAATCGGCCACAAGCGTCGATCGATGAGACGGCGCATTATCGGACAACAAAGGCCAACAAGCTCATTTTCGCACCGATGACAAAAAAGTACTGACACTTAAAACGCAATAACTTCACTTCTAATAGATGGAATGTTATGAAATTTTTACTGGAAGTCAATGAAGGATAGCAGATTCTAACGCACTAGTCGACATATGGATGACGCTACTAGAGGGCGCTAGATTCAAATAGTCCCGTTTACTTTGGAACGCACCTTGTATTATCCATCACACGGAAAATTTTGATCTACTAAATGAAAGTCGTGTGGGATAATGTATTTACCTGTCTGTATCTCAATAAAAGTCTGTCCTAGAGACTGAATTTTCTGTTGGCTTATGCCTTGAATGTTTATTTTGTTAGTTATTTGAATATTAGAAAATTTGTCAGAGTTCTCTTTGATAATAGAGATATCTGCACCTGTATCGAGAAGAAAAACTAGTTTTACGCCTGTTTCGGCATGAATGAATGTAGAAAATATGTTGAGATTATAATTGATGCTGTATACTCTTCGATCTTCTTCTACTGAGTACCTAAAGGCTGTTGCGAATTTCCCTGATCTTGGATTACTCGTACATTTGCATTATTATTCTGATTGTTGCTACGGCTTCTGTTTCCATTATTACGGCCTCTGTTATAGCCATTATAGCGGATATTATAACCGTTATTCCGGTAACCGTTATTTTGGTAACCGTTATTTTGATAACCGTTATTGTAGTTGCCTCTATTACTATTGTTATTGAAGCCTCTACCGCGGTTACCACCTCTATTGGGATTTCCGTATCCTCTGTTGGATCTGTTACCTCTAAAGTACATCACTTTATTGATGTCACCGGTAACTCTTGCACTCGTTCTTATGTATGCGCTTATCGCTGCATCCATAGTGGTGCAAGTCCCTGCTTCCAGTACTGTTTTGATACTTTCGTGCTCAGCACGATTTATCATTGTGTCAATTGCCTCTTTAGTACTTAGATCAGTGGCATGTTCGAGAGGTATACCCTCATCGATAAAGGAAGCTTCTAATAGCTTTCTCAGTCTATCAACTTCAGCGGTAAATTGCATTGCAGTTTTACCTCTCTGCTGAACTGTTGATAGTTTTGCCTTGACATTACTGGATGTTTCACCGACAACTACTTTCTGCAATTTGTTTATAATTGCTGGAATTGTCGTTTCATTGTCAACTGAGTTCAAAATTGTGCCAACTATTTTTGACTTAATGACCTCAACTGCAATGTCTTCAAATGGTCCCTTAGCAAGGTCTACCAATTTGATTGCCTTAATGAATCTTTGTAGATGGATCTTTTGCCCATCAAATTCTGCACTGTGGAAGCGACTTCCTTAATATAAGACCTGATGGCTGCTACTTTTCCTGCCATGGTTAAGTTATTTTCGGAGTCAGCTGCGTTATTTGTGTTATCTTCGTCCTTCAGCATTAATTTTGCTGGTAAAGTTAGATCGTGAAGATCTTCCTCTTTAATGTCTTCCTCGACTACAGTTGTATTTTCTTCGTCTGAGTCAGTGCTGTCTTCATTAAAATTTATTGTTAATGGAGTGTTTACTATTGTCGGAATTTCTATCTGGAGGCTGAATTTTTCTCTTAATGCCACCAGTAGTTCCGAAACTTTAGCACACTGTTTACTGTCCAAATTCTTTCAATTCTGTTGTATCAGTTCTCTGACTTCATTGTAACTATTTACCAATGTTTGGGCATTTTTATTTATCGTTACAGCTTGTATTGATCTATTTTGCGTTAAGCATTTATAAGATTTTCTGAAATTTTCTTTTGATTCTTTTATCTGATCAATAAGCTTTTCCCAGTCCATGCTGTGGTATACTTATACTTTTGAATTTAGACATTTGTATTTTTGGATTCTAATCTAGATAAAGTCAATATTACGTTTGTATTTTTATTTATTATTCCTTTTTTTTTAAATTGTTTCATATTTTTATTCATATTGAGTTTATTCAAAATCTTCCTTAAATATTATCTAAACCGTTAGCAGTGCTATGGTATCGTTTCTTAAGACACTTGTTGTGCAATTTGTATATTTTTATTAATGCATTGGATACCATAATTAGTGCAATTACAATTAGTATTATGGTTATCCAGAACAAGTCTGCATTTTGGACTTCAACTTTATTTATAACATTGGCTGTAGAGTCCACAGTTTTAGTGTCTATTAGACCCATTTTGGGTATACTAATTTTATATTCTGGTAGAGAATCTTCTTTATATATATTTATATTTTTAGATTTACTTATTCTATTTGTCTCTATAGACATTACATTTGGAATTACTAATTTTAAAAAAAAAAATTTTTTCAATGCTTGTAAAAAAAATTGTATTTCACATTATTTCCTGCCTGATTCTAGCTATGGCTTCACGGGCCATATTGGGTTAACAGGGCATAGTAGTATATGCTCCGTTTTACAATATTTCTTACAATTTTCTTATATATTATTTATTATTATTTATTTAATTTTCTACTGCTGCTGATGTTCATCTGGTGTCAGCTGGGCGTCGCCGGGGGTGGCACGCTGATACTCCCTCGCTGCTGTCTATTTCTTGGGCGCTGATGACGTTTATGGCTGCTCACAAGTCCCCAGGCAGTGAGGACTCCAGATTCCTTCGCAGCAAGGGGGGCAGGACTTCTTCGGCTTTGTTAGTGCTGGTGCTGGTGCTGGACATGCCTTGTATTTTGGAACTTCATTAGTTTTGGTTATATTTTTAATATTATCTGAGTGAGTTTTCTCGAGTTTTTGGGTCTTTAATTCTTGCTGATATTGCAGCAAGTGGTCTAGCTCTGCATGTAGCTTTAGAGCTTTCGACCAAACCGGTGGCGTTTGCTGACCGTATATTAGCCACCTTACGTGGGCTATACGTTTATTCAGCTTGGTTTTTAAACCGCCACGGTGTTTTCCCATACTCAATAGAACTCTACTCACTCAGATTTTTCCTTGGCAATTTCATTTAGTGTTGATGGGTCTTCTTCCAGTCCAGTCTTCCTTTAATTATTTTAGTCAATTCGTCCAGCGTTGGACGACTGTCACGGTCGCCATGTAAAGTTCCTCCCAGGATAATAAGTCTTGTTCCTTTTTTAGTAGTGCAGCCGTCAGGCTGACTTAGATTTTATTTGAGTTCTGTTATTATAATTATTGATTGGCAGAAATGGTTCTGCCAGTTCAATGTCTCAACAGTGTCTGAATTGTAAGTTTAATATATTCGGTCTTATATATCTAGGCTGGAGCGAGCTATGTATGTGCGTATGTATTATGCATTTGGTTGGCGTGCTAATGCTGACCATGCACTTATACTTTGTGGAGTTTAAGTGTGCGATCATGTTACATCCGCCTCGGGTCTTATTGCTTGCATAAACATAAACATAAACATAGCAAAAAGTGCTGCTATATGTTTGTATGCTGTTACACTTAAATGTTCTCAATATAACATAGGCACATATTACACCCTAGAACCACTATTATTGATATCAACGTAAAAAATCTATTTAATCGTAGATCCACTGAAAGCGTCCACAAATGTAATCAAAACATAACAACTGTTCACAGCTGGTCGAAGCTTATTAACAAACACCCGTTAGCAGTGCACCCGTCAGCTCAATTGCGAGGCACCAATCCGTTACCAGCCGGCAAGATTTCTCATTCAAAGCACGTAATGGAGGAATCAAAAAGAGAGCAGGCAAACTTTTTCTCTAAAATAGTAAAAAGGGCGGGTAAAGGGTATCTGAGCAGCCTGTGATCCTCTCCACAAGCCGCTTCCGAGCCCTTAGCGCGGAGGAAGACATGTATTTGGGCCTTCTATTCGTCGAAAATCGTGCTGCAAGGAAATCAGGACCAAACCCACAGCAAACAGGTGCTAAGCAAACTACCTCACCGCACCGAAATTACGCTATCACTCTAAGGTACCCAGAATGATGTTTCCCTAATGTGGTAAACTTCATAGCATTCCAGAGTGATTTAGATGCCGTTATCGGAGACTCGAGATCCTGCGCTGTTCGGTGCAACACCCCAGATATTTACATGCCCGGCTCTTTCTGGAGAAAGGATCTTTGTTCCATCACCAACATTTTTTGTAGGACCGTCCTTACAGTATCGTTATGCGCAACATTCACCACGGAGTTCCCTTGGAGGATATCATCGCATTGTAACAGAATGAAGGCCAAAGCGTTGTACGGATATATACTCCGCGCAATAAAGCTACCTCACTTCCTCTTAATATGAGAGTCATTAATCTTAAAAAGGCGGAAAACAATTGGCTTTGTTAAAAACATTATTGTTGTCTGTAGGCATGCAGGCATAGCAGGCATGGGGTTACCTAGGAGAAACCCAAAAGAATTCTGAGACTGTACAATGACACAGGTGCAAAGGCTATGGCCACACAGAGGCATACTGTTCTTGGCATTTTATATGCAGAGAATATCACCCCACGATAAAGTGCATGTTCAAACAATCTTGCTCTCGACGCTGCTATCACTGCGACAAGCCCCAAGCAGCTAATTCTAAAGGATGCCAAAACTAAACGCGCGACAGGACGATATCGTTAGTTGAAACGTTAATGCAACGTCCGCAAACACGAACATTCTGCTATTCCAAATGGGTCCCCTTAAGATAGCTGCTTGGAATGCCAATGGGGCCTCCTCGAAGACAAATAATATCCTTGCCTGCATCGAGCTTTATTTATCAAGTGGCTGAGTGTAGGGTATTATACAGTTGCCCTCAAGATTAGTTATACAGTATCGCTGATTTTTTTGCCTAGCACCTGGCGATTTCTTTCAAGGAGCTGTAGAACCGTGCCACCTGACCGTTTGACGAGCTATGTAGCGGGGCTGCGTTCACAATGTCGATGCTGTAGCTGTTTTTCTGTAAAGAGGTGATAGTTTCAGAATCGAAAGCAGCCTCATTATCGCAATATTGTTCTGACTTTAGGGAATAAGTTTACGAGTTGAAGCGAGGGCCCTTTAATGTCCACTATTGTTCTGGACTGCACTGGTTGTACCCCCGCAAACTTCGAGAACTTGTCAACGCATGTAAGGAATTGCTTCCTTTCGGTTGAGAAGATGTCAATGTGCAACATTTCGCCGGTGTAACTTGGTTTGGGTGTGTCCCCGAGCTCTTGCTTTTTTGGTACCTATCATATTTAGCTTTGGTGCATACTCTGCAATTTGCAACCACTTCTTTAGCTAAGCTGCTCAATTAGGGGAGGACTTGCTTGGTATTTTCCAGAGTCGCTCTGTGTGCATGATTGTGTTCTGCCGTGATAATTTCTAACTGTTCGTTTCTATTGGTTACGTCTATTACAATCTTCCTGTATAAGCGAAACTGTGTAACCGGGAAATGATTAAGTCATGTTCAAAGCTTGCCAGAGTAGGTAGGTCGCAGAGTATCGTATTTACGACGTCGGGGTTATGACTTCTTTGAGCATTTTTAAAATCCTGCTCTTGTCGGCGAAATTGATAAAGTGGCAAGTTTTTACGTTATGATCATCTATATACGCTTTCCAACTTTTTATCTTCGGATTGGGATTCCGATCGGACACCGCGAATGTCAAAGGCTGGTGGTCTGTGTAAATGTTGATATCGGGAGTGCCGTACAGATAGTGCTGTAACTTGCCTAAAGACCACAATATGGCCAATAACTCTCTTTCATTTGTGGCATAGTGTTGAGCTTGCAAGACTATGGCTCTCAAAGGTTTCGTGAGACGTGCAATGAACGCATGGAGGGCGTCTTCTCTAACCTCAGTATTGAATAAAATAGCCCTGTCCGGTTTGTGTGTCATAACGATCTTATTTGTTATTAGTGTTAACCGTTTTTCTGCGTCGTCATAGTATAGCAATTATAGCATCGAAATTCAAGACTGTGTTATGGGCAACTAGTACCCCTCTTGCCGATCTCCTGATCTTATTTCTGATAATAGAAACGACTTGGTAATGTGCCGCGCTGCCATGATATGTATTGAAGATTTCATATGCGTCTACGGTTGTTAAATCTCATTTAATTGTGTTTGGAATGTCTGTGTCAAACATATATTATTGCCTGTAGCTGGGCAGCGTCCATGTCAGTAGTGTTATTTGTCGTAGGGCGAAAGCCTTGTATTTCTAAATCCCACCCAATAACTCTCGTATTCTATTTTCATACTTCTATACTCACTTTCCCAACTCATTGACTAATGGTTGGCACTACACAAATATATTTTTGCCGAGCACGATTGATCGGGTTTCGCGAGACAACGAAATTACGTTGTGCGAGAAATAAAATGAAAGTTAACAATTTGTATCCTAAAAAAAGATTTTCACAAAAAATAATTCTGGTTGATTTTAATTAAATACATTTTTTTAGCCGAAAGAAACATAAGGTAACTAGGGGTATGCAATAAAATTTTGGGATCTTGGACAGAATAAAGTACAAAAATATTTAAAACATAAGTCTACCCTAGCTCCAATGCATCATAACGCCATAAAGTCGTGGTCGGTATGCCGATTCAGCATTCCATACATCGCAATGCGGCACTCCGGATAGGCAGTGTCCGATTACCGCTGCTGAACGTTCTCAGCGCGGAGCTGTGAACTCATTTTGGGCGCGTCAGCATTGAAGCTACTTAGTTGCTAGGGTACTGTTTATGTTAAACTACTTAGTTTCGGAATCAAATACATCGAGTGCTTTTCTTAGTTGTTAATTGCACATGTTCAACGCTTGAACATTTTGCCAAGAAAAATACAGCAAAGGCACGGAGTCTCTTTCCACTCTCGCAGCTATACAAAACATCAAAAATAACGAACCAACAGTCAACAAAATATGGGACATAACCGCCACAGTCACCAAGCATCTGAAGCTGCTATGGACCCCAGGTCGCACAGCAGCCAAGTGGCTGCAGGAAATTCGGGTTTATCTAGACGGGGTGGCACCTATCCAGACTAGTCTGTTGCGCCTTTTCGATTTTTGTTATTAACATTGTTATTGTTATTATTGTTTGTTATTGCCTATTTCTGCTCGTCGTTGGTCTCAAATAGCGACCTTTTGTGACATATGTTTGTTGACAGTGCCATTCTCTCCCTTAAGTATGTAGGTAAGTGGTGTAGCTATGGTAGCGAAATCTTAAACGAAACTTCTTTAATACTGGGTAATCCTAGTAAAGATTTGAGACTGAAGAAATTTGTTGGTTTAGTGTACTCATAAATG
This sequence comes from Drosophila vallismaia, assembly GCA_035047325.1. Taxonomy (NCBI): domain Eukaryota; kingdom Metazoa; phylum Arthropoda; class Insecta; order Diptera; family Drosophilidae; genus Drosophila; species Drosophila vallismaia. The sequence continues at coordinate 167,382 of JAWNPU010000011.1, read as the reverse complement.
GTTTCTACCTTTTATGGTCTCTTTTGGCTCCGATTGATGTGAAAATAAACCCTCGAAATTCAACTCTTTCTTTGAAGAGCATGTCTTTTTCTGGTATCACTCGCATATTGGCTTCGCACAGGCATTTAAGAACTGTGTCATGGAAATGCTTGGCATAGGGTTACGATCGGCGATGTTTCGTTCATTCAGTTTCCCGAAATCGATTACCAGTAGTTATTTCTTGTTGCCGTCGGCATCAGATCCTTTTTTGTGAACAACCCATGTTGGTCTGTTGAATGGTGACCGAGAAGGCCGGATAATTCCATTCTTTAACAGCTGCTCCCATGGGATAAGGATATAGCTTCGAATATACGGGTTCGTTACTCTAAGTACGAATTGTAGCAATGACCGAGGTGTTAAATGGGAGCGCCTCGTTAGAGTGCGAAAACACTTGTTTTCTCTTAAGGATCATTTTTTTTAAACTCAAACTTTTCTTTACCCTGATCTACCTAGTTGTCTTGAATCATTATTTTAATTCTTGTTAGACTTTTTGAAAAAATTGGGAGTTTTTTCCTGGGTTGCGGTCGGCACCAAAATTTTTCCCTTGTTTCTCAGGCACGCGGTGTTGGTCTTTGTGGAAATCAGTTTTTATGATTTCTTTGCTCGATCGCCTTGGCATATATAGCCACGAACATACTTCTTTCAATACTGGCCTCTCTAGCTAATGCCAGTGCTGCTGGCAGGTCTTTGGGCTGTGCTGGAAACACAAAAGACCTTAGGGATTTTTTAGACCCGAAATAAATACGTGTAGGGCGTCAGCCCTAACCTCTGTATGGATGAGGCTCTTTCATTGTCATGTGTCATGACAATCTTGTTCGTCCGAGGGTCAATGGTTCCACCTAATCGTAGTTCTGCATTAGGGTCTGGTCGCCTGACGGACCGAGTCAAGTCTCTGCAGTAATAGGCGGAAGGATGTTTTATCTACGTAGGAGCAGTCTAATCTAGCCAAAATGACGTTAAAATTAAACACTGTTTTGGACGAAACTAGCAGCTCGCGCGCTGGTATTTTGATTTTATTTCTGATAACAGTACTGGCATGGTTATGCGCGTTAATGCCCGGATGAGGTTCGACCAATTCAAAGGCATTGGTCTACCCCTAGCATTTCTACACGCAAAATTTGTAGGTTAATGACACTGAGCTAACCCGCAAATTCATGATTATTCATTATTATTATTATTATTATTATTATTATTATTTATTATTATTATTATTATTACTATTCATGATTAGTCAATGCGGTCTGATTGGTGCTTCTATTTGGGTGCCTTCATAGTGTATATGTTTTCTTCTGCCTGTGCCTGTGCTGGTGGATGTCTTTGGGGGTGTCAGACCAACTCTTCCTCACTATCTCTTTCAAATTCGCGTTTAGTTTCCCTATATGGATCTGAAAAACTCATAAGGCCACTAACTTGTTAACAAGAGAGACCGAATATTTTAATTCGGCAGAAGGTAATTTCTCTGAAATATTTTTATTAAAAACTGGGTGCTTGGTGTCCGAAAAAATGTATTCAGGTTTTTTTTCTTAGCAATTTAAGCTGTATTCATTTTGGTCAGCCCACTTACAATTCTTGTGTCGTGGATTCGGTATCGAGATTGGGTGCCAATTATGTTTTAATAAGATACCCTAGGTTGTCGCCGCAGTTCGTAGAGAAAGGGGGGACGTAATCTCCTCGTGGCCGGCTACTCTGCCAGGTCGGTAAGGCGGGGATCTTCTTCTTCGGAGTGTGTGCAGGATATAATCGGAGAATTTCTCTTCGTTATTATCTGCGCTTAATGGTAAATAATCCATTCATTACTGGAAGAAGTGTCCCGCCAGCTCTTTCGCCCATTTCTCCACGCCACCCTTCACCACCTCGTCCGTTGTTCTCACACATGTGCACCTTAGTGAAAGTGAAGAAATGTTAATCTAAAGGGGCAAAGGCAAGGGAATATGGGGAGTGGTTAAAAATTTCCCTTCCAAAGGGATTTAGGAGTTGCTTAGTGGCGGTGGCCGTGTAAGGTCTTGCTTTGCAACAGGCAGACTCCCTTCGTTAACGTGCCTCTCCTATCTTGCCGCGTTGATGGTCTCCCAAAAAGGCAAATATTTTATCAAAATTATGCCTTTATGATCCCAAAACACGGATGATGTTTTTGGCTGATATTGTAGTTTTGAATTTCTTGGCGGAGGGTGACAAGATGTGACGCTATTGTTGAGACTGCAACTCAAGCTTCGTCTGCAGCAACAATAGAGTAGAGAAAAGCATCACCTTTTAGTTCAACCGGAGGTTTTTCCTTCGCAACGAGGTAGCGAATGACTGCGTGAATTTGGCACTTAGCGCAGATATTTTATCAAAATTATGCCTTTATGATCCCAAAACACGGATGTCATGATGTTTTTGGCTGATATTGTAGTTTTGAATTTCTTGGCGGAGGGTGACAAGATGTGACGCTATTGTTGAGACTGCAACTCAAGCTTCGTCTCCAGCAACAATAGAGTAGAGAAAAGCATCACCTTTTAGTTCAACCGGAGCTTTTTCCTTCGCAGCGAGGTGGCGAATGACTGCGTGAATTTGGCACTCAGCGGAACTGCAAGTTACAATCGACATTTTTCGCGAGATATGCTACTGCGTCAAGATTTTTCAATATACTCGGAAAGGAGAGGGATCGCCTTCACACTTATCATAATTGATACCAACGCCACAGCAACAATATTATATAAAAAATTTGACAGTGTGAATTTAAACCACAGACGTTTATTGAAATTCACATTGACTAACATGGGGTAAAACTTTACCAACCAACTAATTTACCCAGCTACGAGCGTGGGACCCAGTTCCCAGCGTGAAAAGAATCGTCAAAGAACTCAATTTTTACCCTGAACTGGAGATGATTTACCTCACAGAGAAGCTTCCTCGGCTCTACAAGACTGTTTGTTCAAAAAACAAAGATGAGATGCATTGTCACCGCACAGTACAGCAGTACTTCATTAGGTAGCATCTGTCAATCATGTGACCAGCAAGTGGTTTCGTACCTACGTGTTGTGTTTGCACCAGATACAAAAATGTACCGGCAAACTTGGGTGCTTGAGGTCGAAAATACATAACTATACAGTGGTAAGTATGGCCTAACTTGCCAGTTCTATATTCTCAATTAAAAACAGGCACGTTTGATGAATTATGAATAAAACCCTGGGCGGAATTTCGAAAGGAAAAAGGTAAACTAGACTCGGGACACATTCTAAGATATGTGATGGCGACTGACGTTACGATGAAAATGCAACTGTAAATATTTGAATACGCATCAGAATAGGTAATCGGTGCGGTCACGAGAATAAGAACACTCCAAAGCCTAAAAGATTCACACGGGTTGTTAATTTAAAAGTCACGGGAAGCATAAGTTTATGTTAACAAACTAAAAGTATACACAGCCTAGTCCCTTCATAATCAGCGAATTTTTTGTTTCTGTTTTGACCAATCCACAGATAATTAATCTTTCGTCCCTGAGCCCAAGTATTTTCGACAGTTGCGTCGATTGCCACAATAAAAATGCTAACAACAATATTCGTCGTACTGCTCGTGGCCCACACATGCCAGGCCAATAAAAATCACTCCCTTCAACAAATTAACAAAAATAAAGTAAACAATAAGTAAAGCAAAGAACAATGCACCCTAATTAAATTTAGTCCAATATGTAGGCTAAGCGTCTGACTTATTTCCTGCACGCGCAGAGCTGCTAAAATAAATTATTGAATCTATGTCGCAAGCGCGTCTGCTCCCACCAGCGCATGTGAGTCTTCTAAGACTCACAGCAAATTAGCTTAGCTTTGCCAGCTTAGCTATTTCAGTTGCTTATTGTTTTTTAATCAATAAATATCACTTTTAAAATTCCAATCTTTTTTTTTTTTTTTATAAATCCTACAAAGGATAAATAAATTGGCGCTTAAGCATTAACCGGTACGTTTTCTACGATACAGCAAAACGTGTTGTAAGTTCGCGGCTTGCAAATTCATTTGCAGCAACCAGCCTTTCGCAACTAAGATGATGAAAATTAAAATTTCCGTTTCGTTCAATCAACTACGGCAAAATCAATTTCGCTTGTTCTTTTTGCCCATCGGTGAACTCCAATGACTATTAGCAGGGCGGCAGGATATCCCGCAATTGCATATGCATCGCAGGATTTTAAGTAGTCAACGGAACAAACAGGACAAAAAAAGATTACTGAAGGGTTACTTATTGACTATCAACAACCTAACACACAAAAGAAAATTTGCATAACCAATTGTAAAATTATAAAACAAACGAGAAGATCACAACGGTGATATAATCAATTCCTTAAGATTCCAAAAGGAAGTAGAAGGAAAAAAACTCCTATCTGGGTCAAACCAAGAAAAAAACTGACACAAATTGAATTAAGAATAACTTTCACCGTGATTATCTTTTTTTACATTTTTTTAAATTTCGAATTTTGTCAATTGATTTAAAAATCCTGCCCCATATTAAATTCGAATTCACTGGAATTTTATTTATGGCCAACGAACCATTCTTATTGGGCACCAATTCTAATAATATACGTCTGGCAAAATATGGTTGAAGACGTAGATAGAGCTGCACATGCTGCTAAACTGGACAGCAATTTTTATATGTTTAACTCTTCATTACGTTAAAAACCAAGGATTTTTCATGTTTAAGTCGATTAGTTGCAAAAATATTTTAATAAAAATTTGGCTCACGAATTTTGACGAAAAATATATAAATCAAAAAGATTTATATTTTTCAACCATATTTCTACGATGGTTAATAAAGCCAAAGGCGTGCTTGGCTTCATTAAAAGGAGATCCTATGACCCTTATATTACTAAAACCTTATACGTATCCTTAGTACGTCCAATTCTGGAGTACGGGTCATGCGTCTGGAGCCCTCAGTATGGGGTTCATCAAGATCGCATTGAATCCGTTGAAAAGAATTTCTTGATGTTTGCTCTTAGGGGACTCAACTGGGATGCAAATCTTCATCTCTCATCTTATTTTAACAGACTTCTTCTATTCAATTTACCTTCCCTTACCAATCGTAGAAAGATGCTGGGGGTCGTTTTTTTCCTAACCTTATTAATGGTAATGTAGACAGCCAGCATCTACTAACACTACAAACATTTAACATTCCAAATAGACGGACTAGAAATTTTAGTCTCCTGTTCCTAAGTTGTTATAGATCTACAAATGCCCAGCATGAGCCTTTCGGGGTTTTATGTTCTGACTAAAATGACTTATACTCTATTACTTCACTCTGCACATCTACTTCTATCAAATCCTCAATTCTCACCTAAATTTCAGAGCAAACAATGCACCCCACTTCTTTCTCGCATACTTTTCTATACTTTATACTCTCGGGTCTATTCCCGCGATCCGAGCCGTACGATAAATGGCAGCGCCTATCGGTAGGTTGGGCGGGAGGCTGTACGTTATGCAGCGGGAGCGGCGCGAGTGGTTTTGCAGCACACTGAAGGTTTGAATGAAAGAAATGTCACATGAGCCAATTTCTTTACATCATATGGCTTGGCAAAAAAACTAATAGAGTGTCAGATGACGTTGGTAGGGACAATTGGAAAAAAAAAAACAGAAAATAACTGCCTTCATTGATCATCGATATGAAGAAAAAGCCGCTTTTTCACTCAGAATTTGTGTTTGAGCCAACATTGGGAGCCACACTAGTGTCATATTTAACGAAGTGTTAGCGATTCGTAACACTGTTGAGCAGATACCACAAGAAGAAACACATTCACCAACACGAAAACAAAAAGAAGCCTGAGATAATAAATTATTACAACAAAACGAAATGTGGTGTCGACGTGATAGACGAAATGGTGGGCACATATCGCTGCAAGAGGAAAATGAACAGGTGGCCAGTCGTAGTTTTCTTCAATATGCTAGATATGTCAGTACTGAATTCATACATTGTGTATACGGGGCTGAATCGTCTGTGGAATATACACAAGAAAAACTTCCGCCGGCGACTTCTCTTTGTGTTATTGGGCACTGCACTTGTCTCACCAACTATTGTTCAACGAGAAAGGATCCGTAAAGGTGAAGCAGCCATGTCAGTGGTGAATTGAATGAGGGGAATTCCACAGAAGCCATCGAGATCCACTGGGGAAGATTCACGCACCACATCCCCTCCAGGAATCTGTGTCCACAGATATCGAATTTACACTATGTGTGTGACCAGAGCACAGAATCAACGTTCACCACTTGAAATAATAATAATAAAACATAATTTTAACAAAAAAAAAAACAAAAAAAAATGTTTGTTGTTCTTTTTTTCCAAAAGTTTCGTCTTGTGTCAAATTGACACAAGAGTCGGTTTCGTTTTTTTTTCTCAAGGATGGATGAGTGTAACGATAATGACATAAATAGACAGAGTAAAGGCTTTGGATACTTTTGTACGAAGGTAGTAAGAAGACTTGGCTCGTCTATTGCGAAATAAAGAACCAGTAGACTTACCAAGACCAGTAGACTTATCAATAGACAACACACTTGCCAAAAGTTTGAAAACCAAAATTTTTGAGCAAAGCACGCAACAAACATGAGGCAACTAAGATACTTTAGGACTCAGACCTTTGGAACCAAGCCTTCACCTGCTCCTTGCAGCATCCCATTTTTAAACAGACAAGATATTATACCACCCCAAGACTTCACCCGTATCAATATGGTTTTACCAATGGCTTCAACAAGACAAAACTATAACAACTTCGGTTATCAGCCTAAAGCTCCACGACAACATTCTCAAAATAGGCCATTCCGCCAAGGGCCCAAAAACCACTCCCACGTCCAGAGCAGTAGGATGTGGATCCCAGTATGCAGGCTAGAATAGACATAAACAGACCCCGTTTCGATCCTAGCAAAAGACCGCCTGGTCCAATGCCAGAGGAGGTAAAACGGCAAGGATACTTTAACATACAAACTACGACAGGTTAGTACCTACGGCTCGGATCGCGGGGATAGACCCGAGAGAATAAAGTATAAACAAGTAAGGGAGCAGCAGTCGAGTTTCCCGACTGCAAAATACCCTGTACCCTTAGACATGCTTACAATTTATTTATTTAGTATCAATAAATAAATGAAACAATATTCTATTATAAAAGAAAATATGTTTCGTGTGTCATAAAGCCATACACATTTCGCTGCCAACGTCGCAGTCGGCGTCGCGCAATGCGTATTTTGCTGCGCTTCTGCTTCCCTTGCCATAGATTTTGCATGTGGCATACCTTCCGTGTTTCTTATCCGATTTGGTTCAAATTAAAAAATTAGATAGCTTTTATAAGCACCAACGCATATGCCGAATTGCACAACATTAGATTAATAATTGTGAGCGTGGCAGTTTTTTGCGATTTGCGGGGTAGCGGAGGGTGATATCAAAATAAAACAACAAACTTGTACTGCGTATGTTAATTACCTATCCAACAATATATGGGACATGTCTGTAGCTCTTTTAGTTTTTGAGATCTAGGCGTTGATACGGACAGACATACGGACGGACGGACGGACGAATGGACGGACAGACGGACGGACGGACAGACGGACATGGCTATATCGACTCGGCTGTTGATGCTGATCAAGAATATATATACTTTATGGGGTCGGAGATGCTTCCTTCTGCCTGTTACATACATTTGCACCATATTATGATACCCTTTTCACTCATTTTTAATGGGTACAGGGTATAAAAAGGTTTGGAGGAAAAAGTGGAGTGCGTTGTTTGCTCTGAAAGGTAGGTGACAATTGAGGATTTCATAGAAGTAGACGTGCAGAGTGAAGTAAAAGAGTATAAGTCATTCATTGAAAAATCGTTCATCAACTAGGAACTTGGTTTTCGTTGTTAAATTGAATTAATTTTCGGAATTTTGTTATTCCAATTTTATTTATTTTTTTTACGACCTGCCCGCACTTGGGACTTGGTGGACTGCGCATTTTACGGGCCGGGTCGGGCTGCCAAGAGCGGAGTCCCACTGTGTCCGTTGCCCCTTTGCTGCCGTTGCTGCAGTGACAAACTTTTTGCATCAACGTTAACTGAACGCCAACATAGAGTATGGACTGACAGGCCCCGCCGCGTGCCATCAAGCTCAGCAAAGCAATACCCTGCAAGAAGGCCCTCAAAGCAAGGAATTGCAGCTCGAGCAGAGACTCAAGCTGGAGTTCTTCTTACTCGGAGCCCAGCGAGATCAAGCGCAAGCCCGCGCGTAAGGAGAGGAGGCAAGGAGAGGAGGCAAGGAGAGGAGGCAAGGAGAGGAGCCAGACGTCAGCTCTGCGCAGCAAGCTGGCAACCAACTCCTTTGGCCTCCTCTCAAGCAAAGAAGACGACGACGAATATGACGAACCCGAAACTGCCTCAGAGGAAGTGGCATCTAAAACAGCAGTGAAACCAAACCCAACCACGAAGACCCTCAAGCCTCCCCCAGACGTGACCGATATTACCGCGCTTGTCAAGATGATAACGACTCTCGTGGGTACCAAAAGGGATTTTTCGTACAAACCGGAGAGAAACAACAACGTACGCGTAATGATGCCAGACAAGGAGTCCTACACAGCCCTACGCCAGCACCTCGTGGCACATAACAAAAGGCACCGCACCTTCCAACCAAAGGACGAGAGAGCGTACAGGGCGGTCATCAAGGGACTTCACCACTTAACGGAACAGACTGAAATTAAAGAAGAACTCCACAAATACGGCCATACTGTGAGGGATCTGCACAATCCCATTGGCAGGAAATCCAAACAACTACTGGGCATATTTTTTGTTAATCTAGAACCAGCGAGCAACAACACAGAGGTTTTCAAAATAAAGAGGATTTGCAGGTCAGTCGTCACCGTAGAGACCCCACTGAAGTTCAACGATGTTCCACAATGTTTCAGATGCAAAGGGTTCGGACACACACAGCGCTACTGTTTCCTGGAACATCGCTGTGTGAAATGTGGTGATTCTTACGACTCTAGGTCATGCACCAAAAAAATATGACGAAAAAGCATGCTGTTTACATTGCTAAGCTGATCACTCTGCGTCGTTCAGAGGATGCCCTGCCTACGAAAAGGCAAAGGCGCAGCTACCTCCTAAAGCCAGACCCGTTGAGAGAAGCAACAAACCACCTCTCATCCAGATACCAACAATCATCATTGGTATGAGTTACAGGGACGTACTTCTAGGAAACCAAGCGACACAGCCAACGAATCCCCAACAAACCCCTCAATCCACTCCCGAAGCCCCACAACGCAACCAGCTTGAAACGATGCTTGGCCGCATGGAAAGAACGATTGAGAGGATGATGGAAAAGTTTATCTCGCATATGTTCTCGCAGATGATGCAGTTTAAGCTCCCATCCTCAACAAAAAATAATACTCCCGAAACCCCACAACCCAACCAGCTTGAAACGATGCTTGGCCGCATGGAAGGAACGATTGAGAGGATGATGGAAAAGTTTATCTCGCATATGTTCTCGCAGATAATGCAGTTTAAAGCTCCCATCCTCAACAAAAAATACGCAAACGGCCTGCAGAGGATCAAAGTTGAAGTAGAGCATCTCATGAAAACAGACAATATCGATGTTCTTCTAGTTTCGGAATCCCACTTTTGTCCCATATCCTACTTCCACATCAGCGGGTACGAACTGTTACATGCCAACCATCCATCTGGCAGAGCACGCGGAGGACCAACTATGCTCATCAGGAGTGGCATTCAGTACACGGAACTTCCTGCGTTTCAGAAGGAATGGGCACAGTGCGCCGCGACCAGGATTACCAACCCTCAGGGAGATATCACCATTGGTGCGGTTTACTTCCCACCCAGACACTCGATAACCGAGACCCACCTTCAGGACTTCTTCGAATCCCTTGGACCTCTTTTTAGCCGGAGACATTAACGCGAAACACTCCTGGTGGGGGTTCCGCACAAACAACCCAAAAGGCATAAAGCTCTACAAGTACCTGCAGCGGAAGAGTCTGGACTGCCATTCCACTGGAGAACCCACACACTGGCCGACCCTTCAAAGCAGCCGGATATTCTGGACTTCGCCGTCTCCAAGGGCATACGATACTCTAAGATAACATGCTCAAGCTATGATAAACTGCTATCCGACCACAGCGCAGTAAACTTGCTCCTAAACATCCCCGTCCTCAGAAAAACCCCGCCTAGAAGACTCACCGGGAAACACACAAATGCCCCCAAGTTTACGTTATGGATGCTTTCCTCCCTGTACCCAGATCCCCCTCTTTCCACACCAAGCAACATAGATGCGGCCATCGAAAAACTAACCAAAGAGATGCACAATGCTGCTGAGTTTGCGAATCCACCTCCTCCGACTACTCCGAGAACCCCCGAGAACACCTGAAAGAGACGTGCACTTGTGGTCTCCGGAAATCGCGGCCTTCGTGGCCGAAAAAGGCGCCTCAGAAGAGTCTGGTTTTCCTAGCGCAATCCCAGGGACAAGACAGCACTTAATCGTGCCACCAAGGAACTGAAGGACAAGCTAACCATCCTACGGCAGGACTACTTCCATAGATTCCTCAAGGAGCTGGGACCTGGAGACCCGCAGCACAATCTGTGGAATGTCACGAGGAACACAAGGAGACCTGCGAAAAATATATCACCCGTGCGCAAAGTGGACGGGTCCTGGTGTCGGTCTGAGGTCGAAAGAGCAGAAGCCTTTGCCGACCATTTACATTGTGCTTTCTCACCTTTCGATAGATGCACTGCCGAAGAGAGAGCTGCCATCATAAGGTTCGTAGTCAGCCCAAGTGCTCCTGGCACGCCAATATAGCCCGTCGAACCAGAGAAGATTATGCAGGAGATCGCCTCCTTAAAAAAAGGGTCTGGAGTGCTGCCAGTTTTGGACGAGGCCGGACTGATCCCTGATCACCAGTTTGGATTCAGACGCCTTCATGGAACACCAGAGCAATGCCACCGGCTTGTTGAGAGCATACTAGAGGCCTTCAAAAAGAAGAAGTACTGCTGCGCCGTTATGCTCGATGTCAAACAGGCGTTTCACAGAGTCTGGCACCCTGGACTCCTTTTCAAAATTAAATCCCACCTTCCAAATTCCCACTTCGCCTTCCGCAAGTCGTACACAGAGGAAAGAGAATTCCGAGTGAGATGCTTATCATCAATCAGCACGCCTAGGCCTATAAGAGCAGGAGTACCTCAAGGAAGTGTTCTTGAACCCATCTTATACACACTCTACACACTCGTACCTTCCCATCACCCCCTCTCGGAACCTCACAGTAGTCACATATGCAGACGACACCGCTTTCCTAGCCTCCGCCACAGATCCGCAGGAAGCATCAGCCATCATACAGAGACAACTGGATGCTCTAGATCCATGGCTGAAACGATGGAACATTGTGGTCAACGCGGAGAAATCCTCCCACACAACCTTCGCATTACGCAGGGGGGGCAATCCCCATCACACTCAACGGGGAAATCATCCCTACGAATAACACTCCCAAATATCTAGGGCTGACCCTGGACCGCAGGCTCACATGGCGCCCTCACCTGATCAACAAGCACAACCAGGCAAACCTACGACTGAAGCAACTGTACTGGCTCCTGGGGAGAAGGTCCAAGCTCAAAGAAAAACTCAAACTGCTTATTTACAAAGTAGTGCTGAAGCCCATCGGGTCCTATGGGATACAGTTGTGGGGCACGGCAAGCTGTTCTAACTGCATCAGAATCTAGCGGTTTCAGAATAAATGTCTGAGAACATTTGCTAACGCCCATTTGTACCATGAAAACTCAATAATCCACAAAGAGCTTGGAATTCCTTCGATAGCAGAGGAGATCACCCCACTCAGCGAAAGATATACAAAAAGACTGGACAACCACCCCAACCACCTGGCCATCAAGCTCCTAGATAACAGACAATCCCTAAGACGCCTGAATAGGAAACACCCGCTTGACCTCTCCCACCAATAGACACCTAAGTAAGACTCATTAGATATACATTCCATGTACCTCCCTTAAGTTAATGTCACCCCAAATCATTGTCCATTCGGACAGATTTTAAATACAAAATAAGAATGATAAAAAAAAAAAAAAATTGTAGTCAGAACATATGGCATAAGTAGATCTACAACAACTTAGGAACAGGAGACTAAAATTTCTAGTCCGTCTATAGACAGGTTACGAAAAAAAAACTCCTCTCTTCCATATTTCATATGCAAGATGAGGAATGAAAAACTTTTTGGGATATACAGGATCAAACAAAATTTTTAGACAACCCAATTCAAAACAAGCCACCTCTGTATGCTGACTTTGTAGGTTTTTTTGTCGGAACGTTCTTATTTTGAATATAAAATCTGTCCGAGTGGACAATCATTAAATGATTTGGAGGTGACATTGACATAAGGGAGGTACATGCAATGTATTTTTAAGGAAGTTAGCGGGTGTTTCCTCTTCAAGCGTCTTAGGGATTGTCTATTGTATAGGAGCTTGATGGCCATTGGTTGGTGCGGTTGTCCAGTCTTCTTATGTACCTTACGCTGAGACGGGTGATCTCCTCTGCTACCCATGGAATTCCAAGTTCTTTATGAACGAAGGAGCTTTCGTGGTACGGATGGACGTTAGAAAGTGTTCTCAGACCCTTGTTTTGAAACCGCTGGATTCTGATGCAGTTAGAACAGCTTGCCGTGCCCCACAACTGTATCCCATATGTCCAGATTGGCTTCAGCACTACTTTGTAAATAAGCAGTTTCAGTTTTTCTTTGAGCGTGGACCTTCTCCCCAGAAGCCATTGCAGTTGCTTCAGTCGTGGGTCGGACTGGTTGCGCTTGTTGATCAGGTGTGGATGATGCGAATCTCACTCGGAATTCTCTTTCCTCTGTGTACGTCTTGAGGAAGGCGAAGTGGGAACTGGGAGGTTGGATTTAATTTTGAAAAGGAGTCGAGGGTACCAGACTCTGTTAAACGTCTGTTTGACATCCAGCATAACGGCGCAGCAGTAATTCTTCTTTTCAAAGGCCTCAAGTATGCTCTCAACAAGCCGGTGGCATTGCTCAGGTGTTCCATGGAAGCGTCTGAAGCTAAACTGGTGATCAAGGATCAGTCCGGCCTTGTCCCATACTGGCAGTACACTACGCAAAAATACTCTTTCAAGTATTTTGGAGAGGATTGCCAGCAAACAAATCGGACGATACGAGGCTAGCTTGGCTTCAGGTCTTCCAGGCTTGAGGAGGACAATTAATTCAGCGCGCTTCCACACTTTCGGGAAATACCCGAGACGAAGACAGCTGTTGAAGATGTTGACCAGCCTTTGGGAACAGAGTAGGTGAAAAATTTTATTGCTGTTGCATCGATTTGGTCAGGACCTGGTGACTTGCCATTTTTTAAGGAGGCAATCTCCTGCTCAATCTCCTCTGGTACTACGTGCTGTATTGGCGGACCAGGAACACTTGGGCTTCTACGAACCTTATGGTGGCAGCACGCTCTTCGCCAGTGCATCTGTCAAAAGGCGAGAATGCACTGTGTAGATGGTTAAAAAAGGCTTCTGCTCTTTCGACCTCAGACCGACACCAGGAACCATCCACTCTGCGCACGGGGAATGTCTTCTTAGCAGGTCTTCTTGTGTGCTTCGTGAGATTCCACAGGATGTGCTGCGGGTCTCCAGGTTCCAGCTTCTCAAGGAATCTATGGAAGTAGTCCTGCCGTAGGATGGTTAGCTTGTCCTTCCGATTAAGTGCTGTCTTGTCCCTGGGGTTGCGACAGGAAAACCAGACTCTTCTGAGGCGCCCTTTTTCAGCCACAAGGGCCGCGATTTCAGGAGACGACAAGTGCACGTCTCTTTCAGGTGTTCTAATGGTAGTCGGAGGTGAAAGATTCGCGAACTCAGCAGCATTATGCATCTCTTTAGCTAGTTCTTTAATGGCCGCATCTATGTTGCTTGGTGTGAAAAGAGGGGGATCTGATTTCACGGAGGAAAGCATCCAGAATGTAAACTGGTGGGCATCTGTGTGTTTCCCGGCGAGTCCTCTAGGCAGGGTTTTTCTGAGGCTGGGGATGTTTAGGAGCAAGTTTACTGCGCTGTGATCGTGTAGGAATTTATCGTAGTTTAAGAATGGTACCTTTGAGTATCCTATGACCTTGGAGACAGCGAAGTCCACCAGATCCGGCTGCTTTGAAGAGTCGGAAGGCCAGTGTATGGGTTCTCCAGTGGAATGGCAGTCCAGACTTTTGGGCTGCAGGTACTTGTAGAGCTTAATGTGCGGGACCCCCACCCGGAATGTTTGGCGTTAAAGTCTCTGGCTGCTATAAAGCGAGATCCAATGGACTCGAAGAAGTTCTGAAAGTGGGTCTCGGTAATCGAATGTCTGGGTGGGAAGTAAACCGCTCCAAGGGTGATATCTCCCTGGTCTCGGCGCACTGTGCCCATTCCTCCTGAAATGCGGGAAATTCCGAGTGCTGAATGTTACTCCTGATGAGCATAGCTGCTCTTCCGCGTGCTCTGCGAAATGGATGGTTGGCATGGATCAGTTCGTACCCGCTGATGTTAAAGTGCGATCTGGGACATAAATAGGATTCTGATACTAGAAGTACATCGATGTTGTCTGTTTTAATAAGATACTCTACTTCGGCTTTGCTCCTCTGCACTCCGTTTGCGTCCCAAAAAACTATATTTAGTCTTATTTGCATTACTGTCTTTTGAGGATGGGAATTATAAACTGCATCATCTGCAAGCTCATCTGCGAGATCAGCTGCGAGATCAACTTTTCTATCATCCTCTCAATCGTTCCTTCCTGCGGGCAAGCAAAGTTTCAAGCTGGTTGGGTTTTGGGGCTTCAGGAGTGGTTTGAGGGGTTTGTTGGGGATTCGTTGGATGTGTCGCTTGGTTTCCTAGAAGTACGTCCCTGTAACTCATACCAATGATGATTGTTGGTATCTCAAGAGAGGTGGTTTGTTGCAGCTCTTAACGGGTCTGGCTTTAAGAGATTGCTGCGCCTTTGCCTTTTTGTAGGCAGGGCATCCTCTGAACGACGCAGAGTGATCAGCTTGGCAATGTAAACAGCATGCTTTTTCGTCATATTTTTTGGTGCATGACCTGGAGTCGTGAGGACTACCACATTTCACGCATCGATGTTCCAGGAAACAGTAGCGCTGTGTGTGTCCGAACCCTTTGCATCTGAAATATTATGGAACGCCGTGAGCTTCAGTTTCTCTGCTGTTTTGGATGCCACTGCCTCTGCAGCAGGCTTGGGTTCGTCATGTTCGTCGTCATCTTCTTTGCTTGAGAGGAGGGCAAAGGAGTTGTTTGCCAGCTTGCTATGCAGAGCTGCGCTGGTGCTTAGCGTAACGTCAGGATCCTCTCCTTGCCTTTTACGCGCGGGTTTGCGCTTGAGTGGCTCCGAGTGGGAATAACTTGAATTTGAGTCGCTGTTCGAGCTGCACTCTCTTGCTCTGAGAGCCTTCTTGATGGGCGTTGTTTTGCCTAGCTTGGTGGCACGTGTGGGGGCCTGCCAGTCCATACTCTCGGAGAGGGAAGAGAGGGAACTGGGCACCGTTAGCCGGTATGCTAACCGCACGTTGCTTCTGCTGAGTTGTACACAGCTTCTTTACCGAAAGAACTTGGTAGACAGCAGATAACACGCACATTCAAATGTGCGTTAGAATTGGTAGCAAGAGTAGGTTCGCAGGTTCAACCAATCAGACACTATGTGACGGTTTCAGAATAGTGGGGCTGAATGCACTATAAGAAACTTGCTGTCGATCGCGACTGCCTTAGTAGGTGACAGTACTTTAATAACACACCATAGAGTAGCATTCCTTTTTAATAATTCCGACGTTAAAGTAAAATTTTGTATGTCCCAAGGTATCACAATTGACAATAAAGAAGTAAATACAATAACTCCTAGAACATACCACTTTTCGGACGCACAAAATGAAGCTCAACAAAATACTGAAGTCATTTCGAACCTTGCTTGCAGACCCAAATCAGAAACTGACCTACATAACTAACGTGAAAGCAATGATCCGAACCTAGTCCGACACCCCGCTTGACCTCCCCCACCAATAGACACCTAAGTCAGACTCATAATATATACATTCCATGTACCTCCCTTAAGTCAATGTCACCCCCAAATCATTTAATGATTGTCCATTCGGACAGATTTTAAATACAAAATAAGAATGATTAAAAAAAAAAAAATGATTGGGCCCTTTGCATGATCTCAATGTTACTACTGCTGGCACTTCCCCAAAGTTGGGAGCCGTATGTCCAAATTGGTTTTAGTACGGAGTTGTAGAGTAGGACCCTGTAGTCCAGACAGAGGGGTGACCGAGAGTTGAAAAGCCAGTGGAGACTATGAGCCTTAAGCTTAAGGTGTGTTCTTTTGGCTTCGATGTGACAGCGCCAGGTGAGCCGTCGGTCGAGGTGCACTCCGATATACGTCACTTTATTTGCTTTCGATATTACGGTGTTGTTTAAAGTGCTTGAAGGACAGTCTTGCCGATTGAGTGTAAATGTTACATGCTTACATTTTTGTTTCTTTATTTTGATTCGCCAGTCAGATAGCCACTTCTCCACGGTCACTTAGTGAGAAGAGAGTTGGTTTGTGGCTTATACCGAGCATTTGGATCGACTTAAAAGCGCTGTGTCATTGGCAAACGTAGAAGTTGTTAGTAGTCTGCTTGTGGGTATGTCTGCTGTATTAAGGACGTACAGCGTTGGTCCAAGTACGCTACCTTGAGGAACTCCAGCGTTTATAGCGTGGTCGTCGGACATGTCAGAGTTGCATCTTACAACAAAGGAGATACGATTGTAGAGATACGATTTCAGGAGTTTATGGGTGTTTTGAGGAATCATTGTTTTAATTTTGAAATTAATCCATTTAGCCATACCTTGCCAAGCGCTTGGGAGACATCCAAAAATATTGCTGTGCAATATTCCCATTTTTCGAAAGCAGATCGTATTTCTGATGTAATTCGATTTACTTGTTCAATGAGTTCATATTCCTCTCGAAAACCGAATTGATGCGCTGGAATAGGATTTCGTGTCCTCAGACATTTTTCAAATAGATTTGAGAGACAAGAAAATAGGCTTATAGGCCTGCCCGATGAGGTAACTGAGTGGTCCCCGCCTTCCTTTGGTATTATTACTCTGACCGATTTTTTCCATCTCTCTGGATAGTACCCGAGTTTTGTGATAGCGTTAAAAAGCAAGGAAATTGTGTAGACAGCACAGTATGGAAGCTCCATAATCAATATTGGAGTTATTAGATCACATCCTGGGGACTTTTCTGGATTTACTTTATTCTTGATGATTTTAGATATTTCATTCGCTTGAAATTCGCTTGTCTCATATGGTGCATGATCGTCGCCTGTTACCGTGGGTAATACAAACGGGCATGTGCCAGGGTTCGGGTGGAACACACGTTAAAGATGCGTTGCAAATGTGGAATCTCTATCTTTATCGCTCCGGGCCCAACACCCAGTGATGTTCCGTAACGGTATTATCGTTTCTGCCGGTTGGGTTAAAAACTGGGATGGGCTTTCCATAGAGATTTCGTGAGGCCTTTTGGAATCTTCGCTTTTCGATTGGCGATCTATGAGCTTGTCACTCCCGTCGCATATGTCGTTTTTCAAGAACGAGCCTGGCGCTATCTGCGTTTGTCATCCTGGGTCTTCTAGGTGCGCTCTCTATTTGAGGTGTTGAGATTTTGGTGGCTGTAACTAAGACACTCTTCAGGGTATTTGCTGCTGATTCAATATCGGCATCAAAGTTTAGCCTTGGGTTCAGCTCAATGTGTGAACTTATGTATTTATTGTATTTTTGTATTGTCTTAGATGTTAATCTGTTAGCATGCATTGTATCATCAGGGCATTGGAGTAGGTTGAGATAGAGATTCGGCACTGATGAGGTTTCGAGGGATGTTTTTAGTTATTGCGAAGTCAATCTAGTCAGGAATTTTGTTTGGGTCGGTAGGTATGATGGTCTGCCTAAAGAGACGTAGTCAAGCTTTCGGTTTGCCTTTATGATGGCTTTATGCAAGAGTTTCCCTTTAGGGGTGACAAGGCGTGATCCCCAGTGAGTGTGTTTGGCGTTAAAGAAGTCCAGAAATTGTTGTTCGGAAACATTGAAACGGGGGGGACAATAAACCGCTGCGAGGGTAAAATTACCGCTTCTAAGTTGTAAATTTTTGGATGTGGCCTGCAAGTAGTTTTTTTGCAAACTCGCTATGGTAGTGGTGTTTGACCGGTATCCTAATTAGGATACCCGTTCCGCCATGTACTTTTCCATCTGGATGATTTGTTTTCTAGAAAAAAATGCCACTTATTTGAAAGATGTACTTGAAAGTGAGATGTGTGTTCTGACTGTAGCAGGAAGTCAATATGATTGTCATGCAGAAATTAAGTTATCTCAAGCTTATGTGATGAAACGCTGTTGGCGTCCCATAATGATATTAGTAGAGCAGCTATTGATTATTTGGCGTTTTCGCATACAAGTACATATCTCCATGAGGACATTTTGGTTCTACATAAGGGCTTGCATGGTACTCCTCATGAAGGACATGAATCCGATCATCCGCTACTCAGAGTATGCATCCAAGTTTCAAAGCTACGTTGTTGTTGCGTCGATAATGGGGGATTGGGTGCCGCATCAATTTGGGCAGTATGCAGAGTTGTTGTCGTAGAGCTTAGTTCTGTTAGTGCCGATTTTAGGACGTTTGCGAAGGTCACATTTTGGCAGGTGGTCGCAGAACCAAATGAGGACCTCTTCGCCGTTGCGAAAAAGACTTCTGGGGATGTTTTTGATTGTATTGGGGTGTTGTGTGCGTTATAGAGGCGGGCAGACGTTACTCAGCTTTTAAGGTCTTTGTATATTGGACACCCTCTATAGTTTCCTGTGTGGTTACCCACACAACTTCGCACTTTTTGGAGCTGGGATAACTTTTGTTGGTCGTGCAATGAGTCGAGTCATGAAGCTCTCCACAAAGCGACACAAACTGAACGCAAAGCGAAGTATGCTCTGGTGTGGCCACATTCTTGGCAATTAGTGCATTGGCCTTTGCGCTTGTATGGTTCTTGTACAGTAATTCTAAGATGCAGAAGAAACTGTAGCTTGTAAATAGGATGCACTTCATTTTTCATGATAGCTTTAGTGTCAGGTTCCAGCTCGACTTTAAAGAGTGATTGCAGCTTGCAGACTTTGTTCAGGATGTTAAAGACAGTTTTTGCCTTGAAACCCTTATCGCTTAATGGCTGCTTGATCTCTGAGGGTGTTACGTCCCTTGAGAACCAGTTGGAGACCCTTACTTCTTTTTAGTTGGTACGTGTAGTAGTTTTTGTTATTTTTGCTTAAGTAGTGTGTAAGACTCCTAAAGTTCTCTTCCGTTTTTACCTGGACCTTTGTTTCATGGATGCTACCCTTTTTTTGGGACATTATGTGGAATTTGTCTTTTCCAACAAGTTCAATTATATTGTTAACATGATTATTCTAGCTTTTTTCTTGGATATACCATATATTTGGTGGGGGTTAGGCTTCTATCCCCTTCTTTAATGCTGTAGGGTAGATTCATGTCAATAGTATTCCAAGCCTGTTGGACTCCTGGTAGTGTTGGGTAATCCTAGTTCAATTTGAGGAATAAGTTCGTTCGTTCGTTTAAAATCAATAAACTAGTTCGTTCATTTAGTTGAATCGTTAATTTTTTAAACTTGCTTAAAGGTGCTTCAAAAAAAAAATGTTATGAATTTATTTCATACAATGCTGTCATTGAAAATTAATATTATTTATTCAATTTATGTCAAAAACACTTATAAATAATAAAAATAAGAAATAATAAAGAGTTTACAAACAGATAATATAGTAATTTTAATACATTAATTTGATTTCTTAAAAGAGAATAGAGAAGTTTATTAGGGAACATTTTCAATAACATATGATAAAATTATGTTTATACCTGTGATCCATCTACATGTTGCTATGAAGGAACATTAGATTTTCCACTTTATTAGGTTTTAGTAGCATCCGTCTTTTTCGGATGATTTCCCCAGCACTTGAAAATAGGCGTTCGCAAGGAACTGATGTAGCCATTAGGCATAGTCGCTTAAGGCTGTAAGAATATAGATGCGGATACAATTTCTTTCTTTGTTCCCACCAAAGCAAAGGGTCTTCGAGGTACTTTTCGATCTCTTTCTCGGCAGAACCGGTAGTGTTTGCAGCCTTTATCGTGTTCTTGAACTCACTGTCATAATCACACCAAACCGAACTCTGATTGGCTGAATTAGTTTCAAATGCAGGTGATTCGAATTCATAATTTTCGCTGTTGAGACAAATTAGAGTTACTTTCCTTTTAAGATTACTAACAGCTTTTTGGTATTCTTCTTTCGACTTGAACCAACGACCTTTAAATCGAGGATCTAAAATGTTACTCTCTGCGTAGAGTTCGTTACTTTCCAGCTTGCAAAATCGTCGATTTATCTCAGCTTTTAGAACTGCAACAAGTGCAGCAACACATTTATCCTTAGGCGTTTTTTTATTCAAACAGTTCTGTAGCAAAATAGCAAGAACTATAACCTTTGAAAGGGTTAGATTCTTTTCTGCTGATATTTCTTCTGTTACCTCCATGAATGGTTTTAATATAGGCAGTAACTCTTCTTCTATCGCCCACTCATTCTGACATAAGTTTAATTCAGGACGCAGATTAGAAAGTGTTAATATAAGAGCATCTTTCAACACAACAAGCCTTTCTAGCATTTTAAAAGTTGAGTTACAACGAGTTGACACATCTTGAATCAATTTGAGATCGGGCAAGTTCAATTGGGTTTGAGTTGACTTTAGCTTCTTAAGGCTGAAAGTGCTATGATTGCAAAACTCCACAATGAATTTGACTTTTGTACAACCCCGATTTCGCGGAGTCCTTTTTGTACAATTAGGTTCAAGCTATGTGCAAAACATGGTATATGTGGCCAATTTCCTGTTTTAATGGCATTGACAATATTGGCAGTATTATCGGAAACCACAGCAGATATTTTGTTCTCTATACTCCATCTTTCTGATATTTTTTGTAAAAATGCGCACAGATTTTGACCACTATGCTGCTCAACGAATGCCTCGCATGCAATCATATGTGAGCTCATAACAGTTGCCTCACTCTCAATAAAATGAGCTGTAACAGCAATATAACTTTCATTTGCAAGAGAGGTCCAACAATCCGTTGACAAACAAACTGCAGATCCCAGCTCCATTTTTTCTTTGACGCTACCAACAATTTCGTCCCGAAGCTTTGGAAGAAGCACGTTGGACAGTGTTTTTCGAGTGGGCATCTTGTATCCGGGGCAATTAGACACATCATCTATGAGCTACTTGAAATCAGGCTCTTCTACAATGCATGATGACCTTTTGCAATCATACGAACTTGTTGCCTATCAATTTTCTCAGCTTTCCCGGCAACCGGTGGTCGTTGAATGAACGAATTTATTACTTGCTGTTGGGGTCCAATTATCTGAGGAGTCTATGTTAAAAGAAATCAAGAATTTAGTAAGCCTACTTAAATAAATAAATCAAAATATTATGTTTACATTTGCTTCCTGTCGGCTTTCATTGGTTTGGCTCTTTGTTTCCTCAAAAGGTACTGGGTGCTTATTTTTAAGGTGACGCGATAAGTTTCCTTTCGATCCACCAGACACACTAAGCACAGTTTTGCAGTATTTGCATTTAGCACTCTTCTCATCCACTGAATCAAAGAAATTCCAAACTTTGCTATGCTTTCGTTTAGATACCAAGCCATAGATACACACAAAATTGTAAACCGTAGTTTTAAATGTATGCGAAAATTAATCAGCTTATTCGACAAGCGAACTTTCGAACTAAATGAACTAAGACCGACCTATCGAACTAAGTGAACAACGAACAATCGGGGTAAGAGATCAAAATGAACGACGTGAACTAAGTGAACTATATTGAACTAAGTGAACTATATTGAAAAGTGAACTATATTGAACTAAATGAACTATATTGAACTAAGTGAACTATATTGAACTAAGTGAACTATATTGAACTAAATGAACTATATTGAACTAAGTGAACTAAATTGAACTAACGAACTATATTGAACTATAACGACAGACCTAGTTCGTTCATTCAGTTTGGTGAATAGTTCAATTAAGTTCATTCGTTCACGAACGACACAACACTAACTCCTGGGTCTCAGTTCACTGGCTTAAACTGTGCCGATTGATTTTTATTTTTTTTCCTGCCGCAGAATTTTTATGCGGGCTCTATTTTCTTTTAATTTGGATGTAGTGATCCAACCTAGTTTGCATTGTTTTTGGCCTTGTTGCTGATTCAGCAGAAACGAGCGTTGCAGTAGCCACCGTGCGTACGGTTGATACCATTGCGGAATTTGTTGTTGTTGCGAGTGCAGTAGTTAATGAGGTCGAAGTTTTGGTTGCCGTGGAAGAGGTCAGTTCTCTTTGGCACATCGTTGGGATGCCGTTTGAAAGAACGCGCTCTTTCATTCGTTGTTGGCTTAAGTTCATGTATCGCGTTGGGCGTGATTGACCGTGGCTGATCGACGTTTGCATTTATTTCGTGTACTTCCGCGGGTTTCGTATCAATAAGAGACGACATTTGTCTTGCTCTTGTTGATGTTGAGCGCGAATGTCGTTTTGACACATTGTGAGAGTTCGTGGCTTAGTTTTTGATCGTTAATTTTCTTTAAAATACATAAGTTGTTCAAAAGCCGGGAGTTTGCACAACTATTTTAATGAGCAATTATGCATCATAAGGAGCGTCTTTTCCCAAAATTTTTATGGTAAATTTTTGGTAGCAATTCACGTTTTACTTGGAGTATTTTGTATATTTTCGGAGAAAATAAACTGTTCGCTATTGCGCTGTTCGAGTATTGATGCGAAAACTTGGATTAAATTTTTTAAGCTCTACAAGATGCTAATATAAAATTTCAATAGGACATATGCAAATTGTTGAAAAACAAAGTCGAATTTCTTGGATTTGTTGTCTCCGATAGAGAAATGGAATCAAACCTGATTAAAGTGGCGGGAATAGCAGATTATACCTACCTTTAATCTTTTAGGGATCTTAGATCATTCGTCGGCTTTTCAGCTACTAAAGAAGATAGAGGATGATTTTTTAAGAGCTATAAGAATGTTTTTCAATATAAACACATAAAACTCAAAAAAAATCATAAAATCTTTATTAGAATCCATATAATTTAATGTTTGACAATTTTTTAATGCAATTGTTGACCTTGACTGCGCCTTAAATGGTCCATCTGCGTAGTCCAATTTTGGCATACTCTTTCCAACATTTCAGCCCGTACCCAGGACCAAAAACCACAGCCTCATTTGGAGCTTATGAATGTGGATCCCAGTATACAGACAAAAACGGTTAATTACATGAAGAGACCTCGTTTAGAACCTGGCAAAAACCACCTGCTCTAATGCCAGACCAGGTAAAACGGCAAAGAAACATTAAAATGCAAGCTACGACTGAAAAGAGTGAGACGCATTCTGCGAAGACTCCTACGACAGTGACACGATACAAACAAAGTATGGCAGAATGTTAAGACTACAATAACCTTGAACACAACTAAGACTACTGCGTAGAACAGATAGATGAAGTCGACGTGAATAACAACGACTCATAGGAAGTGCCGCGGAGTTGTTCACACGCTTAAAAACATTCTGAAAGTTTTATTTTAACGGACCAATTTAGTTTACCTTTAACTTGCGATTTAATTGTGACTTGGAAACAACAATAATGTCACCAAAGCAATTTGTTGTTTTGCTTTGTAATAATAATCTGTTCATTCTCTTTTGGCTCTTCCCCTTTCGTGGAGCTGTTTCATTTCTCTCTAGATTGCTGCTCCAGCTACTACGCTTAAACCGCTCCCACGGCACTGTTGTTGGATCGCTCTCATCATTTCATTTCTTCTTCTGTATTTTTTTATACTGCTGGCCTATCTATTTGAGTTCATTTTGTTGAACTAAAAATGTTTTAAATATAATATATAGGTACTTCAAAAAATGCGAATTGGGAGACGCTATTACTGGCGCTTCGTACCTAACTTGCTGGCCATGCGACAACTGCTCGCATATGAAATGCCCTGGATGTGGTCATTACGGCCGACTTGGTAATCTCTTGGGTAAAGGCATCGGTCTGATCTGGTCTTGTTTGGCCTTCCGAGAGGTTAAAAGAGAGATGTGCACGTTTATGTGGCAAACTCGTAATGGTTTCCGGAAGGTTCGAAAACCTCATTTTCGCCTCATTTTCTCAATCTCAAATCTCTATTTCTAAGCCTTAAGCTCCTAAGTAAATCACACAAAAAATTTCCAACATCGACCAAAAAATTAATATATGCACTACTCCAGCTTCACATTTGCAAGTGAACTATGATATGGATGTTGCCCATGGTGAATAGCCAGCCTACGAAAGCCAAGTTTTACCACTTTTAAAGGTAATCCGCCGAAATCTGCTCGAAGAAATCTACTACCTGGCCCTATGCATGAAAATTCTTTAACTGTCTGGTCAACCGGCCAGCCTGTGGCTCCGTAAATCCGCCTTAAGCGGATTATAATATATAATAATATTGCAGAGCAATATTCCCGTTTTTTGAAAGCAGATCGTATTTCTGATGTTATTCGATTGACTTGTTCAATAGTTCCATGTTTCTCTTGAAAACCGATCTGATGCGCTAGAATAATATTGCGCCTCAGGTAGGGGGTTAATCGGGTCATCAGACATTTTTCAAATAGTTTCGAGAGACAACGCAATAGGCTTATAGGCCTGTACGATGGTCCTTGCCTCCTTGGTATCATTGGTATGATTGATTTTTTTCCATTTCTCTGGATAGTACCCAATTTTTGTAACAGCGGTAAAAAGCAAGGAAATATTGCATACCGCACAGTATGAAAGCTCGATAATCATCAATAGAGTTATTAAATCACATCCTGGGGAATTTTTTGGATTTATATTAACCTTTGTGATTTTAGATATTTCATTCGCTTGAAATTCGATTGGCTCATGTCGTGCTTGGTCGTCGTCTGCTACCGACGGTAATAAAAATTAACTTGTAACAGTATTCGACTGGATCACATGTTGAAGGTGCCATGCAAGTGTGTTAGTTCTGTATTTATCGCTGCGGGCCCATCCACCAGTGATATTTCTTAATGGTGACATAGTTTCTGCCTGTGTGGTTAAACTGGGATGAGCTTTCCATAGTGATTTTTTTTATATACCGACATTGGACGTTTTTATTTTCTTACTTCAGAGCATTGAATAGTTTTCGTGAGGCCTTTTTGAATCTTCGCTTTGCGATTGGCGATCTATGAGTTTGCCACTCTCGTTGCATACGTCGTTTTCCAGAACGAGCCGCTTGATGTCAGCGTTTGTCATTCTGGGTCTGCTAGGTGCGCTCTCTATTTGAGGTTTTGAGATTCTGGTGGCTGTAACTAAGACACTCTCCAGGGTATGTGCTGCTGATTTAATCTCGGCATCAAAGTTGGGTTCAGTTCAATATGTAAACCTATGTATTTTCTGTATTTGACCCAGTTTGTTCTCTTTGATGTTAATCTGTTGGCATGAGATGTAGTCCCAGAGCATTGGAGAAGGTTCAGAATTAAAAGGACTAGCGAGTGGTCATATGATAATCCGGTAGAGATTCGGCACCGATGAGGTTTCGAGGGATATTTTTTATTATTGCGAATTCCATCAAGTCCGAAATTTTTGTTCGGGTCGGTAGGCCAGTATGATGGTATGCCTAAAGAGACGTAGTCAAGCTTTCGGTTTGCCTTTATGATGGCTTTATGCAAGAGTTTCCCTTTAGGGGTGACAAGTTGTGAACTCCAGTGATTGTGTTTGATGTTGTACTCACCTGCAGCAATGAAGTGGTCCCCTAGGGTGTTGAAGAAGTCCAGAAATTTTTGTTCGGGAACATTGAAACGATGGTGACAATATAGCGCTGCGAGGGTAAGATTGCTGCTTCTTAGTTTTACATTAATAAATGAGATCTGCAAGTAGTTTTTTCCAAACTCGCTATGGTAGTGGTGTTTTATGCAATTCCTAATCAGGATACCGGTTTCGGCATGTTTTTTTCCATCTGGATGATTTGTTCCACCGAACAAAAAGCCACCTATTTGAAAGTTGTACTTCGAAGTGATATGTTTTTCTGGGAGTAGCAGGACATATTGACGTCCTGTTATGTAAGAATTGAGCTATTTCAAGAAGCCTGTCTAAACTCTCCCCTCACAGATAAAGAAATTTTTGAACGCATGTACACTGTCTTTCGTCAAAATCGCCTGTCTTTTGGAGGTGGCATTCTCATTGCCGTTAACAACAACTCCCCAACTGAACGTATCCAAATTACTTATTCGTTCCAAATTTAATTTATGGCCATTAAAATTCATTCTCAATTATTTAACCTTACCTGTTATCTGTTCCTACACTTCTCCTATATACGATGCAATCATTTATAAGCACCACCTAACTGCCATAAATCAGTTTTGCCTCTGTTAAATATTTCTGATCTTACCCTTGTTATAGGCGACTTAAATTTTACCCTCATTTCATGGATCCACACTGACGATGTTAACTCGCCTTTATCCTCTAGCCAAAACGACTTCCTTGATGGCCTAGCCGATTCTGCCGTTTTCCAGCTTAACCATATTAAGACCTTTCGTGTCAGGTTGATTGACCTCATTTTCTTAAATGTAACCTCCTCTTCCACAATAATAAGGTCTTCTCCCTTATCTATTCCTGAGGACTCACAACATTCAATACTATTGGGTTAGCTGATTATCGACTTTCCAGAAGTTTCCACCAGTAACGTCGCGCAGTTTCTTTAGAAATATTTAAAAGAACCGACTAATGTACATTAAGAAATCTTTTAGCCAATATTGACGGGAATTATCGTTCAAATTTCAGCAATATCGATGGTGATGTGATTCATAACGCCTCAAATAAATCTGTCTTTAAAAAATTGAGACCATCAACGTAGAAACGGCCCTGGTTTAATAAGCATTTTCTCGCCTTAAAAATAGGAAATCTAGAGCTTACAAAAGGCTATAAGGTCTCGATCCTAGTTTCTTTTTTCAAATAACCTACATCTTTATAACCGGTTCGTTGACTTCAACAATCAACTATACAACAATTTCATCTCCAAATGTAAACTTAATTTTCGAAAAGATCCAATCTTTTTCTATTCTTTTGTAAACTCTTAACGTAAATCCAATCATTTTCCCTCTTCACATCTCGGTATTGCTAATCTCTTTGCGTAATTTTTCCAAACGACCTACTCATCTAATTCGTTTGATCTCTTTTCCAATTATCCCCATCACTTATCATACATAAATGACACATATCTTTCTTAATTTAACAGTCACGAAGTGCTGCTTGAGAGACTCATTACATCACAGCCGCAGAATTCACGCAACAGCATAATCTCCACCTCAAAACATGATTTTGCCAAGCATCGCTCGACAACAACTAATTTACTAGAATTTTGTTCGATCATTCACAATTTATACTGACTCTAGCAAAGCACTTGTTTCAGTTAATCAACATCTTTTATTACGCAAGCTTTCGTTCATTGATTTTCCACCGAATATCCTAAAGTGTATTGCTTCTTAAAGCTCATCCAGATATCAACGAGTGTCCCACAGGGTAATCAGCTACCACCAGTGTTTTTTATACTCTTTGTCAACGATATTCCGAATTCATTAGTTATGCCCCTATGTTTATGTACGCTGATGATGTCAAATTGTGCTACTTCTTCTCGGAACATTTTCTTCAAAGACATCTATAGTTGCAGCTTGATGAGCTCTATTCGTGGTACTCAAACAACCTTCCTTTCCTTAACTGCACAGAACGCAAACTTATGACGTTTCATAGCAGCGTACCGCATATTGGATCATACTATCTTGGAAATTACGTCGTGGATCGTGTTCAATAATCTTGGTGTCCTTTTGATCATAAGCGTACGTTTATTGATCACATCTCTGTGACAATAAATAAAGCCAGAGGAATGTTATCCTTTATTAATCGTTGGTGACAAGAATTTAACGATCCTCTTACCACCAGATCCTTATATATCACCCTCGTTCGTCCTATCCTGAAATACTGCTCGTGCGTTTGGAGTCCATAATTCTCTTCTCACCAAAATACTCTCATATCTGTGCATAAGCAGTTCCTGTTATTTGCACTAAACTATTTAAACTGAAATCCTATAACTCACTAGATTTACCCAAAAAGACAGATGCTTCATGCGAAAGGAAATATTGCATCGTTCTTGACAACCGAAAACTTAATAAAATAACCATAGCAGATAAATACCCCATTCACGTGATACATGAGGTTCTTACACAATTGGGAAACAATAAA
The DNA here is from genome assembly GCA_035047325.1 of Drosophila vallismaia. Lineage (NCBI taxonomy): Eukaryota > Metazoa > Arthropoda > Insecta > Diptera > Drosophilidae > Drosophila > Drosophila vallismaia. The sequence continues at coordinate 138,998 of JAWNPU010000011.1, read as the reverse complement.
ATCTTCTTAGTTTTAGACTTCCAAATAGGCTTCCATTAAATTCCTTTTAAAGGTTGTATTTAACAGGAGCACCATAAAAAGGGTCTTACTACAATTTTTCCACGGGCCACAAAAGTTTTTCTTTTTTATATTGTTATTTCATTTTCTTTATATTAACCTATTCGTAGTTTTTATATATTTAGGAAAAATTTATTTCTCATGCTAAAGTTTGTGCTTGAACATCCAGCAAGGTGATACAATTTTTATAATTTTATTAAAATATTTTTTTTGTTTATAGTTTTCTTCTGTTGACATAAAAATAAATAAGTTAAAACAGTTTTTCTTTTGTTGAAATAAAAAGAAAAAAGTTGAAATAAGAAGGGAGGTGAAGATTTGCATCCCATTTGATTCCCTAAGAGCAAACATCAACAAGTTCTTTTGAACGGATACAATGCGATCTTGTTAAGACCCATGCTAGGGGCTCTAGACGCATGACTCATACTCCAGTATTGGCCGTACTAAACGCGTAGGTATAAGTTTCTTTATTATATAAGGGTTATTGAATCATCTTTTAATTAAGCCAAGCCACCCTTGGCTTTATTAACCTTCGTAGAAATATGGTCGAGAAATATAAGTTTATAGTCTAATAGGACACCAATATCGTTAACCTGTGTTAATTTTTCTATGGAAATCCCATACGGCCTGGTTGGGGCACGAGCGATAATAAGACATTAGAATACATTTTGACCCATTAAGTTTCAAGAGATTGATTTATACCGGGCATAAGGGGGTTTATTTTGAAGACAAAGCTTGTATCGCCTGCCTACATAAGAATCATATAGTTCGCTATAGAAGTAACAAAATAAAGTAATGGCCCAAGATGGCTTTCTTCGGAAACTCCCAATGTACAAGGCGATAGTGTAAATCTTTAAAAAGGTATGTTTGGATCCAAAATAACTATATAATATATATATTATGGTAGTTATATATATATATAAGTTATGAACCCTCTCTGAGTATCTTTCCTCTTCTCCCGCCCCGCTGCTTTTATATACGCTTCCCCCGTTAGACCACTCTACACCACACTGAGTGCGACTAACGGCACTTGTTGCGAATGCACACATACACAAACATGTTACTAAACATCCAAGTTATGAACCCTCTCTGAATATCTTCCCTCTTCTCCCGCCCCGCTCCTTTTATATACGCTTCCCCCGTTAGACCACTCTCCACCACACTGTGGTCTCTCACATACCTCAAGAAACGCTGACTTCGTCCCCCGCCTTGCCCAGCAGCTATGCGGGGTGGCCCCTCGCCACAAGTCGCCTGCTGACGAGGCGGGAAAACACGAGAGCCGAGCGCTGGTGAGATCTGGCGAAGACGGTAGAAGGCAGTCTTGGACTAACACCCGAAACCTCAACCAGGCGAGCTGCTGCGAACTATTTTGTAAAACTTCAACTTAAGCTGAATTGAATAAAATTATAAAGTGGAAACGAAGCTGCTGGCTGTTTCCTTCATTCATTCCCGAGAATCCCAGGAATGCTTAGGAAATTGATTAGGTGAACTGTGCGGCTACGAGAGCCGGAGTAGTAGAGCGAGCAGTAGGCTCGCTTAACTGGCGCCCGAGCAGTCAGAACTCTGACCTTTCTGAACTCTGAACCAAAAATAATTAAAATAAAAAAAAAAAAAAAAAAAAAAAAAAAAAAAAAAAAAAAGGAAAAAATGAACCACGAAATGTGGTAAAACAAGATAACGACAAGTGACGAATGGCAGTGATGTGATAGTGGAACTATGAAAGTAAAAAAACGACCACCCGCCGCGGTGAGAATGCCGCTACAACCTGTAACGGGAGAAACATTCTGCACGGGCGCAAAAAGTCGTATGTAACAAAACAAACGACCACCCGCCGCGGTGAGAATGCCGCTACAACCTGTAACGGGAGAAACATTCTGCACGGGCGCAAAAAGTCGTATGTAACAAAACAAAAGACCACCCGCCGCAGCGTTAACGCCGTCTCCGTCCAGGAGCGGGGCATATTCAACGCGGGCGCAAAATGTCTACCTAAAATATTAAAAAATGACCTATGTAACAACCCACTGCGGCGATCTGTCTACAGCCCCTGTAGCCCATTCGCGAGTGCAAAAGTTCATAGCGTCAAACTGATACCTAAATGAAACAAGAAGAATAACTTCGTCAATAATAAAATAACCTGTGAATTGTGATTAAAGCGTGTGGTAATCTGCTGGATAGGCTGAGCGGTGTGGAGGCACCCGAAAAAGCTGCCCAGTAGATTGTGTGGCAACCGTACCTTAGTAGGCCAAGGCCAAAAAGGGAAAATACGGACCACCGTGCCCAGTGCTAGGCTTCACTCGTCCGTCACTACCGTAATACAATACAAAGAAAAAATACGAATACAAATGCTAACATAGAAAATACTAAATACCATACCATAAACCATTGCCTATTACAAAAAATATAAAAAAAAAAAAAATCTCTTTTTCTTTTTCTCCCTTCTCTTTTCTCCCTCTAGATACTAAGAAAGACACGACACACACATTTTTCCTCAACACACTCACACAAGGATCAACACAAATTGTCAAGGTTGCTAATTGCGTTTTTTTTTAAGTAATGGAAGAAATTAAGGAAACACTTAATGCGCTCCTTGCCCAAATGACCGAGCTTAAGGACGATATGAAAAAAATGAACAATCGAATGAACACTTTCGAAGCTGAAAGCGAGGCTCGTAACCCGGTAGTCGCCCCTCCGGTGCCCTTGGCCCGAGCACGTAACGAATGCGAACTGAAGGAGGTCTCTACGCTTCCCGACTGCGTCAAAGAACTTCAAACGTTTGAGGGTCAGCCCGAGAGATACGTCTCGTGGGTTAATCGTGCGCAAGCGATCTTGGACGATTACGAGGTTATCAGAGGGAGACCATTGTTCCGTGCTATAGTATGTCACCTTAGGCAAAAGATAAGAGGCGAAGCTGAAGAAGTTCTCGACTCTTATGGGGTTCTGGATGACGACTGGCCAGAAATCAAAAAAGTTTTAGCAATGCAATACGCGGACAAACGCGATGTGCGAACGTTAGAGTATCAGCTTAGCCAGCTGAACCAAGGAAACAAACCCTTGGAGGAATATTACTCGGAGGTGACGAAACATCTCTCTTTATCCTCAACGGATTGAAAGCCGAAGGACACTCGATAGAAGGAGTCAGAGCCTTGTCCGAACATTCTCGACAACAGGCCCTTGATGTCTTCATTCGAGGAGTCGGTAACGACGCCTCCAGGCTATTGGTCATGCGTAGACCGAAAGATTTGCAGGAAGCTTACTTCTTCTGTAAGGAACTGCAGGCAGTTGGTCCGAGAGAAGGCTCATTCGTCCGCTCCTCCCCACCAAATTTTACTCCAAATACCCGGTTCTATCGACCGCCGAGTGGCCCTCGCTTTGCTTCTTCCTATCAGGGAAATGTTAGACCTTCAATAGCTTCAGGATATGGAGGCTCACAGAATAGTAATCGCTTCCAAGGTCCAAGACCGGCCATTAAAATGGAGTCGAACCGGTCGGGTCAGTCCCACCGTTCTGATTACAGGGTCCCCCAGAGCGGGGGTTCTGGGGTGAAAAGGAAGTCGTATGAATATCAGAATCCGTTCCAAAGGGCGACCAAGCTTTATCATATGGAGCCCGTGCTTGATCATCCGACAATGCCTGCCGAACATGGCGAAGATCCCTCTACCGACCCTTACTATAACCAAATCGGTGCCGAATATGCCGGCATGGCCCCTCAAGATATCATGGAGGAAAGGGACGACCCTGAAATAGGGGCTGAGGGTCCGAATTTTATGACCGAGGCCTCTCGAGCGTCCCTTACTTAGCATACGAGGGGAAAGATGGGGCTAAATTACAATTCTTGATCGATACCGGCGCTAACAAAAACTTCATCAGCCCCAAAATCGCCGCCGGATCGACTATCCTCCCTACTCCCTTTGCGTTCAATCGGCCACAGGTTCTGTTAGAATAACACGCCGCGTAGCCGGAAAATTTTTCGAAAAACTAGGGAATGACTCGACCCTCACCTTTTTTGTCCTCCCCGGTTTAGATACCTTCGATGGCATCATAGGGGACGACACGCTCAAAGACCTGAAAGCAGTAGTAGACAGAAAAAATAATGTTACTCATAAGATACTTTACCAATTGACACCCTTTGCTCAGAAATAATTATTAAATCCCTTATCTCTAAGCTAATATAAGCAACACCACAAAAAATAATGTTACTCATAAGATAACTTTTTCAACCAATTTTGCAAGTATCATTGTCACCCATATGGTGGGGGCTGCAGACGTCTTCAAGTACGAGGCTCCGCTCGTCCCGCTACAAGAGGGCACCGTTTGGCGCGTCAATGGACATTTCAAACTGGCGCATGTCATCGACTTGAGAAGGTTCGAGTCGCTGGTCCAGGAAACTCGGCGCGAGGCCGTGCAACTGACGGATCCCAGGATTGCGGCGTTGGTGGCACATTATATGGAGGAAGCTAACATCAACCAAGGGTATTCCTGTCGTGGCAAACTGTGCCTCGGGCCCTGAGACGCTAGGCGCTGGCGGGGCACCTAAAGCCCAATAATCTGCGGGACGCAGATCCTGAAGGGGGAGGAGTTATGAACCCTCTCTGAGTATCTTTCCTCTTCTCCCGCCCCGCTGCTTTTATATACGCTTCCCCCGTTAGACCACTCTACACCACACTGAGTGCGACTAACGGCACTTGTTGCGAATGCACACATACACAAACATGTTACTAAACATCCAAGTTATGAACCCTCTCTGAATATCTTCCCTCTTCTCCCGCCCCGCTCCTTTTATATACGCTTCCCCCGTTAGACCACTCTCCACCACACTGTGGTCTCTCACATACCTCAAGAAACGCTGACTTCGTCCCCCGCCTTGCCCAGCAGCTATGCGGGGTGGCCCCTCGCCCCAAGTCGCCTGCTGACGAGGCGCGAAAACACGAGAGCCGAGCGCTGGTGAGATCTGGCGAAGACGGTAGAAGGCAGTCTTGGACTAACACCCGAAACCTCAACCAGGCGAGCTGCTGCGAACTATTTTGTAAAACTTCAACTTAAGCTGAATTGAATAAAATTATAAAGTGGAAACGAAGCTGCTGGCTGTTTCCTTCATTCATTCCCGAGAATCCCAGGAATGCTTAGGAAATTGATTAGGTGAACTGTGCGGCTACGAGAGCCGGAGTAGTAGAGCGAGCAGTAGGCTCGCTTAACTTATATATATATATATATATATATAATATATAAAAAAAATATGTATATATATAACATACTATATAATATATTTTTGTCTTATAGCATTATGTACGGTAAAATGTGACCGAGCTATTAAGTATGTTAAAAAAGTTTTATTGGAACCAGTTTATTTTTCCTCAAAAGCCCATTTTTAATATTTTTTAAATGAGTCGGGCGGCATGTTAACAAAGATGGACTTTTTGAAGTGAACTGATATTTCAATGGAGCACATGAATAAATTAAAAAGTTTAAAGCTTTATAGAAAAGATCCGACAAATCAAATGTATGAATTAAGAATTGAGTTTAATACATTGATGAATTCAATCATTTTCCAATTTTAGGCCTACCATGAAACCTGAGGGTAATGGATTCGTACCTAGAATTTTACCGCGTTAAGAAGTTTTTTTTATGTCAAATTAATACTAGTCACTCGAAGGGGGAAGGCAACAGATAAGCACATCAACAAATAAGCCGATCTCAGCAGATAAAACCCTCAGTTAGAATGCGATTTCATATGCGAAAAGTTTTTTAACCTATCGAATTGGACAAATAAACGGGTAGGGACTCAGTATAACCCTGGGTAATATTTTGTATCTAGGGAATGCGAAATTGAACTGAAAAAGAAACTTAACAGAGAGTAATTAATAAAGCGTCGAATGCACATTTCACATACAAGAAAGATATAAAGCTCAATTGGAGAATCAATAGTTATCTGGATAAAGGTTGGAATAGTGAGACCCATAAATATATACGGTAATACCATACCATGGTATGGTGTTCAGCTTTTAAAAAGATAGTTAGATAATTAGTAAATTCAACAAAAGTGCAGTCTGCGTCGGCAGTCTCTATTGTCAGCGCTCTTCAAAATATGCCTCCCAAACCTTAATCTAGCTGGCAAGAACCATGTAATATTAAAGGCAATCAGACTAAATAACTTTTAAATTTACTTTAAAAATTAAGCACACATGCCTCCTTTATTTTTCCCGACTACAATATTACTGTACTGTACTGTACAGTACATTAGAGTAAAAAATGGTTTTGATTTAGCTTAGGTAAAAATAAAAAAAAAATATTTTTCATAAATCTTACCTAATAGATCCCATTCTCCATTTGTTATAAAGCTTGAAATATCTCCACCAGCCTCGTCCTGCAACTGTAAGTCCAACTGTGGAATTAAATTAAGAAAATATTTTTTAACGCATATTGAACAGCTCTCGTACATCCGAAAAAAAGGTCTACAAAGTTTATTATAAAAAAAAATAGAATGCAACAGACATTCTCAACGACCTAATTCGAATTTCTTATCGCGCATATTTTTGGATCAGCCTCTAATGCTAATGAACCAAAAGAATTAAATAACAACTCATACCAGATCCCATAACTTCGGAATTAAAACTTGAAATCTCATATTACTTAAATTAACATTAGGCTTCCATGGTTTTTCCTCTCAAACATATTCTATGGAGAATTTATTATTTCCGCTATATATAGTTATCTTCTGACGCCCTAACTCCAGAACGCACCAATCGATTTCCATGGTTTTGCATTTGTTTGAAAGGTCTCCGTAAGGTTAATAGCAAAGAACATTTAGGAAAAATTTCAACAGAAAGAGGGAAATTCTTTTTTTCACATACAGCGCCATCTCTGATACAAAGCATGCGGTGCGTGATACATTGTTTGAGAGCTACTTATTGTTATCTGCACAGTTAATTTCATGTGACAAACCGGTATTGTGTTCACTGTGATATAATGAAAAAAAAGTAAAAAACACAAGTAATTGGTTTCCTAACATTTCAATTGAAAACCATCAAATCAATCACGTGTATTGTGCAAATTTTTTTTTCAATTTCAACAGCAGGAATTTGTCTATAAGGTGGTAAGTTAATCTGTGTAAATTATGGGGATCGTGCATTTGAGGTTAAATGCACCACTCTGTCGATAGTCAAAAATGACCGCCGCACAAGATATGCATGCCAGCAAGAAGTTTATTCACTGAACTTAAGCAAAGAAAGACAAAATATAAGATTGAGAGAACGCGTGAGCACACGAAGATCATGGGCATCATACAATTGCTTGGCAATCCAATATGAATACGAACTACAGTTTTTTTTTTTTTAACATTTTCATATTGTATTTAAAATCTTCCCGAGTGGACAATCATTAAATTAAATTAAATTAATTAAATTAAATGGTTTGAGGGTGACATTGACGTAAGGAAGGTACATGGAATGTATATCTAATGAGGTTGTCTTAGGTGTCTATTGGTGGGGGAGGTCAAGCGGGTGTTTTCTTTTCAGGTGTCTTAGGGATTGGCTATTATCTAGGAGCTTGATGGCCAGGTAGTTGGGGTGGTTGTCCTGTCTTTTTGTGTATCTTTCGCTGAGTCGGGTGATCTCCTCAGCTACCCATGGAATTCCAAGCTCTTTATGAATTGTTTAGTTTTCATGGTACGGATGGGCGTTAGAAATTGTTCTGAGGAATTTATTCTGAAACCGCTGGATTCTGATGCAATTGTATCCCATATGTCCAGATTGGCTTCAGCACTCCTTTGTAAATAAGCAGTTTGAGTTTTTCTTTGAGCTTGGACCTTCTCCCCAGGAGCCAGTGAAGTTGCCTGAGTCGTAGGTCGGCCTGGTTGCGCTTGTTGATTAGGTTTGGACGCCATGTGAGCCTGCGGTCCAGGGTCAGCCCTAGATATTTGGGAGTATCATTCGTTGGGATGGTTTCCCCGTTGAGTGTGACGGGGGGGCAATCCCCCCTGCGAAGTTCGAAGGTTGTGTGGAAGGATTTCTCCGCGTTGACCACGATGTTCCATCGTTTCAGCCATGTATCGAGAGCATCCAGTTGTCTCTGGATGATGGCTGATGCTTCCTGTGGATCTGTGGCGGAGGCTGGGGAGGCGGTGTCATCGGCATATGTGACTACTGTGAGGTTCCGGGAGGGGGTGATGGGGAGGTCCGCTATATACAGTATGTACAAGATGGGTCCAAGAACACTGCCTTGGATACTCCTGCTCTTATGGGCCTATGCGTGCTTATTGATGATCCGCATATTACTCGGAATTCTCTTTCCTCTGTGCATGACTTAATGAAGGCGAAATTTGAACTTGGGAGGTGGGTTTTAATTTTGAAAAGGAGCCCAGGGTGCCAGACTCTGTCAAATGTCAATTTGACATCCAGTATAACGGCGCAGAAGTACTTCTACATTTCGAACGCCTCCAGTATGCTCTCAACAAGCCGGTGGCATTGCTCAGGTTCCATGGAGGCGTCTGAAGCCAAACTGGTGATCAGGGATCAGTCCGGCCTCGTCCAGTACTGGCAGTACTCTGCGCAAAAATACTCTTTCACGTATTTTATAGAGGATTGCCAGCAAACTAATCGGACGATATGAGGCTAGATTGGCTTCAGGTTTTCCAGGCTTGAGGAGGACAATTATTTCAGCACGCTTCCACACTTTCGGGAAGTACCCTAGACGGAGGCAGCTGTTAAAGATGTTAGCCAGCCTTTGGGAACAGATTAGGGGCAACATTTTCAGTGCTGTTGCATCGATTTGGTCAGGACCTGGTGACTTGCCATTTTTTAGGAAGGCGATCTCCTGCGCAATCTCTTCTGGTTCGACGGGCTGTATTGGCGGGCCAGGAGCACTTGGGCTGTCTACGAACCTTATGGTGGCAGCTCTCTCTTCGCCAGTGCATCTGTCGAAAGGTGAGAATGCACTATGTAGATGGTTAGCAAAGGCTTCTGTTCTTTCAACATCAGTCTGACACCAGGAACCGTCCACTTTGCGCACGGGTGATATCTTCTTCGCAGGTCTATTTATGTGTCTCGTGACATTTCACAGGTTGTGCTGCGGGTCTCCAGGTTCCAGATTCTCAAGGAATCTTTGGAAGGAGTCCTGCCGTAGGATGGATAGCTTGTCCTTCAGTTCCTTGGTGGCACGATTAAGTGCTGTCTTGTCCCTGGGATTGCGCGAGGAAAACCAGACTCTTTTGAGGCGCCTTTTTTCGGCCACGAGGGCCGCGATTTCCGGAGACCACAAGTGCACGTCTCTTTCAGGTGTTCTCGGGTATTCTCGGGGTAGTCCGAGGAGGTGAATTGGCAAAACTCAGCGGCATTCTGCATCTCTTTGGTTAGTTTTTCGATGGCCGCATCTATGATGCTTGGTGTGGAAGAGGGGGATCTGGATTCACGGAGGAAAGCATCCAGAACATAAACTTGGGGGCATTTGAGTGTTTCCCCGTAGGCTCTTTTGGGCGGGGTTTTTCTGAGGCCGGGGATGTTTAGGAGCAAGTTTACTGCGCTGGGGTCGGATAGCAGCTTATCATAGCTTGAGCATGTTAACTTAGAGTGTCCTATGCCCTTGGAGACGGCGAAGTCCAGCAGATCCGGCTGCTTTAAAGGGTCGGTAGGCCAGTGTGTGGGCTCTCTAGTGGAATGGCAGTCCAGACTCTTCCGCTGCAGGTACTTGTAGATCTTTATGCCTTTTGTGTTGTTTGTTCGGGAGCCCCACCAGGAGTGTTTCGCGTTAATGTCTCCGGCTAAAAAAGAGGTCCAAGGGATTCGAAGAAGTCCTGAAGGTGGGTCTCGGTTATCGAGTGTCTGGGTGGGAAGTAAACCGGTCCAAGGGTGATATCTCCCTGAGGGCTGGTCATCCTGGTCGCGGCGCACTGTGGCCATTCCTCCTGAAACGCGGGAAGTTTCGTGTACTGAATGCCACTCCTGATGAGCATAGCTGCTCCTCCGTGTGCTCTGCCAGATGGATGGTTGGCATGTAACAGTTCGTACCCGCTGATGTGGAAGTAAGATCTGGGATTAAAGTGGGATTCCAAAACTAAAAGAACATCGATATTGTCTGCTTTGATGAGATGCTCTAACTCGGCTTTGCTGCTCTGCAGGCCGTTTGCGTTTAAAAAAACTATATTGAGACTTATTTGCATTATTTGCTGTTTAGAAGGGGAGCTATTAACTCCAACATCTGCGGGACTATCTGAGAGATAAACTTTTCCATAATCCTCTCAATCGTTCCTTCCATGCGGGCAAGCATCGTTTCAAGCTGGTTGGGTTGTGGGGCTTCGGGAGTGGATTGAGGGGTTTGTTGGGGCTTCGTTGGCTGTGTCACTTGGTTTCCTTGAAGTGCGTCCCTGTAACTCAAACCATTGATGATTGTTGGTATCTGGACGGTGGCATTGCCGGTGGCATTGCTCAGGTTCCATGGAGGCGTCTGAAGCCAAACTGGTGATCAGGGATCAGTCCGGCCTCGTCCAGTACTGGCAGTACTCTGCGCAAAAATACTCTTTCACGTATTTTATAGAGGATTGCCAGCAAACTAATCGGACGATATGAGGCTAGATTGGCTTCAGGTTTTCCAGGCTTGAGGAGGACAATTATTTCAGCACGCTTCCACACTTTCGGGAAACCATTGATGATTGTTGGTATCTGGACGGGAGGTGGTTTGTTGCTACTCACAAGGGGTCTGGCTTTGTGATATTACTACGCCTTCGCCTTTTTATAGGCAGGGCATCCTCTGAACGACGCAGAGTGATCAGCTTGGCAATGTAAACAGCATGCTTTTTCGTCATATTTTTTGGTGCATGACCTAGAGTCATAAGGACCACCACATTTCACACAGCGATGTTCCAGGAAGCAGTAGCGCTGCTGCGGTGTGTCCAAACCCTTGGCATCTTAAACATTGTGGAACGTCGTTAAACTTCAGTAGGGGCTCTACGGTGACAACTGACCTGCAAATCCTCTTTATTGGTTTGAAATAAACAAAAAAGATCCCTAGTGGTTAATTGGATTTCCTGCCAATGGGATTTCCTGTGCAAATCGCTCACAGTATGGCCGTATTTGTGGAGTTCCTCTTTGATTTCAGTCTGGTCCGTTGAGTGGTGAAGTCCCTTGATGACCGCCCTGTACGCTCTCTCGTCCTTTGGTTGGAAGGTGTAGTGTCTTTTGTTATGTAGGACTCCTTGTCTGGCATCATTACGCGTACGTTGTTATTTCTCTCCGTTTTGTAAGAGAAATCCCTTTTGGTACCCACGAGAGTCGTTATCATATTGACAAGCGCGGTAATGTCGGTCACGTCTGGGATGTAGATTAGGGAGGCTTGAGCGTCTTCGGTATCGGGTTTGGTTTCTCTGCTGTTTTAGATGCCACTTCCTCTGAGGCAGTTTCGGGTTCGTCATATTCGTCGTCATCTTCTTTGCTTGAGAGGAGGGCCAGCTTGCTGCGCAGAGCTACGCTGGTGATAGGCGTGACGTCAGGCTCCTGTCTTTGCCTATTACGCGCGGGCTTGAGCTTGATCTTGCTTGGTTCTGAGTAAGAAGAACTCCAGCTTGAGTCTCTGCTCGAGCTGCAATTCCTTGCTTTGAGGGCCTTCTTGCAGGGTATTGTTTTGCCGAGCTTGATGGCACGCGGCGGGGCCTGCCAGTCCATACTTTAGGTTGGCGTTCAATTAACGTTTATGCAAATAATTAGTCACAGCAGCAACGGACACGGTGGGACTCCGCCCTTGGCAGCCCGACCCGGCCCGTAAAATGCGCAGTCCACCAAGTCCCAAGTGCGAGCTGGCCGTACAAATAAAAATTGGACTAACAAAACACAAAATTCAGAAAAATAAATACTTTAAAAGGAACCCATAAAATATCTAAGAACCTACTGAAATCATTAAAAAAGTCCCAAAAATTCTATAAATTCTAAGAGGAAAGTTCTTATTCAAAAGGGTGGATTTTTACTAATTTTAATTAATTCATTGCTATCTGGTATTTTTGGTAAAAAAAAAGTAAGCTTAAACAAAGCAATTTTAATGCATCCAAATGCATTCAATATACTTTTACCAGGTGTACAAATAGGAAATGTCGGTTCGAACATATAGATGTCTCGCAAACCTAAATATTTACCGATTGTCATAAAACTTTGACAGTGTGAAGTGTCAACATCGACTGTCAAACCACCATAGTTTCGCGCCAATCGAGCGTCATTATCGTTTACTCTCAGTGCAGTCAACCTGTCGAGTTTTGTGCCGAATAAAGAGCAGAGGCGGACAGTGTTAATTTTCTGTTTTCATTTGAAAAAAATAGCTGCAGAATCGCACCGAATGCTTGTTGAAGCCTTTGGCGAATAAGTACCAACTATGAAAACGTGTGAACGGTGGTTTTAACGCTTCAAAAATGGTGATTTTGACATCGACGACAAAGAGCACGGAAAACCACCAAAAAGGTACGAAGACGCCGAACTGCAAGCATTATTGAATGAAGACGATGCTCAAACGCAAAAACAACTCGCAGAGCAGTTGGAAGTAAGTCAACAAGCAGTTTCCAATCGCTTGCGAGAGATGGAACAGATTCAGAAGGTCGGTAGATAGGTGCCACATGAGTTGAACGAGAGGCAGATGGAGAGGCGCAAAAACACATGCGAAATGGAAGAGAGGGAACTGGGCACCGTTAGCCGGTATGCTAACCGCACGTTGCTTCTGCTGAGTTGTACACAGCTGCTTTACCGAAAGAACTTGGTAGACAGCAGATAACACGCATATTCAAATGTGCGTTAGAGTTGGTAGCAAGAGTATGTTCGCAGGTTCAACCAATCAGACACTATGTGACGGTTTCAGAATAGTGGGGCTGAATGCACTATAAGAAACTTGCTGTCGATCCGCAGGCACGTCTGCACTCGTAAAGTGTTCGATCGCGACTGCCTTAGTAGGTGACAGGTATCACAATTCACAATAAAGAAGTAAACACAATAGCTCCTAGAACATCCCACTTTTCGGACGCACAAAATGAAGCTCAACAAAATACTGAAGTCATTTCGAACCTTGCTTGCAGACCCAAATCAGAAACTGACCTACATAACTAACGTGAAAGCAATGATCCGAACCTAGTCCGACACCCCGCTTGACCTCCCCCACCAATAGACACCTAAGTCAGACTCATAAGATATACATTCCATGTACCTCCCTTAAGTCAATGTCACCCCCAAATCATTTAATGATTGTCCATTCGGACAAATTTTAAATACAAAATAAGAATGATTAAAAAAAAATAAAATGATTGGGCCCTTTGCATGATCTCAATGTTACTACTGCTGGCACTTCCCCAAAGTTGAGAGCCGTATGTCCAAATTGGTTTTAGTACGGAGTTGTAGAGTAGAACCCTGTAGTCCAGACAGAGGGGTGACCGAGAGTTGAAAAGCCAGTGGAGACTATGAGCCTTAAGCTTAAGGTGTGTTCTTTTGGCTTCGATGTGACAGCGCCAGGTGAGCCGTCGGTCGAGGTGCACTCCGATATACGTCACTTCATTTGCTTTCGGTATTACGGTGTTGTTTAAAGTGCTTGAAGGACAGTCTTGCCGATTGAGTGTAAATGTTACATGCTTACATTTTTGTTTATTTATTTTGATTCGCCAGTCAGATAGCCACTTCTCCACGGTCACTTAGTGAGAAGAGAGTTGGTTTGTGGCTTATACCGAGCATTTGGATCGACTTAAAAGCGCTATGTCATTGGCAAACGTAGAAGTTGTTAGTAGTCTGCTTGTGGGTATGTCTGCTGTATTAAGGACGTACAGCGTTGGTCCAAGTACGCTACCTTGAGGAACTCCAGCGTTTATAGCGTGGTCGTCGGACATGTCAGAGTTGCATCTTACAACAAAGGAGATACGATTGTAGAGATACGATTTCAGGAGTTTATGGGTGTTTTGAGGAATCATTGTTTTAATTTTGAAATTAATCCATTTAGCCATACCTTGCCAAGAGCTTGGGAGACATCCAAAAATATTGCTGTGCAATATTCCCGTTTTTCGAAAGCAGATCGTATTTCTGATGCAATTCGATTTACTTGTTCAATGGGTTCATATTTCTCTCGAAAACCGAACTGATGCGCTGGAATATGATTTCGTATCCTCAGAAATTTTTCAAATAGTTTTGAGAGACAAGAAAATAGGCTTATAGGCATGCACGATGAGGTAACTGAGTGGTTAAATAGATTTCGTGAGGCAATTTTGAATCTTTGCTTTGCGATTGGCGATCTATGAGTTTGCCACTCTCGTTGCATACGTCGTTTTCCAGAACGAGCCGCTTGATGTCAGCGTTTGTCATTCTGGGTCTGCTAGGTGCGCTCTCTATTTGAGGTTTTGAGATTCTGGTGGCTGTAACTAAGACACTCTCCAGGGTATGTGCTGCTGATTTAATCTCGGCATCAAAGTTGGGTTCAGTTCAATATGTAAACTTATGTATTTTCTGTATTTGACCCAGTTTGTTCTCTTTGATGTTAATCTGTTGGCATGAGATGTAGTCCCAGAGCATTGGAGAAGGTTCAGAATTAAAAGGACTAGCGAGTGGTCATATGATAATCCGGTAGAGATTCGGCACCGATGAGGTTTCGAGGGATATTTTTTATTATTGCGAATTCCATCAAGTCAGAAATTTTTGTTCGGGTCGGTAGGCCAGTATGATGGTATGCCTAAAGAGACGTAGTCAAGCTTTCGGTTTGCCTTTATGATGGCTTTATGCAAGAGTTTCCCTTTAGGGGTGACAAGTTGTGAACTCCAGTGATTGTGTTTGATGTTGTACTCACCTGCAGCAATGAAGTGGTCCCCTAGGGTGTTGAAGAAGTCCAGAAATTTTTGTTCGGGAACATTGAAACGATGGTGACAATATAGCGCTGCGAGGGTGAGATTGCTGCTTCTTAGTTTTACATTAATAAATGTGATCTGCAAGTAGTTTTTTCCAAACTCGCTATGGTAGTGGTGTTTTATGCAATTCCTAATCAAGATACCCGTTCCGCCATGTGTTTTTCCATGTGGATGATTTGTTCCGTAGAACTAAAAGCCACTTATTTGAAAGTTGTACTTAGAAGTGAGATGTGTTTCTGACTGTAGCAGGACGCCAATATGATTGTCATGCAGGAATTTAGTTGTCTCAAGTTTATGCGATGAAACGCCGTTAGCGTTCTACAATAATATTCGTAGAGCTTCCATTGCTTATTTGGAGTTTTCGGATATTAGACTCTCCTTGAGGACATTTTGGTTCTGCATAAGGGCTTGTATGGTAGTCCGCATGAAGGACATAAATTCAATCATATACTACTCAGAGTATGCATCATGGTTGCAATACTGCTTTGTTGTCCGTCAGTGATGGGGGATTCAGTGCCGGATCAGTTTGGGCAGCATGTATAGTTGTTGTCGTAGAGCTGGGTTCTGTTAGTCCCGATTTAAGGACGTTTGTGGAGGTCACATTTTGGAAAATGGTCGCAGAGCGGAATGAGGACCCTTTGCGGTTGTTTTTAGTATATGGTATAAGTGTATTGTGTGCGTTATGGAGGCGTGCAGACGTTAATCGGTGATAAAACCTGCTTTTGAGGCATTTTCATATTGGACATCATGTATAGTTTGCTGTGTGGTTACCCCCACAATTTCCGCACTTTATGGCGCTGAAATGCTCTTATATTGCCATATTCTTGGCAATGGGTGAATTGGACAAGCGCCTTTGCGCTTGTTTGGTTTTTCTACTGTAATACAGAAGAAACTAAAGCTTGTTAAAAGGATGTACTTCATATTTCACATAATAGCTTTAGTGTCATGTTCCAGCTTGACTTTGAAGAGTGCTTGTGGTTTTCTGTCCTTGTTCAGGATGTTTTCTCTTTGAAATCCTTAGCATTGAATGCATGCGTAATCTCTGAAGGTGTTACGTCAGGCTCTACCTTTACGACCGACTTGGATGTGATTTCTACCTTTTAGTTGGTACGCGTAGTAGTTTTTTGTATTCTCGTTTGAATAATGTACAAGAGTCTTAAAGCTCTATTCGGTTTTTACTTGGCCCCTTAGTTTCATACCCCTTTCCCTTTAGTATCCCTTTCATTATTTCTTTTTTTTGGGTATTTGGAAGAAGTTGCGTTTTCCAATACGTTCAATTATTTTGTTTACCAGAATATTCAAACTTTTCTCTGGAATGTATATGGGTGGGCCGTTTTCTTTTTGTCCCCTCGTCAGTGCTAGGGGGTAGATCCTTATCGTTATCTGCCAATATTCCAAATCTGTTGGACTTTTGGGTCTCAGTTCACTGATATAGATTGTTCCGATTGATCTTTGTTTTGTTCCCCGCCGCAGAATTTTTTGCGCCCAATTTGTTTTTCATTTGGATATAGTGATCCAACCCAGTTTCCAGTGTTTTTGGCTTTACTGCGAATTCAGCAGAAACAAGCGTTGCAGTCGCCACCGTGAGTACGGTTGATACCGTTGTAGTATTTTTTTGTTGTTGCCAGTGTAGTAATTAATGAGGTCGAGGCTATGAGGTTAGTTATCGTGGGTAAGGTAAGTTCTCTTTAGCTCATCGTTGGTATTGCCGGTGACCAAGAACGCGCTCTCTCGTTCGTTTTTGGCATAAGTTCATGTGTCGGGTTGGGGGCTATTGACGGTAGCCGATCGACGTTTGCATTAATTTCGTAAACTTCCGCGTTTTGCGAAGACATAAATGAGAAATACGAGTTGTTTCGTATTGATAAGTACTTTTTCTAAGCTTGGGCTTCTGCTGAGCTACGTAACTTAAGTGAGTCACATATTTGCCAATACACAAGAGAATACAATATTAAGGTATTTTTTAAAAATCAAAATAATTTAAAAAATTACAACAGATCTAAGCTAATATCGACGGTGCAATTCATAATCAAACAAAACTCCTGGTTATTCGAGGCGGATTTTTGACTTGCAATACTTCAATAGCTTGGGCCTTGATCATAAAATTGGCCAATTGTATGTAGCCTGACCATAACCATGTGCAAAGCCACTATCATCCGGGCACACAACGGGTCGGTTTGCTTAGGAGATTCAGTCAATTCCTGGAGGCACGCTTGGCGCAACTTCAGGACCATTATCTATATTTTGTCCAAATATCAGAAGGGGTTTTCATGTTCCAGAAGGAACCTGATTGCGAAAACGCTGAAGATGACCTTAATGTATGTGAGCACAAACATGTGAGCATTGAAGCCATTCTATGCTAAGCAACATACTGCCAGAGCTGAAGCTGAGAGTGTGTGCCAACAGCGTTGTCACTGTCAATGCAACATTTCATGCGAGTACCCGGAACGAAGAGGATCTGATCTTCCGTTAGAACGCATCAAACTTTTAATTTTTTCTGGAAGCTTTGAGGACTGAAAACATTTTTTGAATATATTCAAGAGATCCATCGACAACAATCAGATGCTCCGAGACTACCTGCGGTTCTATTACATGAAATCATACTTAAATGGAAAAGCACTCGTTTAAATCGAACATTTTCCTGTGATCGAGCTTACAACCGATTATAAAGGCGATATAATAAGCGGCCAATAATCCTGCGATCATTTTTTAACAATTTTATAACACGTGAAAGCTCCATAGATGGAAACTTAAACACTGTACTCAAGCTGACAGCTAATGTCGATGAGGGGTTTCGCAGACTTCGTACAATGGATTGTGAAATGCGAGATTTTGGTGAATATCCGTTTGGCCATCAAAATTGGACAAAAGTTCGCGCCAAGCTTAGAACGACTGCCAAGTAGTTGACAAAACAAATGTGCCCATAGCTCAATTCTGGGAATTTTTCATTACTCTCGTGATACATTGAAAGCGCGCATGCAGCTACCACTTTGCATGCAAAAACTGATTCGATGTACCGATGCGCCCAATATCTAGGATGGGATCTAGACCACCGTCGTAATTTTATAAGGACTTACAAACTGCGCTTCAACTGCTGCAGCCTGACACACATTTTTTAAAACTGCACATCAGAGTGAGTGCTGGCGTAAACATGGTTCTTTCCTCCACGGAACGTCCCAGCTAATAAGACTTGGATATACGCGGCATTCCCTTGGACCAACCTTCGCCTTCAGAGTTTTTGCACATCAGTTCAGCATCACCGCAGCAAGGCTTGCTGGCATCTGGCGCAGACAACCCAGCAGATGCTATTTAACACTGGGTCTACCATAACTTTGGATTCGGAAGCATTAGTTCAACGAATTGGCGTGCGCCGCAAACATGCTGGCATATCACGCCACCCAAAAAAAAAAAATAAGCGAGTCCTTATTTTGCCCTCATTGACAACCTCTCTGCCACCTCACTCTATTGACACAGCATTCCTACCATGAAAGTCGATCTGTCGATCGCATTGCCATTTTTTGATCGACGCTTTCATTTGGTAATGACTACGAATTTGCAATTAATACCATCGTGGTCAAGTATTCTAGATAGATAGATCTAGATAGTCTTGCTTGATCATTGACGGAAATGGACCATGTTCACCATTACCGCGAGTTCATGAATGAAAGTGATCCAAAAGAGGCGCACTTTACAGTTAAGCACACGCCTTTCCAAGAGGAAAAAAACATCGTAGCATACCCATTAAAGGACTCAACCGCACTTAGGCATCAGCAGTTCAACGTTTTGGAAGTGTGACTCCCACAGTTTGATAGTTACCTCAAAGCAAAAAATTTTATCGACCATCAAAAAGGGCACACGTATCTTGAAGGATCGCGTAAACCACGGCAGAAATATTTAAAGTTGTTTATATCATTAACTTTTTTTAATGCCTTTGATTTGGGTTTGATGCAATAACGCAATATTACATTCATAGGTATCAAGGGCTAGCGGTGAGATTAAAATGCGTGTAACAGGTCCGAACGGGGATCTGGACGTTGGGTTCCCCTCTTGAGTAGATTTTATGGGGGTAAATTCTACTTGGATCCAAGAATTTACTTGAAATAGTACCAGGGGCACTATCGTGATGCAAAAGACTCAAATTATTTTTAAAAAATAACTTCGATCGAAGAAAAGAATGAGCAAAACTGTGAAACATTGTTATCGATCTTAGATTGCTTTTTTCAGTCTTGGCTCACCTGGGCATTGGCACGATTGGGATCTGTTATAACTGTTTTGAGTAAATCTGGGTTGAACAGCTCCTGAGCGCTGCTCATGCAACGTTTCTTTTGGTCAGAAGAAATTTCGCTGACACAAGTAGCATGCCCAAAACTTTAGAAGAAAATGGCATGGCACGAGCCAAGCTATATCGACATTATCAGCTACTTCTCGAATCGTCGAATCACTATCAAGATTCGACGATTTTCCAAAACCATTTTCTTCACAGCTTTGAGGAGTTTGTACCAGTTGAAAACATTCATTTTTAATCAGAACAGTTTAACTGTATGCCAACGTTTCAAGTGCTTCGAAGCACTTAATTTTGTTTTTTGCAAAAAATTTTGGATCCAAATCCTTTGAGCCATATTTTTCGATAGCAAAGAGGACGGGAGATGAAATAAACAACGACCACTTGTATACCAGTTAATTTCACCACGACACGACCATTCTGAAATTTACACTTTCTCGTGTAAGCTTTCTATACGGAGATACCAGGGGACCAAAATAACACATTTTTTTCAAAATTCATTAATATTCTATTCATTTTACTCTTATAACTTCATTCAGTATACTTCATAAATTTTATATCACAAAAAACAGTTCTATTTATCAATCTATCTATTTTCTTGTTGCTGAGATAATTTATTACATTTTCATATTCATTTTCATGAACACTAATTAATGACCACTAATTTCTTTTTCATATTCAGTTTCATTGACAAGTAATAACTAAATTTAACAACATAATAATTTACATTGCCATTTATCAATAGGCATTTATTAATCTTCAGTCTGTTCACAAGCACTTAATATTTTTCTTTAATCAAACTCATCAAATCAAACACTCTACTAGAAGATGACCAATAGACTTTGTGTCACCTAAACGGTTAGCTTATATGTTACCAGCAATACCAACTTATCGGCCTACCTGGACGGATAACTGTACTTTTTTTTAATATTTATTAAGGTACCCGGGGTCACCAGCGAGCTCTTTATAGCCTTGCTAGCTATTATTTCAGCCGAAAGTGCGCGCCTGCTAGACACTTGCCTAGCTTAATACTTATAAACAATTTACAATTAATAATATAGCAATTGGACTACATAATAATTTAAAGTCGTCTAGGGGATCGACCCCTAGTGTATCGTGTTAGCAGGTCCCTCGGCTGACGCCTTTTCAGCCTCCTTAGCGACGTCCCAGTGGCCAGTCGTTGTGCCAGTCTGTTCCTGTGCCCCTGTTGTCTGTTATTGTAGTGGCTGCAATGGTTATTAATCTCGTCAAAGACTGTGGTCCTGCGATCATTTTTTAACAATTTTATAACACGTGAAAGCTCCATAGATGGAAACTTAAACACTGTACTCAAGCTGACAGCTAATGTCGATGAGGGGTTTCGCAGACTTCGTACAATGGATTGTGAAATGCGAGATTTTTGGTGAATATCCGTTTGGCCATCAAAATTGGACAAAAGTTCGCGCCAAGCTTAGAACGACTGCCAAGTAGTTGACAAAACAAATGTGCCCATAGCTCAATTCTGGGAATTTTTCATTACTCTCGTGATACATTGAAAGCGCGCATGCAGCTACCACTTTGCATGCAAAAACTGATTCGATGTACCGATGCGCCCAATATCTAGGATGGGATCTAGACCACCGTCGTAATTTTATAAGGACTTACAAACTGCGCTTCAACTGCTGCAGCCTGACACACATTTTTTAAAACTGCACATCAGAGTGAGTGCTGGCGTAAACATGGTTCTTTCCTCCACGGAACGTCCCAGCTAATAAGACTTGGATATACGCGGCATTCCCTTGGACCAACCTTCGCCTTCAGAGTTTTTGCACATCAGTTCAGCATCACCGCAGCAAGGCTTGCTGGCATCTGGCGCAGACAACCCAGCAGATGCTATTTAACACTGGGTCTACCATAACTTTGGATTCGGAAGCATTAGTTCAACGAATTGGCGTGCGCCGCAAACATGCTGGCATATCACGCCACCCAAAAAAAAAAAATAAGCGAGTCCTTATTTTGCCCTCATTGACAACCTCTCTGCCACCTCACTCTATTGACACAGCATTCCTACCATGAAAGTCGATCTGTCGATCGCATTGCCATTTTTTGATCGACGCTTTCATTTGGTAATGACTACGAATTTGCAATTAATACCATCGTGGTCAAGTATTCTAGATAGATAGATCTAGATAGTCTTGCTTGATCATTGACGGAAATGGACCATGTTCACCATTACCGCGAGTTCATGAATGAAAGTGATCCAAAAGAGGCGCACTTTACAGTTAAGCACACGCCTTTCCAAGAGGAAAAAAACATCGTAGCATACCCATTAAAGGACTCAACCGCACTTAGGCATCAGCAGTTCAACGTTTTGGAAGTGTGACTCCCACAGTTTGATAGTTACCTCAAAGCAAAAAATTTTATCGACCATCAAAAAGGGCACACGTATCTTGAAGGATCGCGTAAACCACGGCAGAAATATTTAAAGTTGTTTATATCATTAACTTTTTTTAATGCCTTTGATTTGGGTTTGATGCAATAACGCAATATTACATTCATAGGTATCAAGGGCTAGCGGTGAGATTAAAATGCGTGTAACAGGTCCGAACGGGGATCTGAACGTTGGGTTCCCCTCTTGAGTAGATTTTATGGGGGTAAATTCTACTTGGATCCAAGAATTTACTTGAAATAGTACCAGGGGCACTATCGTGATGCAAAAGACTCAAATTATTTTTAAAAAATAACTTCGATCGAAGAAAAGAATGAGCAAAACTGTGAAACATTGTTATCGATCTTAGATTGCTTTTTTCAGTCTTGGCTCACCTGGGCATTGGCACGATTGGGATCTGTTATAACTGTTTTGAGTAAATCTGGGTTGAACAGCTCCTGAGCGCTGCTCATGCAACGTTTCTTTTGGTCAGAAGAAATTTCGCTGACACAAGTAGCATGCCCAAAACTTTAGAAGAAAATGGCATGGCACGAGCCAAGCTATATCGACATTATCAGCTACTTCTCGAATCGTCGAATCACTATCAAGATTCGACGATTTTCCAAAACCATTTTCTTCACAGCTTTGAGGAGTTTGTACCAGTTGAAAACATTCATTTTTAATCAGAACAGTTTAACTGTATGCCAACGTTTCAAGTGCTTCGAAGCACTTAATTTTGTTTTTTGCAAAAAATTTTGGATCCAAATCCTTTGAGCCATATTTTTCGATAGCAAAGAGGACGGGAGATGAAATAAACAACGACCACTTGTATACCAGTTAATTTCACCACGACACGACCATTCTGAAATTTACACTTTCTCGTGTAAGCTTTCTATACGGAGATACCAGGGGACCAAAATAACACATTTTTTTCAAAATTCATTAATATTCTATTCATTTTACTCTTATAACTTCATTCAGTATACTTCATAAATTTTATATCACAAAAAAACAGTTCTATTTATCAATCTATCTATTTTCTTGTTGCTGAGATAATTTATTACATTTTCATATTCATTTTCATGAACACTAATTAATGACCACTAATTTCTTTTTCATATTCAGTTTCATTGACAAGTAATAACTAAATTTAACAACATAATAATTTACATTGCCATTTATCAATAGGCATTTATTAATCTTCAGTCTGTTCACAAGCACTTAAAATTTTTCTTTAATCAAACTCATCAAATCAAACACTCTACTAGAAGATGACCAATAGACTTTGTGTCACCTAAACGGTTAGCTTATATGTTACCAGCAATACCAACTTATCGGCCTACCTGGACGGATAACTGTACTTTTTTTTTTTAATATTTATTAAGGTACCCGGGGTCACCAGCGAGCTCTTTATAGCCTTGCTAGCTATTATTTCAGCCGAAAGTGCGCGCCTGCTAGACACTTGCCTAGCTTAATACTTATAAACAATTTACAATTAATAATATAGCAATTGGACTACATAATAATTTAAAGTCGTCTAGGGGATCGACCCCTAGTGTATCGTGTTAGCAGGTCCCTCGGCTGACGCCTTTTCAGCCTCCTTAGCGACGTCCCAGTGGCCAGTCGTTGTGCCAGTCTGTTCCTGTGCCCCTGTTGTCTGTTATTGTAGTGGCTGCAATGGTTATTAATCTCGTCAAAGACTGTGGGCCGATTGAGATCTTTGTGCAGTAACATGTTACGAATATACCACTCGCATCCGGTGTCAATCTGAGTGTTTTGTTTTGGGCCGTCTGTACTCTTTTGATTTGGCGATCACAAGCTAATTCCCATTTTTGGCACCCATATCTCCAGATCGGCGCGATAATTTGCTTGTAGATGGTCACCTTGTTAGCCAATGACAGTTACTTAACAGGCCAAAATGTTTGTTCACTGCATTTCGTATGCCTGTTCTAGTGGCTCTTGTGGTGATGTGCTTGGCGCAGGTGAGTCTGCGATCCAACGTAAGACCAAGGTATTTAGTTGAATTGGTCTGTAGGACAGGCCTTCCATCTATGTTGATATCAGGCGAGGTTTTCCTTAATAAGGAAAAACAAACATTGGCGGATTTGTCGCTATTTATGCCGATGTTCAAGAGATTCGCCTATTGCGCGATCGTAGTGGCAACACTGCTGGATTCCGTCACCCGCAGAGGCTTCACAGCTTGATCTGTGGGTGATACACACGTCGTCAGCAAACGTGGCCAGCATGGTTGACGGATTGTCTGGTCGCGGCATATCACTGCTGTAGAGACATTACAGAAGCGGCCCGAGGACACTACACTGTGGGTACCTTCGCGTTGTATTTGGCAGAGACGGCCGAATGGAAGCGATCCGCGAACTGCCTTCAAAATGCCAGTAGGTGGAAATATGGGGCAGGTAGTCTCTCCTTTATTTTGATCAGTAAACGTGTATACCAAACTCGATCGAACGCTTCCTTGATGTTCAAGAAGAGGGCATTGCAGAGGGCATTGCGTGACTTGGTAATGCCTTTAGTGTGGCGTTGCATATTGTATCGTAGTCAGGCCGTTCTGTTAATATTTAAGAGACCAATAACTTCGGATATCTCACTGGGGACAAAAGCCCTGACAGGCAGGTCCATTTGGAGCGTCCATTTGGGACAGCCTGGCATGCGTCTCGCTTACTTGCTCCAAGCTCGCTAGCTCAAATGGCTGAAAACGTTTGTCAAAGTGCCCAGCAAAAACCTCCGACACCATGTCCTGTTGCTGTCTAGAAGCGGCGCCTTCATGGTGCACCTCCTATTGATGGCGCGTGTGGCTTTCCAAAGTGAGTGCATCGCGTCATATTCAGTACCAGTGTTCGCCAGTCTCGCATTGAACCATCCAGCTTTGTGATCTGCCAGTGCCCGTTGTAGCTCGCTCTCTATTCCACGCTGTTTTGTCCAGGGGGTATCGAGACCTCATCCACCTTGTGCGTAGGCGTCTCTTTTCACGGATTAGAAGCTGGATCTCGTTGGTGATCGGGATACCTGATACGGCGGGCTTCCGAGGCGTAGTGTGGGCTGCCATTTTTGCTGCTGTCTTGACTTTGTTGGTGAACAATTCAATGGCGTCTTCCAAGTCATTCGCAGAGTTGATCTCAATTTCCAGTTGCAGAGATCTCTCAAGTTGTCCTTTGAAGAGTTCAAGGTTGCTTCGCTTGGTTATCAGCCTCTCCGACGTCGGGTATGCCATAGCGGCTGCGTCCAGTGTGATTATTAGCGGTAGGTGGTCGGAGCTGAGCTCAACGACAGACCGTATATCAACGTGGATATCCAGAATGCCCCTTGTCAGGGCAAAATCGATGAAGCCAGGAGAGCCTCGGCTGCCAGGCGGGTACCGTGTGGGGCCACCTGTGGTAATACAGTTCACCTCAGTGCAAGATTTGCTAGCGCACGACCTCGTTGTTTACACCTTTCTGCACCCAGAGCCAGTGGGACGCGTTCCAGTCATCCGCCACTATATACCTCGGGCAGTTATGGTCCAGGATGTCGGTAAACTCTTCCGTAGTATATGCAAATCTCAGTTGGCAGTAGACTGCTCCACATTTAATGGTGCCGGGTACTGTTTGCATGGATGCAGACGCAAGTTACACCTTGTCGGCAGTAATTGGGGTTACCGGGAAGTGAACTAGGCTGGACTTAACCAGGATAGCTGCTCCTCCTGTTGCGTTGGCATCGCTTGGGTCGTTTGCGGGATAGGCATCGAAGCCGTACAGCCTAGGCGCGCCTGTCCCTCGGCAGTGAGCCTCGCTAAGCAGCAGTATGTCGATTTCTTCTCGCCGCACCAGACAATCAAGTTCGGGCAACTTCGTGGATACACCATTGGCGTTCCACACTAAACTGCGCAGCTGCATTATTTTGAGGCTTGCTGAACTTGACGAGCAGAGAGCAACTTACGAATTTGCCCCTGTTGCTGTGTCTGTTCCTGCTGCTGCTTCGGCAACATCAACAATAGGTCCATTTGTTTCTCTTGGATAGAGCGTAGAGCATTTATGCTATTGTTGAGCGTTTTCAGAATTTGCTTGGTTGTGTTGCAGCTTGCCATTGGATTCAGAGCTGGCTCGCGGCGATTTTTTGATCGAATGCGGCTTCATTCACGCTGTCGTGCCTGATTCTGGTTGTTCTCTGTGGTTCTGCCTCTTGTTATGTCCGCGTAAGAGACACTACCCGTAGGGATGGCCACCTAGCCGCTGGAGGCCAGTTGCGGCACCGGACGCTCGTTGACTGATCTTGGGCCGCGCTTGGGCCTGGAGCGTTGTCTCATCTAGACAGATGACCCTTGTTCGCAACTGAAATCATTAGCGGGCTTTTCTCTACAGTCCTGTCATCTGGCTTTTTTCTTATATCTTCATACTTTTACGCTCAAATACTTCCCAATGTGATTGATTGATTTTAGTGAAGTGAATGGGTATTAATAAAAAACAAATAAATATATCAACAGCGAAATAGACGCTCCGTGCGATGCACCATCGCTTGAATACACATTCTGTGTTTGAAATATTATAAACAATAGTTAACAAAAAAATAAATCAAAAAACACTATGAGCCAGAACAACACTCGCGCTCAGCGACAACGTGAGCAAGACGACGGCTCTCATTGCATCGAAACAACGCGTACTTCTCTTACGTATCCGCGACACCTGAAGACAGAGAGCGGTCAATCACCCCTAACCCAAAAAATTTAACTTTGCCTTCTTGCTCTCTCTCACTAATAGTTTCGTCACAAAACCAGGAATCTCCAAACACTTGCGAAATCTCTGAGCGCCTACCTACAGCGACCAGTACAGTGACAACAACAACCACTGCAACTGCAATCTTAAGTAGAAATGGAACGGCATTGTAGCTCGCTCAATTTCGTCGACGCAAGCTTTCTCTCTCACTGAACCGATCAAACAAAAACACAACCTAACGGTTATGCTGCATCATCAACAAATAAAAAAGTAAACAAGAACATACACACTAGAATGGACCGCTACATATTCATAAAAAGAAAACTTAAACCTCGAAAGTACAAAAATCAACAAACAGAAAACAAGTCAACAATTACACGCAACTACAATAACATGCTCACTAATAAAGCGCCATTATACAGCAACAGATTTGAGCTGCTGACAATTTCTACTGGTGAAAGTATTCATTCGTACATTCAACTTCAACCCCGACGGACGTGCCTCAGCAGAGCTCTAGTTAATATTGAAGTTTTAAGTGCAAAATTCAAACCCAAGTGCAACCAATATTTAAAAGCGAAAAGACGCTAATACATATTTATATGTGTTAATAACCTTATATTTTTTGGCGAATAAATAATCAAAAAAAAAACAAGTGAAAACAACACACAAAATATAATATAAATATAATATAAATATAATATAATATAAATATAAGCGCAACCGGCGCTCAAAATCTAAATCAGAAGCGAGAGCTTCAAGCTAAACAAAACAAAAACAACTCCTACCTCTCACTCACCCACATATCAAATTACACAAACAATTATCAAAGCTTGCACCCGCAAAGTGATGAAAGAGCGCGATCTTGCTCTCCAGCATTGGAGAGACCCAACAGTTACCCTCAGCAACGGAGAGCAGAATGCGCGCCAAATTTACATGCGCGAACACCAACAACAACACCCGCTACACCAATAAACTCACACTCAACTCCCCCGCTCACAGCAGTTACGCTCCCAGCTCTCCCACTCTCAACTCTTCCGCTCTCAGCAACCTCAGTAACCAATACCACAACTGCAGCAACTATAGCAACATCAACTACAGTTTGCTATGCTTCATTGCCGATACGCTCTTCTTCAGCGAATGTTAAAACGCCCACAACCTCAATATCCGCTCCACCAATAAAAAGCAAAACTCAATCCTCTCTCCCCACAGAAAAAAAAAGTTCCTCGACCATACAGACTGGTATATATCGATATATACAAATAAAGCGAAAACTAAGCCTGCAAAATTCTTCAACGGGTAATAAATCAAAAATAATCTGTGACATAACAAGACAGAAAACTAGTATGCCCAGCAATGATAACCGATTCGCCATTTTGGCCGATGATTTAGACGATCAGCCAAATTCTGACAAAGACATTAAGAAGACCCCTAAGCCGCCTCCAATCTACATCAGAGAAAAATGTTCCAGCGCCCTCGTAAACAAAATAATGGACCTTATTGGTAAAGAAAGTTTCCACATAATTCCCCTGACCAAGGGCAACATTCACGAAACGAAAGTGCAAGTCAAAACGGAAGTAAACTTCAGAGCGCTCACCAAATACCTCAATGATGCCAAGAAAAACTTTTATACATACCAACTAAAAAGCAGCAAGGGAATTCAAATAGTTATAAAACCCCTTGAGCCTGAAATAAATCCTGAGGAAATATCAGGAGCCCTAATTGAACAAGGTTTTAAGCCGAAAACAGTTATCAACATATTTAATAAAGATAAAAAGCCACAACCTCTCTTCAAGGTCGAACTTCAACCAGACTCATGGGCAGTGAAGAAAAACGAAAAGACTCACCCCATTTATAAGCTGCAATATCTATTACACCGTAGAATCTCGCAAAGGCGCAAAGGACCCGTACAGTGTGCAAATTGCCAAGAATATGGCCACACAAAAACTTATTGTACCCTTCGCACTGTATGTGTAGCTTGTGGTGAGCTTCACAGCTCCGCTAATTGCCCATCAAACAAAGCTGACCCCGGCATGAAAAAGTGTAGCAACTGCGGAGAAAACCACACAGCAAACTACAGAGGCTGCCTGTATATACCTTCACCAAAAACTTACTATGATGCGTGGGCAAAGCACACATAGCACAATTATCCCTCCAAAACATACACCTGATGTCCACTTAAGCAGTCTGACCAACAGGAACGTAACATTTGCAAGTGCGCTTAAATCAGGTCTTGCATCTACAAATCCTACAACTCCATTCCCACTCGCAGAACAAAACAAGGTAAATGCTGGTCAGCCAACAGGACAGCCACAAGGCAATATTGAAACTTTGATTCTTACCATGCATCAAAACATGACCGAATTCATGACATTCATGAGAACAACTATAGAAAATCTTATGCGTAATCAGGAACTTTTGATACAGATGCTGGTATCGTGGCAGTCAAAATAACCAATGGCTACCTTACGCATAACTCTATGGAATGCCAACGGCGTTTCGCGACACAAGCTTGAAATGGCTCAATTTCTCCAAGACAAACATATCGATGTAGTGCTCCTTTCTGAAACACACCTTACTAACAAGTACAAGTTTCAAATAAATGGTTATACATTCTACGGTACCAACCACCCTGATGGTAAAGCACATGGAGGCACTGGAGTCCTGATTAGAAACCGCATAAAACATACTTTCCGCGACGACTTTGCGACTAACTACTTACAAGCAACATCTATAAATATACAGCTGGGCAACGGACAAATAACACTTGCTGCAGTACTGCCCACCTCGCTTTACGATATCCGAAAACCAATTTTTGGATTTCTTCAACACACTAGGGGATCGCTTCATAGCTGCTGGTGACTACAATGCAAAGCATACGCACTGAGGATCTCGTCTTGTAACCCCTAAGGGAAAACAACTGTACAATACAATTATTAAAGTAAGCAACAAGCTTAGTTGTGCCTCTCCGGGCTCAGCTACATATTGGCCAACGGACCCCAGAAAGATACCGGACTTGATTGACTTTGCTGTCACAAGAAACATCTCTCATAATCATATTAACGCCGAATCCCTCCCAGACCTATCTTCTGATCACTCGCCGGTGCTCCTTAATTATCTCCAACGTCCGGATCTGAAAGACACACCCAGTCGATTGACATCCAATAGAACTAACTGGCTAAAATATAAGAAATTCGCAAGCTCGCACATTGAACTGAACTCAAGAATCATCAACAAGGCTGACAAAGAAAGCACCACTAAACTTTTGGAGTCTGTCCTTGTCGCAGCAGCCCATGCCTCAACCCCAGAAAAACAAACTGTTCAGTATATGCAACCTAAGACAAACGCTCAAATTGAGCTGAGCTCCAAGAGCAAGCTTGTCTTGGAAAAGCGACGCTTACGACGAGAATGGCAATCCTATAGATCGCCATCTGCAAAACAAAGGCTCAAAAACGCAACTCGTAGATTAAGAAAGGAGCTAATCAACGAGCAGGAATGCGCAGAACGCCGTTACATAGAGCAATTAGCACCTTTTAGCACACAATACCCATTATGGAGAGCACACCCATCTCTAAGCCCTCCGGTAGAATCTGTTGTGCCAATAAGAAATTCCGCAGGTGAATGGGTCAGCAGCGACAACTATAGAGCTTCTACTTTCGCCGAGCACCTTCAAAACGTGTTTCAACCAAATCCAGCAACGAATAATTTCGTTTTACAAGGGCAAAAAGTTGTAAGCCGAACGACACAGGATCCAATAGAATTTCGGCCAACTGAAATTGCTAAAATCATTAAAGAACTAAAAGCTAATAAGAGCCCCGGCAGCGATCTAATAACCCCAAGGATGATCATCGAACTTCCATTTTGTGCCGTCCAAACTATTTGCAAGCTATTCAATGCAATTAGTAGAATTGGTCACTTCCCTCGCTATGGAAAAAGTCGATCATCATTATGATAACGAAACCGGGCAAGGATCATACAGTCCTATCATCGTATCGACCAATAAGTCTCCTACCATGCATGGCGAAACTCTTTGAAAAATGTCTGATGACATTTTTTATACCCTACATGCGAATTAATAACAAGATACCGGAGCATCAATTTGGTTTTCAAGAGAAACATGGAACAATCGAACAAGTCAATCGAATCACAACTGAAATTCGAACTGCATTCGAAAAGAGAGTATTGCACTGCCATTTTTCTCGACGTGTCCCAAGCATTTGACAGAGTCTGGTTAGATGGCCTAATGCAAGCACTTTAAACAACACCGTAATACCGAAAGCAAATGAAGTGACGAATCTCGAAGAGCACCTCGACCGACGCCTCACCTGGCGCAGGCACATCGAAGCCAAAAGAACACACCTTAAGCTGAAGGCTAGTAGTCTCCACTGGCTTATCAGCTCTCGGTCACCCCTCTGTCTGGACTAAAGGGTTCTACTCTACAACTCCATACTAAAACCAATTTGGACGTACGGCTCCCAACTTTGGGGAAGTGCCAGCAGTAGTAACCTTGAGATCATGCAAAGGGCCCAATCAATGATACTGCAAACAATCACTGGAGCACCCTGGTATTTCCGAAATAAAAATATACAGAGAGACCTTAATATCAGATACGTCAAAGAAGAAATAACCCATCAAGAGCAAATTGTACATGAGCAAATTATCGTCACACCCTTACCGCCTTGCACGGATTTGCGACCGATTCTGACTTCGCCGCAACGACCTTCCGACCCAGCGCGGATCATTAGGTCCTTTTTTTAAGACCACAGTTTAAAAGACTGTTGAATATCGTTTAAAATTAAGATTTGAAAACTTATTGTTAGTCTCATAATCCCTGAGAAAATCTAATAAATACAGGAAAGTAAAAAAAAAATTAATAGGACTAATATCACCAGATTTCACTTATCTGTCTTCATCAGGTGGGTTTTGTTTTAATATTTTTTATGTTTAAGTTTGGGTACAATGGCATAATAGGCTAGGGTTTTGGAAAATTTATATTTTTTTATGTTTTTGCGATTTCTATTATTTTTGGGCTTTGATGCCCGGCCACTTTTTTCCTCCGTTGGTACTTCCTTCCGGTGGCGTTAATTATGTAGTTCTTTCGATCCACGGAGCCACCTGGCCTACTGTTCCCCCCGCAGATCACTGACGGGTTTGTTTCTCTAAGCCGGCCGTTCTGCAGATGGGATTGTGAGAATTTGACCGACCGATTTTTTTGGTCAGCTGATCTGCCGGTTGATCTGACATTTTCCCGCACTGCTTTTGATTTTCCCGCATTGCGAAGGTGATCGTGTTCCAGACGTCCTTCAGGTGTTCCTTAATCAGTTTTTTTTAATCAGGTTTTTGTAAAGCCGACGCCACTGCGTTTGACTATTTATAACTCCCCCCTCTGCCCCATTCCAGCCACGAAAGCTTTCCCTGGAAGGTTTGAGTCTGGCCAAGTTGGCAGGGTGTCTTACCCAATGTCGTTATGGGTTTTCGAATGTTTAAGTATCAAATTGGAGGCACAGCCAAAGGCGGGCCATTACACCACCCGAAAATATTCATTTTTTTAAATGCAATATTAGCGGGAATTACCTGCGTATATCCATAGGCTGGAAGGTACTTACTTCTGTAGCAGATAATAATAATTTCTGAACTTATTTAAAATTCTACATTTGATAAATATAGGACCCAGTTTGGCGTTAAAGTTGTTGCTTGCTTCGTGGTAAACTGCGACAATATGCATCCTGTCCTTCTTTGAAAGTTACCGGATTGGCTCTCAAATTATATTGGGCTACATTGCGTTCATTCGCTCGACATATATTAGATTGTAAATTTTTTCGTAGCATTGCTAAAATATCTGATCGGCATATGGCTGTGGTATACTTGGCTCTTCAAGCAGAGACAACTCTCTTAGCAGCTTGTTATCGGATCTATAGGTAAGCATATCCAGTCTAAATAATGCACTATATGGGGGAACATCGAGACGATTACTGTGCAGATCCAAGCGAACGTGAGAGGTTTATGTGTCATGTACTGAGGTGGATGTCCCCGTCATGTCGATCGTGTTTTATATAAGTGCTGTCTTAGGCAGCCGGTGAGAAATGATTTACTCGCTCTGAGAGTACAGGAGAGTACAGAGAATACAGGAGCTGAGAGAACTCTGTTAAGCCTAACTCGAGGATATAGGCTTAAAAGATCTATGTATAGGCGTTAAAAAGGACGACAAGAAGGTAAATGAGCTCCCATAGGTGGATGCAGATTTTTTTTTTTTTTTTTTTTTAGCTTTGCTTTATTTATTGAAGCTTCTCCTTAAGAGTCTAACAATAAGTTTATAAATCTTAATAGGTACCTAATTAACATTTATTATTGCAACTGATATGGGTTTTTGTGGCCCTAATACTTAGCATTGGGTTGGCATGTCATTACGACGAAGACTAGATAGCCGTGTTAAGTCTCTCGCAAGCCTGTTCGGATGGGCACGTAGTTTGTTGCTATATTTTTCCATTTGTTTGGCTATTTCGTCTCTGACCGGGAGTATGAATAAATCCCTGTGTAGGTTATCGCTACGAACGTACCTCGGTGCGCCGGTGATGGTTTTCAGGATTTTCGATTGGGCTCGCTGGATGATTTCTACGCTGCTGTTACTGGCGTTCCCCATAGCTGGGAGCCATAGGTTCAGGTCGGTTTTAGGACGGAGTTGTACAGTAAGACCTTGTATTCTAGTTTTAAGGGAGAACGTATACTAAGAAGCCAATGCAGACTATTAGCTTTTAGTTTGAGGTGTGTTCTTTTTGCCTCGATGTGTCTACGCCAAGTGAGTCGCCTGTCAAGATGAATACCTAGGTACGTAACTACATCTGATTTCGGTATAGCAGTGTTATTTAATACGAGTGAAGGACAATCTTGTCTATTGAGGGTAAAAGTTACGTGTTTACATTTTTGTTCGTTGGTAGATACCAAGCAGCAACAACGTGCCCATCCGAACAGGCTTGCGAGAGACTTAACACGGCTATCTAGTCTTCGTCGTAATGACATGCCAACCCAATGCTAAGTATTAGGGCCACAAAAACCCATATCAGTTGCAATAATAAATGTTAATTAAGTACCTATTAAGATTTATAAACTTATTGTTAGACTCTTAAGGAGAAGCTTCAATAAATAAAGCAAAGATAAAAAAAAAAAAAAATCTGCATCCACCTATGGGAGCTCATTTACCTTCTTGTCGTCCTTTTTAACGCCTATACATAGATCTTTTAAGCCTATATCCTCGAGTTAGGCTTAACAGAGTTCTCTCAGCTCCTGTATTCTCTGTACTCTCCTGTACTCTCAGAGCGAGTAAATCATTTCTCACCGGCTGCCTAAGACAGCACTTATATAAAACACGATCGACATGACGGGGACATCCACCTCAGTACATGACACATAAACCTCTCACGTTCGCTTGGATCTGCACAGTAATCGTCTCGATGTTCCCCCATATAGTGCATTATTTAGACTGGATATGCTTACCTATAGATCCGATAACAAGCTGCTAAGAGAGTTGTCTCTGCTTGAAGAGCCAAGTATACCACAGCCATATGCCGATCAGATATTTTAGCAATGCTACGAAAAAATTTACAATCTATTATATGTCGAGCGAATGAACGCAATGTAGCCCAATATAATTTGAGAGCCAATCCGGTAACTTTCAAAGAAGGACAGGATGCATATTGTCGCAGTTTACCACGAAGCAAGCAACAACTTTAACGCCAAACTGGGTCCTATATTTATCAAATGTAGAATTTTAAATAAGTTCAGAAATTATTATTATCTGCTACAGAAGTAAGTACCTTCCAGCCTATGGATATACGCAGGTAATTCCCGCTAATATTGCATTTAAAAAAATGAATATTTTCGGGTGGTGTAATGGCCCGCCTTTGGCTGTGCCTCCAATTTGATACTTAAACATTCGAAAACCCATAACGACATTGGGTAAGACACCCTGCCAACTTGGCCAGACTCAAACCTTCCAGGGAAAGCTTTCGTGGCTGGAATGGGGCAGAGGGGGAGTTATAAATAGTCAAACGCAGTGGCGTCGGCTTTACAAAAACCTGATTAAAAAAAACTGATTAAGGAACACCTGAAGGACGTCTGGAACACGATCACCTTCGCAATGCGGGAAAATCAAAAGCAGTGCGGGAAAATGTCAGATCAACCGGCAGATCAGCTGACCAAAAAATCGGTCGGTCAAATTCTCACAATCCCATCTGCAGAACGGCCGGCTTAGAGAAACAAACCCGTCAGTGATCTGCGGGGGGAACAGTAGGCCAGGTGGCTCCGTGGATCGAAAGAACTACATAATTAACGCCACCGGAAGGAAGTACCAACGGAGGAAAAAAGTGGCCGGGCATCAAAGCCCAAAAATAATAGAAATCGCAAAAACATAAAAAAATATAAATTTTCCAAAACCCTAGCCTATTATGCCATTGTACCCAAACTTAAACATAAAAAATATTAAAACAAAACCCACCTGATGAAGACAGATAAGTGAAATCTGGTGATATTAGTCCTATTAATTTTTTTTTACTTTCCTGTATTTATTAGATTTTCTCAGGGATTATGAGACTAACAATAAGTTTTCAAATCTTAATTTTAAACGATATTCAACAGTCTTTTAAACTGTGGTCTTAAAAAAAAGGACCTAATGATCCGCGCTGGGTCGGAAGGTCGTTGCGGCGAAGTCAGAATCGGTCGCAAATCCGTGCAAGGCGGTAAGGGTGTGACGATAATTTGCTCATGTACAATTTGCTCTTGATGGGTTATTTCTTCTTTGACGTATCTGATATTAAGGTCTCTCTGTATATTTTTATTTCGGAAATACCAGGGTGCTCCAGTGATTGTTTGCAGTATCATTGATTGGGCCCTTTGCATGATCTCAAGGTTACTACTGCTGGCACTTCCCCAAAGTTGGGAGCCGTACGTCCAAATTGGTTTTAGTATGGAGTTGTAGAGTAGAACCCTTTAGTCCAGACAGAGGGGTGACCGAGAGCTGATAAGCCAGTGGAGACTACTAGCCTTCAGCTTAAGGTGTGTTCTTTTGGCTTCGATGTGCCTGCGCCAGGTGAGGCGTCGGTCGAGGTGCACTTCGAGATTCGTCACTTCATTTGCTTTCGGTATTACGGTGTTGTTTAAAGTGCTTGCATTAGGCCATCTAACCAGACTCTGTCAAATGCTTGGGACACGTCGAGAAAAATGGCAGTGCAATACTCTCTCTTTCGAATGCAGTTCGAATTTCAGTTGTGATTCGATTGACTTGTTCGATTGTTCCATGTTTCTCTTGAAAACCAAATTTGGTTTATAGTTGGCTAAATTTGGTTAAATTTGGCTATATACAGCCGATATACCAACATCGAGGCAGCTAACTATATCCACGTTTGCCGATGACACTGCACCTCTGAGCCGCTCTAAATGCCCACGGCAAGCTACTGCACAACTTAGTATCTACCTGGCACATCTCGAGAAATGGCTTTACGACTGGTGAATAAAAGTCAACGAACAAAAATGTAAACACGTAACTTTTACCCTCAATAGACAAGATTGCCCTTCGCTCATATTAAATAACATTGCTATACCGAAATCAGATGTAGTTACGTACCTAGGTATTCATCTTGACAGGCGACTCACTTGGCGTAGACACATCGAGGCAAAAAGAACACACCTCAAACTAAAAGCTAATAGTCTGCATTGGCTTCTTAGTATACGTTCTCCCTTAAAACTAGAATACAAGGTCTTACTGTACAACTCCGTCCTGAAACCGACCTGGACCTATGGCTCCCAGCTATGGGGAACGCCAGTAACAGCAGCGTAGAAATCATCCAGCGAGCCCAATCGAAAATCCTGAGAACCATAACCGGCGCACCGTGGTACGTTCGTAGCGATAACCTACACAGGGATTTATTTATACTCCCGGTCAGAGACGAAATAGCCAAAGAAATGGAAAAATATAGCAACACGGATGGGCACGTAGTTGTGCCCATCCGAACAGGCTTGCGAGAGACTTAACACGGCTATTATCTAGTCGAACCCGACTTCGTCGTAATGACATGCCAACCCAATGCTAAGTATTAGGGCCACAAAAACCCATATCAGTTGCAATAATAAATGTTAATTAAGTACCTTTTAAGATTTATAAACTTATTGTTAGACCTTAAGGAAAAGCTTCAATAAATAAAGCAAAGCTAAAAAAAAAAAAAAAAAAAGAAAGTATACAACCGGTAAAGTCACCTTAAGAGGACCCTAAGAAGGTTACATTCGCGAAAAGTTCACTAATGTAAAACAAAATAGCCGCATTAATAAGAGAAAACTCATTCTACGTAATCCCTTTAAGAAAAGGGAACATAATTGAAACAAAGGTTCAAACTAAAACCGACGATAGCCATCGTCTACTAACAAAATTTTTGGATGAAGCAGGAAAAAACTTTTACACATATCAACTAAAATGCGCAAGGGGCCTACAGGATGTTCTTAAAGGTATTGAGGCAACTGTTTCGAGCACTAAAATCCACAGCGAGACACTGAAAAAAATTTAAATTAATCCAATCATCAAGCTATAGCTCCTACTGCATCGGCGTATCACGGTCGAAGAGCCACACAAGCTCAATCGCCCAGTGCAGTGCACTAACTATTTGTGTAGTTTGTAGTGAAGCTCATAGCACAGCAAACTGCCACAAGAACAAGAAAGACATCATTGCAAAAATGTGTAGCAACTGCGGTGAAAGTCACACAGCGAACTGGCGTGGCTGAATAGTTTAATAAACGCGGAGAATCAATACGCACCCAGACCACCCACATCAGGTACACTCCGCCACAACTGGTCCCGTCTTACACGGCACACACCCTACACATCGTACCAGTCCTAGCGTTTCCTTTGCTATTACCTTAAAATCGGGAATTGAACCTGTGAATCCGATAACATAAAAGTTGACTGCTACTCGGGAAGAACAGAATATAACTATCCTGAACGTACAAACGCAGCACACATCAAGTGACATTGAAACGACGATGATCTCACTCCAGCAAACCCTAAAAGAGTTTATAAATTTTATGCAAACCACAATGCAAGAGCTTATAAATCCAAATAAAGTCTCTACTTTAAATATCTATGTGAAACGTAAACTCGAACTATTCCAGTTCTTAGCCGAAAAAAATATTGACGTCATGATCCTCTCCGAGACACATCTAACAGACAAGAAAAACTTCCATACTCCAGGATACCTATTCTATGCTACAAACCATCCGGACGGCAAAGCCCATGCCGGCACTGGATTACTTATCAGCAGTCGCATTAAACACCACCGATATCGTAGAACAGAAATGGACTACCTGCAATCCACTTCCCTAAGCATGCAATCTAGCAGCGGCCCCGTCACCGTGGACGCAGTCTACTGCCCACCTCGATTTGTAGTTTCCGAGGGCCAATTCTTGAAATTTTTTTAACTCACTCGGTGAGCGATTTATAGCGGCCGGTGACTACCATGCCAAGCATACGTACTGGGGATCACGCCTTTTGAACTCAAAGGGCAAACCACTCTACAAAGCTCTCATCAAGCCGCGAAACAAGCTTACGTGACTACGGGTAGGCCTACATACTGGCCAGCAGATCTAAATAAGTTTCCGGACCTCATTGACTTCGCAATAATAAGGAAGATCCCAAGAAATAATATTACGGCCGAGTCACTTGCAGAGCTATTATCAGACCACTCTCCAGTTCTATTTACGCTCAGGCATCGACCATACATAATTGAGCGGCCCTAAAGCGGCTTGAGCGGCTGACAGACAACAAGACCAACTGTGCAAGGTACGCGAAATATGTTTGTACGCATATGAAACCAACTCATACGGTATTCACCAAGGTGGATTTTGATAGCCTGATCAAATCGATCGAGGAAACACTTGTTGCTGCAGCCAAGGACTCTACCCCTCCAGACACCCACAAAATGACAAATCATAGCAAGACAAATCGCGAAATCGAATAGCTAGTACTTGAAAACGAAGACTAAGAAGAGAATGGCAGAATCACAGAACCCCAACGGCTAAAGAACAACTAAACTAGCTACACGTAGACTAACCATGGCACTTAAGCTTGAGGAAGCAAACGCCCAGCTTCTATATATCATACAACTATCACCAGCAAATACAACCCTTTGTGGAGAGCACACAAAGATATTCAGCTACCGGCAGAAACAGTCGTTCCACTGCGAGGCCCTTCTGGAAGCTGTATAAGCAACGACAAAGATAGAACTAACGCGTTCGCCGATCAGCTGCAGAAAGTATTCCAACCAAATCCTGTTAGCAACTCATTTGCGCTACCTGCAGTCACTAAAAACTTACCATCTATAAATTCAATTACATTCAGCCGAAGTGAAATAGCATCCACGATAAATGATATTAAGCCCAAAAAATCACCTGGACATGATTTGGTGACACAAAAAAAATGATTATAGAACTCCCACCGTGTGCGGTTCTGACCTTATGCCATCTCTTCAACGCTATTACGAAGCTCAGATACTATCCCCAAAGGTGGAAAAAGGAGGTCATAGTAATGATTTTTGACTTATGCACAAGATAACAAAACTGCTTCACCAGAACACACGCAAAGTGCTCGAATCTTATCTCTTTAAAAGAGTGTTCTCAACCAGGTGTAACAGTTCGACTTCACATCACTGCGTTATCAATGCTGAAGTCCATCAAGGTAGTGTGCTGGGCCCAGTTCTTTACACCCTGTCTGCTGAGACACGCCTACAAACTATCAGCTTATAACCTCTGCATTTCTTGACGATGCCGCAATACTTCGCCGATCTAGATGACCAGCAAAAGCAACAGAAAAACTTGCCTGTCATCTTAAAATAGTGGAAAGATGGTTTGCGGACTGGCGCATCAAGATAAACGAGACTAAAAGCAGACATGGAACCTTCACATTGGACAGACAAGCCTGCCCACCGTGTACCCGAAATAATACATTAATCCCACAAGCAGACGTAGTAACGTATCTCGGTGTTCACCTAGATAAACGCCTCTCTTGTCGGCGACATATAGAATCCAAGAGAACTCGTATGAACAAGCCAAGGGAATGAATTGTCAGACGCCAGTGACAGTTTCCGGAGGAGGCAAGCAGCCTAATGCAGCTATCTTTGGCAAATCCAGTCGAATCTCTTCCGCTCGTACCTTATAACCCAGATACTTGGTTTGAGAAAACTACATTTATTGAGATGAAAGGTGAAACCAGCGTTTAAACGTTTAAAACGTTTAAAACATTTTGTAGCCTTTACAAGCTCAACTTCTTGGTTAGTGACACCACCAATGCCTTTTATTATTACAATATTGTTAATCAGGGAAAACTCTGCATCGGAATGGACTGAAATTGGATAGATCTCACCTCGTTGCAGCAAACCTCACATTGGCTGTTGAATTATATCTTGATTGGCTGCATTTTCGTTTTTTTAGGCATTGATTGGAAAAATATGACCCTTCTTCAACATTCAACTATTCGGTGTCCCGGGTGTGCAAGGTTGTGCCCACAAAAATGACACACAACACCTTATGTTCGATGTTTCTTTTGCTCAGGCCAAAAATTATCGTCACGAGCATTTCGTTTCTTGTCAAACGCAAACGATTTAATGTCGCCTCCAAATTACTTCTGGTGCGAACATTGGATGTGAAAATATTACGTTGGAAACGACTGTCACTGTTTGAATAAGAACAGTTGTAGCGAAAATATCTTCTATTTCCATATTTCGCCACTGCATAGTCAGCGTCGTCGCCAAATGACTCACATACATGGCGTAACATTCGGCGTCAGCAAATTTAAAAATATGGCGATCGGCGTCTCTTCGGTTTCGAAGCGCTGAAGAAACCATTCCTGAAACTCTTTCCAACATATACCATAATACGAAATTTGCGTTAGCCACTGGTGTGCGCTTCCCTCCATGCAATCGATCAGTGCCATGATCAATTTATAACCATGAAGGAGCTGCTCCATAAGAATTATATCGGTAGTTGCACCACTTTGCTGCCTTTATGCATTCAGCGTTAGGGTTAAATTATTGTAGAACACGGCATGACTACGCTGCTGTCACGTGCCGATGTCACCTGGATGGTTTTCACAAGTTCAGTTTCAAGTTCACAAGCTCCGATTTTGCATTTCGAGAACTACAAAATACAGTTCTCTTCTGGATAATACACGGATAACACATATTCCTCATCTCACCTAGACGATAATTCAGTATCACAACTCAGCATCTCATCTAGACGGATAAATTTTATGTGACAATCAATAAAAACTCATCGCCCTACCTGGACGTATAACTCTGTATCACAACTATCGTCTCACCAGATGGATAACTTTTATGTGATAATTAATAACAACTCATCGCCTCACCTGGAAAGATAAATTTATTTCATAACTCATCTCTTTGCCATAAAAATTATAGTCGCACCTCGACGGATAATCTCAAAACACATCGTCTCACCTAGGCGGGTAACTCTTTGTCACACAATTATCGTTGCACCTCAAACGGATAATCTTACATCGAGAAACTAAACCAAGGGGTTTGCCAATAAACATCTCCAAGGAACTTGCCTAAGTTTTTTTTTTTATTTTTTTAACGTTTTTATTTTTTATTTAAAATCTATCCGAGTGGACAATCATTAAATGGTTTGGGTTGATATTGACTTAAGGGAGGTATATGGAATGTATTTCTAATGAGATTGACTTAGGTGTCTATTGGTGGGGGAGGTCAAGCGGGTATTTCCTCTTCAGGCTTCTTAGGGATTCCCTATTATCTAGGAGGTTGATGGCCAGGTGGTTGGGGTGGTTGTCCTGTCTTTTTGTGTATCTTTCGCTGAGACGGGTGATCTCCTCTGCTACCCATGCAATTCCAAGCTCTTTATGGATTATTGAGTTTTCGTGGTACGAGTGGGCGTTAGAAATTGTTCTCAGGCATTTATTCTGAAACCGCAGGATTCTGGTGCGGTTAGAACAGCTTGCCGTGCCCCACAACTGTATCCCATAGGTCCAGATAGGCTTCCGCACTACGTTGTATGTGAGTAGTTTGAATTTTTCCCTGAGCTTGGATCTTCTGCCCAGGAGCCAGTGAAGTTGCCTGAGTCGTAGGTCGGCCTGGTTGCGCTTGTTGATTAGGTGTGGACGCCATGTGAGCCTGCGGTCCAGGGTCAGCCCTAGATATTTGGGAGTATCATTCGTTGGAATGGTTTCCCCGTTGAGTGTGACGGGGGGGCAATCCCCCCTGCGAAGTTCGAAGGTTGTGTGGGAGGATTTCTCCGCGTTGACCACGATGTTCCATCGTTTCAGCCATGGATCGAGAGCATCCAGTTGTCTCTGGATGATGGCTGATGCTTCCTGTGGATCTGTGGCGGAGGCTGGGGAGGCGGTGTCATCGACATATGTGACTACTGTGAGGTTCCGGGAGGGGGTGATGGGGAGGCTATGTCGAGTATGTACAAGATGGGTCCAAGAACACTGCCTTGGATACTCCTGCTCTTATGGGCCTAAGCGTGCTTATTGATAATCCGCATCTCACTCGGAATTCTCTTTCCTCTGTGCATGGCTTAATGAAGGCGAAATTTGAACTTGGGAGGTGAGTTTTAATTTTGAAAGGAGTCCAGGGTGCCAGACTCTGTCAAATGTCAATTTGACATCCAGTATAACGGCGCAGCAGTACTCCTTCTTTTCGAGGGCCTCAAGTATGCTCTCAACAAGCCGGTGGCATTGCTCAGGTGTTTCATGGAAGCGTCTGAAGCCAAACTGGTGATCAGGGATCAGTCCGGCCTCGTCCAATACTGGCAGTACTCTACGCAAAAATATTCTTTCAAGTATTTTGGAGAGGATTGCCAGCAAACTAATCGGACGATACGAGGCTAGATTGGCTTCAGGTTTTCCAGGCTTGAGGAGGACAATTACTTCAGCACGCTTCCACACTTTCGGGAAGTACC
Source organism: Drosophila vallismaia (assembly GCA_035047325.1). Lineage (NCBI taxonomy): Eukaryota > Metazoa > Arthropoda > Insecta > Diptera > Drosophilidae > Drosophila > Drosophila vallismaia. The sequence continues at coordinate 96,741 of JAWNPU010000011.1, read as the reverse complement.
CTAGATGGAGGCAGCTGTTAAAGATGTTAGCAAGCCTTTGGGAACAGAGTAGTGGCAACATTTTCAGTGCTGTTGCATCGATTCGGTTAGGACCTGGTGACTTGCCATTTTTTAAGGAGGCGATCTCCTGCGCAATCTCCTCTGGTTTGACGGGCTGTATTGGCGGATCCAGACCAGGAGCCCTTGGGCTGTCTACGAACCTTATGGTGGCAGCTCTCTCTTTGCCAGTGCATCTGCCGAAAGGTGAGAATGCACTATGTAAATGTTCAGCAAAGGCTTTTTATGTGCCTCGTGACATTCCACAGATTGTGCTGCTGGTCTCCAGGTTCAGGCTCCTCAAGGAATCTATGAAACGAGTCCTGCCGTAGGATGGATAGCTTGTCCTTCAGTTCCTTGGTGGCACGATTAAGTGCTGTCTTGTCCCTGGGGTTGCGCGAGAAAAATCAAACTCTTCTGAGGCGCCTTTTTTCGGCCACGAAGGCCGCGATTTCCGGAGACCACAAGTGCACGTCTCTTTCAGGTGTTCTCAGGGTAGTCGAAGGAGGTGGATTTGCAAACTCAGCAGAATTGTGCATCTCTTGGGTTAGTTTTTCGATTGTTTGTGCGGGAGCCCCACCAGGATTGTTCGGCGTTAAAGTTTCCGGCTGCTATAAAGCGAGTTCCAAGGGACTCGAAGAAGTCCTGAAGGTGGGTCTCGGTTATCGAGTGTCTGGGTGGGAAGTAAACTGCACCAATGGTGATATCTGGTGGACTAGAAATCCTGGTCACGACGCACTGTGCCCATTCCTTCTGAAACGCGGGAAGTTCCGTGTACTGAATACCACTCCTGATGAGCATAGTTGGTCCTCCGCGTGCTCTGCCAGATGGATGGTTGGCATGTAACAGTTCGTACCGCTTCGAGTTCCAAGGGACTCGAAGAAGTCCTGGAGGTAGGTCTCGGTTATCGAGTGTCTGGGTGGGAAGTAAACTGCACCAATGGTGATATCTGGTGGGCTAGAAATCCTGGTCACGACGCACTGTCAGTTGCGATCTAACACTCAAAGAGTGCAGACGTACCTGCGGATCGACAGCAAGTTTCTTATCGTGCCTTTACTCCCACTATTCCGAAACTGTCACATAGCGTCTGATTGGTTCAACTTGCGAACCTAACGGTCTGCTACAAACTCTAACGCACATTCCAGAGTGAATGTCATCTGCTGCCTACCAAATTCTGTGTACAACTCAGCAGAAGCAAAGAGCGGTTGGCACACCGGCCAACGGTGCCTAGTTCCCCCCTCCCCCACTCAATCGTCCACAACCTACAGCATGGATTGGCAAGCCCCCGCGCGGACCGCCAAGCTTGGAAAAACAACGCCCTGCAAAAGGCTCTCAAAACAGGGAAGTGCAGCTCGAGCAGCGACTCAAGCTCGAGATCATCTGACTCGGAGCCCGGGGAGATAAAGCGTAAGCCCGCGCGTAAAAGGCAGGGAGAGGAGCCAGACGTCACGCCTAGCACCAGCGCAGCTCTGCATAGGAAGCTGGCAAACAACTTCTTTGCCCCCCTCTCAAGCAAAGAAGATGACGACGAACATGACGAACCCAAACCTGCTGCAGAGGCAGTGGCATCCAAAACAGTAGAGAAATCGAACCCGACCCCGAAAACCCTCAAGCCTCCCCCGATCTACATCCCAGACGTGACCGACATTACCGAGATTGTCAAAATGATAACGACTCTCGTGGGTTCCCAAAACGACTTCTCATACAAAACGGAGAGAAATAATAATGTACGCATAATGATGCCAGATAAGGAGTCCTACACAGCCCTACGCCAGCACCTCGTGGCACATAACAAAAGGCACCGCACCGCATACAGGGCGGTCATCAAGGGACTTCACCACTCAACGGACCAGACTGAAATTAAGAAAGAACTCCACAAATACGGCCATACTGTGAGGGATCTGCACAATCAATTGGCAGGAAATCCAAACAACCACTGGGGATATTTTTTGTTAACCTAGAACCAGCGAGCAACAACACAGAGGTTTTCAAAATAAAGAGGATTTGTAGGTCAGTCGTCACCGTTGAGCCCCCACTGAAGTTCAACGATGTTCCACAATGTTTCAAATGCCAAGGATTCGGACACACCCGGCGCTACTGTTTCCTGGAACATCGCTGCGTGAAATGTGGTGATTCTCACGACTCTAGGTCATGCACCAAAAAAGATGCCGAGAAAGCTTGCTGTTTACATTGTCAAGCTGACCACCCTGCGTCGTACAGAGGATGCCCTGCCTACAAAAAGGCAAAGGCACAGCTATCTCCTAAAGCCAGACCCGTTGAGAGCAGCAACAAACCACCTCTCATCCAAATACCAACTGTCATCAATGGTACGAGTTACAGGGACGCACTTCTTGGAAACCATGCAACACAGCCAAGGAATCACCAACAAACCCCTCAAACCACTCCTGAAGCCCCAAATCTCAACCAGCTTGAAACGATGTTTGCCCGCATTGAAGGAACGATTGAGAGGATGATGGAAAAGTTGATCCCACAGATGCTTTCGCAGATGTTCTCACAGATGACGCAGTTTATAGCTCCCTTCCTCAACAGAAAGTAATGCAAATAAGACTTAATATAGTTTTTTGGAACGCAAACGGCTTGCAGAAGAGCAAAGCCGAAGTAGAGCATCTCATGAAAACAGACTATATTGATGTTCTTCTAGTTTCAGAATCCCACTTTTGTCCCAGATCCTACTTTAACATCAGCGGATACGATCTGTTACATGCCAACCATCCATCTGGCAGAGCACGCGGAGGAGCAGCTATGCTCATCAGGAGTGGCATTCAGTATACGGAACTTCCCGCGCTTCAGGAGGAATGGGCTCAGTGCGCCGTGACCAGGATTTCTAGCCCACAGGGAGATATCACCATTGGTGCGGTTTACTTCCCACCCAGACACTCGATAAACGAGACCCACCTTCAGGACTTCTTCGAGTCCCTTGGACCTCGTTTTATAGCAGCCGGAGACTTTAACGCCAAACACTCCTGGTGGGGGTCCCGCACAAACAACCCCAAAGGCATTAAGCTTTACAAGTACCTGCAGCGGAAGAGTCTGGACTGCCAATCCACTGGAGAACCCACACACTGGCCGACCCTTCAAAGCAGCCGGATATTCTGGACTTCGCCGTCTCCAAGGGCATACGATACTCTAAGATAACATGCTCAAGCTATGATAAACTGCTATCCGACCACAGCGCAGTAAACTTGCTCCTAAACATCCCCGTCCTCAGAAAAACCCCGCCTAGAAGACTCACTGGGAAACACACAAATGCCCCCAAGTTTACGTTTTGGATGCTTTCCTCCCTGAACTCAGATCCCCCTCTTTCCACACCAAGCAACATAGATGCTGCTGAGTTTGCGAACCCACCTCCTCCGTCCACCCCGAGAACACCTGAAAGAGACTTGCCCTTGTGGTCTCCTGAAATCGCGGCCCTCGTGGCCGAAAAAAGGCGCCTCAGAAGAGTCTGGTTTTCCTAGCGCAATCCCAGGGACAAGACAGCACTTAATCGTGCCACCAAGGAACTGAAGGACAAGCTAACCATCCTACGGCAGGACTCCTTCCATAGATTCCTCAAGGAGCTGGAACCTGGAGACCCGCAGCACAACCTGTGGAATGTCACGAGGCACATTAAAAGACCTGCCAAGAAGATATCACCCGTGCGTAAAGTGGACGGGTCCTGGTGTCGGTCTGAGATCGAAAGAGCAGAAGCCTTTGCCGACCATTTACATAGTGCTTTCTCACCTTTCGATAGATGCACTGCCGAAGAGAGAGCTGCCATCATAAGGTTCGTAGAGAGCCCAAGTGCTCCTGGCACGCCAATACAGCCCGTCGAACCAGAGGAGATTGTGCAGGAGATCGCCTCCTTAAAAAATGGCAAGTCACCAGGTCCTGACCGAATTGATGCAACAGCACTGAAAATGTTGCCCCTAATCTGTTCCCAAAGGCTGGCTAACATCTTTAACAGCTGCCTCCGTCTAGGGTACTTCCCGAAAGTGTGGAAGCGTGCGGAAATAATTGTCCTCCTCAAGCCTGGAAAACCTGAAGCCAATCTAGCATCGTATCGTCCGATCAGTTTGCTGGCAATCCTCTCCAAAATACTTGAAAGAGTATTTTTGCGTAGAAGTACTGCCAGTGTTGGACGAGGCCGGACTGATCCCTGATCACCAGTTTGGATTCAGACGCCTTCATGGAACACCAGAGCAATGCCACCGGCTTGTTGAGTGCATACTAGAGGCCTTCGAAAAGAAGAAGTACTGCTGCGCCGTTATGCTGGATGTTAAACAGGCGTTTGACAGAGTCTGGCACCCTGGACTCCTGTACAAAATTAAATCAAATCTTCCAAGTTCCCACTTCGCCTTCTTCAAGTCGTACACAGAGGAAAGAGAATTCCGAGTGAGATGCGGATCATCAATCAGCACGCCTAGGCCTATAAGAGCAGGAGTACCTCAAGGTAGTGTTCTTGGACCCATCTTATACACACTCTACACAGCGGACCTTCCCATCACCCCCTCTCGGAACCTCACAGTAGCTACATACGCGGACGACACCGCGTTCCTAGCCTCCGCCAAGAATCCGCAGGATGCATCAGCCATCATACAAAGACAACTTGATGCTCTAGATCCATGGCTGAAACGATGGAACATCGTGGTAAACGCGGAGAAATCCTCCCACACAACCTTCGAACTTCGCAGGGGGGATTGCCCCCCCGTCACACTCAACGGGGAAACCATTCCAACGAATGATACTCCCAAATATCTAGGGCTGACCCTGGATCGCAGGCTCACATGGCGTCCACACCTAATCAACAAGCGCAACCAGGCCGACCTACGACTCAGGCAACTTCACTGGCTCCTGGGCAGAAGATCCAAGCTCAGGGAAAAATTCAAACTACTCACATACAAAGTAGTGCTGAAGCCAATCTGGACCTATGGGATTCAGTTGTGGGGCACGGCAAGCTATTCCAACCGCATCAGAATACAGCGGTTTCAGAATAAATGTCTGAGAACATTATCTAACGCTCATCCGTACCACGAGAACGCAATAATCCACAAAGAGCTTGGAATTCCTTCGGTAGCAGAGGAGATCACCAAACACAGTGAAAGATATACAAAAAGACTGGACAATCACCCCATCCACCTGGCCATCAACCTCCTAGATAACAGCCAATCCCTAAGACGCCTGAAAAGGAAACACCCGCTTGACCTCCCCCACCAATAGATACCTAAGTCAGACTCATATGATGTACATTCCTTGTACCCCCTTAAGTTAATGTCACCGCCAAATCATTTAATGATTGTCCATTCGGACAGATTTTAAATATAAAATAAGAATGATAAAAAAAAAAAAAAAAAAAACGACGCACTGTGCCCATTCCTCCTGAAACGCGGGAAGTTCCGTGTACTGAATACCACTCCTGATGAGCATAGTTGGTCCTCCGCGTGCTCTGCCAGATGGATGGTTGGCATGTAACAGTTCGTACCCGCTGATGTGGAAGTAGGATATGGGACAAAAGTGGGATTCCGAAACTAGAAAAACATCGATATTGTGTGTTTTGATGAGGTGCTCTAATTCGGCTTTGCTCCTCTGCAGGCCGTTTGCGTTCCGAAACTATGTTGACTTATTTGCATTATTTCCTGTTGAGGATGCGAGCTATTAACTCCAACATCTGCGAGACTATCTGCGAGATAAACTTTTCCATAATCCTCTCAATCGTTCCTTCCATGCGGGCAAGCATCGTTTCAAACTGCCGTACATCTCTGTAACTCATACCATTGATGATGGTTGGTCTGGAAGGGAGGTGGTTTGTTTCTACTCACAACGGGTCTGGCTTTAGGAGATTGCTGTGCCTTTGCCTTTTTGTAGGCAGTGTATCCTCTGAACGATGCAGGGTGATCAGCTTGACAATGTAAACAGCATGCTTTCTCGGCATCTTTTTTGATGCATGACCTACAGTCGTGAGAATCACCACATTTCACGCAGCGATGTTCCAGGAAACAGTAGCGCCGGGTGTGTCCGAATCCTTGGCATTTGAAACATTGTGGAACATCGTTGAACTTCAGTGGGGGCTCAACGGTGACGACTGACCTACAAATCCTCTTTATTTTGAAAACCTCTGTGTTGTTGCTCGCTGGTTCTAGGTTAACAAAAAATATCCCCAGTGGTTGTTTGGATTTCCTGCCAATGGGATTGTGCAGATCCCTCACAGTATGGCCGTATTTGTGGAGTTCTTTCTTAATTTCAGTCTGGTCCGTTGAGTGGTGAAGTCCCTTGATGACCGCCCTGTACGCGCTCTCGTCCTTTGGTTGGAAGATGCGGTGCCTTTTGTTATGTGCCACGAGGTGCTGGCGTAGGGCTGTGTAGGACTCCTTATCTGGCATCATTTCGCGTACATTATTTTTTCTCTCCGTTTTGTATGAGAAGTCCTTTTTGATACCCACGAGAGTCGTTATCATCTTGACAACCGCGGTGATGTCGGTCACGTCTGGGATGTAGATCGGGGGAGGCTTGAGGGTTTTCGGGATCGGGTTTGGTTTCACTACCGTTTTAGATGCCACTGCCTCTGAGGCAGTTTTGGGTTTGTCATGTTCGTCGTCATCATCTTTGCTTGAGAGGAGGGAAAAGGGGTTGTTTGCCAGCTTGCTGCGCAGAGCTGCGCTGGTGCTAGGCGTGACGTCTGGCTTCTCTCCTTGCCTATTACGCGCGGGCTTGCGCTTGATCTCGCTGGGCTCCGAGTAAGAAGAACTCCAGCTAGAGTCTCTGATCGAGCTGCACTTCCTTGCTTTGAGGGCCTTCTTGCAGGGCATTGTTTTGCCGACTTTGCTGGCACGTGGGGGGCCTGCCAGTCCATACTCTAGGTTGGCGTTTAATTTACGTTGTTGCAAATATTTAGTCAAAGCAGTAACGGCAGCAAAGGGGCAACGGACACAGTGGGACTCCGCTCTTGGCAGCCCGACCCGGACCGTTATAAATGCGCAGTCCACCAAGTCCCAAGTGCGTGCAGGTTATAAAAACAAAAACAAAAAAAAATGTAATAAAAAAACACAAAATTCGAAAAAATATTTCAATTGAACACCGAAAACAAAGTTCCTTTTTTGATGAACGATTTTACAATGAATGCCTAAAGTGGCATGACAAATTGTACAATTAAGTGCAAGTTTCACTTCGCCAAGTGCATCCTGCCACGATTGTTGACTTGATTCTACTATTGAAAAAACATTTTGTAGTTTATTCATTACCCGCCCTACTTGCCCTTTTGCACGGCTCGGTCCCGTAGCAATCATGTTAAGTTTAATATTTGCGAGCCACAGAACTTTGAAAACTCTGAGATGGTGAAACATCTGTGGTGATCGGCAATGATGCTATTTGGTACATCAAATAAAGAAACGGAAGATATCATAGCATTAACACAACTTCCAGCGTCTAAATGAACTTCGTATTAGCATCAATCTGCATTATGACATACTCTTTCAAATCGATCTTGCCACTCAATTTTCCCGTTATATTTATGTGAATCGTAGGCCACCGTATACTTATTTTGAAATGAAATGAAGTCCAGCTTGAACTTTCGCAAAAGATGATTCCTCCGATCTACAAGTTAAAGAGTTTGACACGAATTCACGAACGCAGGTTCATTTTGGAGAACCAATAATAATGGTACACTTTTATTAAACAATAAATCAATTAAACAATGATCTGCTTAATATAAATATAAATAAGATATATGCAAGGCTTTCAGTTTATTATTAAAGTATATAACTAGCCGTTTAGGGTTGATGTTTCAAAAAAGGTTTTACAGCTCGTTTAGTGTTAAGATCAATACAACAAAGATTTAAAACTTGACAACTCGTACGATCTGTAGCTCTACGACTCTCTCATCAAGGTTGCCAGGTCTGCCAACCTGCGTTGTGCCACGGTGACTGTCCATCTGATCCACTTTACACTCGGTCATCCTGATTATTCATCTGTCCCAGATGAATCTAGCTCTTCTTCTGCATATGACCAGAGCTTCATATTGTCATCACTCGTGCATGTATTTATAGGACCTTCACCTTCTGTTGTCTGTCATATCATATCGCCCCTTTCGCTTGCGAAGTTCTACGGGTTCTACGTATTGCTACCAAATCACCAATTTGATATCCTTGTACGCCTATACGCTTCTTGTATGAATCCTGGGCACGCTGAATTTCCACTTTGGCATTGTCACATATCTGCTTCGGACGCTCTTAAAAATCAGTATAAAACTCATATTCCAATAGCTGCTTTATGTTATCTAATGAGTTTACGTTTATTTTTACTCCAAACATAAGGTCAATTGGTGTTTTCATAGTAGATGTGTGCACGTGTGAATTAATTGACTTTTTACTTTAGATACACAATTGTACCATCTGGAGAGGTCTGCTGCAGACAACTTAGCTATGATTGAAAGAATTGTGCGATTGACTCTTTCAACCTGAGCGTTTCAGCTCGCCATATTTCCAGCTTCTTAAGTTTTAGTTGAAAACAGCCACACGTATTTTGTATAATGCATCCAGTATTGCAAAAATGTACTTGTACTGCTTTGAAGATGCGTCTATAGACCTCATGCAGCGTTTGAAGTGGCTGGTCTCCTTTCTTAATTGCATTCAAGTAACATTTCTTTTTCGCCAAATTTTTATTGAAAATAATGAATTTCACGCAGCCATTAATCTCCTGCATAACCTTCTTCTCCAAGTGAGGAATCCAGAACGTTAGCCGTACAGCGTGCATTTGGACAGCAAAATGTCCAGAGCTTTATGCCTCTACAATGATCTCCTTTTCCATGTGCTTCGGAACTACCAACAGTTCATTGCCTTCGACTTCTTTTTAAAGTACTCCAACTTTTACTTTATTTGGTTCATAAGTGCGATCAGCAAGTATTTTTTAAATAGCTTTTATCATGTCATCTTTATCCTGGGTCTTTTTCATCTTAGTTGAGATTTCCGACGATATGAGCAACACCTGGCATGGGTATCGACTCAGACAATCTACATGTTTAAGACGTTCGCCTGGCCTATACAGGGCTTCAAAGTCATCCGTATCAAAAAATAACTTCAGCTTCTCCAGGCATTCCTCCGCTGTCTCCGAATGAATTATTATGTCGTCCATATAAATCTCTAACACATTATTATTAATAAGGTCTTTGAACACATAATTCACGTATCGAACAAAGACTGCTGGGGAATTTCGAAAACCAAACGGTGCCTTTTGGAATTCAAAAAGGCCTTTCTTGGTTACAAACGCAGTATACTTCTTGCTTTTCTCCACAATGCCTACGTGAAAAAACCCATTCTGCAATCCATGACAGTAAAAAAGTTCGACTTTTACCATAAAGTTTCTCCAGTACGTCATCTATGCGGGGTACAGGAAAACAATTCTTCAAAACCATTGAACTTCCCAAAATCCACGAAAACGCGGCATGAGCCATCGTTTTGTTTACCAACTCTAGGCGACTTGCTAAATTCGATGATGATTCTCTGACAATCCCATCGCGCAGGCATTCGTTTATTTGCTTTCTCCTCCTCTGCAATAGCTACTCGGCTCGTAGTTTGTTGAAATGCAATTATCTCGCCATCTGATGCGATTTTAAGTTGAACTGGACTCTACAACACTTCAGCAGCCGGCTTGTAACAGTCAATCAGCGCACATTAACAGCCACCCCTAATGTGGGACAATTCTTCGAAATGTGTCCACTCTGCTGGCACCGAAATCATTTCGACTGCTCTTTGCAATTCTTTACGCAAATGCCTATTTAAGCCGCAATTATAACAACGCATTTTTGTTTCATTTTGTTCTTTATTGTCTTTTTTTGCTACTTTATACTCACTTTCCGATTCTGCCGCTTGCTTGTATACCGCATATTGGTATTCCAATTCTTTATACGATTTACAGTTATACCGGGTGTATTTAAAATCACTCTTTATATGTAGCCCATCCACTACATACCGAATAATCGATGTTATATCTACTTGTCCACCTATTGGTATCTTTTTTATGTGCAAAATAGACTCTTTAAAGCTTTCCTCTTTGCGTTTCTTTCGTCGGCGCAAATCAGCATGAATATCGGCCCTGCACACTGACTCATTACCGAATTCCTCTTCTAATGCCATACGCATCTCATCATAATTGTACACCACTGTAGACTCAAGAAACAGTTTCGCTGTTTAAGTTATTTTTGCTGGCACCTGAACGTACTTTTGTACACTACATAGGCCGTATGCTACCGCATTATCTTCGAAGTTATTTAACCAATGTGTTACCGGAATAGTACTGCCGTCAAAGTCTGGTATTAGCTTCGTAAAACTTTCAGCACTTATTTTCGGTTCATTATGCTTTATATTATCAGCTGAAATTTTCAACGACAACAATTCAACTAGCTGTTGCAACATTTCATTATTTTGGAAAATTTTTTCTTTGTCCATTCTGGCTGTTGCTTTTCGGCTTTCTCATACCCATTTTGCCGCTTTCCGTTACTGCTTGAGTGATATATAACCGTCTCGCTTGCACCACAGTTAGTACCGGCGCCAGATATCCGCGCGTCTGACTTTATCCTTGATACATACTTTTTTTTGCTTTCAGCCAAATTCAAATACTTCCCGAGCATCAAAACCACAGCCGATTGCTTAGCTAGGACGAGCCCCCAAAATGTAAAGAAGGTTTAACCTGCCAGTTTATTATTAAACTATACAACTAGCAATTTAGGTTTTATGTTACAAAAAAGGTTTTACAGTTCGGTTAGTGTTAAGATCAATACAACAAAGATTTACAACTCGACAACTTGTACGACTACTCAACGAAGACTCTTCAACGACGTTGTCAGGTCTGCCAATCTGTGATGTGCTACAATGACTGTCCATTTACTCAATCTACCGTATATAATATAACTATTCTAAGAAGGATTCTAAGATTTTCAAATTATTAACATTAAGGGACAGTTAAGGGGATAAAGTATGAGATAAGAAGTTATAGTTTTTACAAATAGTCCGCAAGGGATTGTGTTCAGCGTAGTTGGATCTGAATGCATTATTGATTCGTGAACTTGGTTATTTCTCCGGCTCGTATTTTGTAACCCCGATACTGAACCATTGTTTTAAGAAAATTAGATTTATTGAGATTAAATGTGAAATCAGTCTTCGTAAGAACATTCAAAACTGTTTTTACCCTTTTAAAGTCGAACTCCTAGGTTTAGTAGACATTGGTTGAAGGTCTTCTGTTGATTGATGTCTTGTTGTATATGATTGATGTCTTGCTGTATTTCCGTTTGCACCGGTTGACCGCACCGATAACAAGTAAATTTGATTCTCAATTTCAATATATAATTTCAATTATATAAAACGAATACTTATACAACCTTTCAGCCCTTTATATACTATGCATTGCAGTACACAATTTTATTATTTTATACTAGAATTTAAATGGATAATCTCAAATCTAAATGAGATAAAAGTACAAGAAAAATTCAGGATCATGAAGATTTGTTCGACTTTGAATATTTATTGTTACCAAACTTAAAGTTTAAATGCGGATTTCAATATTAAGAAAACTTACTCCAATGATCTGTGTGCAGCAGCCAAAAAAACAATTTTTTCAGTATTGATACATGAGAATGGATTCAAATGTTAAAGCACGAGGATTTCATACAACTGAAGCTTGATTGGTATGACTTCTTAACGTCTGAAAAAATGTTGAATTTATTTCTATTTCAAGTATTAAATATATTTTTAGATTTAGAACTTAAGATAAGGTGATCACATTTCTTCGCGCCGTCCTTTTCAAAGTGATTATCAGATGCACAATTATTGTACTATATAAGTTGACTGTAAGAGACTTCAATAGTGACACATTATGCTAATTCAACTTCTCCGCTAATTTTCACTTTTTTTATTAACGACTTACCCCCTACTGTAACGAACTCTCTGGTTCTTGTGTATGCAGACGACGTTAAGCTTTGTCTTCAATACAAATCCCCTTCTACCCAATATAAATTTCAGTCTGATTTGGACAATAGAAAAAAATATGTTGTTCAACCAATTACTTAAACAAACGAATTTCAAGACTTTTTTACACATCTGTTTAAAGATCTGATAAAGAAAAATAGAATAAATTATTATACTTTTACACACCTTATGGCCTCTGTTTATGAAGGACAGAACTAAAAAAAATGTTAAAAATGTTTAGCCTTAATGGAAATTATGAATAGATTAATCGTTAAAAAGTGCAATACAACAATACAACAATTTTCATCACCGAATTATCAAAATTCGTCCAAAAAAATGACGAGCTTATTTTAAAACCTGTTTATACAATTATGAAGGTATCCCCAAAGCATTAATATTAAACAGGAGACGTGAGCATAAACAAATACAAAGGTATATTTTTTAAGGGATGTGAACTTAATTGGAGAATAGAAATATTTATTATTTATAAAATTTAGGCAATATAGGTATTTAGTAACTTACGAACTCAATGGCCATCAACCTCCTTGAAAATAAGCAATGCCTAAGACGCCTGAAGAGACCCGCTTGACCCACTCAATTTCTATAAAAAAAAATTCTATGTCATTTTCATCCCCCCAAACCATTTAAAGCAGCAAAGGCAAAAATTATAAAAACAACACACTAATATTACGGGATAAGGTGTGTTCTTTTCTTTGCGACGATCATGTCGAAAATTTGGATAAGGTCGAAATCACATGTGGGCGGATTTACAATTGCCTGATGTAACAGATGAAGAATTTAATTTTGCTTTGGATATCAATTAAAATCAATGAGTGAGATTCTGGAGTGTACAAAATTTATCATTTAAATGTAGAAAAAAAGAGAGAAATATTAAAAGTTTAAGAACAATTTGAGGATATTAAATACCAAGAAGGTGACAATTTGCCTTTCACAGGTACGATAGCTCATCAAATTAATACAAAACATGAAGAACCAATTTTCACACGACAGTATAAGTATGATCAAATACATGAGAAAGAATTAAACAAGGAAATGCATGAAATGATGAGACAGGGAATAATAAGAAAATCGAATTGTCCATATTGTTCACCAATAATTCTGGTCCCAAAGAAAAAGGACGCATCAGGTGAGATAAAGTTTAGAATATCTGTAGATTACAGATGACTGAATGAAGTCATAATTAATGTAAAATTTCCAATACCCAACATGCCAATATTTTACAAAAATTGACTTAGCAAAAGGTTTCCATCAAATAAAAATGGACAATTCCGAAAACAGCTTTCTCGAACGAAAATGGACATTTTGAATTAACCAGAATTCCTTTCGGGCGTAAAATTGTCCCAGCAACCTTTCAAGGATGAATGAATAATTTGTTGGAAAAATTAATCAACAAGCATTGTCTTGTTTATTTGGACGACATAATAATTTATTGAGCCGCACTTGAAGAACATCTAAGTTCAATTAAAAAAGTTTCTGAAAAATTGATACAAGCTAATCCAAATCTTCAGCTCGACTAATGTAAATTCATGCAAAGAGAAAAGCAGTTTTTGGGTCACATAATCTGTAAAAGTGCTATTCAATCCAATCCAGATAAGATTCATGCAATTTTAAATTATACAATACCAAGAAATAAAAAAGAAATTAAATCATTCCTTAGATTGTGTGGATTTTATCGAAAGTTTATCGCAGCTTTTGCAAAGGTAGCAAAACCCATGGCCAAATATTTACGCAAAGGTAAATAAGTAAACAAAAACGATCCATAATACATTCAGGCTTTTAAACAAATGAAGGCACTTATAACCCACTGACTTATCGCGCCTGGCGCTGTGTTGTCTCAAGATAAAAAGGCAATTAGTTATGCCAATCGAACTCCAAATAATCACGAACAAAATTATTTATACATTGAAAAAAAATTGCTAGCAATAGTATGGCAACAAAATATTTTAGAACTTACTTATTTGGACGAAAATTTGAAATAAACACTAACCACAAACCACTTGTATGGTCCATAATTCAAAAGAACCAAATAGTAAACTAATAAGGAAAATAAAGTTAAATATATATGATTATCAATAAATTTACGTACCAGGCAAGGAAAATTATGTATTTGACCGATATTTACGCTAAACATGCAAATTAATAAAATTATGATGGAAGGGGGGCTACCCTTCTTAACTGCTGGCCTAGGGACTCGGTCAGTTTTATTTTAATGAAAGAATAACGGCTATTGCCGGAGTTGTTCTCATATGAGCTTGTGTTCTTTATTCAACGAGGCTTCAAAACGAACTGAACTTAAAAGCTAACAGAGAAGAGCTTCATAGCGGCCTCTGCCAATGTGCAGAGCTTTTGCCGGCTATGCATGGGCTTCCGGCCAAATGCTTGGTCAGCAATTTGACCGGAGCTGGGGTGCGGACGATCGGTCCGGTTAACTTAGTTACCTATCCCCCCCTCAAGATTAAGGCCGCCCTCGGTCGACCCTATTTGGGTGAGGATTTCTTTAAGTTGGGCTGCGGATCTTCTAGCCCTTGTGGCACGCAGGCAGTGTAAACCAAAGCAGATAAGAGCGCATAAAATTGCTCCTGCAATTAGCGCTATCTGACTTAGTCGGAATCCGTCGACTTTTTCCTCGAATCTTATGATTTGCTCCAAATTCCTTTCACTCAAGCGGTGAAGATATGGGAGGCTCAGGATGTCATGTTTCATTGATATATTCAGGACAGGGGAGTTAGCTACTCCCGGTGCCCGTTTCTGGACCGTGTCGTGGTTTATGAAGACGGTCTCATTGACCATAGCACTCTCAATGAATGTAATGTGGATGCTGGTTCCCTTGTCCACGCGCACTAGTGCTGGTCTATCGTTGATGACAATCATCCCTTCGTCGACGTAAGTGATCGGATGCAGGTCGCTCTGCTGCGTAGTGCAATGCGCCATGACTCCAGCGTGGAGTTCCCGGGCACACGAGCTCACCATGGATAGCTGGCAGAACATCGCCCCAGGTGATATGGAGCAGTTCTTCACGGTGCGGACTTCTCCATTGCACTCTGCCACCACATTATCCTCTAACCTCAACACCGTATCGCGGTGTGCCGCCGGAAGGATGGTGATCTTGTTGCAGGCCATCTTAATCTTGGGGAACTTAATAATGAAGTGTAATATGTTAGGAGATTGTAAAATTTTAACGGACGCAACGGACAAAATTTCCTATAGGGGTATCTGTGGGCTCTTTCAGCCAAACTGATTTTAAGTCTGCATGATCTAGGATATTTGGACTGACAATATTGATTTTCGCCAGTGTTACAGCCAACATTAAATTCTGTAACTCCATCATTAGTATTCTATTCCTAGCCAGCAGTGTCTCGTATAAATGGCCGGTGTCAATTTGGGTATTTTTATGAGTTTGTAGGATTTGATTTACAGTTGTTGTTAATTGGTTAATTCGATCTTGTATTCTAGTATTAATTCTGATTTGCCTATTGTTTGATTGTGTCAACTGCCACTCTGTGAATCTAATTCCTTCTAGTATTTTTTTAGTCGCTTTTTCTTGTTCGCTGAGGTTTATCCCATCACCAATTACTTTTATCTTAAAACTAAAACATCGCGCCTTTGGCAACGGACTTAATGTCTACTAAATGGAAGTTTGCCAAATGTCTGGTGATAATAAAAAAATTTAAAATTAAGCGAGAGAGTCATTTTAAGTTGTCCTTGTGGACCACCCTCCCTTCAATGAGGACCGTGGTCCCCAGGTCTGCTTGTATGGTTTTTTCCTCACACAAGGGCGTGAGTTTATTGCCAAGCCTTCTGCTAGTTTTGACCAAAACCTTTTCGCCCACTTCGAAGACTTTGTTTTGTCGAGAAGCATTCTCCCTAGACCTTAGCGCGTCCTGGTCCCTCTTAATTTTGTCAGCAATCCGTTCTTGTGTGCCGTCCGTGTATTCTTGTATTACGTCGACTGGCCTCTTATCGGTGACCGAATGGATTGATTTGTTATATCTGGTAGTGGCTACCAAGATTATTTCCACGGTATCACTTAAGCCCTTGTCAATTTTTAGGCACCTGGCGAGCTCCAGTAGAGTGCTGTGAAAACGCTCCACTTGCCCGTTTGATACACTGTGAAGGGGTGGCGCATTGGTGATGCTGACGCCGAAATGGTTGTCTAGCATGACCGTGATCGTGTGCGATTTTAACGATGGTTCGTTGTCGCAGTAAATTACTTTGGCCTTTGGGAAGAAATTCATGACCTGTAACAAGGCCGGTTTCAAATCCTCAATTGTTCTTGACGGCACGTGCTGTACGACGGCGAATTTCGAAAACTTGTCAATGCAAGTGAGAAAATATTTTTTATCCGTCGAGAAAATGTCTATGTGTAGCATCTCTCCTATATGAGAGGGAATCGGTGACTCGCCAATCTCTTGTTTCTTCGGATGCCTATCATATTTGGCTTTCGCGCATGTTTTGCAGTTTTGGATAATTTCGTTGGCCAGTTTGGCCATTTTTGGGAAGTAGTACTCTGTGAGAATTTGTTTCACATTTTCCTGGGCCGACCGGTGGGCCCTATTGTGTTCTGCTAATATG
Organism: Drosophila vallismaia; assembly: GCA_035047325.1. NCBI lineage: Eukaryota > Metazoa > Arthropoda > Insecta > Diptera > Drosophilidae > Drosophila > Drosophila vallismaia. Next base: position 80,161 of record JAWNPU010000011.1, on the reverse strand, counting down.
ATTTCCCTTCTTTCCTCGACCCCAAAAATGTCTGTAACACGGTTTTTGCAGTGCCAGAATTTTGTAGTCGGGAATCTCCGGACTAATTCGTCCTGTACCGTTGCTAGCGTGTGCAAATCGCAATGGAGGGCGTGTACGCCCCTGGGGACTATTGTATCCGCAAGGTCATTGAGCAATGACTCCCTATCGGTGAAGTTGATCGAATGTCGTTTCTTGTCTTTAAAGAGAACGAAAGAGCGTTTCAGCGGAAAGCGGGCCTCTTCAAGAACTAGTTGGTTCTGGAAGCAGTTTAGGGGCTTATCCGTTGTTTCTATGGTGTGAGTGAGGGAAATCTCACTGTGAATGGTCGCAACGCATGATTCCGCGTCCGTTCTTCTATGGCATTAATTTGCTGCCTAGATAGGGCATCAGCAACTAAATTTTCTTTTCCCGGTTTATAGACTACCTTCGCACCCGTTTCCTCGATGCGACCCTTCCTCCTTTTAATTTTCGCGTTAGGGTTAGAATCTGATACCGAGAAAGACAATGGCTGATGATCGGTGAAGATAGTTATATCTTTCACCGCATATAAATAGTGTCGCAGCTTGGCCAACGCCCAAACGATGGCTAATAATTCCCTAATTCCCAATGATCTCGAGGACATTGAAGGATAGGGAAATGAACTACGCCTCATTTCCCTATCCTTCAATGTCCTCGAGATCATTGTAATAGGACGGTTCTCTTGTAAAAGAACTGCGCCAATACCGTAGGACGAAGCATCCGTCGTTAGATGGAATGGCTTCTTGTAATCCGGGTATCTAAGCAAAAGAATTTTTTGCGCCTCATCGAATTGTACTTGGATGTGTCGCGACCTATGTCTGCTTACACTTCCATTTTCGCCCTTTAAGATATCGGAAATAGGCCTTGCTATGGCCGCAAAGTCCTTAATGAAGCGTCTGTAATAGCTCGCGAGACCTAGGAACGACCTAACCTCAAATACTGTTTTTGGTTCAGGGAACTCTTTTATGGCCCTGACCTTCTCTGGGTCGGTGGTAGTGCCATCGCTGGTGACTATAAAGCCGAGAAAGTTCACGCTTTTTTAAAAAAACTTGACTTTTTTACTGAGACTCTCATATTTGCATCGCTTATGGTCTTTAAAGCCCAATCCACGTGCTTGACATGAGCATTCTCATTTTCTGAGAAGATTATTACATCGTCGACGTAGACATAGCAAGTCTTGCCGATTTGTTCTCTGAGAATGTCATCAATGGCTCTCTGGAAGATGCTGGCAGCATTTCTCAAGCCAAAGGGAAGTCTCTTGAATTCGTACTTCCCTCCGTTTACGGAGAAGGAAGTTTTTTCGCGGTCATTCTCCGCTAAGACGATCTGGTGATACCCGGACTTGAGGTCCAGTGTCGTAAAGAATTTGGCCTTGCCCAAGTTGCCCAGTATCATGGAGATATCTGGCATCGGGTATTTGTCTGGGATAGTTCTTTCGTTTAGTTTACGAAAGTCTATGACCAATCGTCTATTCTGATTGCCGGCCTCGTCGGTTCCTTTTTTATCAACCACCCATATTGGGTTGTTATAAGGAGACACCGACTTCTGAATTATGCCATTTTTAAGCAGGTCTTGGATTTCGTTGTTGACGAAATCTGCTGCCCCCATTGGGTATGGATATAATTTTGTGTAAATGGGCTCTTTACTAGTCGTCCTTATCGTGGCCACTACGGATGTGTTATATGGCAGGGCCTCGTTGGGATCTGCGAAGGCGTTTTTTCGGCTTCTTAACATCCCCAGAAATGCCTTCTTCGCCAAGGGTGGTGCATCTGTGCACTCCACGTTAGTGAAGTTGACGTCGGTGCATTTATGGAATGAAATCTTCTCAACTTTCTTACCCCACTTGAGTTGGGCGGAAGCAAGGCAAAGTGATGCACCGGCCTGTGTTAACAGATCGGCCCCGATTATCCCGTCGAATGTTGTAAGGTCTGGTAGAATGAAAAAGGTCGCTTTTAAATCAAAAATTGAGACGAAGCATTTTTTTGTAACGGTGGTGGTGCCGTGGATTGAGTGAATTTTGAAAGGGGAGTTCACCGGGCGGATATTCTTTAGCTCTTTGCGAGGTCGGATAACATTTTTTTAAGGCGCCGGTGTCTAAAAGGAAATTCATTAGCACCCCCGCTACTCGTCGTCTGATGACGGGTAACAGGGATTTTCCCCTAAAAAATTGACGTAGTCAGAATCATACTCGGCAATGGCATCGTCGTCTATTTTCGATGCCGCTTTGGAGGCGGCGGCGACAAATGCTCCTGTGTTTTCTTCCGCATTCTGCATAATGAAGTTAATTTTTTGTTGTTTCCTCACAGCGCCTGTGCGCTCAGAGGTGGCTGGTCTTCTGTTCTGGTAGGCATTTGCCTGGGTCGTCTGCAGCAATTTAGAAAATGATGGATCGACCTCCATAGGCTCTGTTGTGCCGTTGCCTTTGTAATTTTTTGAACTTTGCGGGTCGGCGTGCACCTGTGCCTTATGCTGCCTACTAAAATATGGGTTTTTGGTGTTATAATGTTGTAGGTCACGGTGGTCGTACCTGTCAAGTTGACGACCCTGCGTTTTTGCAGCAGGTTTGCGATCTTTGTCTTCTTGACTTTTTGCAAAACTGGCTGCAAAAACGTACCTCTCGTGGTTAGATTCTACTTCTTGTGCTAAGGCCAAAGCTGACGGCATGTCTTTCGGCTTTGCCGCGAAAAGCACATCAGTGAGGTTACGTTTAAGTCCCGAGATGAAAATACGCAAAGCGTCCTCTCGGAACTTTTCGCACAATATTTTTGCCACCGATGGCTCGTGGGCCATATGAGCTTTATCTGTGAGTAGGATGAGTTTTTTCTCGACCTCATCATAATATTGTAACAGGGTCATGTTGTTCCCCTGTCTTAAAGTACTCATGTCCTGTTCAATGACATGCATTGGACGCTTGTCACTATAAGTGAAATCGAGCCGATTTATAATAGCATCGAAATTCAGTACAGTGCCAAACGAGGATAAAACGTTATTGGCCGCGCCCCTAACTTTGTTCCTAATAATTGTCACAGCCTCGTAATGGCGAGAGGTGCCGTTGAAATCTTTGAATATGCGATACGCAGCAATCGCCGCTTGTCGCCACGAAACATACGATTCTTGTGATCCCGAGAATTCAGGCAAATATTTAACGGCATCTAAAGTCATGCTACATGGGGAATTATTAGTTATGTCTATGGGCTCGTATGTTCTAATAACGGGGGCCCCTGCTGAGGTGGACGCGACATGTGTTGTTGCCAACTGGCTGGCCAGCTCTTGAATTTTCTGACGCATTTCATTTCGCGCGAGTTCATTTCTGGCAGCTTCGTCCGCCAAAGCATTGGCCACAGGAGCTGTTCTGGGTCGATCGCCATTTCAGGGGAATTCGCGGTTACGTATCTTAGAGGGGAAGTTTGATTTTCGTTATCAGACTCTGAGTCTGTGGAGTACGGTTTACTATTCCTATACTGTGAGAATGTGGGATGCATGAGCAGTCCAATTCACTTGGGTATGCAAAAGCTGCCTGTGTGGGTAGCAGTTGACCAAAGACAAACAAAGACAAAAAAATAAAGATAAAGACTGCAGCGTCGAATGTCGCGCTTATATCGAACGGAAACAAAAAACAACAGTAACAAATGAACGTATGCGCTGTTATGAAGAATAATTATATTATTTTGCTTTTATTCCCATTGACACGAGACCATGTTTCAGTGTACCTGCTGGTTATTAATTTATTTTGTTACTATGTTTTGTACTTTTTATTTAAAAAATGTACGTTTCTGTGCAGACTTAAAATGCATTTAGCATCGGTTCCCACTCACATAATTTTTTCTGGTGTATGTGTGTTTGTTTGATCACTAATTCCCTTGTCCCGCTGTCGTAAATTTCGTAAATTTCTCGCTGTGTGGGCGGTGTTTGTGATGGTGGTGGTGGTGGGTGGTGGTTCCTACCACTAGTTGAGCGCCAATTAATAAAATTATGATGGAAGGGGGGCTACCCTTCTTAACTGCTGGCCTAGGGACTCGGTCAGTTTTATTTTAATGAAAGAATAACGGCTATTGCCGGAGTTGTTCTCATATGAGCTTGTGTTCTTTATTCAACGAGGCTTCAAAACGAACTGAACTTAAAAGCTAACAGAGAAGAACTTCATAGCGGCCTCTGCCAATGTGCAGAGCTTTTGCCGGCTATGCATGGGCTTCCGGCCAAATGCTTGGTCACCGGACGATCGGTCCGGTTAACTTAGTTAACTTGCATATTGTACTACCAAATTTAACATTGCTACAAATACGCCTAATATATAAACTATTAGATAAGAAAAAAGAATAGGGAAACGGAATAAAACTGATATATAAACAAAAAGAGGATTGCTTAACATAGCAGGTACATTTTTTGAATATTTTATTTGAAAATCTTGATAATGAGGAAATAAATAATGAAATAAACATTTTGAAAACTCAAATAGTTCAGACTCATGAACTAAATGACATGATAGACATAATAAACAAAAGCATAACCGAAGTAAACATTCTTAATGGTAGATTTAAGAGTGAAATAGGAAAATCAGTTTCTGAATTTTGATTGACTCAGTTCACTGAATACATAGAAGATGTACAATTGGTACTGCAATTGGCAAAATTGATATATGGGGATATTCAACCCAACACCTCTAAACTATGATTTTTGAGATCAGGTTAACTTTGAGAATATTTTTGAAATTATCACTTCTGTTTGGATGAATGTAATTGAAAAAACTATTATTATATTTTTTTCTTGTTTATACCAGAATTCCGTATTCATGGTGAACTGAACCTATTCTTTACTAACAGTGCTTCCTTTGATTTTGATGCTATTGTGCTAACAGAAACCTGGCTAAACTCCTCTGTCATAGACACTGAAATTTTTGTATCGAAGTACACCGTCTTTCGGGAAGATCGCCCAACCTTTGGAGGTGGCGTTCTCATTGCCGTAAACAAAATTTACTCGGTAGAACGTATCACTATCACTAATCCTTTCGGAATTTAATTTTTACCCTTTAAAATTCATTCTGAGTCCTTTAACGTTTTCGTTTCGTTATTTCTTCTTGGTGTGATGCAATCATTTATATGCACCACTTAACTGCCATTAAATTAGTTTTGTCTCTGCAAAATGATTCTGATCTTATACTAGTAATGGTTGATTTCAATTCGCCCCTCACTTCACATTCATCAACTCGGACAGTTATAATTCGCTGTTACCCACTAACCAAAATGACTCCTATTTCTCACATTAAATCTTATTGTGTCTTTTTTTCAATCAATCTACTCTTCTGATTCATTTGATCGCTCCTTTAATTATCCATATTGTTTACCCTACATAAATAACATATATTTTTCTAAATTCCGCTGTCACGATGTTTACGACTCTTTCATCAATCAAAATCTCATCCGGCCCAGACAATGTACCTGCAGCCTCAGAAGCTGCTCCGATCTTCTTACCTTACCTCTTACTATACAATTTTACCTTTCTTTGGAGCTAACATCTCTAGATAAGTTATGGAATGAATCATACTTTATACCAATTCATAAAAAAGGCTCTAAAGCTTCCATTGAGAACTACCGCGGCATTGCTAAGCTATCTGCGATTCCCAAGATTCCTCGAAAAGCATAATCTCCCCATCACAACATAGTTTTTTCAAGCTTCGCTCGACAATAACTAATCTACTTGAATTCAATCATCCTCCGAGGGTTTCGCTTGCAAACTGATGTAATTTATACTGACTTTAGCAAGGCATTTGATTCAGTTAATCATCAGCTCCTGCTACGGAAACTCTCGCTTATTGGTTTTTTTTGGATTGCTTCTTACTCAGCGTGTCCTATTTAAATCTACAAAGTCGAAGGTCATCCATGTCTCATCGGGTGTCCCTCAGGGTAGTCTTCTAGGACCACAGTTGTTTATACTCTTTGTGAACGAACTTTCCAATGTGATTAGTTATGCCTCTACGCTTATGTATGCTGATGATTTTAAGTTATGCTATTCCTTCTCTGAACATTTCCTTCATAGGCATCTGCAACTAGACCTTGACGAACACTATTTATGGTGCTCAATTAATCTTCTGTTCCTAAACGGCTCTAAATGCAAACTTATGACATTCCATCGCACTGTGCCGCTTATTATATCTTACTCTCTCGGAAATCACGTCCTTGATCGTGTTTCCACATCACAGCTGCAACATGCATGTAAAAGCGCAATCTCCCCATCACAACATAGTTTTTTCAAGCTTCGCTCGACAATAACTAATCTACTTGAATTCAATCATCCTCCGAGGGTTTCGCTTGCAAACTGATGTAATTTATACTGACTTTAGCAAGGCATTTGATTCAGTTAATCATCAGCTCCTGCTACGGAAACTCTCGCTTATTGGTTTTTCACCAAATATCCCTATGTGGATTGCTTCTTACTCAGCGTGTCCTATTTAAATCTACAAAGTCGAAGGTCATCCATGTCTCATCGGGTGTCCCTCAGGGTAGTCTTCTAGGACCACTGTTGTTTATACTCTTTGTGAACGAACTTCCCAATGTGATTAGTTATGCCTCTACGCTTATGTATGCTGATGATTTTAAGTTATGCTATTCCTTCTCGGAACATTTCCTTCATAGGCATCTGCAACTAGCCCTTGACGAACTCTATTTGTGGTGCTCAATTAATCTTCTGTTCCTAAACGGCTCTAAATGCAAACTTATGACATTCCATCGCACTGTGCCGCTTATTATATCTTACTCTCTCGGAAATCACGTCCTTGATCGTGTTTCCACATCACAGCTTCAACATGCATGTAAAAGCGTAATCTCCCCATCACAACATAGTTTTTTCAAGCTTCGCTCGACAATAACTAATCTACTTGAATTCAATCATCCTCCGAGGGTTTCGCTTGCAAACTGATGTAATTTATACTGACTTTAGCAAGGCATTTGATTCAGTTAATCATCAGCTCCTGCTACGGAAACTCTCGCTTATTGGTTTTTCACCAAATATCCCTATGTGGATTGCTTCTTACTCAGCGTGTCCTATTTAAATCTACAAAGTCGAAGGTCATCCATGTCTCATCGGGTGTCCCTCAGGGTAGTCTTCTAGGACCACTGTTGTTTATACTCTTTGTGAACGAACTTCCCAATGTGATTAGTTATGCCTCTACGCTTATGTATGCTGATGATTTTAAGTTATGCTATTCCTTCTCGGAACATTTCCTTCATAGGCATCTGCAACTAGACCTTGACGAACTCTATTTATGGTGCTCAATTATTCTTCTGTTCCTAAACGGCTCTAAATGCAAACTTATGACATTCCATCGCACTGTGCCGCTTATTATATCTTACTCCCTCGGAAATCATGTCCTTTATCGTGTTTCCACAATCAATGATCTTGGAGTTCTTTTTGATCATAAACTTAATTTTAATGATCACATTTCTGTGATAGGGAATAAAGCCAGAGGAATGTAAGCTTTTATTAAGCGACAGTCTAAAGAATTTAACAATCCTTATACCACCAAATTCCTATATATCACCCTAGTTCGTTTTATCGTTCAATACTCTTATTAAAATAGCATTGAGTCTGTGCAAAACAATTCCTATTATTTGCACTAAAAAACTTAAACTGGGATCCTGACAATTGTCTACCGCCGTATCGTTGCAGGCTTAAATAGTTGAAGTTACCTCCCCTGAAGGAGCGCCGAACCTGTGCTGGGGTCATGTTTCTACATAGCCCTATTCATGGTATAGTTGATTCCAAACAACTATCTACAATAACAAACAACAACTATCTTTTTGCATCCGTAATAGGAAAACTAGGCCCTTTCGACCCCTATGGTTACCATCCAACTACAGATCCAACTACGCTTAACATGATCCCTTTCGCACTTTTTTTAAAAACTATAACCTCTTATCTCATTATCCGCTGAACTTTCCCTTAATGTTAATAAATTTAAAAACTTAGAATCCTTCTTAGAATAGTTATATTGAATTTATATTTATATTTAGCAGATCATTGTTAAATTGTTAAATAAAATAATATAATAAATTGTCACCCATATTCCAAAAATTAAGAAAAGCTACACAACCACATAAATTGTACCATATCCAAATAAATATGGATGATTAATAAAAGCAAGATTAGAATGTAGAATCAATATAGTTAACAATGAAAGTGAAGATAAGGTGCAAGATGAATGTATCATAAGCATTATAAAACAACAAGAATTACAATGCGAAAGAGGAGAGATAAATAAGAACCAATTAATAAGGTACATAGAGCCAAACATCATAGTGACTTGGAATATTTCCGGCCACAAAGGATTAATGGTCGAGAAAAAAAAATAATTGAAATAATAAATTGTTCAATAGAAATTGGAGAAAGAATTTTAAGCTCTTCTCATGCTGAAATTCCATCAAAGCCAATAATTACTAAAAACCACCAAACTAAACTTTATCTTATCGAACATTTAAAAACAAAAGTATTAATATTAACATTTTGAAATACATTGGATTTGTAATAATTACAATTAATGTTATACTTTTCAAATTTTTTGTTATTTATAAGTTTTTAAGAAGATACTACAATTATTTCTGAAATAAAAAAATAAAGCCAAAATAAAGCCAAACAAGGAAAGCATTGAAATATAAACGTCACCCCCACTACAAACTTAACTCTAGCGTATAAACATAAAAATCTAAGTTTTTAAGACATGTTTCAATCAATGTGTGAAGGAGTGGCATAAACACAATTGTATTTATTATTTTGGTCTTATTATTTTTGTCTTTATCTTTGTCTTATTAATTTTTGTCCATTGCAAATCATATTTCAAGCGTCACTTGGTCGCGTGAAGTTTGATAGACGCGATCTAACACTCAAAGAGTGCAGAAGTGCCTGCAGATCGACAGCAAGTTTCTTATCGTGCTTTCACTCCCATTATTCTGAAACTGTCACATAGTGTCATAGTGATTGGTTCAACCTGCGAACCTAAAGGTCTGCTACAAACTCTAACGCACATTCCAGAGTGAATGTCATCTGCTGCCTACCAAATTCTCTCTCTGTAGAAGCCGTGTACAACTCAGCAGAAGCAAAGTGCGGTTAGCATACCGGCCAACAGTGCCCAGTTCCCACTCCCCACGCTCAATCGACCACAACCTAGAGCATGGATTACCAAGACCCTGCGCGGGCCACCAAGCTTTGCAAAACAACGCCCTGCAGGAAGGCTCTCAAAGCAGTAAGTGCAGCTCGAGCAGCGACTCAAGCTTGAGTTCATTTTACTCGGAGCCCTGGAAGATCAAGCGTAAGCCCCTGCGTAAAGGGCAAGGAGAGGGGCCTGACGTTACACCTAGCACTAGCACAGCTCTGCATAGCAAGCTGGCAAACAACTCCTTTGCCCTCCTCTCAAGCAAAGAAGATGACGACGAACATGACGAACCCAAACCTGCTGCAGAGGCAGTGGCAACCAAAACAGCAGAGAAACCGAATCCGACCCCGAAGACCCTCAAGCCTCTCCCAATCTACATCCCAGACGTGACCGACATTACCGCGCTTGTCAAGATGATAACGACTCTCGTGGGTACCAAAAGGGACTTCTCATACAAAACGGAGAGAAACAACAACGTACGCGTAATGATGCCAGACAAGGAGTCCTACACAGCCCTACGCCAGCACCTCGTGGCACATAACAAAAGGCACCGCATCTTCCAACCAAAGGACGAGAGAGCGTACAGGGCGGTCATCAAGGGACTTCACCACTCAACGGACCAGACTGAAATTACAGAAGAACTCTAAAAATACGGCCATACTGTGAGGGATCTGCACAATCCCATTGGCAGGAAATCCAAACAACCACTCTTGTCTTTTTTGTTTAATCTCGAACTAGCGAGCAACAACACACAGATTTTCAAAATAAAGAGGATTTGCAGGTCAGTTGTCACCGTAGAGCCCCCACTGAAGTTTGACGACGATCCACAATGTTTCAGATGCCAAGGGTTTGGACGAACCCAGCGCAACTGCTTCCTGGAACATCGATGAGTGAAATGTGGTGGTCTTCACCACTCCAGGTCATGCACCAAAAAAGATGACGAAAAATCATGCTGTTTACATTGCCAAGCTGATCACCCTGCGTCGTTCAGAGGATGCCCTGCCTACAAAAAGGCAAAGGTACAGCAATCTCCTAAAGCCAGACCCGTTGTGAGTAGCAACAAACCACCTCCCATCCAGACCAACCATCATCAATGGTATGAGTTACAGAGATGCACTGCAAGGAAATCAAGCGACATAGCCAACGAATCCCCAACAAACCCCCCAAACCACTTCCGAAGCCCCACAACCCAACCAGTTTGAAACGATGCTTGCCCGCATGGAAGGAACGATTGAGAGGATTATGGAAAAGTTTATCTCGCAGATAATCTCGCAGACTATCTGGATTGGAGTTAATAGCTCGCATCCTCAACAGGAAATAATGCAAATAAGTCAACATAGTTTTAGAACGCAAACGGCCTGCAGAGGAGCAAAGCCGAAGTAGAGCACCTCATCAAAACACACAATATCGATGTTTTTCTAGTTTCGGAATCCCACTTTTGTCCCATATCCTACTTCCACATCAGCGGGTACGAACTGTTACATGCCAACCATCCATCTGGCAGAGCACGCGGAGGACCAACTATGCTCATCAGGAGTGGTATTCAGTACACGGAAATTCCCGCGTTTCAGAAGGAATTGGCACAGTGCGCCGCGACCAGGATTACCAGCCCTCAGGGAGATATCACCATTGATGCGGTTTACTTCCCACCCAGACACTCGAGAACCGAGACCCACCTTCAGGACTTCTTCGAGTCCATTGGATCTCGCTTTATAGCAGCCAGAGACTTTAACGCCAAACATTCCTGGTGGGGGTCCCGCACAAACGACCCTAAAGGCATAAAGCTCTACAAGTACCTGCAGCGAAAGAGCCTGGACTGCCATTCCACTGGAGAGCCCACACACTGGCCTACCGAGCCTTCAAAGCAGCCGGATCTGCTGGACTTCGCCGTCTCCAAGGGCATACTCAAGCTATGATAAACTGCTATCCGACCACAGCGCAGTAAACTTGCTCCTAAACACCCCGTCCTCAGAAAAACCCCGCCCAGAAGACTCACCGGGAAACACTTAGATGCCCCCAAGTTTACGTTCTGGATTCTTTCCTCCCTGAAATCAGATCCCCCTCTTTCCACACCAAGCAACATACCATAGATGCGGCCATCGAAAAACTAATCAAAGAAATGCACAATGCTGCTACCTCCTGCGACTACCCCGAGAACAACGGAAAGAGACGGGCACTTGTGGTCTCCTGAAATCGCGGCACTCGTGGCCGCAAAAGGAGCCTCAGAAGAGTCTAGTTTTCCACTCGCAACCCCAGGGACAAGACAGTACTTAATCGGAAGGACAAGCTATCCATCCTACGGCAGGACTACTTCCATAGATTCCTTGAGAAGCTTGAACCTGGAGACCCGCAGCACATCCTGTGGAGTCTCATAAAGCACACAAGAAGACCTGCTAAGAAGACATTCCTCGTGCGCAAAGTGGATGGTTCCTGGTGTCGGTCTGAGGTCGAAAGAGCAGAAGCCTTTTTTAACCATCTACACAGTGCATTCTCGCCTTTTGACCGATGCACTGGCGAAGAGCGTGCTGCTACCATAAGGTTCGTAGAAGCCCAAGTGCTCCTGGTCCGCCAATACAGCACGTAGTATCAGAGGAGATTTAGCAGGGGATTGCATCCTTAAAAAATGGCAAGTCACCAGGTCCTGACCGCATCGATGCAACAGCACTTAAATTTTTCCCCTACTCTGTTCCCAAAGGCTGGTCAACATCTTCAACAGCTGTCTTCGTCTCGGGTATTTCCTAAAAGTGTGGAAGCGCGCTGAAGTAATTGTCCTCCTCAAGCCTGGAAAACCTGAAGCCAATCTAGCCTCATATCGTCCGATTAGTTTGCTGGCAATCCTCTATAAAATACGTGAAAGAGTATTTTTGCGCAGAGTACTGCCAGTATTGGACGAGGCCGGACTGATCCCTGATCACCAGTTTGGCTTCAGACGCCTCCATGGAACCTGAGCAATGCCACCGGCTTGTTGAGAGCATACTGGAGGCGTTCGAAATGTAGAAGTACTGCTGCGCCGTTATACTGGATGTCAAATTGACATTTGACAGAGTCTGGCACCCTGGGCTCCTTTTCAAAATTAAAACCCACCTCCCAAGTTCAAATTTCGCCTTCATTAAGTCATGCACAGAGGAAAGAGAATTCCGAGTAATATGCGGATCATCAATAAGCACGCCTAGGCCCATAAGAGCAGGAGTATCCAAGGCAGTGTTCTTGGACCCATCTTGTACGTACTCTACATAGCGGACCTTCCCATCACCCCCTCCCGGAACCTCACAGTATTCACATATGCCGATGACACCGCCTCCCCAGCCTCCGCCGAAGATCCGCAGGAAGCATCAGCCATCATCCAGAGACAACTGGATGCTCTAGATCTGTGGCTGACACGATGGAACATTGTGGTCAATGCGGAGAAAACCTCCCACACAACCTTCGCATTACTCAGGGGGGATTGACCCCCCGTGACACTCAACGGGGAAATCATCCTTATGAATAACACTCCCAAATATCTAGGGCTGACCCTGGACCGCAGGCATACATGGCGTCCACACCTAATCAACAAGCGCAACCAGGCCGACCTACGACTCAGGCAACTTCACTGACTCCTGGGGAGAAGGTCCAAGCTCAAAGAAAAACTCAAACTGCTTATTTACAAAGTAGTGCTGAAGCCCATCGGGTCCTATGGGATACAGTTGTGGGGCACGGCAAGCTGTTCTAACTGCATCAGAATCTAGCGGTTTCAGAATAAATGCCTGAAACCAAATTCCTAACGCCCACTCGTACCACGAAAACTCAATAATCTATAAAGAGCTTGGAATTCCATGGGTAGCAGAGGCGATCACCCATCTCAGCGAAAGATACACAAAAAGACTGGACAACCACTCCAATCACCTGGCCATCAACCTACTAGATAATAGCCAATCCCTAAGACGCCTTAAGAGAAAACACCCGCTTGTCCTCCACCACCAATAAACACCTAAATCAACCTCATTAAATACACTTCCATGCACCTCCCTTAAGTCAATGTCACCCCCAAACCATTTAACGATTGTCCACTCGGATAGATTTTAAATATAAAGTAAGAACGTTAAAAATTAATGCACACAAATCAAAGGCAGCGGCACTTAGCGGCACGATATTGTAAATAATTGGCTTATTAATTGATGTTGATAGTTGCTCGATATAGCGATGTTAGGCGTTATTATCTTCCTACTTTAGTGTATTGGAGATTTTCCGTAAAGCATTTTTGAATCTTTGCTTTGCGGTCTATAAGCTTGCCACTCCCGTCGCATCCGTCGTTGTTCAAGAAAGAGCCGCTTTGTCATCTTGGGTCTACAAGGTGCGCTCTCTCTTTGAGGTGTTGAGATTCTGGCGGCTGTAACTAAGACACTGCTGATTCAATATCGGTATCAAAGTTTAGCCTTGGGTTCAGCTCAATGTGTGAACCTATGTATTTTCTGTATTCGACCCAGTTTATTCTGTTTGATGTTAATCTGCTAGGCTGAATTGCAGTCTCATGGCGTTGGATGAGGTTCAAATTTAACAGGGCTGGAGAGTGGTCCGATGATAGATCCGGTAGGGATTCGGCACTGATGAGGTTTTGAGGGATATTTTTGGCTATTGTGAATTCGATTAATTTTGTTCGGGTCGGTTGGCTAATATGATGGTCTGCTTAAAAAAACGTAGTGAAGCTTTTCATTTGTATTTATGCTGGCGTTATTTGAGTGTTTTACTTTATTGGTGACGAGGCGTGATTCTCAGTGGGTGTGTTTGACGATTTAGTCCCCTGTAGCAATGAAGTGGTCTCCTAGGGTGTTAAAGAAGTACAGAAATTGTAGTTCGGGGATGATAAAGGGAGGGGGACCATATAGCGTTGCGAGGGTAAGATTGCCGCTTCCATGTTAAACATTTATACATGTGGCCTGAAAGAAGTTTTTTCCAAATTCGCTATGGTAGTGGTAGTAGTGATGCGATTTTTAATCAGGAAACCGGTTCCGCCATGTCCTTTTCCGTCTGAATGACTTGTTCTGTATAACAAAAATCTACTTATTTTCTAGTTGCATTTAGCAGTAATATGTGTTTTCAACATTATTTTTAAACTTTTATGGGACCACTTCTTGATCTTATTGCTTGGTCCTTCAACATATCCTAAGCCAGGCAGATGCTTAATTTTATTATTTTAATTTCAAAATAATCAAAAGTTTTTATAGCCATGCCAGAATCCTTCTCTTGGAACTCATCTGTTTTTGTTTATTTTTTTTATAATCATTTAAAATGGTATGAATATCGTTTTTATATAGAAACAAAACGGAATCGAAAAATTCATTCGGCATTCAATAATGCTGCTTTCTTCATCTGTTGGCTTTACATATGTGCCGTAAGAGCTATATTGGATCACTTTCAACATGTATAATCTAAACTTGAATTAGGAAATACCATAATCGAATTCAATATTACGTTACTTAGCAATAAAGCGCATAAAATAAGACGACAACAACCCGAAAACGTCAACAAAAACGTTACAATTGCTGACAATTGACAACATATCGAAATTTTTGGAAATTGAAATATTGTTGAAATTGTAATTTTAACAAATTTATGTTGTTCTCAAAATCCATTAATTTAGCACCTAAACTATTTTTATACCCTGTACCCATTGAAAATGGGTGAAAAGGGTATCATAATATGGTGCAAATGTATGTAACAGGCAGAAGGAAGCATCTCCGACCCCATAAAAAATATATAAATTCTTGATCAGCATCAACAGCCGAGTCGATATAGCCATGTCCGTCTGTCCGTCCGTCTGTCCGTCCGTCCGTCCGTCCGTCTGTCTGTCCGTATCAACGCCTAGATCTCAAAAACTAAAAGAGCTACAGACATGTCCCATATATTGTTGGATAGGTAATTAACATACGCAGTACAAGTTTGTTGTTTTATTTTCATATCACCCCCCGCTACCCCGCAAATCGCAAAAAACTGCCACGCCCACAATTATTAACCTAATGCTGTGCAATTCGGCATATGCGTTGGTGCTTATAAAAGCTATCTAATTTTTTAATTTGAACCAAATCGGATAAGAAACACGGAAGGTATGCCACATGCAAAATCTATGGCAAGGGAAGCAGAAGCGCAGCAAAATACGCATTGCGCGACGCCGACTGTGACGTTGGCAGCGAAATGTGTATGGCTTTATGACACACGAAACTTATTTTCTTTGTTAATAGAATATTGTTTCATTTATTTATTGATACTAAATAAATAAATTGTAAGCATGTCTAAGGGTACAGAGTATTTTGCAGTCGGGAAACTCGACTGCTGCTCCCTTACTTGTTTTATGTATAAACGTCGCCATAACATTATATCAAAAATATCATAAATTTTATATCAATAAAATCAGTTTAAAATAAACGTATTCTGTACTCACTTTTCCAATGTAGAATGGTCATCTTCAAATAACAACACTTCTAACTTAATGTAACTTACACATCTATACTTACATATAGCAGATGCCAACACTTCCAAATATCTAGGGCTGACCCTGGACCGCAGGCTCACATGGCACCCTCACCTGATCAACAAGCGCAACCAGGTCACCCTACGACTGAAGCAACTGTACTGGCTCCTAGGGAGAAGGTCCAAGCTCAAAGAAAAACTTAAACTGCTTATTTACAAAGTAGTGCTGAAGCCAATCTGGACATATGGGATTCAGTTGTGGGGCACGGCAAGCTGTTCCAACCGCATCTGAATACAGCGGTTTCAGAATAAATGTCTGAGAACATTTTTTAACGCCCATCCGTACCATGAAAACCCAATAATCCACAAAGAGCTTGGAATTCCTTCGGTAGCAGAGGAGATCACCCGACTCAGCGAAAGATATACAAAAAGACTGGACAACCACCCCAACCTCCTGGCCATCAAGCTCCTAGATAACAGCCAATCCCTAAGACGCCTGAAAAGGAAACACCCGCTTGACCTCCCCCACCAATAGACACCTAAGTCAGACTCATAAGATGTACATTCCATGTACCTTCCTTAAGTTAATGTCACCCCCAAATCATTTAATTATTGTCCATTCGGACAGATTTTAAATACAAAATAAGAATGAAAAAAAAAAAAAAATATGTATATATAGCAGATGCCGGCTTAGAGAAAAAAACCGCCAGTGCTCTGCAGGGGGAACAGTCGGCCAGGTGGCATCGTAGATTGAAAAAACTACATAATTAACGCCACCGGAAGTAAGTGCCAACGTATACAGAAGGAAAAGGAAAGCACACTTTTACAGCAGTATTATCTATTTATACCGGTGAAATATTAAGACGTTTACGTGGTGCACATCCTCAACGAACCAGCTGGAAATACCATAGCTTTATGATATTCTGAGGCACTTTCAATAATACTGTAAAATAGGGCGTTGATGCTTCGAGCTCTTGGATTGGCTGCTAATTCCCTTCTTGGTCAAATGTCGCAGAACAAGCGCTTGGCGCCTCTTAATAAATTCAAGGCTAAGAATCGTTCCATACTTATATCCACAGACGTGGGTTCCCGTGGTCTGGACATCCCGCACGTAGATGTTGTTTTCAATTTTAATATACCCATTCACAGTAAGGACTACATTCATCGGGTAAAAAGAACAGCACGAGCAGGACGCTCTGGCAAAGCTGTTACCTTGTTATTCAATACGACATCGAGCTCTATCAGCGCATTGAACACTTACTTGGAGAGCAATTACCTCTCTATAAATGTGAGGAGGACGGGGTCATGGCCCACAATTAATAGAAATCGCAAAAACATAAAAAAATATATATTATCCAAGTCCCATCGCAAAAACATAATAAATATAAACTTTCCAAAACCCTAGCCTTTTGTCCCAAAAAAATAAAAACAAACGCATCCGAGGAAGACAGATAACTGAAATCTGGTGAAATTAGTTCTATTAATGGCTAGGAAATAAATTAAATAATTAAAATGTTAGGTTCTTAAGGTAAAATAAACTCATCGGCATCCCCATCACAGCGCTGGAAGGCCTTTAATCTTGGACGAAGAAAATAAATAAATCTGATAAAACCGTGAGTAAAGTCTACTCATTTTTACTAATTTTAGTTATTTAATTCAATTTCCTTTAAATCCACTTGGCCCCGGATAAGGGCATTTTATTTTTTTGTAAAAGCTGGCATAAATTTAAAGTGCATACAATTATGTAAGCTACCCTTAACAGTCTTACTAACAAAATACAAAAAATAACAATTTAAAACAAAGTAATTCGTAATTTTAACGGCTTGACAGCCATTCAAGATGGATCATCCCATTTATCTCGCCGCAAAGTGCGAAATCCCCTCTGTTATACGTTCTTCTATGCGAAATCGATTAAATCTGTGAACATTTATCGAGAATTGATTACAGTGTATAGAGAAAACTGCATGTCTGTTCAACAAGTTTTTACATTAGCGTGTTAGACACGAAAAAAGTGAAAAAACAACTGTTGCCAATCCCAACCATTGGGAGCAATATAACATATATAACCCACTTAAATTTGCATGGGGAAATATAATCAATGTTGAATAAACCTAGTCTAACTGCTTGTTTCTGTTTTGATTTTATGAAAAATCTCAATCAAGTGGAAGAAAATTAGAGGTGTTCTAACAAAATAGTTTTGCAGAATATCGCAAGTATTACAGTACCATCGATGGTTGGAATGGTACTTTTACTATTTCTTTTGAACTGAAGAAAACTACTATTTGTGATAAAAAAAACACTTAATGAGAAGGGTCGTTAATAGAGTTAAAGTTTAAAGTTCAATTTTGTTTTGTTGTTATTTAGTTGTTATCTGGAACTTGTTTAAGTGGTGCAGTGTGTTTTTGCCTGCTGAACCAAAACTTTTAGAAAACCTTCGGCTTTACGTAATTAACACCCTCTCAATATAGTTTCAATAATGCAATTAATTAAATTTTTTTTTTAAACTGCATGCTCTCATTTTCGACCAATATTTTTTTTGTTGCCAATATATGTCAAGCTTCGGAATAATTTATATGAATAAATAATTTACAAAATGCCTTAAATTACCAAATGTCTCATCGTGAAGATCCCATAATCTCTGTGGCCTTTGTGCAACGGTTATGGATACTCCCATCCTTGCTACTTACTGTCCTATGCATGATTGCCGAAGAATTTGGTATATTTTAATTGAAGCGTTGCAATTAAGGGATAAGAGCTACGAGGCAATTGTTCGCCAGCGAGATCCACGCCTGCCACGTCTAACCCCGCAACAGCTGTCGAGGTATGATGTGATACCGGATAAAACTCCGGACAGGGATTTCACTAATATGGTATGTGTAAGCATATTCACGCACAATTTACTGGAAAAGCATGATCGTGGTACTGGATATACCATATAAGGTGGATCAGATTCGATGGATAAATATGTGTGCATCCCCTCGTCAACATTATAAAGATTATCGGTCCGATTTTATGAGTATGAAGATCATCGGAACCCGCAAACATAAATTCGGAGAATCTATTCGAGTTGAAGAAGAGGAGCTGATCGAAATTTTAAAGAGTGGCCTTTAGCTTGAAACTCGGCAAAAGCTTTTGTACCAGCTGGTACTTTCAGTCAGACACATGCTTCAGTTATTTCAGATGAGTAAAAATCTAGCTTACGAAATCAGTTGTCGTTCAGATTCAGTGCTTAAACCGAGGGCCCCATTAAATCGTCGCCAAGTCTGGACGGTAGAAGCGGATGGGCCGAATGAGGATGACGAAATTGAAATGTTGGAATTGCTTCTTAGCAGGTCATATGAGGTAGAATTGCCTAGCCGCCCGTTGAATATTTTGCTACTGCCAAATGTCTACAAGGCGCAATGCCAACATTTCATTAACATGTCGGAAAACCGACCTTTCAAAGCAAGGGTTGTAAGACACCGGCGCAAATATAAGCTGCAATTATAGCTCTACAAGATTTTTTGAATTATCCAACATATAATGCTATAAGATACAGTGCGTAAACTGCAGGTGGTGAAACTCAGCCAATCATAGGTGTGGTGAATGTAGAAATGCGTTATGGAAAGTGTTTATGTTTGATCAAGCTGTATATAATTCCTAGCATT
Source organism: Drosophila vallismaia (assembly GCA_035047325.1). Classification (NCBI taxonomy): domain Eukaryota; kingdom Metazoa; phylum Arthropoda; class Insecta; order Diptera; family Drosophilidae; genus Drosophila; species Drosophila vallismaia. The sequence continues at coordinate 60,886 of JAWNPU010000011.1, read as the reverse complement.
AAGCAGAGGTTGATATTAGGGCCCGATTTTCAGAAAATATTTAAAATGGGTCCTAATATTATTATTATTATTTCTATAGAGTCATCCATTTTAGGGGAAAGTAATGCTAGTCAGTGCTAGTCAACTACAAAAGTTAGCTTTAATTAAAGCGCTGTTTTCGAAAGTGGCAGAAGCACTAGGTTGCACTTCCTTGATTGAGCATAATATTGATGGGGGAGAAGAAAAACCATGTAAGCAGCGGTTTTATACAGTCATCCCAGCAAAGGAGAAACTGCAATATCAAGAATAAGATCGCGTGCTAAAATTGGATGTGATTGAGCTCATGAAGTTCTCCGATGACGATGGTTGTAAAACCGAATAAAATTCGCCTCTGTCTTGACGTTCGTAAGCTTAATTCTTATTCTGCTTTTTCCTTACCAAGCATCGACGGCATATTTTCTCGTTTACCGAAAGCACACGTAATTTCCATACTAGATCTCAAGGACGCCTTTTGGCAAATCCAACTTAGCAAGGAGTCTAAGCCTCTCACTGCATTTATCGTCTCTGGCCGACCATTATATCAAGGATTTTTAAACTATGCAATGCTCTGAATCTTACTCTGAATTAGGAGAAAGTTCAGTTTTCTGTGACGAGCATAAATTATCTAGGCTACGTTATAAGTAGCGGCACTATTTATACTGACCCCACTACACCCCCCTATACACTATGTATTCAGTGATTTATCTTCAATACGATGAATTTGCTAAAGACTTTTATATGGTTTTACCATAAATGTTAAGTACACAGAAAACCATGCACGGTTTCCAAACATGAAGATTAAAATGAGGATAAAAATTTATATTTTCAAACTGAACACGCTGAGGAGACAATCATCAGGAAGAGCTTTCATGGAAATTATGGGTACCAGAGAGTCTGCGCATAGATACTCCGAAACAAGCTCATGATAGTCTTACTTCTTCCCATTCTGGAATGCATTATCCAGGTATGTACGAGACTATATACGCTCGTGTGATGTTTGTAAACATATGCAACCACCTTCGCACATTCAACCCCGACGGACGTGCCTCAGCAGTGCTCCAGTTAATATTGAAGTTTTAAGTGCAAAATTCAAACCCAAGTGCAACTAATATATACAAGCGAAAAGACGCTAATACATATTTATATGTGTTAAAAACCTTATATATTTTTGCGAATAAATAATCAAAAAAAAAACAAGTGAAAACAACACACAAAACTAAATATGAGCGCAACCGGCGCTCAAAATCTAAATCAGAAGCGAGAGCTTCAATCTAAACAAAACAAAAACAACTCCTACCTCTCACTCACCCACATATCAAATTACACAAACAATTATCAAAGCTTGCACCCGCAAAGTGATGAAAGAGCGCGATCTTGCTCTCCAGCATTGGAGAGACCCAACAGTTACCCTCAGCAACGGAGAGCAGAATGCGCGCCAAATTTACATGCGCGTACACCAACAACAACACGCGCTACACCAATAAACTCACACTCAACTCCCCCGCTCACAGCAGTTACGCTCCCAGCTCTCCCACTCTCAACTCTTCCGCTCTCAGCAACCTCAGTAACCAATACCACAACTGCAGCAACTATAGCAACATCAACTACAGTTTGCCATGCTTCATTGCCGATACGCTCTTCTTCAGCGAATGTTAAAACGCCCACAACCTCAATACCCGCTCCACCAATAAAAAGCAAAACTCAATCCTCTCTCCCACAGCAAAAAAAAGTTCCTCGACCATACAGACTGGTATAGATCGATATATACAAATAAAGCGAAAACTAAGCCCGCAAAATTCTTCAACGGGTAATAAATCAAAAATAATCTGTGACATAACAAGACAGAAAACTAGTATGCCCAGCAATGATAACCGATTCGCCATTTTGGCCGATGATTTAGACGATCAGCCAAATTCTGACAAAGACATTAAGAAGACCCCTAAGCCGCCTCCAATCTACATCAGAGAAAAATGTTCCAGCACCCTCGTAAACAAAATAATGGACCTTATTGGGAAAGACAGTTTCCACATAATTCCCCTGACCAAGGGCAACATTCACGAAACGAAAGTGCAAGTCAAAACGGAAGTAAACATCAGAGCGCTCACCAAATACCTCAATGATGCCAAGAAAAACTTTTATACATACCAACTAAAAAGCAGCAAGGGAATTCAAATAGTTATAAAACCCCTTGAGCCTGAAATAAATCCTGAGGAAATATCAGGAGCCCTAATTGAACAAGGTTTTAAGCCGGAAACAGTTATCAACATATTTAATAAAGATAAAAAGCCACAACCTCTCTTCAAGGTCGAACTTCAACCAGACTCATGGGCAGTGAAGAAAAACGAAAAGACTCACCCCATTTATAAGCTGCAATATCTATTACACCGTAGAATCTCGCAAAGGCGCAAAGGACCCGTACAGTGTGCAAATTGCCAAGAATATGGCCACACAAAAACTTATTGTACCCTTCGCACTGTATGTGTAGCTTGTGGTGAGCTTCACAGCTCCGCTAATTGCCCATCAAACAAAGCTGACCCCGGCATGAAAAAGTGTAGCAACTGCGGAGAAAACCACACAGCAAACTACAGAGGCTGCCTGTATATAAGGGCCTAAAAAATCGGCTTCACCAAAAAGTTACTATGATGCGTGGGCAAAGAACACATAGCACAATTATCCCTCCAAAACATACACCTGATGCCCACTTAAACAGTCTGACCAACAGGAACGTAACATTTGCAAGTGCGCTTAAATCAGGTCTTGCATCTACAAATCCTACAACTCCATTCCCACTCGCAGAACAAAACAAGGTAAATGCTGGTCAGCCAACAGGACAGCCACAAGGCAATATTGAAACTTTGATTCTTACCATGCATCAAAACATGACCGAATTCATGACATTCATGAGAACAACTATAGAAAATCTTATGCGTAATCAGGAACTTTTGATACAGATGCTGGTATCGTGGCAGTCAAAATAACCAATGGCTACCTTACGCATAACTCTATGGAATGCCAACGGCGTTTCGCGACACAAGCTTGAAATGGCTCAATTTCTCCAAGACAAACATATCGATGTAGTGCTCCTTTCTGAAACACACCTTACTAACAAGTACAAGTTTCAAATAAATGGTTATACATTCTACGGTACCAACCATCCTGATGGTAAAGCACATGGAGGCACTGGAGTCCTGATTAGAAACCGCATAAAACATACTTTCCGCGACGACTTTGCGACTAACTACTTACAAGCAACATCTATAAATATACAGCTGGGCAACGGACAAATAACACTTGCTGCAGTACTGCCCACCTCGCTTTACGATATCCGAAAACCAAGTTTTGGATTTTTTTAACACACTAGGGGATCGCTTCATAGCTGCTGGTGACTACAATGCAAAGCATACGCACTGGGGATCTCGTCTTGTAACCCCTAAGGAAAAACAATTGTACAATACAGTTATTAAAGTAAGCAACAAGCTTAGTTGTGCCTCTCCGGGCTCACCTACATATTGGCCAACGGACCCCAGAAAGATACCAGACTTGATTGACTTTGCTGTTACAAGAAACATCTCACATAATCATAGAAACGCCGAATCCCTCCCAGACCTATCTTCTGATCACTCGCCGGTGCTCCTTAATTATCTCCAACGTCCGGATCTGAAAGACTCACCCGGTCGATTGACATCTAATAGAACTAACTGGCTAAAATACAAGAAATTCGTAAGCTCGCACATTGAACTGAACCCAAGAATCATCAACAAGGCTGACATAGAAAGCACCACTAAACTTTTGGAGTCTGTCTTTGTCGCAGCAGCCCATGCCTCAACCCCAGAAAAACAAACTGCTCAGTGTATGCATCCTAAGACAAATGCTCAAATTGAGCAGCTTGTCTTGGAAAAGCGACGCTTACGACGAGAATGGCAATCCTATAGATCGCCATCTGCAAAACAAAGGCTCAAAAACGCAACTCGTAGATTAAGAAAGGAGCTAATCAACGAGCAGGAATGCGCAGAACGCCGTTACATAGAGCAATTAGCACCTTTTAGCACACAATACCCATTATGGAGAGCACACCCATCTCTAAGCCCTCCGGTAGAATCTGTTGTGCCAATAAGAAATTCCGCAGGTGAATGGGTCAGCAGCGACAACTATAGAGCTTCTACTTTCGCCGAGCACCTTCAAAACGTGTTTCAACCAAATCCAGCAACGAATAATTTCGTTTTACAAGAGCAAAAAGTTGTAAGCCAAACGACACAGGATCCAATAGAATTTCGGCCAACTGAAATTGCTAAAATCATTAAAGAACTAAAAGCTAATAAGAGCCCCGGCAGCGATCTAATAACCCCCAAGGATGATCATCGAACTTCCATTTTGTGCCGTCCAAACTATTTGCAAGCTATTCAATGCAATTAGTAGAATTGGTCACTTCCCCTCGCTATGGAAAAAGTCGATCATCATTATGATAACGAAACCGGGCAAGGATCATACAGTCCTATCATCGTATCGACCAATAAGTCTCCTACCATGCATGGCGAAACTCTTTGAAAAATGTCTGATGACATTTTTTATACCCTACATGCGAATTAATAACAAGATACCGGAGCATCAATTTGGTTTTCAAGAGAAACATGGAACAATCGAACAAGTCAATCGAATCACAACTGAAATTCGAACTGCATTCGAAAAGAGAGAGTATTGCACTGCCATTTTTCTCGACGTGTCCCAAGCATTTGACAGAGTCTGGTTAGATGGCCTAATGCAAGCACTTTAAACAACACCGTAATACCGAAAGCAAATGAAGTGACGAATCTCGAAGAGCACCTCGACCGACGCCTCACCTGGCGCAGGCACATCGAAGCCAAAAGAACACACCTTAAGCTGAAGGCTAGTAGTCTCCACTGGCTTATCAGCTCTCGGTCACCCCTCTGTCTGGACTAAAGGGTTCTACTCTACAACTCCATACTAAAACCAATTTGGACGTACGGCTCCCAACTTTGGGGAAGTGCCAGCAGTAGTAACCTTGAGATCATGCAAAGGGCCCAATCAATGATACTGAAAACAATCACTGGAGCACCCTGGTATATCCGAAATAAAAATATACAGAGAGACCTTAATATCAGATACGTCAAAGAAGAAATAACCCATCAAGAGCAAATTGTACATGAGCAAATTATCGTCACACCCTTACCGCCTTGCACGGATTTGCGACCGATTCTGACTTCGCCGCAACGACCTTCCGACCCAGCACGGATCATTAGGTCCTTTTTTTTAAGACCACAGTTTAAAAGACTGTTGAATATCGTTTAAAATTAAGATTTGAAAACTTATTGTTAGTCTCATAATCCCTGAGAAAATCTAATAAATACAGGAAAGTAAAAAAAAATTAATAGGACTAATATCACCAGATTTCACTTATCTGTCTTCATCAGGTGGGTTTGTTTTAATATTTTTTATGTTTAAGTTTGGGTACAATGGGATAATAGGCTAGGGTTTTGGAAAATTTATATTTTTTATGTTTTTGCGATTTCTATTATTTTTGGGCTTTGATGCCCGGCCACTTTTTTCCTCCGTTGGTACTTCCTTCCGGTGGCGTTAATTATGTAGTTCTTTCGATCCACGGAGCCCCTCTCCTACTGTTCCCCCCGCAGATCACTGACGGGTTTGTTTCTCTAAGCCGGCCGTTCTGCAGATGGGATTGTGAGAATTTGACCGACCGATTTTTTGGTCAGCTGATCTGCCGGTTGATCTGACATTTTCCCGCACTGCTTTTGATTTTCCCGCATTGCGAAGGTGATCGTGTTCCAGACGTCCTTCAGGTGTTCCTTAATCAGTTTTTTTAATCAGGTTTTTGTAAAGCCGACGCCACTGCGTTTGACTATTTATAACTCCCCCCTCTGCCCCATTCCAGCCACGAAAGCTTTCCCTGGAAGGTTTGAGTCTGGCGAGTTGGCAGGGTGTCTTACCCAATGTCGTTATGGGTTTTCGAATGTTTAAGTATCAAATTGGAGGCACAGCCAAAGGCGGGCCATTACACCACCCGAAAATATTCATTTTTTAAATGCAATATTAGCGGGAATTACCTGTGTATATCCATAGGCTGAAAGGTACTTACTTCTGTAGCAGATAATAATAATTTCTGAACTTATTTAAAATTCTACATTTGACAAATATAGGACCCAGTTTGGCGTTAAAGTTGTTGCTTGCTTCGTGGTAAACTGCGACAATATGCATCCTGTCCATCTTTGAAAGTTACCGGATTGGCTCTCAAATTATATTGGGCTACATTGCGTTCATTCGCTCGACATATATTAGATTGTAAATTTTTTCGTAGCATTGCTAAAATATCTGATCGGCATTTGGCTGTGGTATACTTGGCTCTTCAAGCAGAGACAACTCTCTTAGCAGCTTGTTATCGGATCTATAGGTAAGCATATCCAGTCTAAATAATGCACTATATGGGGGAACATCGAGACGATTACTGTGCAGATCCAAGCGAACGTGAGAGGTTTATGTGTCATGTACTGAGGTGGATGTCCCCGTCATGTCGATCGTGTTTTATATAAGTGCTGTCTTAGGCAGCCGGTGAGAAATGATTTACTCGCTCTGAGAGTACAGGAGAGTACAGACAGTACATACAGGAGCTGAGAGAACTCTGTTAAGCCTAACTCGAGGATATAGGCTTAAAAGATCTATGTATAGGCGTTAAAAAGGACGACAAGAAGGTAGATGAGCTCCCATAGGTGGATGCAGATTTTTTTTTTTTTTTTTTTTAGCTTTGCTTTATTTATTGAAGCTTCTCCTTAAGAGTCTAACAATAAGTTTATAAATCTTAATAGGTACTTAATTAACATTTATTATTGCAACTGATATGGGTTTTTGTGGCCCTAATACTTAGCATTGGGTTGGCATGTCATTACGACGAAGACTAGATAGCCGTGTTAAGTCTCTCGCAAGCCTGTTTGATTGACAATTTGATTGTCATGCAGGAATGGAGTTATCACAAATTTATGCAATGAAACGCCGTTGGCGTTCCACAATGATATTCATACAGAAGCCATTGATTATTTGAATATTTTGCTTTCTTGCATGGTAGTCTTTACGAACCACATGAATTCGATTATCTGCTGCTGCAGAGTATGCATCAAAGTTTCAAAGCTACTTTGTTGTTGCGTCGATGATGGGGGATTCGGTATCGGATCAGTTTTGGCAGCAAGCAGAGTTGTTGTCGTACAGCTTGGTGCTAGACTTAACACGGCTATCTAGTCTTCGTCGTAATGACATGCCAACCCAATGCTAAGTATTAGGGCCACAAAAACCCATATCAGTTGCAATAATAAATGTTAATTAAGTACCTATTAAGATTTATAAACTTATTGTTAGACTCTTAAGGAGAAGCTTCAATAAATAAAGCAAAGATAAAAAAAAAAAAAATCTGCATCCACCTATGGGAGCTCATTTACCTTCTTGTCGTCCTTTTTAACGCCTATACATAGATCTTTTAAGCCTATATCCTCGAGTTAGGCTTAACAGAGTTCTCTCAGCTCCTGTATTCTCTGTACTCTCCTGTACTCTCAGAGCGAGTAAATCATTTCTCACCGGCTGCCTAAGACAGCACTTATATAAAACACGATCGACATGACGGGGACATCCACCTCAGTACATGACACATAAACCTCTCACGTTCGCTTGGATCTGCACAGTAATCGTCTCGATGTTCCCCCATATAGTGCATTATTTAGACTGGATATGCTTACCTATAGATCCGATAACAAGCTGCTAAGAGAGTTGTCTCTGCTTGAAGAGCCAAGTATACCACAGCCAAATGCCGATCAGATATTTTAGCAATGCTACGAAAAAATTTACAATCTAATATATGTCGAGCGAATGAACGCAATGTAGCCCAATATAATTTGAGAGCCAATCCGGTAACTTTCAAAGATGGACAGGATGCATATTGTCGCAGTTTACCACGAAGCAAGCAACAACTTTAACGCCAAACTGGGTCCTATATTTGTCAAATGTAGAATTTTAAATAAGTTCAGAAATTATTATTATCTGCTACAGAAGTAAGTACCTTCCAGCCTATGGATATACACAGGTAATTCCCGCTAATATTGCATTTAAAAAAATGAATATTTTCGGGTGGTGTAATGGCCCGCCTTTGGCTGTGCCTCCAATTTGATACTTAAACATTCGAAAACCCATAACGACATTGGGTAAGACACCCTGCCAACTTGGCCAGACTCAAACCTTCCAGGGAAAGCTGTGGCTGGAATGGGGCAGAGGGGGAGTTATAAATAGTCAAACGCAGTGGCGTCGGCTTTACAAAAACCTGATTAAAAAAAACTGATAAGGGAACACCTGAAGGACGTCTGGAACACGATCACCTTCGCAATGCGGGAAAATCAAAAGCAGTGCGGGAAAATGTCAGATCAACCGGCTGATCAGCTGACCAAAAAATCGGTCCGTCAAATTCTCACAATCCCATCTGCAGAACGGCCGGCTTAGAGAAACAAACCCGTCAGTGATCTGCGGGGGGAACAGTAGGCCAGGTGGCTCCGTGGATCGAAAGAACTACATAATTAACGCCACCGGAAGGAAGTACCAACGGAGGAAAAAAGTGGCCGGGCATCAAAGCCCAAAAATAATAGAAATCGCAAAAACATAAAAAAATATAAATTTTCCAAAGTTTTCAAATCTTAATTTTAAACGATATTCAACAGTCTTTTAAACTGTGGTCTTAAAAAAAAGGACCTAATGATCCGCGCTGGGTCGGAAGGTCGTTGCGGCGAAGTCGGAATCGGTCGCAAATCCGTGCAAGGCGGTAAGGGTGTGACGATAATTTGCTCATGTACAATTTGCTCTTGATGGGTTATTTCTTCTTTGACGTATCTGATATTAAGGTCTCTCCGTATATTTTTATTTCGGATATACCAGGGTGCTCCAGTGATTGTTGTCAGTATCATTGATTGGGCCCTTTGCATGATCTCAAGATTACTACTGCTGGCACTTCCCCAAAGTTGGGAGCCGTACGTCCAAATTGGTTTTAGTATGGAGTTGTAGAGTAGAACCCTTTAGTCCAGACAGAGGGGTGACCGAGAGCTGATAAGCCAGTGGAGACTACTAGCCTTCAGCTTAAGGTGTGTTCTTTTGGCTTCGATGTGCCTGCGCCAGGTGAGGCGTCGGTCGAGGTGCACTTCGAGATTCGTCACTTCATTTGCTTTCGGTATTACGGTGTTGTTTAAAGTGCTTGAAGGATAGTCTTGCCGATTGAGTGTAAATGTTACATAATTAAATTTTTGTTTCTTTATTTTGATTCGCCAGTCAGATAGCCACTTCTCCACGGCCACTTAGTGAGAAGAGAGTTGGTTTGTGGCTTATACCGAGCATTTGGATCGACTTAAAAGCGCTGTGTCATTGGCAAACGTAGAAGTTGTTAGTAGTCTGCTTGTGGGTATGTCTGCTGTATAAAGGACTTACAGCGTTGGCCCAAGTACGCTGCCATGGGGAACTCCAGCGTTAAAGCGTGGTCGTCGGACATGTCTCAGTTGCATCTCACAGCAAAGGTTTTGTTGTAGAGATACGATTTCAGGATGTTGTAGGTGTTTTTAGGAAGCATTGTTTTAATTTTGAACATTAATCCATCTAGCCAGATCTTGTCAAAAACCTGAGAGACATCCAGAACTATTGCAGACCAATATTCCCGTTTTTCGAAAGCAGATCGTATTTCTGCTGTTATTCGATTGGCTTGTTCAATGGCTTCATGTTTCTCTCGAATACCGAACTGATGCGCTGGAATAAGATTGCGTGTCCTCAGACATTTTTCAAATAGTTTTGAGAGACAAGAAAATAGGCTTATAGGCCTGCCCGATGACGTAACTGAGTGGTCCCCGCCTTCGTTTGGTATCATTACTATGACCGATTTTTTTCATCTCTCTGGATAGTACCTGAGTTTTGTGATAGCGTTAAAAAACAAGGAAATAGTGCGTATAGGACAGTGTGGAAGCTCGAAATTCGATTGTCTCATGTGGTGCTTGGTCGACTTAAGCTTGTATCAGGATTCTGGTGGAACAAACGTTGAAGATGTGTTGCAAATGTGGTAGCTTTATCTTTGTCGCTGCGGGCCCAACCACCGGTGATATTTCTTAATGAGGTGTTGAGATTCTAGCGGCTGTAACTAGGACACTTTCCAAGGTATTTGCTGCTGATTCAATATCGGCATGAAAGTTTAGCCTTGGGTTCAGCTTAATGTATGTATTTTCTTTATTTCACCCAGTTTGTTCTCTTCGATGTTAATCTGTTATCCTGCATTGTCGTCTCGTGGCGTTGGAGGTGGTTGGAATTTAAGAGGACTGGCGAGTGGTCAGATGATAGATTCGGTAGAGATTTGGAACTGATAAGGTTTCGAGGGATATTTTTAGTTATTGCGAAGTCGATCAAGTCGGGTCGGTATGGCCATTATGATGGTCTGCCTGAAGAGATGTAGTCAAGCTTTCTGTTTGCCTTTATGATGGCCTTATAAAACTGTTTCCCTTAAGGGGTGACGAGGCGTGATCCCCATTGGGTGTGCTGGGCTTTGTAGTCACCTACAGCAATGAGTGGAGCCCTAAGGTGTTGAAGAAGTTCAGAAATTGTTGTTCGGAAACATTGACACGAGGGGGACAATATACAGCTGCGAGGGTAAGATTACCGCTTCTAAGTTGTACATTTATGGAAGTGGTCTGCAAGTAGTTTCTTCCAAACTTGCTATGGTAGTGGTTTATGATGCGGTTCTTAATCAGGATACCGGTTCCGCCATATGCTCTTCCTCTGATGATTTGTTCCGTAGAACAAAAAGCCACTTATTTGAAAGTTGTACTTAAAAGTGAGATTTGTTTCTGACAGTAGCTGGACGTCAATTTGATTGTCATGCAGGAATGGAGTTATCACAAATTTATGCAATGAAACGCCGTTGGCGTTCCACAATGATATTCATACAGAAGCCATTGATTATTTGAATATTTTGCTTTCTTGCATGGTAGTCTTTACGAACCACATGAATTCGATTATCTGCTGCTGCAGAGTATGCATCAAAGTTTCAAAGCTACTTTGTTGTTGCGTCGATGATGGGGGATTCGGTATCGGATCAGTTTTGGCAGCAAGCAGAGTTGTTGTCGTACAGCTTGGTGCTGTTAGTGCCGATTTTATGACGTTTGCGAGGGTCACATTTGGGAAGATGGTCGCAGGACCAAATGAGGACCTCTTTGCCGTTGCGAAAAAGACTTCCGGGCATGTTTTTGATTCTATAAGGGTATTGTGTGAGTTATGGAGGCGGGCAGGCGTTACTCGGTGATGAATACAGCTTTTGAGGTCTTTGTATATTGGACAGCCTCTATAGTTTGCTGTGTGGTTACCCACACAATTTTCAAACTTTTAGGAGCTGGGATCAATTTTGTTGGTCATGCAATGACTCGAGTCATGAAGCTCTCCATAAACGACACAAACTGAACGCAAAGTGAAGTATGCTCTTGTGTGGCCACATTCTTGGCAATTAGTGCATTGGCCTTTGCGCTTGTGTGGTTCTTTTACAGTAATTCTTCGATGCAGAAGAATCTGTAGCTTGTAAATAGGATGCACTTCATTTTTCATGATAGCTTTAGTGTGAGGTTCCAGCTCGACTTTAAAGAGTGGTTGCGGTTTGCAGACATTGTTCAGGATGTTAAAGACAGTTTTTGCTTTGAAACCCTTATCGCTTAATGGCTGCTTGATCTCTGAGGGTGTTACGTCCCTTGAGAACCAGTTGGAGACCCTTACTACTTTTTAGTTGGTACGTGTAGTAGTTTTTGTTACTTTTGCTTAAGTAGTGTGTAAGAGTCCTAAAGTTCTCTTCAGTTTTTACCTGGACCTTTGTTTTGTGGATGCTGCCCTTTTTTGTTGGGTATTATGTGGAATTTGTCTTTTCCAACAAGTTCAATTATTTTGTTAACAAGAATATAAGAGCTTTTCTAACGGATGTATATAGGTGGAGGCTTTAGCTTCTTTTTGCCCCCTTCGTCAGTGCTGCGGGGTAGATCCATATCAATAGTATTCCAAATCTGTTCCAAATCTGATCCAACCCAGTTTGCATTATTTTTGGCCTTGTTGCTGATTCAGCAGAAACGAGCGTTGCAGTAGCCACCGTGCGTACGGTTGATACCGTTGCAGTATTTGTTGTTGTTGCAGTGGTTATCATTAACGACATCATGGTCGAATTTTCGGTTGCTGTAGAAGAGGTCAGTTCCCTTTGGCACATCGTTGGGCTTGCGGGTGAGCAAGGTCGTGCTCTCTCGTTCGTTGTTGGCTTAAGTTCATGTGTCGGGTTGGGCGTGATTGACCGTGGCCGATCGACGTTTGCATTTATTTCGTGCACTTCCGCGGGTTGCGAAGACACATATGAGACACATATGATGAGAGTCGAAGTTTGTCTTGCTCTTGTTAACGTCCAGCGCGAATATCGTTTTGACTCATTGTGAGAGTTCGTGGCTTAGTTATTGTATGTTAATTTTCTTTGAAATGTAATAATTGTTCAAAAGCCGGGAGTTTGCACAACTATTTCAATGAGCGATTAAAAATCGTAATGAGCGTCTTTTCGCAAAATTTTTTGTGGTAAATTGTTGATAGTTATTCACGTTTCACTTGAAGTATTTGGTATATTTTCGGAGCATAGAAAATAAACACGTCCGCACTGTTCGAGTATCGATGCAGAATCTGTTCAATTAGTTGTATTAATGATTAAGAAATAAAATAAATAATTGAAATGTTGGGTTCTTAAGGTAAAATAAACTCATCGGCATCCCCCTCATCGACCTGGAAGGCCTGTAATCTGGGGCGAAGAAAATATATAAAGGCATGAGGATTTATGTAGAAAATTGTAGTAGTTAATTTCCTTTTCTTAAAATCCAATTTGCCCCGGATTATGGGATTTTTTATCCGGTAAAAACCAGCACTAACTTAATGTGCATCAAATTTCTTAAGCTACCCTTAACTATCTCACTCATAAAAAATATCAATTTAAAATAAAATCTTTATGTAATTAAAATTTTTACATTACATTACAGTACATTATCCCGTTAGACAAGAAAAACTAAAAAAACCAACTGTTGCCAATGCCAACCATTGCAATGGTTACGGCATGTTATCATGTCTCTTTTTTTTATCCCTTGTTTGCCACTTTTCCAATTTAAGTTTGTATGAGATTTTTAGTACAAACTCGAAAAATTTGATCCATGCGTGCAGAGGACTGATGCCATAATTTAGATTTTCAAATTTAGCCTTAAAGTTTGATATTTCGGTGGTTTTCATAAAATCCTTTGGACTGGCTCCACAGATAGGACACACCTGGCAAGATTTCGTTTCGGTTATTATCTTCATCACCTTTCCGTCAATTAATGTCAGATGAAGGGAAAAAGTCACAACTATTTTTCTATCGATTGAAAAATGCTAAGTAAAATCCGTGAGGCTTTGTATTTGTGACTCTAAATTTGACTTTCCGCCAAAATAATTTCTTTTGTTTCTTTAGCAAATTCAATCTTTAGGGGTCTGCAAAATCTTACTGATTGGGTGCTTTTATTTATACAACACGGTGTCTCTAAATCATCTGTTAATTTTAATGGAATGAGGCTGGTAACGAAAATTGAGTCGTCTTTGAGATGGGATTCGTCTTCTAGGAATCTCTGCTTGTACATACTCTGCCCGGTAGTACCGTCAAATCCATAGCTTGCGATCAGTTTGACATCTGTTATGTTTTCATGGCTCTTAAATACCTCCTTTTGCATAAGAATAATTCGACTGGCCGTATGATTAAGCAAATTTTTGAGAGATACTTGGGCTCTGGTTTCTGTCACATGAACTGCCGCTGGTCTACACGCTAATTTAGCTTCGCTGACTTTATTATACGATGGATAAATATTGCTTAATTGTGTTTTATTTAATGCTCTCATGTTGTTGTATTGGGCTTTGGTTAGAGAGCTGTCAATCAAAAATGCAAGAGCCTGAATTGATGTGAGCGGTACTGGCTCTGAGAATATAAATTTCTTCCTAATTTCAGTGGATGCATATGAAGTAGAAATGGTATGCTTTAATACAAAAGCAGTATCGCTCATTATTATTTCTTTTTGGCTGAAATTGATGCTGCATGGACAAGAAGACTTGTATTATTTTCTTCAATATTAGCCAGATCCGTTGCCATTTTTCGTTTGAGCCGTGATCCTGCATCACTGTAAGGGAGCCGTGGTCGTCCCATTTGACAGTCTGAAGCGATTTGGTTGTTATTTTGCTCCACGACAACCATCATGGTGGATGAAAGCCAACTAACATGTTTTTTTTAAATGCTTCAATTGTACGGTTACATTTAGCCAGATTTTTCGTCATATACAGGTAAAAGCTTCCGATTTTCTTAGCGATTTTAGCTCTCTTATCAATATTAATATCATTAAATTTAAATTCGCCAACAACCCAGTCAACTTTGTCATTTCGACCTCCTTTGACCCACTCATCCAGCAGAACCGATCGGCTAATCTCAAACTTGCCTTTAACAACAAAATATCAAGAGCATAGGCTAATTTAGGCAAAAGGCACTACAAGGATCTATTTAATTACAGTTTTTCGTAAACACATCAGTTATTAGTTTTTGGCACAATTTGCACAAATTATTTCTCACTCCACTATAGACGAATACTTTGGTTAGATTTTGCCTAAACTAAGACATAAACAAAGACAACAACAATTACAACATGGAACACATAAATCGAAATCAGTAATTTATATCTGTATTTAGCAGAGCTCGCAAATAACAGTTGACCGTTTTTCGTTTTGCGGTCTGCTCTCTAACACAACCGAAAAACACGATGCACGTGTGCCCTCGATCTGAACAGAACTTTTCGTTTCTCTGTGTTTTGGTTTTCGGTTAACTGCTCTCAGTTTCATGGTTTTTGATATGCTCACTGAACAACAACTCAGAGAGCAATCCAACTGCACGCTCGCTCATTGAGGGTCAGCAGATGAACGAAAAAACGAAAGGCTCATCGTAAACGGTCTTTTGATTTCAGTGACTTTTAAACAAAGTTTAGCCAAAATTTTAACATATATATTTATTAGATGTAAACATTAGATTTATTACTTATTCAGCATTAAGCTTTACAACTAGTAGCGAAACCCTTCGCTATCAAGAAATAAAAAGGCTTTCCATCGGTAGTCACAATCTTTATAATCGAAGAGACGATTGATTCTTCACTGGTTTCATATGAAATTTTTTTTTTTTCATATTCTGTTTTTCATGTTCTGTCGAAAATCCACATTTTAAGCACCCTTAAGCACCCTTAATGGGTGCGTGAATAAGCAGAATTGTCAATTTTGGAGTGGAAATCAGCCAGAAGCATTGTAAGAGCTACCAATTCATCTAGAAAACAGTCACAGTTTGGTGCGGTTTATGCGCTGGTGGCATCATTGGACCGTACTTCTTCAAAGATGATGTGAATCCTAACGTAACTGTGAATGGTGAGCGGTACCGTAAGATCGCACAGCACGCGTAACAATAGACTTATTGAGAGGCGAGTTCAGTGAACATTTTATTTCACGTTCGGGACCGGTCAATAGGCCGCCTAGCTTGTGCGATTTAACACCTTTATATTATTTTTTGTAGGGCTAAGTTAAATCTAATGTATAAACAGACAAGCCCGCTTTAATTTACGCATTGAAGGACAACATTGACGCATTTATTCGTGAGATACCGGCCGAAATGTTGCAAAGAGTATACGTAAATGAGTATGAGTAAAATTGGATTAATTGGATTAAATTGGATTTGAGGCGCAGTAACGTACAAAATTTTTTTTTTTTTTTTTTTTTCATTCTTATTTTATATTTAAAATCTGTCCGAATGGACAATCATTAAATGATTTGGGGGTGACATTAACTTAAGGGAGGTACATGGAATGTGGGGGAGGTCAAGCGGGTGTTTCCTTTTCAGGCGTCTTAGGGATTGGCTGTTTTCTAGGAGCTTGATGGCTAGGAGGTTGGGGTGGTTGTCCAGTCTTTTTTTATATCTTCACTGTGTCGGGTGATCTCCTGTGCTACCGAAGGAATTCCAAGCTCTCTGTGGATTATTGGGTTTTCGTGGTACGGATGAGCGTTAGAAAATGTTCTCAGACATTTATTCTGAAACCGCTGTATTCTGATGCGGTTGGAACAGCTTGCCGTGCCCCACAACTGAATCCCATAGGTCCAGATTGGCTTCAGCACTACGTTATATGTGAGTAGTTTAAATTTTTCCCTGAGCTTGAATCTTCTGCCAGTGAAGTTGCCTGAGTCGTAGGTCGGCCTGGTTGCGCTTGTTGATTAGGTGTGGACGCCATGTGAGTCTGCGGTCCAGGGTCAGCCCTAGATATTTGGGAGTGTCCTTCATTGGAATGGTTTCCCCGTTGAGTGTGACGGGGGGGAAATCCCCCCTGCGAAGTTCGAAGGTTGTGTGGGAGGATTTCTCCGCGTTGACCACGATGTTCCATCGTTTCAGCCATGTATCGAGAGCATCCAGTTGTCTCTGTAGGATGGCTGATGCTTCCCGCGGATCTGTGGCGGAGGCTAGAAAAGCGGTGTCATCTGCATATGTGGCTATTGTGAGGTTCCGAGAGGGGGTGATGGGAAGGTCCGCTGTGTAGAGTGTGTATAAGATGAGTCCAAGAACACTGCCTTGAGGTACCCCTGCTCTTATAGGCCTAGGCGTGCTGATTGATGATCCGCATCTCGGAATTCTCTCCTCTGTGTACGACTTGAGGAAGGCGAAGTGGGAACTTGGAAGGTTGGATTTAATTTTGATCAGGAGTCCAGGGTGCCAGACTCTGTCAAACGCCTGTTTAACATCCAGCATAACGGCGCAGCAGTACTTCTTCTTTTCGAAGGCCTCTAGTATGCACTCAACAAGCCGGTGGCATTGCTCTGGTGTTCCATGAAGGCGTCTGAAGCCAAACTGGTGATCAGGAATCAGTCCGGCCTCGTCGAAAACTGGCAGTACTCTACGTAAAAATATTCTTTCAAACATTTTAGACAGGATTGCCAGCAAACTAATCGGACGATACAATGCTAGATTGGCTTCAGGTTTTCCAGGCTTGAGGAGGACAATTATTTCAGCAAGCTTCCACACTTTCGGGAAGTACCCTAGACGGAGGGAGCTGTTAAAGATGTTAGCCAGCCAGGAACAGATCAGGGGCAACATTTTCAGTGCTGTTGCATCGATTTGGTCAGGACCTGGTGACTTGCCATTTTTTAGGAAGGCGATCTCCTGCGCAATCTTTTCTGGTTCGACGGGCTGTATTGGCGGGCCAGGAGCACTTGGGCTGTCTACGAACCTTATGGTGGCAGCTCTCTCTTCGCCAGTGCATCTGTCGAAAGGTGAGAATGCACTATGTAGATGATTAGCAAAGGTTTCTGTTCTTTCAATATCAGTCCGACACCAGGAACCGTCCACTTTACGCACGGGTGATATCTTCTTCGCAGGTCTATTTATGTGTCTCGTGACATTTCACAGGTTGTGCTGCGGGTCTCCAGGTTCCAGATTCTCAAGGAATCTTTGGAAGGAGTCCTGCCGTAGGATGGATAGCTTGTCCTTCAGTTCCTTGGTGGCACGATTAAGTGCTGTCTTGTCCCTGGGATTGCGCGAGGAAAACCAGACTCTTCTGAGGCGCCTTTTTTCGGCCACGAGGGCCGCGATTTCCGGAGACCACAAGTGCACGTCTCTTTCAGGTGTTCTCGGGGGTTCTCGGGGTAGTCCGAGGAGGTGGATTGGCAAACTCAGCGGCATTGTGCATCTCTTTGGTTAGTTTTTCGATAGCCGCATCTATGTTGCTTGGTGTGGAAAGAGGGGGATCTGGATTCACGGAGGAAAGCATCCAGAACATAAACTTGGGGGCATTTGAGTGTTTCCCCGTAGGGTCTTTTGTGCGGTGTTTTTCTGAGGACGGGGTGTTTAGGAGCAAGTTTACTGCGTTGTGGTCGGATAGCAGTTTATCATAGCTTGAGTATGTTATCTTAGAGTGTCCTATGCCCTTGGAGACGGCGAAGTCCAGCAGATCCGGCTGCTTTGAAGGGTCGGTAGGCCAGTGTGTGGGCTCTCCAGTGGAATGGCAGTCCAGACTCTTTCGCTGCAGGTACTTGTAGAGCTTTATGCCTTTTGGGTTGTTTGTGCGGGACCCCCACCAGGAATGTTTGGCGTTAAAGTCTCTGGCTGCTATAAAGCGAGATCCAATGGACTCGAAGAAGTCCTGAAGGTGGGTCTCGGTTATCGAGTGTCTGGGTGGAAAGTAAACCGCACCAATGGTGATATCTCCCTGAGGGCTGGTAATCCTGGTCGCGGCGCACTGTGCCCATTCCTTCTGAAACGCGGGAATTCCGCGTGCTCTGCCAGATGGATGGTTGGCATGTAACAGTTCGTACCCGCTGATGTGGAAGTAGGATATGGGACAAAAGTGGGATTCCGAAACTAGAAAAACATCGATATTGTGTGTTTTGATGAGGTGCTCTACTTCGGCTTTGCTCCTCTGCAGGCCGTTTGCGTTCTAAAACTATGTTGACTTATTTGCATTATTTCCTGTTGAGGATGCGAGCTATTAACTCCAATCCAGATAGTCTGCGAGATTATCTGCGAGATAAACTTTTCCATAATCCTCTCAATCGTTCCTTCCATGCGGGCAAGCATCGTTTCAAACTGGTTGGGTTGTGGGGCTTTGGAAGTGGTTTGGGGGGTTTGTTGGGGATTCGTTGGCTATGTCGCTTGATTTCCTTGCAGTGCATCTCTGTAACTCATACCATTGATGATGGTTGGTCTGGATGGGAGGTGGTTTGTTGCTACTCACAACGGGTCTGGCTTTAGGAGATTGCTGTACCTTTGCCTTTTTGTAGGCAGGGCATCCTCTGAACGACGCAGGGTGATCAGCTTGGCAATGTAAACAGCATGATTTTTCGTCATCTTTTTTGGTGCATGACCTGGAGTGGTGAAGACCACCACATTTCACTCATCGATGTTCCAGGAAGCAGTTGCGCTGGGTTCGTCCAAACCCTTGGCATCTGAAACATTGTGGATCGTCGTCAAACTTCAGTGGGGGCTCTACGGTGACAACTGACCTGCAAATCCTCTTTATTTTGAAAATCTGTGTATTGTTGCTCGCTAGTTCGAGATTAAACAAAAAAGACAAGAGTGGTTGTTTGGATTTCCTGCCAATGGGATTGTGCAGATCCCTCACAGTATGGCCGTATTTGTGGAGTTCTTTCTTAATTTCAGTCTGGTCCGTTGAGTGGTGAAGTCCCTTGATGACCGCCCTGTACGCGCTCTCGTCCTTTGGTTGGAAGATGCGGTGCCTTTTGTTATGTGCCACGAGGTGCTGGCGTAGGGCTGTGTAGGACTCCTTATCTGGCATCATTTCGCGTACATTATTTTTTCTCTCCGTTTTGTATGAGAAGTCCTTTTTGATACCCACGAGAGTCGTTATCATCTTGACAACCGCGGTGATGTCGGTCACGTCTGGGATGTAGATCGGGGGAGGCTTGAGGGTTTTCGGGATCGGGTTTGGTTTCACTACCGTTTTAGATGCCACTGCCTCTGAGGCAGTTTTGGGTTTGTCATGTTCGTCGTCATCATCTTTGCTTGAGAGGAGGAAAAGGGGTTGTTTGCCAGCTTGCTGCTCAGAGCTGCGCTGGTGCTAGGCGTGACGTCTGGCTTCTCTCCTTGCCTATTACGCGCGGGCTTGCGCTTGATCTCGCTGGGCTCCGAGTAAGAAGAACTCCAGCTAGAGTCTCTGTTCGAGCTGCACTTTCTTGCTTTGAGGGCCTTATTGCATGGCATTGTTTTGCCAAGCTTAATGGCACGCGGCGGGGCCTGCCAGTCCATACTCTAAGTTGGCGTTCAATTAACGCTTATGCAAAAGTAAGTCACTGCAGCAACGGCAGCAAAGGGGCAACGGACACAGTGGGACTCCGCTCCTGGCAGCCCGACACGGTCCCTAAAATGCGCAGTCCACCAAGTCCCAAATGCGGGCAGGTCGTAAAAAAAAAATAAAATAAATAAAATTGGAAAAACAAAATTCTGAAAAATAATTCAGTTTAAGAACAAAAAACCAAGTTCCTTATTGTTGAGATAATCTTTAAACATTAAATTATATGGACCGTACTATCGATTCAAATGAAGAATTCATAAATGTTTATTAACTTTATGTGTTTTTAGTATAACTATAATAAAACTTTCCCATAGCTCTTAAAAAATCATGAGTTGCTAATTTAGAAAAATACTCGGGGGAGTAAAGTCAACCTGAAATTTTAGTCGGACGGTTTAAGTATTTTTTCCGCTCCCGCTGTACAACGTAAACATCCCACTCAACCGACCGATGGGCGCTGCCGTTTATCGTACGGCTCGGATCGCGGGGATAGATCCAACAGAATAAAGTATAGAAAAGATACGAGGAAGAAGCAAAGTGCGTTTATTGCTCCGAAAGGTGAGATTAGAGGATTTAGTCGAAGAGGAACTGCAAACTTAAGTTATATTGGACGTTGTAGTCAGAAAACAAAACCCTTAAAGGCTCATGCTGGACATATGTACATCTACAACAACTTAGGAACGGAGGACTAAAATTTCAGCCCGTCTATTTCACATGTTAAATTATAGGCGTTAGTAGATACTGGCTGTCTACTTTATTATTAATAAGGTTATGTAGAAAAACGACACGCAGCATCATTCTACTATTTGTTAGGGATGGTAAATTGATTAGTAGGAGTCTGCTAAAATAAGTAGGGAGGTGACGATTTCCATCCCGGTTGAGTCCCCTAAGAGCGAGCATCAAGAAGTTCTTTTGTACGTATTCAATGCGGTCTTAATGAACCCCATACTAAGGGCTCCAGATGCATGACCCGTACTCTAGTATCATACATATTACTTAAGATACGTATAAGCTTTTAGTTATATAACGGTCATTGAAATCCTTATACAATCTTCTAATGGAGCAAAGCACACCCATGGCACTTTCTTTGACATATATGATAAAAAGACATTAGATTACATTTTGACCCATCGATATTGGCTAAACACTATTTTTGAAAATTGTCCAAATTAGACTGAAGTTTATATTGGGCATAAGGGGATTTATATTGAAGACAAAGCTTAATATCGTCTGCATACATAAGAACAAGAGAGTTCGTTAGAGCACGAGGTAAGTCGTTAATAATAGTGAAAAGTAACGGCCCAAGACTGCTTCTTTTGGGGGCCTACCGATGTAGCTCTAACAAGGCGAAAGTGTGCATTTTTAGAAAGGACACGTTGTGTTCTCCCAGCTAAGAACCTAGAAATCCAAATAAAAAGGTCTGAATGAAATCCCAGCATAGCAACTTTAGTCAAAAGGAGTAAGTGGCTTACAGTGTCCGTATAGACGCCATCTGTTAGGCCATTACGGAAGCCATCTATAATAAAGGAAGTCAGCTCCAAGGGGTTTGTAGTGGTGGAGCGACGCTTTAAGAAACCATGTTGGCATGGAGAATTAATTGAGCTGCAGTGGTTTTGAAGATGTGGTGTTACCAATTTTTCGAAAAGATCTGGAATTGCCGAAAATTTAGAGATTCCTCTATAATTTGTAGCAACCAATTTTTCTACTTTTTCTGTGTAGGGGAATTATGAAAGACTGGTTTTACCTTCAGAAGATCCGATAACACTTCTGTCGGAGAAAAATGAGCTGAAAATAGTAATGGCTTATTAAATATTATATGAATAAGACTTATCCATTATTGTAGGAATTGAATACGTTGTTTGAAAGAATGTTGCGAATAGATCGGCAATACCCTGATCAGTAGTCGCAGAAAAATTTTCAAACAAAATTAGGGGGGAGAGAAGATACATGCTTACACTTAGTGTTCATAATATTATAAAAAAAAATTCTTGTAACACTCAGCGTTATGCAGCGTTATTGGTGAAGTTTGTCCGAGCTACTAAGTATCTGGAAAAAGGTACGTCGAAGCCAGTTTTTATTTGTATCTTTTTAGGAGTCCGCTCGAATATATTTTTCGTTTTTAAAATCTTTGTAAACCCAGACGAATCGTTTAAGGCGGATTGATGCTTCCATGGCACGCAGGAGACGAAGAATGTGTTAAGCGTTCTGTAGAATGTTTCAAAATCAATATTTATTTCGGTGCATTCCCAGAGATCGGACCAATCACATGTAAAAATTAGGTTGCTTGGTCTCTGAAATTCTGGGTGGTAGGGATCATCTGGGGTCGACCTTCTGGCTCTGGAAAGGATAATTCGATCGGGATCACAATCAAAGCATAGATCTCGAACCGACCTAAAGAATTCCTTCCGCGCTTTATTTGACCGAGGTATATGTCGAACATACCATCAGTGAAATCATGGTGTGTTGAAAGTGATGTTATAAAGATGGTTAATTCTCGATGTTTGACCAGAGAGGTTTAGGTAAATTGAAGTCTCCTAGAGTAACTAACAGGTGACAGTCGGACATGCGGTTAGAAATCCAAATGGCAGATAAGTGGTGCCAGTATATATGCGGCTCTGAAGAAGGTGATAAGTATGAGCATGTGATAAACAGTGATTGAAGCGACATAGTGATTTTCACACATAGGAATTCTAAATCACCAAAATTCGGTAACTTAACCTCTTCAAAAGCAAAGTCGGAGTCTACAGAGATTAGGATACCTCTTCCTCTTCGTAGTGGTCGGTCCTGTCTGCATGTGGTGTACCTGTACCGGCTGTACCTAAAAATCTCCGTCTTTAACTAGGTTTCAGTAAAGACTATTATCTGGGATACAAATGAAGAACTGTCATAATGAAGTTTAGGGAGCTAACTCCGAAGTCCTCTAGTATTTTGATAGTTAAGAGTAATAGATGTTGTTAGTTAGTTAGATTTTGCATGTCAGTTCAGGGTATTTAGGCTTAGGGAGTTTAACTTCCACAGGCTTGTTTACTTATTTTTTTTTATTTTTTTTTTTTTTGCTGTACTCGGCTTAGGTTCTGGTACGAATATGTTCAACGGCCAAAAGCTGGGCGAACAGACCATGTCGAACGTCAGCAAAGGTACACGTATCTTCAAAGATGACGTAAGCCTCGAAAAAGTATTTTTAAACTTCCAAAAGTCCTCCACTCTAACAACGGCCTTCGTTTTGGCTTGGAAATAAGCCGAGATATCAATGTCAGGGGCAAGCCGTGATATAAAAAATATGCTTAGAGGTGAGAATCAGCTGTAGGGGCTTTGGTGGATTTTAGGGAGGACAACTCTTCTGGTGCCGGGGTAATCACCTGAAGTGATACCCTAGAAGATAACTCGGACAAGTTATGCTCAATTATGGAGACAAATTCAGGAACTGAATTTATTCTTACGACTTCTGCTCTTGTGGTAGTAAGATGTATGTATAAGCGGCTGCATGGTCGTTGGCTGATCAGGCTGAAAAGCGATCATACGGAGCGTCCTCATTAAGCAGTTGAAGGCTGCGAAATTGGGAATCAAGAGCAGAGAGTTGGTCGTTGATTTTGCGGAAACCACCCCAATTACTGCCGACAAGGTGCAACTTGCGTCTGCATCCATACAAACAGTACTCGGCACCATTAACTTTGGAGCAGTCTTTTGCCCACCGACATTTGCATATACTACGGACCGACATCCTGGACCTTAACTGCCCGAGGTATATTGTGGCGGGTGACTGGAACGCGTCCCACTGGCTCTGGGGTGCAGGAAGGTGTAGCCTAGCGAATCTTGCCCTGAGCACTGAGGTGAACTGTATTGCCACAGGTGGCCCAGCACGGTACCTGCCTGGCAGCCCAGGCTCTCCTGGCTTCATCGATTTTTCCCTGACAAGGGGCATCCTGGGTATACACGTTGATATACGGTCTGTCGTTGAGCTCAGCTCCAACCACCTACCACTAATAATCACGCTGGACGCAGCCGCTATGGCATCCCCGACGTCGGAGAGGCTCATAACCAAGCGAAGCAACCTTGAACTCTTCAAAGGACAACTTGAGAGATCTCTGCAACTGGAAATTGAGATCAACTCTGCGAATGACTTGGAAGACGCCATTGAATTCTTCACCAACAAAGTCAAGACGGCAGCAAAAATGGCAGCACACACTCCGCCCCGGACGCCAAGAGCATCGGTTATCCCGATCACCAACGCGATCCAGCTTCTAATCCGTGACAAGAGATGCCTACGCACAAGGTGGATGGGTTTCATCACCCCCTGGACAAATCCCTGGCGGATCACAAAGCTGTGTGGTTCAATGCATGACTGGTGAACACTGGTACTGATAATGACGCGATGCACTCACTTTGAAAGGCCACACGCGCCATCAAAAGGAGATGCACCATGAAGGCGCCGCTTCTAGACAGCAACGGGACATGGTGTCGGACGGACTTTCAGCAAGCCGAGGTTTTTGCTAGGCACCTAGCTAAACGTTTTCAGCCATTTGAGCTAGTGAGCTCGGAGCGAGTAGGCGAGACGCATGCCAGGCTGTCCCAAGCGCTCCAAATAGACAGGTCTATTAGGCCTTTTGCCCCCCAGTGAGATATTCGAAGTTATTTGACGCTTAAATATTAGCAGACCACCTGGTCACGATACTATATGCAACGCCACACGAAAGGCATTACCAAGTCACGCAAATCTCTACATAGCCTTGTTGTTCAACGCCATAGTGAGATTGCAATGCTTTCCTGCACAGTGGAGGTTCGCATTAATATCTACAATCCACAAATCGGCAAGTGACCCCGCGTCCTATCGGCCGATCAGTCTCCTCCCTTCGATTTCGAAGATGTTTGAGACTGATTGCTGCCCGGTTGTTAGGATTATGGACACTCAGGGGATCACTCCTGAGCACCAGTTCGGGTTCCGAGGTGGTCATTGTACGGTGGAGCAACTTCATCGGCTTAATGATTTTTAACCGGAAATAATTCTGCAATGCTCTCTTTCAGGACATCAAGGAAGCGGTAGACCGAGTTTGGCACACAGGTTCACTGGTCAAAACAAAGGAGAGACTTCCTGCCCCATATTTCCACCTACTAAGGTCATACTTTGGGGGAAGGCAGTTCGCGGTTTGCTTCCATTCGGCCGCCTCTGCCAAATACAACGCGAAGGCTGGTGTCCCACAGGATAGTGTCCTGGGGCCGCTTCTGTACTGTCTCTACAGCCGCGAACAGACAATCCGTCAACCATGCTGGCCACGTTTGCTGACGACGTGTGTCCCCCACAGATCAAGCTGTGAAGCCTCTGCGGGTGATCGAATCCAGCAGTGTTGCCACAACGTTCGCGCAATGGGCGAATCTCTTGAAGATCGGCATAAATAGCGACAAATCCGCCAATGTTTGTTTTTCCTTATTAAGGAAAACCCCGCCTGATATCAACATAGATGGAAAGCCTGTCCTACAGACCAATTCAACTAAATACCTTGGTCTTACGTTGGATCGTAGACTCACCTACGCCAAGCACATCACCACAAGAGCCACTAGAACAGGCATACAAAATGCAGTGAACAAACATTTTGGCCTGTTAAGTTCAAGGAGCAAACTGTCATTGGCTAACAAGGTGACCATCTACAAGCAAATTATCGCGCTGATCTGGAGGTATGGGTGCCAAAAATGGGAATTAGCTTGTGATCACCAAATCAAAAGAGTATAGACGGCCCAAAACAAAACACTCAGATTGACACCGGATGCGAGTGGTATATTCGTAACATGTCACTTCACAAAGATCTCAATCGGCCCACAGTCTTTGACGAGATTAATAACCACTCTAGCCACTACAATAACAGACAACAGGGGCACAGGAACAGACTGGCACAACGACTGGCCAGTGGGACGTCGCTAAGGAGGCTGAAAAGGCGTCAGCCTAGGGACCTGCTAACACGATGCACTAGGGGTCGATCCCGTAGACGACTTTAAATTGTTATTTAGTCCAATTGTATATTATGAATTGTAAATTGTTTACAAGTATTAAGCTAGGCAAGTGTCTAACAGGCGCGCACTTTCGGCTGAAAAAATAGCTAGCAAGGCTATAAAGAGGTTGCTGGTGATCCCGGTTGCCTTAATAAATATTAACAAAAAAAAATTTTTTTTCTAGGATGCTTGGGGGCGTGGTAACACGAAATGTTATTAATCTGTCCGTTGTTTCAATTTGACACAACGTAGATATGATGATGCTAAGAATAGTAAAACTGGTTTTTGGTGGTTCATTTGTTCAATTTTTTTTTTTATAAGGTTGGGAGACCAATAGTCAGAGTCGATTGCAAAATTACAAAATTCCTGCGATTTGACGACCGTGACCACTGCTACAGTTTTGTGCATCTGGAACTTAAGCACATATTAGTATTTTTTTTTTTTTTAATGGAAAAAACGTAAAAAAAACGCATAAAATGGCATATATTATTTGACATTTCGTAATCGTTAATTGACGTTTTTCAGATGAATTAATGTATAAAAATAATTTTTTTTAATGAAAAATATCATAGGTTTCGAATATCACAGTTTTACACAGGTTTCGAATAGGAATATTCGACATGTTTTTTTGTAAACACAAAATTTTGTGGATCTTGAGACTGGCGCCCATACCCAAAATATAGAGCGCACCTGGCGCAACGTGAGATCGTCGGTACCACGGTTTGGGAGGAACGATAACAGTTTCGAGCAACATCTCGCGGAGCACATTTTCAAAGAAGTTCATCCGGATAGGAAAGACCGTATACACGCTATATTCAAAGCAATTGGAAATTTGTACGATCGGTACAACCCAAATCCGACGCGGCCAAATTCTCGGAACGGACTAAATTCAGTGCAGAAAATACGGACGAAGAAAGCCATGAAGAAGATTGATCGATTTTATTTTTATTGTATGATACGCATGAAAGTCCATATCATATGTTTCTTTTTCGTTATGTATAAACTATGAAATTAAACTTAATATGTCCAGATTTTTTTTTTATTATGTATTATTATTATTATTATTTGAGTTAACACTGTAAAACAACTATCAATTTCAAAGACAGAACGTAAAAACGAGATATTTAAATTTCCGCATTTTAAAAAATTTTTTTTTTCATTTTTTTTACCAAAATACTTAAAAATCTTAATCTCCCCCTACATATTCTTAAATTATGCATAATACTGCACAAGTTACGGCAACAATTTTTTGGATAACTTGAAAATAACTAAAAGCCCTTAAACTTGACATTTACCACATTTTCAAACGTAGTTAGGGGCGAGAGAAGATACATGCTTACACTTAGTGTTCACAAAATTATAAATAAAATTCTTAAAACACCCAGCGTTATGCACGGTGAAGTTTGTCCGAGCTACTAAGTATCTTAAAAAAGTTACATCGAAGCTAATTTTGTTCTTAATTTAGTTTAAGATTTTTAGACTCCTTGTAAAACAAGGCGAATCGTTTGAAGCGGATGGATACTTCAATGGCACGAGTCGAAGAATTAAAATCGGTGCATTCCTAGAGATCGGACCAATAGCATGTAAAAATTAAGTTGGTTAGTCTCTAAAAGTCAGCCTTACAAAAGCAGCGAGTTTTATGAACTACATGGGGAGACTTAAGATTGCTTATGGTTGGTGTTTTAATGTACACCTTAAGCGTTAGGCGATATAGATCTTCTGGGGTCGAAAGTGGCATGGCTCTGGAATGGATTATTCCATCGGGATCAGAAACAAAGCATAGATCTTGGACCCGACCAAAAGAATTTCTTATGTGGTAGAGTATTGGACAGTGTTATTGATGACTATCAATTATCGATTCGTCGCCGTTCGCAACAATTGGGCCTCTGATACTCAACAACATAAACAAATTTTGCGGAACGGTTTAAGTGTAAAGCCGTTCAAAATACATCGGGTTCTTTGAAAGTTGGCCGAAGACTCACGTTTTTATCGAAGCTTACTTCGGCTCAGCGCCGAATGTCATTTTTGGCTTAATGTTTTTGGCTTAAGCAGAATTGTCGATTTTGGAGTGGAAATCAGCCAGAAGCATTGTAGAAGCTACCACTTCATCTAAAAGTCACAGTTTGGTGCGGTTTATGCGGTTATACGGTCATTGAACCGTACTTCTTCAAAGATGATGCGAATGTAACGTAACTGTGAATGGTGAGCGCTACCATGAGATAATATCAAACTCTTTTTTACTCAAAATGCAGGATTTTGACTTGCATGACATGACGTAGCTTCAACAAGACGGTACCACATGCTATACAGCACGCCTAAAATTTTGTTATTATTTGTTTTATTATAAATACACGCCTTTCGCTAAACGTTTCATTATTTACTTAATAGTATATTATTTTTCTCATCTGGATAATCAGTTATTTCGCATATTGGGACATTAATTATTTTTGTTGAAATATGGGAAATGATAAGAATTTCGATTGAATCGGGTTTTTATCCAGGTGGATATATTGATATTTAAAAGTTTTTAGGAGTTTATAGAATTTAGAAGGTCATTTTTTGGATATTTTGGGTTAAATATTCCTATCTCAACATTTGCATTGCTAATTTAATGTCTTTAATATATTCTGTGAATTGCTGTAGGCTGAATACTAGAATTCCTTTAATTTTGTCTCCTTTATCTTTGACTCTTAAGTTGTTCATTATTTTAATCCCATGAATAATAGTGTCTATTATTAAATTTAGTTCATTTGCCTGCATACCATTTTCCTCTATTTTTTGTATTTTATTTTCTAATTCTTCTTTATCATTATCATATAATTATCCAAAAAGATATTTGTATGCTGTTCCGACTATATTAATAAAACTTCTTTTGTTGCGTTTGACAATTTTAATACCATTTATTTCGCGACATCGATTATCTATTAAATATTTAATGTGAATTACCTCTTTAAATTCTTGATTAAAATAAATTTTCGTAAGCTTTTTCTGTTTTGTCAATGTTTACGGTTATGGTATTCACATATAATGGTATTCATATTTTGACGGTTGGTGTTTGAATCCTGTTTGAAAAATAAGATATCCATTTAGAGCTTTAAAAGGGTTGATTTTAATATTTTGTAGTTTTGTAATTTTGAAAAATGGTACTACAATAGTAACGTTATGATGATCAAAGTTTTTTTAATCCAGTAATTCTTCAATTACGTTGATGTCGCTATTGGGGTTTTCCCTGGAATTATCAAATTTAGTTTTATTAATTTTCTTTTTCTTTTTGAATTTAGATTTGTAATGTGTGATTTGCGTCCTCTATTGGTTTCTTTGTAGTGTTTGCCTTCTACTTGTCTAATTGTCCTGACTTTTTAAATAGATTAATTGTCTTTGACTTTACTAACGGAGATTTTTATATTTAGTATCGATGTATTGAGGGGTTCCTGCATAAATTAAGGTATCCGCTTGTGTCCCATTATTCTATTATGTTTTGTTTTGTGATTATAGGTGTTTAATATTAATTCGAACTATGTGTTTTTATTTTCGATGTTTGTTTCGTTTTCAAACACTCTTATTTTTTCATTTACTGTCTTATGAAATCTTTCCAGATACACTGTTCTTATTAGTTGTTATTTGTATTTTAAACCTTCTGATATTAACCATTTTTGCAAAGCTACACACATAAATGGTGAATTTTTACCTGCTTATATTTCTTGAATTTTTTTTTCATTGCATTGAATACTTTTAGGGTGTGATCTCATATTTTAATTTTGTATTCCTGTTCCGTTTTTGCTAAGTTACAAATTTTACATTCATTTATGATATTTTGGGTTAATTTCTGATGATCTGGGTAATAGAATTTTTCTTTGACACGCGTCCGTCGGTAAGAAAAAAACTAATAAGACCCTTGTGTCAGTTTGACACAAGACAAAAAGTTTTAGTTAATTATTTTTTTTAAATTATTACATATAAAAAAAAACTTTCAATTATTTTCACATTTTACACACGCATCCTTAATCGCTGGTCTTGTGGCTCAGTAATTTTATCAATGATTTTATCAATGATAAGACAAAGTTATTACGGCTAAAGCCGGAGCAATGTTTTACGGCGCAAGCTTTCGTACCTTGGACAGAACTGAAGTACAAAAAATTTTAAAGCATAAGTCTATGCTGATCGCCACGCCGACTCAGCATTCCATGCATTGCAAATCGGCAATCCAGAAAGCGTGAGGCTCTAAACTCATTCTGCGCGCGTCAGCATTGTTTGTGTAAATCTACTTAGTTGCTATGGTACTGTTTATGTAAAACTACTTAGTTGCTGAGTCAAATACATCGAGTGCTCTTTTCAATTGTTAACTTATATTGAGGAAATGGGCCGCGACCACGATAAGGCAATAGTTGCTCATCTTCCGTCACCCTTGGTCCAGGTGTATACAACATTTTCAAGCGATGATTATGCGAACGGCTGTCATTCCAACCTTATAAAAAATATTGAACAAAAGAACCACTAAAAACCAGTTTTACTATTCTTAGCATCATCATATCTAGCGTTGTGTCAAATTGAAACAAGGGACAGATTAATAACATTTCGTGTTACCACGCCCCCAAGCATCCTAGAAAAAAAAATTTTTTTTTGTTAATATTTATTAAGGCAACCGGGATCACCAGCAACCTCTTTATAGCCTTGCTAGCTATTATTTCAGCCGAAAGTGCGCGCCTGCTAGACACTTGCCTAGCTTAATACTTGTAAACAATTTACAATTCATAATATACAATTGGAATAAAAAAAAATTTAAAGTCGTCTACTGGATCGACCCCTAGTGCATCGTGTTAGCAGGTCCCTCGGCTGACGCCTTTTCAGCCTTCTAAGCGACGTCCCACTGGCCAGTCGTTGTGCCAGTCTGTTCCTGTGCCCCTGTTGTCTGTTATTGTAGTGGCTGGAGTGGTTATTAATCTCGTCAAAGACTGTGGGCCGATTGAGATCTTTGTGCAGTGACATGTTACGAATATACCACTCGCATCCGGTGTCAATCTGAGTGTTTTGTTTTGGGCCGTCTGTACTCTTTTGATTTGGCGATCACAAGCTAATTCCCATTTTTGGCACCCATACCTCCAGATCGGCGCGATAATTTGCTTGTAGATGGTCACCTTGTTAGCCAATGACACTTTGCTCCTTGAACTTAACAGGCCAAAATGTTTTTTCACTGCATTTTGTATGCCTGTTCTAGTGGCTCTTGTGGTGATGTGCTTGGCGCAGGTGAGGCCGTTCTGTTAATATTTAAGAGACCAATAACTTCGGATATCTCACTGGGGGCAAAAGCCTTGACAGGCAGGTCCATTTAGAGCGTCCATTTGGAACAGCCTGGCACGCGTCTCGCTTACTTGCTCCGAGCTCGCTAGCTCAAATGGCTGAAAACTTTTGTCAAAGTGCCCAGCAAAAACCACGTCTTGCTGCAAGTCCGTCCGACACCATGTCCCGTTGCTGTCTAGAAACGGCGCCTTCATGGTGCACCTCCTTTTGATGGCGCGTGTGGCCTTCTAAGTTGAGTGCATCGCGTCATTAACAGTACCAGTGTTCGCCATTCTCGCATTGAACCATTCAGCTATGTGATCTGCCAATGCCCGTTGAAGTTCGCTCTGTGCTCTATTCCGTTTGTCCGTTCTGTTTTGTCCAGGGTGTCTTGAGACCTCATCCACCTTGTGCGTCTCTTTTCACGGATTAGAAGCTGGATCTCCTTGGTGATCGGGATAGCTGATGCTGCGGGCTTCCGAGGCGGAGTGTGTGCTGCCATTTTTTCTGCTGTCTTGACTTTGCTGGTGAACAATTCAACGGCGTCTTCCAAGTCATCCCCAGAGTTGATCTCAATATTGAGGTGCAGAGATCCAATTTGCCCCTGCTGCTGTGTCTGTTCCTGCTGCTGTGTCTGTTCCTGCTGCTGCTTCAGCAACATCAACAATAGGTCCATTTGTTTCTCTTGGATAGAGCGTAGAGCATTGATGCTATTGTTGAGCGTTTTCAGAATTTCCTCGGTTGTGTTGCAGCTTGCCATTGGATTCAGAGCTGGATCGCGGTGACATTTTGATCGAATGCGGCTTCTTTCATGCTGTCGTGCCTGATTCTGGTTGTGCTCTGTGGTTCTGCCTCTTGTTATGTCCGCGTAAGAGACACTACCCGCAGTGATGGCCACCTGGCCCCTGGGGGCAAGTTCCGGCGCTCGCTCGTTGACTGATCTTCTAGCACCCATGCCGCGCTTGGGCCTGGAGCGTTGTAGGAACTTGGCACATCCTGAGTTTGCAGAGTTCTGCGCCCCACAGTTGTAGCACGAACGTAGTTCATTGCGAAGCCAAGTGCAGCTACTTGAGGTGTGTTCTGTTGCACATTTTACGCAGACGTAGGCATTTCGGCAGTATTTGGCCGAGTGGCCAAATTGCTGGCATCGGTGGCACAACAGATTTTCGCTTCCGGAGCGGTTCGACTGCAACCCTCATGTGGCACAGTGTCTTGACATGTAATATGTCCTTGTTATTTGACGCAGTGGCAATATTAACAAAGAACATGTTAATCGGTCTCGTTTCGGGGCAGCCTGGTTCGCTGCGGCGCTGGGGCGTGTTGTTGTACTAGAGCGTTGCAAATATACGTGCAACACCGTCAAATGCCGTTTCCAAATCCAACTAACTTTTATTTTTTCACTTTATCGGGAGAGTTTATTTTCCTTGACTGAAACTGTCACCAAAATTCGTTCAGTGAGCCAAATTTTTATTAAAATATTTTTGCAACTAATAAACGAAAAATCGACTTAAGAATGAAAAATGTGTCAAATTTCGTTACTTTTTATGAATTCTATTTGTCGACTGTAGTTATTTAAAGGTTTTTCCGTAGATGACATATGGTTCTGGTTATCTTCTGGCACCCTATGTATTGTAGCTATTACTCTTTGAGAATTGTTTAAAGTTTCTCCAAGCATGGTTTCTCTAAGTTAACTCTTTTCCAGGTAGATATTTTATGAGACAATCAAATTCTCTCAGCTTGATTTTACATCTTTGTAGTTTCATGGTTGGCTCTGTTGGCTCGATATTCAACATTCTGTTTAACTATGGTCTGGAAAAAGAACATAATGATCCGCGCTGGGTCGGAAGGTCGTTGCGGCGAAGTCGGGATCGGTTGCAAATCCGTGCAAGGTGGTTAGGGTGTGACGTTATTTTGCTCATGTACAATTTGCTCTTGATGGGTTAATTCTTCTTTGACGGATCTGATATTAAGGTCTCTGTATATTTTTATTTCGGATATACCAGGGTGCTCCAGTGATTGTTCTCAGTATCATTGATTGTGCCCTTTGCATGATCTCAATGTTACTACTGCTGGCACTTCCCAAAGTTGGGAGCCGTACGTCAAAATTGGTTTTAGTACGGAGTTGTAGAGAAGGACCCTGTAGTCCAGACAGAGGGGTGACCGAGAGCTGATAAGCCAGTGGAGACTACTAGCCTTCAGATTAAGGTGTGTTCTCTTGGCTTCGATGTGCCTGAATTACCTGTTATACCTTGGCCAATAGGGTGGGAGGTAACAATACTTATATATTTTTGATATGTTTCCCTTGAATATCATTGTTCCCCGTTTAAATTAAGTCAACTGCTCTGTTCAGTGTTGCGATCAAGAATGCCCAAAGCTTAATTGTTAGTGTATGTCCACGGTTAGGAAACAGTGCTTTTGATCCCGTTAGTTCTACTCGTCTACTAGACGAGAATATCGCGACTACGCACTATGTGTATATGATGTCGATTTCATCATCGGGTGTAATATAGTTTCAGGGGACAGGGGACGAAGTTATGCTGGCATGGTAACTCCTCTCCCCCCCTAGCTCGTAGTGAAGCCCAGAACGGATGTATGGGTTGAACGAGAATCACTGGCGGGAATATATGTAGATACACGTCCTGGTACCCTGGCGACGATAAACCAGCTGAACGTATTACGATTATTGAACAGTCCAGACTTGTACTTGTTCGTCCAGGGTATGGATTGTGTGGCATGATGGACTTCTGCACTATTGATTTCCAGGATCCTTGAATTTTATTTTCTTGTCGCCGCTTGATTTAATATCGTTTCTGTCCTCACATGGGCTTGCATTATTAATTTTGTGCAGTTGTACTTTGTTGATAGTCTTATGCGTAATTACATAGCTACTTTTGTTTACGGGTAATGAAATAATCTTCATGAATACATTTTTAGTTGATAATTAATATTTAACACCGGGAATTCGATAATTAATTTATGTTCTCTTGTTCTTTTCTCTTACTTCTACTGCTAATAATAAATGGTCTGGTGTTATCTTTTATATAAAATGGTCTTAACGAATACATTTTTGCTTGATAATTGGGATTTATACTAATTTTTTTTACTTCTATCGGTAACAATTTATCCAGAAAGCTATTCCAAAGTTTCAGTTTGGTTTTAGACTCAGGCATGGCACACCTGAACAGCTACACCGCGTAGTGAACTTTGTACTGGAAGGTTTCCATGGAAAGGAGTACGTCGTTGAAGCTTTTCTGGACATCCGGCAGGCTTTCGACAGAGTGTGGCATGAAGGACTTTTGTACAAGCTTAAAAGCCTACTAAATCCTCAACTCTTTTTGATAATAAAAAGCTTCCTACACGAGCGATCCTTTAAAGAAGTACAGGACGGACTGTCATCCCAAACAAAAAGACTCAGAATAGGTGTACCCCAGGGAAGTGTGTTAGGTCCAACACTATATAGCCTGTATACGCACGACATGCCCTCAGCTGACAAAATGTCGTTAACAGATCCCAATGACCTGCTCGTTGCCAACTTTGCTGATGACACTGCAGTCCTGGCCAGAGATACTTGCGCCTATACAGCCACCGATACGCTTCAGCTTTCCCTAAAAAAATTGGAGAACTGAGCCCTACGCTGGAACATCGCAGTGAATCCGGAAAAGTGTGTCTCCGTAACGTACACCCTGAGAAAAGACACATCACCAGGTGTGTTTCTGCATGAAGAGCTCCTCACACAATCGAACGACCACAAATACCTCGGTGTTACTCTGGATAAGCGACTTACATTTCAACGCCATGTAACGGATGTAACTCGGCTGCTCAAAACAAAGACGAACAGCATGGCTTGGCTCCTTAGGCCTGGAAACAAACTTTCAATTTCAAACAAGGCCAAAATTTATAAGGTTGTATTGGCTCCTATTTGGAAATATGGCATCCAAGTATATGGCATCGCCGCAAAGTCGCACTTCAACAAAATTCGTGTGGAGCAGTCGCAAATCTTGCGTAGACTATCTGGAGCGGCTTGGTACATCCGCAACAAAGACATTGAACAAGAGCTGAAGGTACCAAGGACTGGTACCCTCAGTCCCATTACACGTCTCCTCGTCAAGAGTTTTCGAGCCAACTGGTTTGGGTGGTTTCCCAATTTATTTACGTACGCGGTTGCTTTTTTGTTTATGACATCGCCAATCCTTGGTACCTTCAGCTCTGTTTCAATTGACAGATTGTACCGAAGGATATCAAATCGGGTGAGAAAAGTACTTGCCAACCTGAAAAGAGAAGCAACTGACGCATTCCTCGGGAAAGCTACTGCCGATGAAAACTCAAAATTCGCGCTCTGGAAGCTCACGAAGAGATTCAAGAGACCAGTTGCTCCAAAGTTTCCAGTTCGTAACCCAGATGGCACTTGGGCAAAATCACCTCAGGACAGAGCTAAAGCGTTTGCCAGAAACCTGGAGGAAAGATTCCAGCCGTTCGAGACAGCATCGCCAAGACGAAAACAACTGGTTGCTGAATCCCTAGAAGCTCCATTGCAGATGGCTCTTCCTGTAAAGCCGATAAAACTCACGGAATTGGAAGATGATATCAAATCCCTTCGCAACAACAAGGCTCCTGGTGAGGATCACATTGACAACCACTCTATTAAACTGATGCCCCACAGAGCTTTGTTATTCCTTGTTCTGATTTTCAATTCTGCTCTTCGACTGGGACACTTCCCAAGTGCCTGGAAGAAGGCGAATATCATTATGCTCCATAAAAATGGGAAGCCAGCAGAGGAATTAGACTCCTATCGCCCAATAAGCCTTCTTCCAGCATTTGGCAAATTACTTAAGAGGTGCATCCTGAGAAGATTGCTCGAATCCCGAAAGGTCCAAAAAGCTATTCCGAAATTTCAGTTTGGTTTTAGACTCAGGCATGGCACACCTGAACAGCTGCACCGCTTAGTGAACTTTGTGCTGGAAGGTTTCCATGGAAAGGAGTACGTTGTTAGAGCTTTTCTGGACATCCAGCAGGCTTTCGACAGAGTGTGGCATGAAGGACTTCTGTACAAGCTTAAAAGCCTACTAAATCCTCAACTCTTTTTGATAATAAAAAGCTTCCTACACGAGCGATCCTTTAAAGTAGTTCAGGACGGACTGTCCTCCCAAACAAAAAGAGTCCGAGTAGGTGTACCCCAGGGAAGTGTGTTAGGTCCAACACTATATAGCCTGTATACGTACGACATGCCCTCAGCTGACAAAATGTCGCTTACAGATCCCAATGACCTGCTAATTGCCACCTTTGCTGATGACACTGCAGTCCTGGTCAGAGATACTTGCGCCTATACAGCCACCGATACGCTTCAGCTTTACCTAAAAATATTTGAGAACTGGGCCCTACGCTGGAACATCGCAGTCAATCCGAAAAAGTGTGTCTCCGTAACGTACACCCTGAGAAAAGACACATCA
Source organism: Drosophila vallismaia (assembly GCA_035047325.1). Lineage (NCBI taxonomy): Eukaryota > Metazoa > Arthropoda > Insecta > Diptera > Drosophilidae > Drosophila > Drosophila vallismaia. The sequence continues at coordinate 24,228 of JAWNPU010000011.1, read as the reverse complement.
CCAGGTGTGTTTCTGCATGAAGAGCTCCTCACACAATCGAACGCCCACAAATACCTCGGTGTTACTCTGGATAAGCGACTTACATTTCAACGCCATGTAACGGATGTAACTCGGCGGCTCAAAACAAAGGCGAACAGCATGGCTTGGCTCCTTAGGCCTGGAAACAAACTTTCAACTTCCAACAAGGCCAAAATTTAGAGATATGGCATCCAAGTATATGGCATCGCCGCAAAGTCGCACCTTAACAAAATTCGTGTGGCGCAGTCGCAAATCTTGCGTAAACTATCTGCAGCGGCTTGGTACATCCGCAACAAAGAAATTGAAACAGAGCTGAAGGTACCAAGGTTTGGCGATGTCATAAACAAGCAAGCAATCGCGTACATAAATAAATTGGGAAACCACCCTAACCAGTTGGCTCGAAAACTCTTAAAGAGGAGACAAGTAATGGGACTGATGGCGAGGGGGCTCCTGCGCATTCACCCAACAGATCTGCCAAGAAGATATATAAATTAATTAATTGAATTAAAACATGCCTCTAGACTCTCTAATTAGGTTTAAGAATGTAAATATCCAAAGACTCGATAGAAATTATGAATCTCTGCAGTATAAGTTACTATAAATAGTAACAGTAGACTGCAATGTAAATAAATACAATTAAAAAAAAAAAAAAAAAAAAAAATTGAAATTACTTTCTAATTGGACTCCACATACTTAAATATGTTGTTTTTGTGTGCTTTATTTTTTTCTTATATTTTATCCAGGTCATTTGCCTGGCTCATATATTCTTTTTTAGACATTTATTGTGTAATTTATCTTAGTTATAAAGACAATTTGCGCACATTATAACAACAATTATTATTAACAAAGTATTTATTAAATTTAAATCGTTACTATTTGCTTCAACTTTATTAATTACATTGGCTGTGGAGTCCACGGATGTAACGTCTACAAGTCCCATTTTGGTCCGTATATCAAAAGTTATTTTGTAATTATCATTATTGTTTGAATCTTTACTTAATTTTTCTATTGCATTATGTCTTCACTGTTGCTGGTGTCCGGGGGCCTATTGGCTCAGGCGGGGCCGGCGCTGGTCTTCGCACTGGTCTTTAATTTCCCGCATGTGAATTTACATGCTGTGGCGTACAGTGGTCCGGGGCAGTCGTTCGGGCAGACGTCGGGTCTTTTTGGCAGCGGCTTGGGAGATGGTAGATTTTTAATTATTTCTTCATTGATTATTTTTTTTTTTATTTTTTAGTGAGTTGTGGTATTTCTTTGTGGCTTTCTTTGCTGGAGGTTTTCTTTCAGAAAGTCTAATTCGGCAGTTAATTTCTGTGCCGTTGCCCATGGGGGCGGTGTTTTACCTGTATATAATAGCCACTTAATGTGTGCTATTCTTTTATTTATTTTGTTTTTCAAATGTTTTTCCGCGTTTGCCCATTACCACACTCTACTCACTCAGTATTTTTGGTTTTTTATTTCCATCTGTGTCCCGTCTCCAGGTCTCCCGCGCTTGTGTAAGGGGCGGCCAGCCTCTCACACTTGTTGTTGTTGTTGACGTCGCGGCCCTATTCTATTGTTGGTACAAGTGACGGTTTGCCACTCGTACTTGTTGTCGAATTGTTGTTTGGCGGCTCCGCAGAGATTTAAATCAAATCGTCATTAGCAGCATTTCCTCAATAGTCCTCAGTAGTCCTCAGAAGTCCTTAGTTCTCAGGCTCCTGCGTCACGGTCGCCATGTAAGGTTAAGCTTCAGTTGGGTTTTATTCAATTTCTTTATTTAATTTTGGAAGCAGCGAAGGTGCCGCTTCCAAGGTCTAGTTGAATCTGATTTTACATTATTCCTTAGGTTCTAAGTAAGCCTAAGTCTGATCGCTGCGCTGCCCACAGTTGGCCAGCAGCGAGAGACGGTTATGTACATTCCACATGTCTACATATATATGTGTTATATATGTAATTATGCTCTCGTAAGCTGGAGCGCGAGAGTATATGCATACGCTTGAATTCGGTTAAGTGGTCGTAGAGTGTAGCAGAATGCTGGCACTTGCACTTTCTGTGAATGTGCCGATCGAATCATAATTCGGCCACTTGGGTTAAAGACCGAAGCTCTGTTCATGTAAACACTGCAACAAAGTGTAACGTTGTATTTACTAAGTACTCTTGCTACAGTAGATATTCAATATGTATGCATACTACATCTCCCTCCTTTGAAAAATATGCTAATATAATGAAGTTATTTTATAAAATTTTACTTAAGAGATTAATTTTTCATTGACAAAGGAAGAAAAAATATTTTCGTTTATCGTTTTTTTTTTTGATTATATTAAATTACTAATAATATTCCAATTTATAGAAGTATATATATGTATTTAAAAAAATATATTTTTTTTTATGGCCATACCAATTACATTTATGAATTAAACATTTTTAACTTATCGTTATTTACTGTTTGTTTTTTATGTTTATTATTCGATATTATAATGTTATTTTTATCTCCTATTTCCGTTACTTTATACGGACCAGTATATTTATATTCTAACTTATGACCCGTTTCATTTCTTAATAAAACTTTAACTCCTACTGATATTGCTGTATTTTGTGTATTTAAATCATAATTTTCCTTATTCTTTCTCTTATGCTCTTCAAGCATAGTTCTAGCTCTCTTATATGGTTATTCTAATCTGAATTTTCTTTCTTTAGCATAATCGTCTTTATTATAAATTGGTTCTATGCTATTTTTACTATTAAAATGTTTTGTTAAGTTACTCTTTCTACTAAGCACTAACTCATATGGACAAGAATTGTGTACCATAGGGGGTTTTGTATTGAAAGAATACACAAAATATTGAAGCCATACATCCCAATCAGTCTTATCAACCGATATGTAAGATCGTATGTATTCATTTAAGGTTCTGTGACCTCTTTCTACTACACCTAGGGTCTGATGGTGGTGAGCGGTAGATGTCACATTTTTAAATTTAAAGTTTTGGCATAAATCAGTTATTATCGAATTCCTAATTCCGTACCCATGTCCGTAATGAACGTCTTTTTTGGACCGTAGGTCAAAATAAAAGATTCGAAAATTGCTTTAGCGACGGTATTTGCGCTTTTGTTTGGAATTGGTATTCCAACTAAATATTTAGTTAAATCACATATGAGGGTGACTGCATATTAATTGCCTTTATCCGACTTTGGTAGAGGGCCTATAGTGTCCACTATCACTCTGTCGAAAGCATGTTCAGGAGTATCTGTTATAATCATTAGAGTCTTTGTATGCTTGGTTATTTTAGCTTTTTGACATTTTTGACATTTCTTGATGTAGTCTGTTATTTGTTTAGACATACCTTTCCAAAAATAATGTCTTTTGACCTTGGCCAAGGTTTTTGAAATGTCTGTATGACCTCCTTGTAATGGATCATGCAGTTTTGACAAAATTGCTTATTTTTCTTTTTCACTTTTTACTAAGGTCACAGGGTTGAGTAGCGCTACCCTTAATTTTTTTAATATTTTATTGCCCATTTATTTGAAATTATTTATTAAAATTAATTCAAAAATATTTTCCCATAATGCCAATTTGAGTTGACTGATTTTGTATATACCGGCCTGCTTTTCAAGCCTTTGAAAAATTTGATCTAAATCAAAAACTCCATTTGCATATAAATCATCAACATCATATCTGGCAGTAATTTTCTTTCCATGTTTGAAGAATCATATCATATTTTTACTGGCAAGATCACTACATTACGTACCTCGTCATTATTGATGACGTGATATACGTTGGGCAATTCAGGTTTATTTATTTCTCCTGCGCAGGATTTTTGTCTACTTTGAAATCGTGTAGTGACTTTCATTACAACTTTGAGCTAGGATTAGTCATTAAAAACAAAAAGGTGTGTGGTCTGTGATATGTTTTGACTGTGAAATGCTCACCGTAAATATAGGGTCTAAAGTGGGTTATTGCCCAATGTATTGCCGCTAATTCCTGCTCGGTTGTGCTTTTATTACTCTCACCCTTAGTCAATGCTATAGATGCGTATGCAACTGGAAGTTGGTGGCCGTTATGATTTTTAGATAAAATTGGGCCACATGCCATCTTGCTTGCATCTGTTGTAATACAAAATTCTTTACTAAATTTAGGGTATTGTAAGAGAGTAGGTTCCATCAGTTTAGATATTACATGTAAAAATGTTTTTTGAGTCTTCTGCTCATTCAAAGGGAACATTCTTTTTACATAACCTAGTTATGTGCCGTGTATAGTCGGCGAAGTTTTAAATGAATCTCCTAAAATAATTACAAAATGCTACTAAACGCCATGCACTATCTGCATCATGAGGAACTGGATAATTTTGGATAACATCAAATTTTTTGTCATCCGGCAATATTCCTTTGTCTGTGCATTTGTGTCCCAAAAAAGTTGACTTCACGCATAAAAAATGAACATTTTTGAGGAAGTAGTTTTAGATTGTATTTCTTGCATTTGTGAAAAACATCTGTTAAGTTCTTAATCATATGCTTTTCGGAACAACCTATGACTATAAGATCATCCATATATAGGAATGATTGCGTTGGCTCAAGACCAGAAAATGCAATAGTCATCATCCTTTGAAATAAATTAGGCGCTATTTTCAAACCAAATGGTAATCGCGTGAAACGATATGAACCGTTTGTTGTTAAAAATGAAGTTATAGTAAATTTCTTGAATTTTTTTCTAGTTCAATTTGGTGAAAACCTGACAAGTCAAGACATGAAAAATATTTAGCTCGACCTAGTTGATCCAAGATGTCATCAATTCTATGAAATAGAAATTTATCAGACAACAGTTTTTTATTGATTTGACGATAGTCAATTAATAATCGCCATTTCTTTTTTCTTATATTCTGATACTGATGGTTTGACTATCCCATCCTCAATTAATTTTTGCACCTGGACTTGAATCTCGTCTATCTGACTATGAGGATTTTTATAATTTTTTATATAGACTGGTGCATCATCTTTCAATTTCAATTTCTGTTTATAAAAGTTGTTTGCTCGTATTGGTTCTGTTGTCTGACCAAATATATCTGTATGTATATTTATTGCTCATATTCCAAGTCATTGAGATCTACCAGCCAATCAGTATGTGTATTAAGAATTCGGACAAAAATATTCTGTGTTGTTGAAATGGTATTTGCAATATAAATACCTTTTTGTATTTCTTCAATTGAATTCAAATGAAGTCATATTAATTTTTCTAACTACTTGACAACGTGTTGGCAATAATACTTTGTTACTGCTAGAATCGTATGTTATGGAAACATAAATCGGAAAATTTAAATTTTTTGGTCTTAATATAAACCAATCCTTTGTGGGTTTGAAATCTAATTTGTAATAAAACTTTTTTATAAAATCAATTCCTTTTATACCATCACATGGTATTGGGAATTGTTGATTAACTATATGAAAATGATATGGGATTATATATTTGTCTGTCTATATTTCAATACACGTTAGGCCTTTGGATTCAATAATCTCTTGGCTAATGCCTTTTATATTAATTTTGCTGTCATCTTGTATGGAGTAGTCTGCGTTTCCTTTTAGTACTGAAATGTCTGCCCCTGTGTCAACTAAGAAAATTAAACATTTCCCTGTTGCCACATGATTAAATGTAATGAATATGTTTATATTAAGATTGATCGAATAAACCTTTGCTCTATATATTCTTTTGCATCTGAGGGTTGGTGCGAGTTTCCCAAATTGTGTTGGGTTACTCTCACATTTCGATTATAATTGTTGCTATTTCTATTTTGGCTCCCTCGTGCTACTCCGTATGTACGTACCTATGGCCGATTCCATAGTTGTGCACGTACCGGCTTCTAACACGGTCTTAATGCTTTCATGTTCAGCTTTTTAGATCATCGTGTCGATCGCCTCTCAAGTGCTTACAGTGGATATACGAAGCTTCGAGAAGCTTTCGCAAACTATCAACTTCGGCAGTAAACTGGGTCGCTGTTTTACCCTTTTGTTGAACTGTGGACATCTTTGCTTTTACATTTTGCGATGTCTCGCCAACGATTCTTTTTTTGTAATATATTGATAATTGCCTGAATGGTCTGTTTATTCTGTACTAAATACAGAGTTGTACCTATTATTTTTGATTTAATAACCTGTACTGCAATCTCCTCGAACGATCCTTTTGCAAGGTGGAACAACTTGATTGCCATAATGAAGCGCTGAAGATAAATCTTCTGGCCATTGAAGTCTGGCACTGCGCTTGACACTTCCTTAATATAAGCCCTAATGGCGGCTGAGTTGTCTGTCATTGTGTTAGTGTTACCTGGTTTCTTCTCTGTTATGATGTATGAAAGAAGTATCAGAATCTGTATCCAGATCTGACATCAAAACAGCTGGAATAGTGAGGTTATTTAAATCCTGCTCTTCTATTTTCCCTAATTGCTTTTAGTTTAGGCATACTGTAGTTAAATTTATAATTTAAAAAAAAATTTTATTTTTTTTATTTTATTTAATTGTCATTAACTTATTTCAATATTTTATCTTCCTAAAATTACTTTCTAATTGGACTCCACATACTTAAATATGTTTTTTTTGTGTGCTTCCTTTTTTCTTAAATTTTATCCAGGTCATTTGCCTGGCTCATATATTTATGCATATGCATACACTTGAATTCGGTCAAGTGGTCGGAGAGTGTAGCAGAATGCTGGCACTTGTACTTTCTGTGAACGTGCCGATCGAGTCATAATTCGGCCACTTGGTTTAAAGACCGAAGCTCTGTTTATGTAAACACTGCAACAAAGTGTTACGTTGTATTTACTAAGTACTCTTGGTACAGTAGATATTCAATATGTATGTACTACACTGTCTTTAACATCCTGAACAAAGTCTGCAAACCGCAACCACTCTTTAAAGTCGAGTTGGAACCTGACACTAAAGCTATCATGAAAAATGAAGTGCATCCTATTTACAAGCTACAGATTCTTCTGCATCGAAGAATTACTGTAAAAGAACCACACAAGCGCAAAGGCCAATGCACTAATTGCCAAGAATGTGGCCACACAAGAGCATACTTCACTTTGCGTTCAATTTGAGTCGTTTATGGAGAGCTTCATGACTCGACTCATTGCATGACCAACAAAATTGATCCCCGCTCCAAAAAGTTTGAAAATTGTGTGGGTAACCACACAGCAAACTATAGAGGCTGTCCAATATACAAAGACCTCAAAAGCTGTATTCATCACCGAGTAACGCCTGCCCGCCTCCACAACTCACACACTACCCTTATAGAATCAAAAACATGCCCAGATGTCTTTTTCGCAACGGCAAAGAGGTCCTCATTTGGTCCTGCGACCATCTTCCCAAATGTGACCCTCGCAAACGTCCTAAAATCGGCACTAACAGCACCAAGCTGTACGACAACAACTCTGCTTGCTGCCAAAACTGATCCGATACCGAATCCCCCATCATCGACGCAACAACAAAGTAGCTTTGAAACTTTGATGCATACTCTGCAGCAGCAGATAATCGAATTCATGTGGTTCGTAAAGACTACCATGCAAGGAAGCAAAATATTCAAATAATCAATGGCTTCTGTATGAATATCATTGTGGAACGCCAACGGCGTTTCATTGCATAAATTTGTGATAACTCCATTCCTGCATGACAATCAAATTGACGTCCAGCTACTGTCAGAAACAAATCTCACTTTTAAGTACAACTTTCAAATAAGTGGCTTTTTGTTCTACGGAACAAATCATCAGAGGAAGAGCATATGGCGGAACCGGTATCCTGATTAAGAACCGCATCATAAACCACTACCATAACAAGTTTGGAAGAAACTACTTGCAGACCACTTCCATAAATGTACAACTTAGAAGCGGTAATCTTACCCTCGCAGCTGTATATTGTCCCCCTCGTGTCAATGTTTCCGAACAACAATTTCTGAACTTCTTCAACACCCTAGGGCTCCACTCATTGCTGTAGTATCACGCCTCGTCACCCCTTAAGGGAAACAGTTTTATAAGGCCATCATAAAGGCAAACAGAAAGCTTGACTACGTCTCTTCAGGCAGACCATCATAATGGCCATACCGACCCGACTTGATCGACTTCGCAATAACTAAAAATATCCCTCGAAACCTTATCAGTTCCAAATCTCTACCGGATCTATCATCTGACCACTCGCCAGTCCTCTTAAATTCCAACCACCTCCAACGCCACGAGACGACAATGCAGGATAACAGATTAACATCGAAGAGAACAAACTGGGTGAAATAAAGAAAATACATACATTGAGCTGAACCCAAGGCTAAACTTTGATGCCGATATTGAATCAGCAGCAAATACCTTGGAAAGTTTCCTAGTTACAGCCGCTAGAATCTCAACACCTCATTAAGAAATATCACCGGTGGTTGGGCCCGCAGCGATGAAGATAAAGCTACCACATTTGCAACACATCTTCAACGTTTGTCCCACCAGAATCCTGATACAAGCTTAAGTCGACCAAGCACCACATGAGACAATCGAATTTCGAGCTTCCACACTGTCCTATACGCACTATTTCCTTGTTTTTTAACGCTATCACAAAACTCAGGTACTATCCAGAGAGATGAAAAAAATTGGTCATAGTAATGATACCAAAGGAAGGCGGGGACCACTCAGTTACCTCATCGGGCAGGCCTATAAGCCTATTTTCTTGTCTCTCAAAACTATTTGAAAAATGTCTGAGGACACGCAATCTTATTCCAGCGCATCAGTTCGGTTTTCGAGAAAAACATGAAGCCATTGAACAAGCCAATCGAATAACAGCAAAAATACGATCTGCTTTCGAAAAACGGGAATATTGGTCTGCAATAGTTCTGGATGTCTCTCAGGTTTTTGACAAGATCTGGCTAGATGGATTAATGTTCAAAATTAAAACAATGCTTCCTCAAAACACCTACAACATCCTGAAATCGTATCTCTACAACAAAACCTTTGCTGTGAGATGCAACGCTGTAAGTCCTTTATACAGCAGACATACCCACAAGCAGACTACTAACAACTTCTACGTTTGCCAATGACACAGCGCTTTTAAGTCGATCCAAATGCTCGGTATAAGCCACAAACCAACTCTCTTCTCACTAAGTGGCCGTGGAGAAGTGGCTATCTGACTGGCGAATCAAAATAAAGAAACAAAAATGTAAGCATGTAACATTTACACTCAATTGGCAAGACTATCCTTCAAGCACTTTAAACAACACCGTAATACCGAAAGCAAATGAAGTGACGTATCTCGAAGTGCACCTCGACCGACGCCTCACCTGGCGCAGGCACATCAAAGCCAAAAGAACACACCTTAAGCTGAAGGCTAGTAGTCTCCACTGGCTTATCAGCTCTCGGTCACCCCTCTGTCTGCACTACAGGGCTCTACTCTACAACTCCGTACTAAAACCAATCTGGACGTACGGCTCCCAACTTTGGAGAAGTGCCAGCAGTAGTAACATTGAGATCATGCAAAGGGCCCAATCAATGATACTGAAAACAATCACTGGAGCACCCTGGTATATCCGAAATAAAAATATACAGAGAGACCTTAATATCAGATACGTCAAAGAAGAAATAACCCATCAAGAGCAAATTGTACATGAGCAAATTATCGTGACACCCTAACCACCTTGCACGGATTTGCGACCGATTCCGACTTCGCCGCAACGACCTTCCGACCCAGCGCGGATCATTAGGCCCTTTTTTTTAAGACCACAATTTAAAAGACTGTTGAATATCGTTTAAAATTAAGATTTGAAAACTTATTGTTAGTCTCATAATCCCTGAGAAAATCTAATAAATACAGGAAAGTAAAAAAAAATTAATAGGACTAATATCACCAGATTGCACTTATCTGTCTTCATCAGGTGGGTTTGTTTTAATATTTTTTCTGTTTAAGTTTGGGTACAATGGGATAATAGGCTAGGGTTTTGGAAAATTTATATTTTTTTATGTTTTTGCGATTTCTATTATTTTTGGGCTTTGATGCCCGGCCACTTTTTTCCTCCGTTGGTACTTCCTTCCGGTGGCGTTAATTATGTAGTTCTTTCGATCCACGGAGCCACTTGGCCTACTGTTGATATGATAAGAACTGCACTTGCAACAACAACAAATACTGCAACGGTATCAACCGTACGCACGGTGGCTACTGCAACGCTCGTTTCTGCTGAATCAGCAACAAGGCCAAAAATAATGCAAACTGGGTTGGATCAGATTTGGAACAGATTTGGAATACTATTGATATGGATCTACCCCGCAGCACTGACGAAGGGGGCAAAAAGAAGCTAAAGCCTCCACCTATATACATCCGTTAGAAAAGCTCTTATATTCTTGTTAACAAAATAATTGAACTTGTTGGAAAAGACAAATTCCACATAATACCCAACAAAAAAGGGCAGCATCCACAAAACAAAGGTCCAGGTAAAAACTGAAGAGAACTTTAGGACTCTTACACACTACTTAAGCAAAAGTAACAAAAACTACTACACGTACCAACTAAAAAGTAGTAAGGGTCTCCAACTGGTTCTCAAGGGACGTAACACCATCAGAGATCAAGCAGCCATTAAGCGATAAGGGTTTCAAGGCAAAAACTGTCTTTAACATCCTGAACAAAGTCTGCAAACCGCAACCACTCTTTAAAGTCGAGCTGGAACCTCACACTAAAGCTATCATGAAAAATGAAGTGCATCCTATTTACAAGCTACAGATTCTTCTGCATCGAAGAATTACTGTAAAAGAACCACACAAGCGCAAAGGCCAATGCACTAATTGCCAAGAATGTGGCCACACAAGAGCATACTTCACTTTGCGTTCAATTTGAGTCGTTTATGGAGAGCTTCATGACTCGACTCATTGCATGACCAACAAAATTGATCCCCGCTCCAAAAAGTTTGAAAATTGTGTGGGTAACCACACAGCAAACTATAGAGGCTGTCCAATATACAAAGACCTCAAAAGCTGTATTCATCACCGAGTAACGCCTGCCCGCCTCCATAACTCACACAATACCCTTATAGAATCAAAAACATGCCCAGAAGTCTTTTTCGCAACGGCAAAGAGGTCCTCATTTGGTCCTGCGACCATCTTCCCAAATGTGACCCTCGCAAACGTCCTAAAATCGGCACTAACAGCACCAAGCTGTACGACAACAACTCTGCTTGCTGCCAAAACTGATCCGATACCGAATCCCCCATCATCGACGCAACAACAAAGTAGCTTTGAAACTTTGATGCATACTCTGCAGCAGCAGATAATCGAATTCATGTGGTTCGTAAAGACTACCATGCAAGGAAGCAAAATATTCAAATAATCAATGGCTTCTGTATGAATATCATTGTGGAACGCCAACGGCGTTTCATTGCATAAATTTGTGATAACTCCATTCCTGCATGACAATCAAATTGACGTCCAGCTACTGTCAGAAACAAATCTCACTTTTAAGTACAACTTTCAAATAAGTGGCTTTTTGTTCTACGGAACAAATCATCAGAGGAAGAGCATATGGCGGAACCGGTATCCTGATTAAGAACCGCATCATAAACCACTACCATAACAAGTTTGGAAGAAACTACTTGCAGACCACTTCCATAAATGTACAACTTAGAAGCGGTAATCTTACCCTCGCAGCTGTATATTGTCCCCCTCGTGTCAATGTTTCCGAACAACAATTTCTGAACTTCTTCAACACCCTAGGGCTCCACTCATTGCTGTAGTATCACGCCTCGTCACCCCTTAAGGGAAACAGTTTTATAAGGCCATCATAAAGGCAAACAGAAAGCTTGACTACGTCTCTTCAGGCAGACCATCATAATGGCCATACCGACCCGACTTGATCGACTTCGCAATAACTAAAAATATCCCTCGAAACCTTATCAGTTCCAAATCTCTACCGGATCTATCATCTGACCACTCGCCAGTCCTCTTAAATTCCAACCACCTCCAACGCCACGAGACGACAATGCAGGATAACAGATTAACATCGAAGAGAACAAACTGGGTGAAATAAAGAAAATACATACATTGAGCTGAACCCAAGGCTAAACTTTGATGCCGATATTGAATCAGCAGCAAATACCTTGGAAAGTTTCCTAGTTACAGCCGCTAGAATCTCAACACCTCATTAAGAAATATCACCGGTGGTTGGGCCCGCAGCGATAAAGATAAAGCTACCACATTTGCAACACATCTTCAACGTTTGTCCCACCAGAATCCTGATACAAGCTTAAGTCGACCAAGCACCACATGAGACAATCGAATTTCGAGCTTCCACACTGTCCTATACGCACTATTTCCTTGTTTTTTAACGCTATCACAAAACTCAGGTACTATCCAGAGAGATGAAAAAAATTGGTCATAGTAATGATACCAAAGGAAGGCGGGGACCACTCAGTTACCTCATCGGGCAGGCCTATAAGCCTATTTTCTTGTCTCTCAAAACTATTTGAAAAATGTCTGAGGACACGCAATCTTATTCCAGCGCATCAGTTCGGTTTTCGAGAAAAACATGAAGCCATTGAACAAGCCAATCGAATAACAGCAAAAATACGATCTGCTTTCGAAAAACGGGAATATTGGTCTGCAATAGTTCTGGATGTCTCTCAGGTTTTTGACAAGATCTGGCTAGATGGATTAATGTTCAAAATTAAAACAATGCTTCCTCAAAACACCTACAACATCCTGAAATCGTATCTCTACAACAAAACCTTTGCTGTGAGATGCAACGCTGTAAGTCCTTTATACAGCAGACATACCCACAAGCAGACTACTAACAACTTCTACGTTTGCCAATGACACAGCGCTTTTAAGTCGATCCAAATGCTCGGTATAAGCCACAAACCAACTCTCTTCTCACTAAGTGGCCGTGGAGAAGTGGCTATCTGACTGGCGAATCAAAATAAAGAAACAAAAATGTAAGCATGTAACATTTACACTCAATTGGCAAGACTATCCTTCAAGCACTTTAAACAACACCGTAATACCGAAAGCAAATGAAGTGACGTATCTCGAAGTGCACCTCGACCGACGCCTCACCTGGCGCAGGCACATCAAAGCCAAAAGAACACACCTTAAGCTGAAGGCTAGTAGTCTCCACTGGCTTATCAGCTCTCGGTCACCCCTCTGTCTGCACTACAGGGCTCTACTCTACAACTCCGTACTAAAACCAATCTGGACGTACGGCTCCCAACTTTGGAGAAGTGCCAGCAGTAGTAACATTGAGATCATGCAAAGGGCCCAATCAATGATACTGAAAACAATCACTGGAGCACCCTGGTATATCCGAAATAAAAATATACAGAGAGACCTTAATATCAGATACGTCAAAGAAGAAATAACCCATCAAGAGCAAATTGTACATGAGCAAATTATCGTGACACCCTAACCACCTTGCACGGATTTGCGACCGATTCCGACTTCGCCGCAACGACCTTCCGACCCAGCGCGGATCATTAGGCCCTTTTTTTTAAGACCACAATTTAAAAGACTGTTGAATATCGTTTAAAATTAAGATTTGAAAACTTATTGTTAGTCTCATAATCCCTGAGAAAATCTAATAAATACAGGAAAGTAAAAAAAAAATTAATAGGACTAATATCACCAGATTGCACTTATCTGTCTTCATCAGGTGGGTTTGTTTTAATATTTTTTCTGTTTAAGTTTGGGTACAATGGGATAATAGGCTAGGGTTTTGGAAAATTTATATTTTTTTATGTTTTTGCGATTTCTATTATTTTTGGGCTTTGATGCCCGGCCACTTTTTTCCTCCGTTGGTACTTCCTTCCGGTGGCGTTAATTATGTAGTTCTTTCGATCCACGGAGCCACTTGGCCTACTGTTGATATGATAAGAACTGCACTTGCAACAACAACAAATACTGCAACGGTATCAACCGTACGCACGGTGGCTACTGCAACGCTCGTTTCTGCTGAATCAGCAACAAGGCCAAAAATAATGCAAACTGGGTTGGATCAGATTTGGAACAGATTTGGAATACTATTGATATGGATCTACCCCGCAGCACTGACGAAGGGGGCAAAAAGAAGCTAAAGCCTCCACCTATATACATCCGTTAGAAAAGCTCTTATATTCTTGTTAACAAAATAATTGAACTTGTTGGAAAAGACAAATTCCACATAATACCCAACAAAAAAGGGCAGCATCCACAAAACAAAGGTCCAGGTAAAAACTGAAGAGAACTTTAGGACTCTTACACACTACTTAAGCAAAAGTAACAAAAACTACTACACGTACCAACTAAAAAGTAGTAAGGGTCTCCAACTGGTTCTCAAGGGACGTAACACCCTCAGAGATCAAGCAGCCATTAAGCGATAAGGGTTTCAAGGCAAAAACTGTCTTTAACATCCTGAACAAAGTCTGCAAACCGCAACCACTCTTTAAAGTCGAGCTGGAACCTCACACTAAAGCTATCATGAAAAATGAAGTGCATCCTATTTACAAGCTACAGATTCTTCTGCATCGAAGAATTACTGTAAAAGAACCACACAAGCGCAAAGGCCAATGCACTAATTGCCAAGAATGTGGCCACACAAGAGCATACTTCACTTTGCGTTCAATTTGAGTCGTTTATGGAGAGCTTCATGACTCGACTCATTGCATGACCAACAAAATTGATCCCCGCTCCAAAAAGTTTGAAAATTGTGTGGGTAACCACACAGCAAACTATAGAGGCTGTCCAATATACAAAGACCTCAAAAGCTGTATTCATCACCGAGAAACGTATACAATCAAAAACATCCCCAGAAGTCTTTTTCGCAACGGCAAAGAGGTCCTCATTTGGTCCTGCCACCACCTTCCCAAATGTGACCTTCGCAAACGTCCTAAAATCGCCACTAACAGCACCAAGCTGTCCGACAACAACTCTGCATGCTGCCAAAACTGATCCGATATCGAATCCTCCATCATCGACGCAACAACAAAGTAGCTTTGAAACTTTGATGCATACTCTTCAACAGCAACTGATTGAATTCATGTCCTTCATGATGACTACCATGCAAGACTTTATGCGAAACAAAAATATCCTTATGAAGATGCTTGTATCCCAAAACTCCAAATAATCAATGGGTGCTCTACGAATATCATTGTGAAAAGCCAACGGCTTTTCACGACATAAAATTTAAATAACTCAATTCTTGAAATAACTAAAGATTCAATCATATTGATTAATTATTAATTCAATCATATTAACATCCTGCTACTGTCAGAAACACATCTCACTGCTAAGTACAAATTTTAAATAATAGGCTTTTTGTTCAACGGCACAAATCATCCAAATGAAAAAGCACATGGCGGAACCGGTATCCTGATTTGGAATCGCATAAAGCACCACTACCATAGCGAGTTTGGAAAAAACAACTTGCAGATCACATATATTAATGTAAAACTAAGAAGCGGAAATCTTACCCTCGCAGCGCTATATTGTCACCCCCGTTTTAGTGTTTCGGAACAACAATTTCTGAACTTCTTCAACACCTAGGGGACCACTTTATTGATGCATGTGACCACACCGCCGAACACACCCACTGGGAATCGTGCATCGTTACCCTTAAAGGGAAACTGTTGTATAACACCATCATTAATTCAGAATGAAAGCTCGGCTACGTCCCTTCGGGCAGACCATCATACTGGCCTACCGACCCTAACAAAATTTTTAACTTGATCGACTTCATAATAGCCAAAAATATCCCGGATATATAACCTGACCTTTTAAATCTCAACCTCCTCCAACGCCCTGAGACTACAATGCAAGCTAACAGATTAACATCTAAGAGAAAAAAATAGGTCACATAGAAAAAATACATAAGTTTACATATTGAACTGAACCCAACTTTGATGCCGAGATTAAATCAGCAGCAAATACCCTTTAGAGTGTCTTAGTTACAGCCACCAGAATCTCAAAAACTCAAATAGGATGAAAAACGCAAATATCGCCAGGCTTGTTCTTGAAAAATAACATATACGACGGGAGTGATAAGCTCATAGATCGCCAATCACAAAGCTAAGATTCAAAAATGCCTCACGAAATCTCTATGGAAAGCCCATCCCAGTTTTTAACCCCACCGGCAGAAATGATATCACCATTACGGAATATCACTGGGTGTTGGGCCAGCAGCGATAAAGATAGAGCTACCAAATTTGCAACGCCACAAGCTCGATTGTATTACCCACGTTAACAGGCGACGATGAAGCACCAAATGAGACAATCGAATTTCAAGCGAATGAAAAATCTAAAATCATCAAGGATAAAGTAAATCCAGAAAAGTCCCCAGGATGTGATCTAATAACTCCAATATTGATTATTGAGCTTCCATACTGTGCTGTATACACTATTTCCTTGCTTTTTAACGCTATCACAAAAATCGGGTACTATCCAGAGAGATGAAAAAAATCGGTCATAGTAATGATACCAAAGGAAGAGATGAAAAAAATCGGTCAACATACCAAAGGAAGGCGGGGACCACTCAGTTACCTCATCGGTTAGGCCTATAAGCCTATTTTCTTGTCTCTCAAAACTATTTGAAAAATGTCTGAGGACACGCAATCTTATTCCAGCACATCATTAAACAAGTCAATCGAATAACAGCAGAAATACGATCTGCTTTCGAAAAACGGGAATATTGGTCTGCAATAGTTCTGGATGTCTCTCAGGTTTTTGACAAGATCTGGCTAGATGGATTAATGTTCAAAATTAAAACAATGCTTCATCAAAACACCTACAACTTCCTGAAATCGTATCTCTACAACAAAACCTTTGCTGTGAGATGCAACTGAGACATGTCCGACGTCCACGCTTTAACGCTGGAGTTCCCCTTGGCAGCGTACTTGGGCCAACGCTGTAAGTCCTTTATACAGCAGACATACCGACAAGCAGACTACTAACAACTTCTACGTTTGCCAATGATGCTTTCCGATCCAAATGCGCGGTATACGCCACAAACCAACTCACTTCTCACTAAGTGGCCGTGGAGAGGTGGCTATCTGACTGGCGAATCAAAATAAAGAAACAAAAATGTAAGCATGTAACATTTACACTCAATCGGCAAGACTGTCCTTCAAGCACTTTAAACAACACCGTAATACCGAAAGCAAATGAAGTGACGTATCTCGAAGTGCACCTCGACCGACGCCTCACCTGACGCAGGAGTTACCATGCCTGCATAACCTCGTCCCCTGTCCCCTGAAACTATATTACACCCGATGATGAAATCGACATCATATACACAAACTGCGTAGTCGCGATATTCTCATCTAGTAGACGAGTAGAACTAACGGGATCAAAAGCACTGCTGCATAACCGTGGATATACACTAACAATAAAGCTTTGGGCATTCTTGATCGCAACACTGAACAGAGCAGTTGACTTAATTGAAACGGGGAACAATGATATTCAAGGGAAACATATCAAAAATATATAAGTATTGTTACCTCCTACCCTATCGGCCAAGGCATAACAGGTAATTGGCACAGTCGACTACGAACCAACATGCTCTTTTGGCCTTTTCTGAAAGTAGAGGTATGTGCAAATAGTAATTTATTATCTTCTCAAGTGAATGTGGAAATAAAAAAAGATTTTTTGTGCATATAAATGGAATGAGTAACGGAGAAAATTAATGAATTGATCAAACATCTAAATACATTCAATTAAGTCGAGCAAGTTGAAATAAGCTGACTTCGATCAAGTTGACAACAAAAAGTGATCTGTGGTGTGTGTTGGCAGCTCATGTTGCGTTGCGTTGTTGTGTTTCATGGCGACTCAAACCTCTCACTGTTAACGTGGGCCTAATGCAAGCGTGTTGTGTCCAAAAAGCTTCGAAGTGTCTGATACCGCAACTGCTCGGGTGTGATTTTTTAATGGCGACTCAAACACGTTCGAGTCGGTGAGGTCATTATACATGTGTGAAGGCCGATCACACCAAAAGTTCGAAGTGGATGCGACAGGTTGTTCCTCATCGACACGTAAAATTGTTTCATGGCGACTTAACACGTTCGTCTCGAACTTACAACCAATTCACTGCATGAGCCATTTTAAAAACTGATTAAAACACCCACACCAGCAACAGGAAGAACTGATAACTCTCACGCTCGATCATACAATTGAATCAGATAAATTATATGTTTCATATATAAATACCATTGCCGTAAAAAAAAATAATTTTAACAAGTTCATTATTTTCTTGTGTTAAATCTAAACTACGATCATATTTACAGATCCGTTAAAAGAAATTCCTCCATCCCACTCGCATTTTGAAATACACAGAGATACACAAAATACTACACGCAAGCTCATATTTACAAATCCGTTAAAAGAAATTCCTCCATCCCGCTCGCACTTTGAAATACACCGAGATACACAAAATACTACACGGAAGCTCACACCAACATAATAAATTGAGAAAAACATTTTTTTTTTCAAACACACATATAAAGCAAAGTTCAATATAATTAAAATTTTTTTTTTGTTTCAAATTCAACACACATCTAAAATTTATTTTCAATATATTAAATAAAATACACAAAAACAAATCAATTTCAACACACCAAAACCTTAAGCGCACTATAAATAATTAAATTTTTTTTAACCAACCAAACTGATGTCGAATTTGCAGAGCTCAGTTAAAAAATTACTTCCGAACACTAGAAGTAGAACAAGATTAAGTGCAAGTCTATCAGATATTACTGAGAATCAATTAGAAAACGTTCCGACTTTAGCTAGACCTAGCCGAGACTTAAGCTTCAGTATGAATATATCTGCAGGAACTTCTAATTCTAACCCTAACTACCCTGGCCCGATGGTCAGCCCACAGGACATCTGTGCCGCTCTACAGATTCCTGTTGGAATTAAAATACTTGTCCCGTTTGAGGGAAATCTAATATACTTTAGCGACTTTATTAAACAAGTCGAAGAAATTTTGTTGAATATAAGAGGAACGGACAAAACCCCTCACGGACAATTTTTATTAAGAGCGATTAGGAGTAAGATCACGGGTGAGGCAAATAGAATTCTGGTTAATGCCAGAACACAGCTAAATTGGGATGATGTTAAAAAAACTTTTTTAAATAAGTTTGCGGACAAACGCAGTGAGGACTCATTAAACTTCGAGCTTCACAATTTAATCCATAAAAAACTTTCGATCCATAATTTCCATCAGGAAATTTGATGTGTCAAAACAGCCTTTTTAAATGTTATCGAAAATTCCGTTTCGAATACGGCTCTTATTCAGCAAAAGGAAGAAGCTTTTTGAAAAACTTGCCTTTATGTATTCGTACAGGGAATAAAAAGACCCTTGGGACTAGTCCTAAGAACCTTCAAACCAAAGGATTTACAAGAAGCTTAAGATTTTGCTTTTAAGGAAAGAGATAATTTCTTACGAGAAAATAAAAAAGAGAAATGAAAAACAGACCTATAAATATCAGGGAAAGAATTACCCCAAAGATAATCGAAGGGAGGACAATTACAAATGAAATCAGAAACAATTAAGCTATGAAAACAAAAGAAACCAAGCAGGTTATAATCGAGAGGTGAGAACACCTAAAAGATCGTACGAATATAAACAACAATCTTCTTCATTAAATAGAGAGCCCTCTGGTAATTGTAGGGCACTTCTGCCCAAAGAAGATTCCAAAAATAGTGATAGTTTTAATAATCTAGAAGCAGTTGAAAACCAAGAACAACTGCACAATATTGACGATTCATTTTTTTCCCAACCAGACCGGATACTTAGAAAAGTTTGAGGCGGGTGCCACTCCGTTTTGTTTTCCTTGACCTAGCTCTGGGAAAACCCTTAAAATTTTTAATAGACTCCGGTGCTACATCATCTTTTATTAGCCCCGAATTAGTGAAGTTTAAAGATCAAATTCAGTTGGAGTCACCAGTAAGAATTAAGACAGCTCTATGCAACCATTATGTTAAAAACCTGACTAAAATCAAACTTTTTAAACAATATAATAATGACGAATTACATACCTTGTTATTATTTAAGTTTCATATTTTCTTCGATGGTCTATTAGGAATGAATGTTTTTGAAAAGCTAGAAGGAGTTTTAAACGTACCCAAAGAACTATTAACGACAAAAATTTTTCAACTATGTACACAAACATATTAAACAACAGACACAGTTATTGTGCATCGAACACAATCAAAAAATACTGCTAAAATTCCGGTTAACATTAATAGTGGGACCTTTTGGTGCAATGACATCCATTTAACACAGGATTTGTTCATCTCTGGTGGTCTATACACGGCCTACATTTACAGCTACATGGAAGTGGTAAACTACTCAAGTGAGGATCAACGACTGTGTATAGAAACACCAATCGAAGTCACACGTTACAATGCGGATGACTTTATCGAAGTAAATACAATTATTGATTATGCTTCGATTATGGCAAACAAAGAAAAATTTCCTCTAAATCCAAACTTAAAAACTGAACACCTAAATGAATTGGAAAACTCTGCTCTCACAGAACTTTGCAGCAAATTTCCAAATTTATTTTACAGAGACGGAGAAAATGAACCTTTCAAGTGCGGTCAAGCACAGCATTCAAACTACACTCCCATGTGTGCCAAACCCTTTAGATATAGTCAGACTGATAGAGTCGAAGTTTTTAAGCAAGTCTCTAAACTGGTAGAGCAAAACATCATCAAACACAGTCATTCACCATAGAGTGCAGCAGTATTTTTGGGGTCCAAAAAAAGTGATGGTGTGGGCGAAAAAGAGTGGAGATTAGTGGTGAATTTTCGGGAATTAAATGAAAAAACGATTAAGGACAGATATCCTATGCCAAACATAAATGACATGAATGATATAAATAATGACATAAATGATAGAATAGGAAGAGCCAGATATTTTTCGGCCTAAGATTTGGCCAGCGGATATCATCAAATTGAGATGAATCCCAATGACGCCGCAAAAACTGGGTTTTCAGCTGTGGGCGGTCATTATGAATTCCTAAGAACGCCTTTCGGGTTATCAAATGCCCCAGCAACCCTTCAGAGGGTTATGGATAATGTCCTGGCAGATTTCAATGGCAAATTCTGTCTCATCTATTTGAATGATATAATTGTATTTTCGTCCTCCTTACAGGAACACATAAATCATTTAGGACAAATTTTCCAAAAACTAAACCAAGCAAATTTCAAACTCCAGCCAGAAAAATCCGAATTCATGCGTAAAGAAATCGAATACTTAGGTCACATTGTATGAAGGCATAAAACCAAACCCAAATACAATTCAAGCCATCAAAGCTTTTCCGATGCCAAAGACGCAAAAAGGAAATTTAATCGTTTTTGGGATTGTTGGGCTATTATCGAAAATCAACAATTAAAGGCAAATTCAGAAGTCGAAATCGATGATAATTATATTAAAACCTTCGAACTTTGTGAAACGTTATTATGTAACGATCCCGTATTACAATACCCCGATTTTGCAAAACCTTTTATTTTAACGACAGACGCCAGTAATGTGGCCATTAGTTCTGTACTATCACAAGGACGCTTGGGCAGTGATAGACCTATAGCATATGCTAGCCGAACCTTATCCGAATCAGAATACCACTGTGACGTAATATATAAAAAGGGATCTTTAAATGTTGTGGCAGATGCTCTTGGCAGAATAATCGTTGAAGTAAACGTCAACGATAATTTCAACACAGACCCGCACATGGAAATTTTAAATTCAGACAAACTACTACATTTTTTTTTTTTTCTATTAAAATTGTATTTATTTACATTGCAGTCTACTGTTACTATTTATAGTAACTTCTAATGCAGAGATTCATAATTTCTATCGAGTCTTTACATATTTACATACTTAAACCTAATTAGGGAGTCTAGAGGCATTATTTAATTTAATTAATTAATTTATATATCCTCTTATCAGATCTGTTGGGTGAATGCGCAGGAGCCTCCTTCTTGCCCCAGAACTTGAGTTGAGCTGCCGGAGATAACATCGTGAAGTGCTGTGCCTCGAGCATTCGCTCTTATACTACTATACTATACTTACTACTAGCCCAGAGGCGATGCTTAGCGTTAAAATCACCTCCAATGATAAACTTTTGACCATGTTAACCAAGGAGATTATCAAACTCAGAGGAATTCCAAGGCAGGCCTTGAGGAAGGTACACAGCTGACACCGTAATTTCGCCCAAATTAGTGGAAATTTTTACCGTCGCCATTTGTAGGTGATTCGTTGAGATCGAATGCAGGTGATATTGTATCAGGCAGGGATTACCAGATTAGGAAACAAGCTCTGGCTCGACCTCCTAGGTGATGTGCTCTATAGCAGCTGTAACCTATCATATTGAGGTAGGATCCGTCGTATAGGAGTGTCTCTGAAATAAGCATAACATCAATTTCGTACTTGCTGAGAAACACTTTAAGCTCATTAGCATTTGGGATAATGCTACGAGCGTTCCAGGTTCCGAGGCGCAGTTCACAAGCCATTACTTGCGCTGCGTAAACGACTTAGAACCTCTGAGTTCTTTGATCTTCTCAAATAACTCAGCGATGGTTTTTTGTAGACCAGCAATGGTCTGATGCATTGAGATGATGATTTGTGCGAGGGAGCCATCAATTACCGTTTGGTTCGGATGTTGAGGTTCGCCTGTGTTTGTTACAGGAGAAAGCATTTCGCTGTTGGGAGTATTTTCCATCAGGTCGTGTACTCTGTTGTCCAGTTCTAGTCGCATCTGCATACGATAGGCCCTGCCGCACGATTGAGGATGGATTAGCTTGTTGCTTGATGTTGCGCATGGGCTGTGGATGTTCTACGCGGGTCATGGGAGTAATGTTAATTCCAGATTTTCGGCTTTTGAGTCTCTGGACGTAAATTCTACAGCCCGTGTGGGTTGCCTCATGTTTGCATTGGCAATTAACGAACTCCAGGTCGTCATAGGTCCTTGCCTGGCATTGACTGGAACCAGTCCAATGAGGCAAACTCCATCTACCACATCTGGGCTCCTTTGTGCAATAGTTTTTAGTGTGATCAAAGCCAAAACATCGGTAACATTGACGCAAAGTAACTTTTTTTCTCGGCAGTTCCACTATGACTCTTTGACGGCCAACTTTATTTATTTTTAGAGCTTCTCTGTTATTAATAGCCTTTTGATGTCTATAAACCAGACGTTCTGGCCAGAAACCTTGCCTGGAACCGGTTTAGAGGAGTCAACATTCTGTGACTTCACCTTTGAATTATAGGTATTAACCACAGCGTGACCTTGGGAGGTGAACGCATTTAAAATTTTCTCAATTGGCGTAGAAGCAGCCAAGTTGCACACCACAACCCTGTGGGCTCTGTCTTCCAGGAGGCAGAAGTGAGTGTATTGGAGATGAACTTCTGATAATTTTTTTTAGTGATAGCTCTGTGGGCATCAGAGTCACGGGGGTATATGCGCAAGTTGCCATTACGCACGATCTTGAGCTCATATGAGTCAGACGATACCGCCGAGTCGAGAAGTCTTTCTAAGGCAGGTACGTCGCTGACAGCAAGTACTGTTATGTGGCTAGGTTTAGGTGATTTTTTTGCCACTGGAATTTTTGCTTTTCCAGTTTCTTCTTCTGCAACGGTTTCGACCTGGAGAATGTCCATGCTAATTTCGCCTTCTTGACAGTCATCTAGGTTTGCAAGAGCAGCAAATTTATTTAAAGCAAGATGGTTTCTATGTTCAATTACATGGGCTCTTTTTTTTTTTGAACTTTTCGGTGAGTTTGGTAGGCTTCTCTTCTTGGATGGAACTTTTTGCCAAGAGACTGAAGCCGGCTGGAATGTAAGCGTAATACTATTTTTTTCAATTTGCGGTAATAGGCGACTATTTGCAATTGTTCTGTGGTTAGGGTTGTTTAATTGGCTTGGCTGCTAACCATAAAAGGCTCCCTGCCAGTTGTGCTTGGTGGGGGAATGCTCTTAAAGGAGCATCCTGTTCCTGGTACCTCTCGTAACTCCGCTTTAGTGCTCCCAGCGACTTCCGACATCCCGGAATCGATCGACCATACTTATCTTGAAGCAACTCTATTTTTTAATTTCCTCGATGAAATAATAAAGTTGGATTATTTTGCCAAAATCTTTTTTTTTGTTTTGTCGAAAAATATTCAATGAAAATAAAATCGAGCTGATCCCTTTCTCAATGATGATTCGACAGAAAGTAATTTCAAGAAGATAAAATATTGAAATAAGTTAATGACAATTAAATAAAATAAAAACAAT